>CM074860.1:70417500-71042500 GCA_037501455.1 Lantana camara
ATATTTATGATTATTGTATTTTGGAGCGTATATGATAGCTTAGGCCGTGATGGCTCTTTTGGATAGTTGCACCCTTGTATTGATTATTTTTGGAGCTTGACTGCTCATTGTATATATTATGATCAGTTATTGCTTCCGCTTTAATGTTTTGCTCTGATCTTATGGTTCAAGGGTTAGTCCCGCCTAGCATAGCGTGTGTATGTCCCCGTTCACCGTGATTTAGCTCGGGTATGGAGTGTCCATTTCATATTCGGGTTGGGTCTCGGTGCGAGTGATGTGGTACCTTGCGCTCGGGTGCTACATCAAATATTGTAATTTCAATTTTTAATTAATTTTTATTTAATAATTATTACCAATTAATTTATATCTATATAAAAATTAATTTAACTTCTAATTTTGAATTGATATTTTTTATCATGCTAAGTAAATAAAAAAAATTCAATAATAGTATCACCACATTTAATTATATTTCTAATGGATCGTTAACCATAATTAATTAATTTTTACTTTTTATTTTAACATTGATAGTAAAATAAATATTTAATTTATGTTAATAAATTGTAGTGGAAAGAAAAATATAACCATTATAATAATTATATTTTGTCCAAAATTAATAGTTGAAAAAATTTATTAAAAATATTACACTTTACAGTTAACCCCCAAAGGCAACATTGGAATAAAAAAATTGATCAAAGCCAATGGAGAGTATTTTTGAGTTTTTAATTAAATTTTTATTGGCATCAACCATTTTCAAACGAAAATAAAGGTTAAGTGTAATTATTTATTTTTTGAAAGGAGGGTGTCTATAATTTAATTTTAAAATGGTGATGAATTGTAATTAACTCATCTAATTTGAGACTAAATATAATTAATCCTAAAATAAAAGACAAAGTATATAAGAAAGAATGATTTCCAAAGAAATTACAATCAGTGAAAAAATTACCATTCTCTATAAGAAAGGATTGCATCCAAGAAAAAAAAAAATTTGTTTTTACAAATAATATGGATATAACCTATGATGCATGGACACGGACACGGAAACGACACGACACGATACGTACACGGCGACACGGATTTTTTCAAAATTTTCGGCTCCGACACGGCTATATTTTATATATAATTTATATATTTTATAAATGTTAATTTATTTTTTTAAGTATGTGGATCAAATTTTGTTAGCCCAAAAGTTTTAACCATTTTTACAATCATCAATTCAATAAAGAAACAAACAGCCCAATAACAAAAACAATATGGCCCATTAGTTGAGTTATTTTTATTTTTTAAACAATGGTATTCCCATTCCCCTTTTTCTTTGATTTTCCCTACACAGGCGACACAGAGAGAGGAGGTGGCTGGAGGCGTGAATGACGAAGTGAAGAGCGAGAGAGAAAGAGCAAAGGCGGGAGTGGCTCTTGCGGTGCAAACGACGGCCGACGACGACACTGGTGCTGGAGATTTCTTCTCCTTTTCTTCTCAAGGCAGAGGGTCCTGGTCCCCTGGATTTCTTCTCCTTTCTTCTCAGGTTTTCTTCCCCTTTCTTCTCAAAGGCAGAGAGAGTCTTGAGGAATTTCTTTCCTTTTCTTCTCAAGGTGAGGGACACACAAGAAAATTTTTTCCATTTCTTCCCCAGCCATGTCTTCTTCATAGCAGTGTCGGAGTCTTCTTCCCTAGCCGTGTCGGACACTTCGCTAGGGAGTGTCCGACACCTTGTCCCCCCCCACCCCCAACCCCACTTCTTTTTTTTTTTAAATTTAAGACACGGATCCGGCATGTCGGACACTGCACGGAGCCATTTTGAGGTGTGTCTGTGCTTTACAGGATATAACAAATTAAAATATAAGGGAAAAGATTTTTTGTCATTCGAACTTGGTCTCTTTTTATAATTTATCATCCCAATAAACTTTCATTCCAAACCATCATCCAATCTTTGCATTTGTAACGTACCGCCATCTAAACTTTTTTTTTAGTGGTTCTGGTTAAAATACAACTGACGTGTATGTTTTATAAACATGCCACGTGTCATGTTTTTTAGTCAAAACCACTAAAAAGAAAGTTTAGATTACGGTATGTTACATATACAAAGATTGAATGGCGGTTTGCAACGAAATGAAAATATTGAATGACAGTTTACAACGAAAATTTATTGGGATGATAAATTGCAAAGAGGCAAAATTCAGAGGGTAAAAAATCTTTTTCCCTAAAATATATAATCAAAATATATAACTACTACGGGTTGCATATTCCAAACAGATATATAAAAAAAAAAATCTTGTAAACATTACAAAGAAAGCGTAAAATATTCAAAAAGAGAAATAAAATTTTATCTAAATTTATTATCTACATCAATAATATACAAAAAGAACTATTACATTCTCAAAAATATATGAATATGGAGCAATATTTAGAAATAAACAAAATGGATCTTCCTCATACATATAGTTTTCAAAATCAAATATAAATATGTAAAAATATGTTAAAAGATCACATAAATTATCATATTAAACATGTTGAAAAAAATTAAATCCTTGGGTTAAACTAAAAATATAGAAACTATTGATAAAAAAGACAAAAATCATTAAAAAGAACATGAAAAAATTCGACAAAAATCGCACAACCCGCGCTTAAGCACAATTGCAAATTTTAGAAAAACAAGATTCTCTATAGGAATTTTTATGACACAAGGTCTTTTTCACACATTTCAAATAACACAAGGGGTAAGGTTGTATAAAACTCGGACTCTTTCAAACAAACAAAACCAAGCAAATTCACAGCATTGAACATTGACTAAAAAATGAAAAGGCACTATAAACGTTGGACAAAATTATTCAATCCAGTTCGCACTTTAATTTGCCAAGCTGACGGTATGGTGCCAAGTAAAGGCACAACAAACAACAATAATGTAAGCTGTTTTTAGAGAATTTCCTACAACGAAAGTTCAACAATGGCGTACTTGGTTGAATCCCAATGTGGTGTTTTTGTTCCATTATTTCAACTCCACGAAGAGGCTTGCCTGAGGATGTAATCCTGCTTCTTGCAAGGATAAAGAGAGTTTGTCCTCACCATAGACAGTTCGAGGAAAGTTGGAGACGAGGCTGTAGCCTTCAACTTCTAAGCAACCTAAAGAATCAACATAGTCATACAGGGATTGTACAGTAGCAGTTGAACGAAACCTCCTTTCCTTGCGATCTCCAGATGGAAAACGAACCAACACCTGAATTTTTTTTTGAAAATATGACACATGACAACTACATGGACATAAAATATAATATGTTAAAACTTATATGCATGCATAGAAAATGGAAACCAATGAAGAAGCCAACATAGAGAAGAAATGAAGAGCCACACACAATAATAAACAAGCACACACCGACACACTCAATACTCCCAAATACAACGCACTCTCGCTCCCTATTACAACACATTTAACATTTTTCTAAGCATCCTCGCAAATTGGTCATTACTGCATACTTGGATATCAAGTGTCACGTTGTGCATTAATAGTAATTCAGCAGAAATGTTTACTAAAAACATTACGTACTTTGTTTGGAGAGAGACCTGATTATTAGGTATAAATTAGGAAAACACAAATATATAAACAATTTGACTATTTAATTTAATAAATGTAATGGAATTTCTACGCATCCATGTAAATTTGTCATTACTGCATAATTGAATGTCATGTATCATATTTTTACTTGTTTAATCAAGTATGCTCTTCTTTTTAGGTGGATTTCGATGACTGCAGCTTCACCAATAGCAGACAGCAATTCAACAAACTATATAATTATATAAACACTACAAACAGACAACTATATACTTTGAAATACTGAAATAAGCAGATAAAACCCTGTGATATAAAAACTAGTTCAAATAACCTTGTGTTAATAAAGTTTTGCTCACATCCCCTGTACTGATATAACATATTTTAAATCTAAAATGTCAATTCTACCCTTTCATTCTTTTTTCTTTTCTTTGTTTTTTTTTGGGTTTTTTTCATTACCTTTTTTCCAGTATTTAATCTTTCTTTCCCACCTTATTAAATAAATTAAAAAATCACAAAAATAGTATAGATTGTATAAAAATAGAGTATTTAAAATAAAAATATTATAATCTATATATTGAATTCTTAATTGTATTATAATATTTATAAAAATCTTATTAAATTAATAAATCTATGTAAAATTAATAATAATATTTATGCATTATTATTGAAAACAAAAATGGCACTAAAAAATAAAATAAAAAAGTGGGGCAATTAGACTGTCTTCTCCAATATAATGACCCCCTCCCCCAATCCCACCCCTACCGCCACCATCGCCCCTCTGCACCGCATGTCCTCCACACAAAATAGATACACTTATACACACATACATGTACAGACGCCTACAAAAACCAACATAAACAATTCTGGGTTTTAGCAACAAGTCAACAATTAGGGAGAATGATTTAGGTTCTTGTAATATATAGGAGATACATAATATGGTTGCAAGCAATGTGAAGATTGTTTAGAAATTCGCTGAAAATCAGAAATCATATTTCATCCGTCTTCCCAAGGTGCCCTCTGGTGCGTCCAAGATGTGGACTGATTTGGGGGTTTTGAAGGAACATGGTAACTCTGGAGTGCGGCGGCGGATTTGGTGTCATTGAACGGGGATGCGGTTGACCTGGTGTTTATTGTGTCCGTGAAGGGGACGACGAATTGTGGAGTTGGGAAGAGAAGGATGGAGAAAAAAAGGAAATCCAAAGAAATTATAAAGATAAAAACAATAATATATATATATATATATATATATATATATATATATATATATATATATAATTGTTGTAGTTTAATATGTGTACAGGGTATAATGGTCATTTTACAGAGGGAAGTACAGAAAAATGGCATATGAGTCACACTGATGGAGCGTGCATAACACAAAGGTTTTCAGTGCTATAATTTTAATAACACGAGGTGTTTTTCACGGTAGTCTATATCAAAGGGTTTTATGTGCTTCTTTCAACTAATACAGAGTTTTTTGTGCAATTAACTCCATTTATTAAATTAAAAAGTAAAATTGTTCATCCATTTATATTTTCTTAATCTAAATCACCACCAGATTTTTCTTTTAACAAAGTACTAAATGCTTTTAAAAACATGTCAAGCTGAATTACTATTAATGCACATCCTCTTACACAGAAAAGAACAGAAGGCTGCTCCAAAAATGTATCGATGTAAAAGCATGTGTATAGTGTGTGTCTCTTTTGAGTGCAAGCAAGTGTATGTGAGTGTGTAGAGTATAGTGTGTATGCATCTGTTGAAGTTTCCAAGTGTGTGTAACTGTGGGTGAGTGTTAAAGCATTTGCCTAGAAGTGCGCTCAACTAACTCATAGTTCATCACATAGCCCTCTTGAATCAATTTCTTGCCACCTCTATAAATTGTGACTTACTACCCTTAACCCAGAAAATGGGGCACAAATAGGGTAGCAGATACACGGGATATTAGCAGATCTGTAAGGGTAAGAAGCTACAGGGAAAGGTAGGGTAAGAGTGAGGGTAGGGTAGGGTAGGGTAGGGTAAAACCCTAACCGTTGACAGTCCTATGACTCTATATGATGCTTCCCAAATGCACGAGCATGTCATGCTTGTCTGAGAACTAGAGGCACCAACTAGGGCTGTCCATGGGTCACCGAAATCCAAACTTTACCCAATACTTTTTTATCCAAACCCAACCCACACTCAATGTGTGCAAACCCAATTGATTTCTACCCAAATTGCACTCATGTTTATGGGTTGGGTTTCCAACCTACCCATTGTCAAATCTCAATTCCTCATAAAGGATAAATTGATGCAATATTTAATCTTAAAATTTTTTTCTAATGAAACAATAAAAAAATTATAATAGGAGAGGAGGTGCATGAGAGGGAGAGGGAGAAGGAGAGAGATGACGAGGAGAGAAAGTGCATAGGAGAGAGAAACCGAAGAAGAAGATAGGGTAGTGGACAGGTAGTGGGGAGAGAGAGACCGTGGGGGATGGCAAACGGAAGAATGAGATAAGGCTAGTAAAAAGAGAGACAAAAATCCAAAAGTATGAATTAGACCTTTTTTCCTTTCATCTCTGCAAAATCTAGAAGTATGAATTGGACATTTAAATGAAGTATGCGATTACCTCAACTCAGACCTCATTTCAGTCAATTAATGGAAATAATTTCGTAAAACAAGACTTACCTGAGTAACATCAGGGCCTTTCTCAGGCTCAGGACCTAGCAACATAGCTTTCTCTTTTCGAATCTTAACCAATGCAACTTCTCTCTCAGCAGCTTCTCGGAGTGCTCTTTCACGAGCCTCCTCTTCTTCCTGCTTTTTCCTCTCAGCTTCAGCAGCTTCACGTTCCAGACGTTCTTGTTCTTCTTTTCTCTGGCGCTCTCTAGCCTAATAAAGAATAAGACCAAAAGGTCAAAGGCATTCCATGTACTCTTATCAGCCCTACTAAGAAAGTATAATGAGGAACAATGACAGCTAACTTGGATCTAGAAAGTATAATGAGGAAGGACAAAAGATAACTTGGATCAAAATGTGTGTGTGTGTGTGCATGTGTGCTCGCGCGCGCGTGCGCGCGTGTGTGTGTGTGTGTGTGTGTGTGTAAGAGAGAGAGAGAAACCCAGAATAATATACCTGATCAGCCTCAAGTGCAGCTCGATAAGCAGCATCCTGCTCCTCCCTCAAACGAATATTATTTCTTCTTTCTTCAGCCTCAAGTCTAGCTGTAACAAGAACAGGAGCACTTTCTTCCAGAACTCTTTGCAATACAGTGAGAATTTCTTCAGGAGATTTTGGCCCCTCAATCTGCACATTTCCATTAAACTAAGAAGGTGATAACACTAACTAACATAGGCCAGGTGATAAAGCAACCATAACAGAAACAAGCATGTACGAAATTATGAATAGATACACACAAGCATTACAAAAAATGTCAAAATAAGAAATTAAAAAAAAAAAATGTTGTCTACCCCTTGCTAGTATATTTTCTTTTTTAATTCCATCAACAGGATGTTGACACTACTGCACCTTGATGATATACATTAAATAAAGATTAGTTTTTCATCACTTGTGTTTTTCAAAGATCAACTTCAGTTAAGACAAATTGCTGCAGAGACACAGAGTCAACTCTCAAGTTACCAAAAACAATTACGACAGGCAAAATACTGAAAATGTAGTCATAACTATTCGTTCTGATATTCTTAGATCAAACACCATAGACAGTAAAGAACATAAATAAAGCAATCTAATAAAATGACAACAAAAACCCTTCAGTCGTTTTGTCCTTCTATATAATTGCAATGACAGAAATCATTCTACATAGATTTATATACAATTATTGAAAAATAGAAAGCAGTGGTGTCAATTATCAAGAGTTTTTCTTCCATGCTATAATCAAACTTCTACATATAGTGACAACAAAAGAGCACATTTCAAGAACAGAAACCCAAGGATGTGAAACCAATACTTGAAAAAAGGAATCTATTGTTTCAGAAAGTAATTCTAATTGAATTGACAAGACTGCTATTTAGCGATAGCTTTTTTTTTTTCTTAGCACGCCGTGGTGGGATGTGATTTAGAGCAATTTGAAGGAAACTGTAAGATAGATTACCATCATTTGAGAATGAAGAGGCCAAGCAACTACTCTCAGGTTAAAGATAGAGAAGGGGGACGAGGAAGTGAACCAAGCCAACTGTCCAGGTTGAATCACTTCGAGAACCAAGAGGTTATGTTTGCCCCAACAAATACAACATCAAGTACCATTTATGGCCACTATGAATGTCAGTGAACCAAAAGGTAGAAGCACTCATATATTTGGGATTACTTACTCAACTCCAGAATCCACGTTTCAGTCATGCAAATATAAGCATTGATTTCTTAACAGACAAATGCTTCTCAGTACATCTTCTCATAGAGATCCAAGCTTTAGAATAAATATGATACATCATCACCAAAATAAGGCACCTAAAAGGATATAACTCTTCACCACTCAACCCCAAATTGATATCCCCATGCAAAAAAGAGAGATATACGTGTAGGTTTCCTATGCATTTCAGCGATGAGATTCGAGGATCTTTTTGAGATATCAGTAATTTCACTATACTGATAATGTACATCATCATAGCAGAAGACACGTGACAATGACACACTTGCAGTTTAACTAGTTAAAACTTCTCTTGACCTTTCTACGATCAATGGGGATAAAAAAACAAGCTTTATTTTGGCCTTTCAGAAGGATAAATATTCACCAGCAATCTGATTCATTAAGAACATGAAGAAAGAATAAATAAGAGAGAAAATCTCAAACCTAGTCGATACAAAGCGCCACACATAAAAATGTTAGCTTTCAGTATATTCTACGTAACATTCACATAATCCACTTGTCCTTAAAATTCCCAACTGTCAAACCACCTATATAAATTGACCAACCAAGGAAGAAAAATAAATAAACAAAGAAAGTTAATTGTCATTATAACGACTACCGTCAAACAATGATCTCAAGAACATGAACCATATACCTGTTGTAGTAACGCAATCCTCTGATTTGTTGCAGCCATAACGACGGCACAAAATGGATACCTTGAAGCCTTCAAGCTATTGCTCATCTTGAATCCTTCACTAGTCTTTACACTCGCACCCCAGCTCACAAAATTCTCATTCAAGAAATCTACCAGCATCTCGTTACACAAGGTCCTTTCACAGAATATTGGTGTATCCGGGTGCTCTGGAGAGTGCAAGTAAACAAACAGCAGCTTATATTCTCGCTGGGATCTCTGTAACGAGTCCATAAAACCTTCCTCCACGAAATTCGGCCGTCTTCTCCCATAATCCCTTTCAAAACTCGTCACAAATTCCACTGCCTCAGTGGCAGACTGAGAAACCGACACCAACGGAGTTGTCCCACCCCGGCCAGGAGTACCGAGTCCCACCATGCTCAGAGAATACGACAAAACGCCGCCTGCGGCCCACATGCCAAAACCAATTGCCCCCGAAATTAACCCTAGACTACCGGAAATAATGGAGAAAGGAAGGGTAATTACTTTCCAAGCAAGACCAGGAGGCCCATTATTTCCATTCGCGGGTAAAACAAGGCCAGCTTCTTGGGGTCCTTGATTCGCACTTGTCGTGGCGGTTGAGTTTGTAGCGGCGGCGGACGAGGACGAGGGACGGTGTGCGTCGGCGTCGCTGATAGAAGAGATGGCTAATTCAAGGTCCCATCCGTGGGCGGACAGAATCTCGGTGCACAAATCGGGGTCCTGTAGCCCCGTAATTGCTTGAAAATACGCTAATTTATCCGCAACATCCCCCATAGATGCGAAATTCAGTGAGAAATGAGCAGAAAACTAGGTTTCAACAAACGCTGATAGAAGTCAAATCACTACAATCCAATATGGAGCAACTGATCGAAAACTGAGAGGAGATATGGGCGAGATTGGGAATCCAACGGAACTGCGAAGAAAAAGGGAAAAAAGGGCGTGAATGTTCACTTCGCAGCACACAGAGTAACTCAACTCTTATCAATTGCTTTTGCCTTTTGGCATAAGCATAACTCATCAACTCGTAAAATAAAATATTCTTGGCACAGACTAAAAGGAGTTATTTATCTTATTTTTTCTCAATTTAAATATAGGGAAAATTAGTTCTAAGTTTTTATAAGTACGGGTAAATCCCCATTTGGGCATCATTTTTTCATTTAACTTCTTAATTGGCCATCGTATTTTTATTTAACTCCCCACGTGTAATACAAATATGATATAATGCAGTATTTATATCCTATTATGTTGTATAAATTTTTACAACGGTCAAAATATGTTATATAATTTTCACATAATGTAGTACTAAAATGTTCTAATGCAGTATTTATATCCTATTATATAATTTAAATTTTCGAAAAGTAAAATAAAAATCTCCAAACTGATGGGGAGTTATTTGCAACTGCACTTTTTAAGTATTAGCATGGAGAATTTTAGTTTGCATCACAAAATAATTTATTTTAGTACTAACTCCTTATTTATTAAATGGGGGAATGTGGAAAAAATTCTCGAGGTATAAAATAAATTTGACATCTGGAAAATTTTGATTTCAGTCCCTATTTTTGACAAAATTACCAAAATAGCCTTCAAGAAACATAAAATGACATAACACATCATTCTTCCTTCCCACACAAATATTTTGTTAATATAATATCTCATATACACGATTTTATACTTTTATTTTGTATGTTAATATTTCAAAATATAATTTTCATACATCATATGTAAAAATTAATATTTTTATTTTTATTTTTTTTATTTTTGTGTAGGTAATGGTGAGTTAGAAATTAATTGTTGATTTACATTTTGAAGTATAAATTAAAAACTATAGAGTATCCAAATTATAAAACAGAATATTGAAATTATAAAATAGAGTATCCAAATTATAAAATAGAGTATCCAAATTTAAAAGTAGAGTATTATTGTAAAAGTTAAAGTATTTATGGTTAAAATTGAAGTACGAGAAGGAAAAACAAAGAAAAAGTTAAAAAAAAGAAAAAAAGAGTATTGTTCGTAACTACATGTATTTACTGGGGGCTAATCAGCCTTTTTTGACTAATTCCTCATTAGTTGACTGCAACTCTTTGAATTGAAGGAGTTACATTGGGAATTTGCTTGCAGCTCTTACTGGCTGTCCTGCCATGCCAACTCTATATATGTATCCGCTAAAGAAGATGAATAAGCGGAAGAAGCCAAGCCAATAATCAAAAGAAACCTAGCTAAGAAGAGAGACTTAGCGGCATTAAAATATTTACATTTTGAATTAGAGTCTTATTCATAAAAGTTAAAGTAACTAAATTTATAATTGAAGTATTGTGCATAAATATTAAAATATTCAAATTTAAAAATAAAGTATTATTCGTAAAAGTTAAAGTACTCAAATCTAAAGTTGAAGTATGAAAAGAAAAAAGAAAAAAGTATGGTATTGCAGTCAATTTAAGTTAATGGGGAGAGAAATTAAATTATAAATTTGAATTGGGAAGTTAATATAGATTCTTTTTATATTGGGGAGTAAACTAAATTATTCCAATTAGGAGGGAGTTATTAGTTATTTTTCTTTTCTTTTTTCTTTCTTATCCATATAAATAAGGAAGACCTCCTGTGTTTCTGTCTTTTCTCATTTAATTTTTTTTGTCTTTCGAGTTGTCTTTTCTCATTTAACTTCGCAACCATTCAAGTGAATTAATATGCCATTTTACAATAACAAAAGTATTTTTTTCTGATTTTTTATCATATGACTCAAAAAATAATAGGTAATTCACCTTCTTATGAATATAAAATTGGTTTTATATATAGTTTAGAAAAATCCAAGTTTAATTCTCGAATTTTGATCAATTGTGAAAATTTTTCGAATTTTCGTTTTCTGGAAGTTCATGCCTCACGGCCACGAACGATTCTTATGAATTTGTTCATGGACGCCAACACTCTTCGTGGTCGCGATCCATTCTTTTGGATTCTGGCCGCAGCCGCGACGGAGTACAGAAGTATAAAATTTTTGGAAAATGTGTTTTTCAACCGATCAAAATTTATCCCAATCTTAATATGTGATTTTAACTAAAACAATTTTATTTTTGAAATAAAAATTATATTTGGGAATTAAAAGTAAATTAATCTTTCAAAAAATATAATAATATTATTTTTAAAATAATATTTAATAAAATTATTAATTTTGAATTACTCAGAGTTTTATCAAAATGGATTTGAATTGGGATTTAGATGAATTCTTGAATAAAGAACTGATTGTCGCATTCGGACTTTGAATTATTTGAACTCAAAGTCAAAGAATTTTAATTTAATTGGTAAATTTAAATTCTTGCTGACTGTATGTGTAGATGATCATGGGTTTATAGTCTTGTGGATGTTTTAATTTCTTGCACATGGATGGTTTTTCAATTTGGATATGTGAGCCCCTATTTGGTTATATCAATTGGGGTTGGAGTCCCACTTATGTGCGCATCTTACTTGCCTTATTATGTGGTTTCCTTATTACTGTTTTTGGGCCGGGGTATGCCCCGTGTACTTGTTTAAGACCAATATGAAAATTGAGCCTTATTATTTTAAATTTATTTTTCGTATTAATGTAATTTGAGAGTAGAACTTAGGTGGTGAGGTTTTATTTTCATTTTGTAGACAAACACCCATGGAGTAAGATGGAACAGCAAAGAAAGGAGAACTGTGGCCATAAGTTGAAGGCCCTTCAAAATGTTAGAGAAGGGTAATTCTATGAATGTAATAGAATAGAGCTTCATTAAATTATTTTATTCCCTTATGTGAAATAATTGATCTTTTTTTTTTTTTTTTTTTTTGAGAAGAATGACGGAAGAACTAAACAACAACAAGGTCTTCCGTAATACATCTCAGAACTAAATCAGGGAGCTCCATTTCCCCGTCTCTAGAATTAAGTGCCAGCGAGCTAAATGGTGCGCCACTTTGTTCCCGTCTCTGCGCGCAAAACTGAATGAAACACTTGAAACATTTGCAAGGGCTGCGTGAGTGTCGCTAATGATTGTACCCACCTCAGACCAATCTATTTCCTTTACTTGCAGCTTCCTAATCACATTTAAGCAATCTGATTCCAAAATCAAGTTGAGAAAGCCTCTTTGCTCCGCCATTTTTGCTGCTTTTTTAATGGCTAAAGCCTCTGCAACTTCGGGTTCTATTCTACACCTTACCTTCAAGCTCAGCTATCCCACCACTCGCCCTACATGATCTCTAGCCATAACTCCAATACCCACCTCAGCCCCTCCATCTAGGATCGCTGCATCACTGTAAATCTTGGTGAAACCTTCTGTCGGAGCAGTCCATCCCGAAGGAAGCGGGTTCAGTTCAGGGCCAATTTCCGTTGCAGCTCCAACTATACCCGTTGCATAATAATTTTGTGTAAACTGGACCAAACTAAGAGCATCCAAACCATCTCCCTCAGCCCATTCATTATTTCGATTTCGCCATAAAGCCCATACGAACATCACGAACCTATGGCCTTCTTCCCGAGAGACTGACGCTAGCACATTTCTAATCCACTCTTCCCCACTTTCACACAAATTCCCAACAATATTCCAAGGTAAGTTAGACATGGCCCAAACCTGTCTCGCCATACTACAAACTAGGAAAACGTGTTTTAAATTTTCCGGTGTCGCCTTACACCAAGGGCAACTGACTGTATTCTCACTCCGCCTTCTCAACAAAGGATCCCCGGAAGGTAGAGCCTCTTTGCACAACCTCCACAAAAACACCTTAACTTTGGGTCCCACTTTTCTTCCCCAAACCATCCTCCAATCACGATTTTTCGACGGTTCTCCCGAACTTTGTGGCTCCATAATATTGTTAAGAGCAACATTATAAGCGCTCTTTACCGTAAACCTCTCGTTCTTATTGAAATGCCATATTCGACGATCCCTGTTTCTCATCTCCCCCAAAGGTACAGCCAAAATATGCTCTGCATCCCATTCAATAAAAGAGTTTCGCACTAGAGCAGCATCCCACTAATTATCCTCACATATCAATTGCTTGACATATGTCAGACTAGGATCTCCATTAGGATTCAAAATTGGTTTGAAGCTCTTTGGCCGCGGCAGCCACTTATCTTCCCAAATCCGGATGCACGCACCATTACAAACCCCCTATCTAACACCCGCTTCTAATACCGATCTTGCCGAAAGAATACTTTGCCAAGTTAGGGAGGGATTTGAGCCCAACCTAGTCTCGAAAAAGTCCTCCCCCTCAAAGTAACGAGCTTGAAGTAATCTTGAAAGAAGACTTTGAGGTTCAGTAATTAACCGCCACCCTTGTTTCGCCAATAAAGCCATAATGAAAACTCTTAAATTATGGAACCCCATTCATCGAGCTTCTTTCGGTTTGCCAACTCACCCAATGAATCTTACTTTCCTTAGCACCACTCCACCAAAAAGACGCCATCATTGAGGAAATCTCCCGAAGAAGAGATTCCGGAAGTTTAAAGCATCCCATTGCATATGTTGGGATAGCTTGTAGAATGGCCTTAATCAAGATCTCACGGCCTGCTTGTGACAACGACTTGTCTATCCAACCATTCACCCGACTCCATACCCTATCTCGTAAGCTAGCAAACACCTCCTTTTTCGAAGCCCCAACCATGGCCGGTAACCCCAAATACTTATCATGTTTATTTACTTTCACCACACCCAAACGATTAGCTAATAAGGTTGCTAATTCTGCCTCAACATTAGGACTGAACACCACTGTTGATTTCTCATAATTCACTAGTTGCCCTGAAATTTCTCCATATTTTTGCAGCACATTCAGAATTCCTTCCACAGCATACTCCGAAGCCGGACAAAAAATCATTGTATCATCTGCAAAAAGCAAATGAGATATCACGGGCGCCCTCTCTGCAAATACTGATCCCTCCTATACGTTTCTCTCCCTCCAACATGAAGCTCAACACTTCTGAACAAATCAAAAATAAATACGGAGATAACGGGTCGCCCTGCCTAAGGCCACAACCTGGAGAACAACTGCCAAACTCAACACCATTAAGCACAAAGGAATACTCAACCAAGGAAATACACCGAAGAATTAAAGAAACAAAAACTGAATCGAAGCCTAAACCCAACATAGCACGTTCCAAAAACCGCCACTCCACTCGATCATAAGCCTTACTCAAATCCAATTTAAAAGCTATGAAGCCCTTCTTACCCTGTTTTCTGTGTTTGATAAAATGATTAATTTCAAAAGCACACAACACGTTGTTTGTTATAAGTCTCCCTGGTACGAAGGCACTTTCTGAAGGGGATATAACAATTTTCAATATTGGTTCTAAGCGATTTGAAATAGCCTTCGAAGCAATTTTATACATAACGTTGCAGAGGCTTAATAGGCATAGTTGAGACATACATGTTGGATTTTCAATCTTTGGAATCAAAATAATAATGGTTTCATGCATGTTTCTCTCAAAACGTCCAAAGTTTAGAAAATCAATAGCACAGTTCACTACATCTTTTTGAATAGTAGGCCAGAACTTTTGGAAAAAAACAGGAGGCATACCGTCAGGCCCTGGGGCCTTGAGAGGTAGCATGGATTTCAAAGCCTTCTCTATTTCCAACTCGGTGTAAGGGCGGAGCAAGCTCTCGTTAATCTCCTGGGAAACTTTGGGTAGCAGAGAAGCTATCACACTATCAATATTATCAGCAGAGGTTGAGTTGGATTTGAAGATGTTCTCAAAATAACGCTAGACCACCAATTGGAATTTTTCTGGATCTGTACATTCTTCTCCATTCTCGTCTATCAATTTTGAAATCTGATTTCTCTTTTCTTGGTTTTTTGTTCTTGCAAAGAAATAACCCGTGTTTCTATCCCCCTCTTTCATCCAATGAGCCTTGGCACGTTGACACCACCACGCCTCATCTCTAGTATGCCACTCTGATAGTTCAGCACTCAAATTCTTTTCAGTAACTTTGCTAGCTTCTGTTATCTCTCCCTGACATAGCTTTTTAAGAGTTTTCTCTAGTTTTTTGATGTGTTCTCTAGGATTATCGAACTTATCTATTTTCCAGGCACATAAATCCTCCTTGCACGTTTTAATTTTTCTCCAGACCGTCATCGAAGCTCTATCTTCTTCTCCGTTCCGCCAGCTCGTTTGCACAACCTCTCCACACTCTTCGTCTCTTAACCAGGCTGACTCAAATTTAAACGGACTTCTCCCTGTGTTTCGCCCATCAGCAATAACGAACGATCAGATGCCCCAGAAGGTATGTGATGTAAAATCGATTCTGGAAATAAATCTCTCCATCCTGTGTTCATGAAAGCCCTATCAAGGCGACATTTGATTGTGTGAGGGACCGGGCTAGTATTTGTCCATGTAAACTTATCCCCTATAAACCTGAAATCAGATAACCTACAATCTTCAATAAACTCCCTAAAGGCCCTAATCTGATGCGGTGGTCTCAGATTACCTCCACTCTTCTCATCCTGTTTAAGTATCTCATTAAAATCACCTATTGCCAACCAAGGATTGTGGGGTGTACTGCGTAAAGACCTCAGTAGATTCCACGTGAGGTGTCTTTGAGAAGTATTCGGATGACCGTACAAACAGGTGATATGCCATGCCACTGGAGAATTAGGTGTATAAATCATTATGTCAAAGTGGAACCTCGAATAACTCAAAAGATCCACCGGAATATCCTTCCTCCAAAAAAAGGCTAGACCACCACTTTGTTCTACCACGTCAACACTTAACCCAAAGAAACCAAATTTATCGTGGATTCTTTCGATCCGTCTGCTCTTACTCTTCATCTCAGAAAGGAAAACTAGAATTGGGTCATAACAACGGAGGTAATCCTCCAGCTCCCGAATTGCCCAGGCCCGACCCAAGCCTCGACAATTCCATGTTAAAAGATTCATTGTAATTGGCACCCCCCGCCGAAAAAGAATCCTCAGTGAAAACCGACAATGAAGGTAGTGTCTTCTTCAAAGGGCGGTTATCTGTGTAAGCATCCAGTATAGCAATAATAGGGCGCTTCCCTGCATCGTTTAGTAACGGACAATGTAGCACCCCAATACGTAAGGGTGCCATACCCCCGCACTATAGGTCGATCCACAAACGAAAAGGGTAGCCCGTACATGAACCAACCTATAGTGAACGGGTGACAATGCAAATAATACGACAAGCTATGTTTACAATCGTTTATCAAGTAATTCATACTTTGACTTTACATATCAATACATTATCATCTCCTAAGATACATAACAAGTAATATTAACAATAATTCCTTTGAACGAATAAATAAATAAATGCACCATGTGGAGCTCGAATGCAAGGACTCGACTAAGCTTGATTCCCGCCTAGCGTGTACCTGCAAGAATACTGCACATGTATCGATTTCATGAATAACCCCATCACGCCAATATAACTCCATCACTCCAATATACTCCGTCACTCCAATAACCCCATCAATCCAATCACTCCATCACTCCAATAACTCCATCACTCCAATCACGGGAAGGTTACGAGCTTTCACCGTTCACGGTAACACGATAACACGATGCACGTAGCATTAGGATTCTAGAAGTGGCTCCTACGGGTTCAGGAGGTGGCTCCCACACATGTAGCACTTTGCCCCACAGGTTCAAGAGGTGGCTCCCATGTGCGTAGCACGCTGTCCTTGTTAGGAATAGTGCCCTAGAAAGCCGATTGTATATTCGCTTTGTGCTTTGCCTTATTGTAATCATAGACAATCTTTGAATGAAATAACGAATTGAGGTAACACTTCTTTATATGCTCTTGTTTGGTATGCGTTTACTTTAGCTGTGCATGTATGAGAACTCCCCTAATCCTGATGACTTTAGGACTCTACCATTTAGGTGAAATGGTTCATGAAACGAGCCCTATATCACATAAGTCATGATTAGTAAAATACTCCAAGCCGATGAGTCCTACAGACAGTGGGAGTGTCAACCTGACTCCTCTAAGGCTTGCTTGTAGGATCACGCCCTTAAGAAGGACCACCTTGTTTCATGGAAGTGCAAAGTGTATAGTTGATACGTGCGTGATACATGAGGGTGCTTACTTTAACAAGTAAGTTCACTGAGGTGCCCCGTGTGAGAACATTCCTAAATGGGAAAGGAAGTTTCTATTTCAGGAAATGGAAACTTCCAGATTAGGAAATATCTCACGAGTCATTGATTGATCCTTAGACTTGAGGTTCCTTGTCACTTTATGAGTTAACTCTGTAGTCTTAGGTATAAGCTTTAAAGGGTGTCGCCTTAGACAACTGATTCAAGGCTTATGCTGGGGCTGCACAAGTGATTCCTGAAAGTGAATGAGAATCAAGAAAGGACCTACACTTGCGTTTGCAAGGTGATCTCTTATTGTGTAAGTCATTCATATGCCATATGGAGTCCTTGGCCAAGGCAGTAGATCAAGATATCAAGAAAAGGGTTTCTTGGATTGAGATCAAATGGATATGAAATGCACTTAGCTTTAAGACCGGATTATTAGGGTTCTGATTATTCCCTTACCCTAGATCTTGGTTGAGAGATAGTAAGTAGGAGGATTGTATCTCACATGAATCAATGACTTAAAGGTTCTGTCGAATCCGAACATTCCAATTCAGCTAGGGGTTAAACACCTGTTGCTAGACTATGGTCGTTTAATCTGTGGACTGATTAATTAATTAGTGAATTAATTAATTAGGGTCACTGCTAATTGAATTGAGAACCTAGAGGGTCACACACAACAACTTGGTTACATGAGTTGAGGCTTGAAAATGATTAAACGAGTTAATCGGGCCAAGAGGGTTCCACACGTGTGAAATCACACGTGTGGCTCACGTGAGTGACACGTGTCACTGTGACACGTGTCACACACGTGTGAATATATATATATATATATATATATATTATATATATATGTATTAAATAATTAAATGTGTTAATTATTTAATAGACTTTGGTTTAATTTTGAATTAAAAGGAAAGTCTTATTTTGGAGAAAATAATCTAGTTAATTAATTACGAATTAATTAATTAGATAAAAATAAGTTATTTATTTTATAATAAATAAAGTATAAAATTATCCAAAAATAGTTTGGATATTTTTAGCTCTCTTGAAAGTTGATTTGAATTAGAATTCAAAGTCAAAGTTGGAAATTACTTGAAGATCAAGTAATAGGAGAGAGGAACCAAAACCCTTGCCTATGAGGACAAGGATTTCGGCCGCCCCTCCCCTTTCCTATATATAGGGGAGCTCATGCTCCCCTTTAGAGCTAATTGACAATTCTTTTGGTTCATGTGTTGAACACCTTCCTTTCTCTAAGATGAAATAAAACCCTAGGTTAAGCCTAAACACTAACTAGAGAACTAGCATCCTTACTAGTTAGATTGTGATCAAGTTCGTGGACTTTCTCTAGAGACTTCAAGTTAGAAGTTTGAAGATTCGAGCTTTACCAAGGAGAGGGGATCAAGCCGCGAGAAGAGCGTTCTTGGGTGGCTTGAAACGCTTCAAGAAAGAACAAAAGAAAAGTAAGTTTCTTAATTCCTTCGAATTTGGTTACACGATTGCGAGTCCAAGATCCTTTTGTTGGGAATTTTTTTTTAAATTCCACTGCTTTCTGATTCGTGTTTTCCAACAAGTGGTATCAGAGCCACCTCGTTAATCGTGTTTCTGATTCGTCTCAATTATTCTGAATTTGGTAGAAATTCTTAGGCTTAGATGCGAATTAGGTATTCATGAGTTCTTTTAAAAAGCCTGAAATACGAAACTGTAATTTTTCTTGAATTTCTGAAACTGTTTTCTTAAATTGTGTTTTTGGAAAACCGTTTTGATAGAAATTAATTTAATTCGTGTTTTTGAATTTTGGATTGTTTTGGTTTTTGAACTAAAAGTACGAAACACGAAATCGCGTTACGAAAACGCGAGCCTGGACATGCTAAGGCGTAGCACGCCAGGCCCGCCCACCCAGCAGTCCCGCAACCGCGCGGGACTGCCCTCCGCTGCCGCCCGCCAGCACCTCCTGCAACCGCACGGGAGCCTTTCCCTCTCCCGCCTGCCTCCCGCCTAGGCGCAGCGCGCGCCTTGCGCGCGAGAAGGCGTGCGCGCTCGCGCGCGATGCATGCTCTCGGCCTGGGATGGCGCGCGGGCAAATCCGGGCCCTTCGTTTCACGATCTTGATTTTCGTGTTTAGTCCAATCCAATCCCGATTTAATTTTTTCTGAAAAATTTTATTTATTAAATTTGAATTATTTTTGAAATAATTGTTTAAATTGGGATTTTAGAAATTTAAGCGATTTAAACTTTGGAAAAATTACAATCTTTATTTTCTGAAAATATTGAAAGAATAAAATTATTAATTTTCAGAAATTAATTGGAATTTTATTAGTTCATTGTTATTCGGGTTTTATAGAAAAGGCTCTTGAACAAGAATTGCATCTAAGTCGTGTTTTAAGCTATTAGAGCTTAAAGCGAGAATTTTAATTTATTGGTTAAATTTAAATTCTTGCAAAAGCATGTTAGGTGATCATGGGTTTAGATCTATGTATGGTTTTAATTTATGCACATGGATGGCTTAAATTGGGGTTGGAGCCCTATAGTTGCGTTTTTCAATTGAGGTTGGAGCCTCACTTATGTGCGTACTGTTATGTGATTTATTATTTGGCTTTCCATATTACTGTTTTTCAGGCCGGGGTAAGCCCCGTGTAATTGTCTAAGGCCAATATGAAGATTGAGCCTTATTACTTTATGTCTTTTTCTTTTTATTGTAATTTGAGAGTAGAGATAGGTGGTGAGGTTTTATTTTCATTTTGGAGACAATGCACCCATGGAGTAAGATGAACCACATTCAAGTAACAAGGAGGCCATAAGTGAAGACCCCTCAAAATGTTAGGGAGGGGAATCTGAATTGTTAAATGTAATAGAGATAGGGCTCGTATTTTGTTACCGCTTTCCCTTATGTGATTTGAACTGTTTATGTGGCATGTATGTTAGAACTTGTGATTGTGGAGTGGCTCCCACATATCACGCATAAGATAGGTAGAACCCATGATCATTACATGTTAGTATCATGCTAGGACATGTTATCTGTTTATGTGCTTGTTTGAAATGCATTTAAGTGTACTTGCATTAATCAAGACTAATAAAATTGGATAACATATATGTTGGTGAGGTCGAACCGGACAACTCTCCGGTTGATTCGAAAATTCCCATTAAATATTAAGCTAATTTCGAACAAATAGGTGTTTAATTCGAGATGCAAATTTTGAATTAAATTCCTAGCATTCCATCAATAGGTTTTAAGTTTAGTAAGTGAAGCTAGTTATTGTCCGTGAGTCGTGGGATAGCTAGTGGAGCTTATTAGTTCTTAGTTACCTAATTGATCATTTTAAATGATCAATATTTCATGATCGATTTTAGCAAGGGCGATGTCCGCGAGTCGTGGGTCGTTCAAACTAAGTTTTGGTCATGATCTTATGATTGATGGGTCTAGCTTAACGCCTAAGTAAATATAGATGTCGCACGAGTCGTGGGTCCATATTGAAAGATAGGTGATGCAAAAACAATTACTAAGAGTTCTAAAGGAGTTAGAATTGGTAAGTTGTACCTACCTAGGGTTCTTACTTAGAATGTCCGCGAGTCGTGGGTTCGAGGTAAAATGCCTAGGATCTTAGTACCCATTGGGAAACGTGTTCCTCTTAGATCTTTGGGAATTCTAGATCTTTGAAAAACAGTGGGAGCTACATTAGATTAAAGACCTTATCTTTTGTATATCGTTATAATTCAGCATGCTCACTAGTTCTCTGTTTTACCATTTAGGTCGTAGATTCTGTGATTCTCTACGTGTTTTGAAATGGCAACCAAAAACCCTCTTGTATCGATCCTCGAGTCAAACAAGTTGACTGGTCCCAACTATTCTGATTGGCTGAGGAATCTAAAAATCATTTTAGATTCTGAGAAGAGAACTTATGTTCTCTTCGAAGGGGAGCCCAGTCCCGAAGGGGAGGCTCCCACTCGGGCCGAGCGGGATGCGATTCAGAAGTGGAAGGATGATAATCTCCAAGCCCGTTGCCTTATGTTGGCTAACATGTCTCCGGACTTGCAAAGACAACATGAGGCCATGGAATTTGCTTGGGAGATTTACGACCACTTAGAGCAACTTGACCGCCCTCATGAACGTGTTACAAGGTATAACACTTCAAAGGAATTGTTCCACTTGAGAATAAAGGAAGGTTCAAGTGTCCATGAATATGGACTCAAGTTTCTTGCCCTTACTGAGAAACTTGCTTCCATGGACATGCCGCTGAAAGATAAGCTTTCAGTGGATTTGTTGCTAGCTTCGCTCCCACCATCATTCAACCCATTTGTCCTTAACTTCAACATGAATCATGCTGGTGCTACTGTAGCTGAGCTGATTAGTCAGCTTGTGACTGCTGAAAGCACGATCAAGAAGGACAATAAGGTTTTGATGGTGAATGCTCCATCTTCCTCTTCTGGGCCTTCTAAAGGTAAGGGCAAGAAAGCCCAAAAGAAGAAGAAGAAACCCCTTAGGCCCACTGGTGGCGTTTCGAAGGGGAAGGCCCAAAAGAAGAAGCGTGATCAGAAAGAGGATGTTTGCTTCCATTGTGGCAAAGCGAGACATTGGAGGAGAAACTGTCCAGAGTACAAGGCTACTCTAAAGAAAGGTATCTTTCTCATTGAAGTAAATCTTTCTATTAATTCTAGTTCTTGGGTACTTGATACCGGTTGTGGAACTCATATCTGTAATGATGTGCAGATGCTAAGTGAAGTCCAACAACTCAAAGAAGGATAATGTGTCTTGAAAATCGGCGATGGCTCAAACGTTGAAGCTCGAGCTTTAGGCACAATTAGATTAGATTTAGGTAGTTTTGAGTTAGTCTTAAATAAAGTCCTTTATATACCGAGCATTATTCGTAATATAATTTCAGTTCCAATATTAGATTGTGAAGGTTATGAAACTTATATTAAGAATGGTAAATACTTTATCAAACGGAACAACTCTTCCGTTCACATTGGTACTCTAAGTAATGGACGTTATCTAACTCAAAATATCAATATTATGAATATAAAACGAGATACAAAGCGTAAGAGAGATGACAAAGTTTCAGCTCCCTTATGGCACGCTAGATTAGGACACATTTCCAAGAACAGAATTAGCAAGATAAACACTTTAGGATCATTCTCTGAAAATGATCTCAAAGAGTTAACTTCTTGCGAATCCTGTCTCAAAGGAAAAATGTCCAAAGTTCCTTTTAAAGGAACTGTGGAACGTGCCACTAAGGTTTTGGATTTGATCCATACTGATGTTTGTGGACCGCTTAGTGTAAGCACTAGAAACAATCATCAGTATTTCATAACCTTTACCGATGACTTTAGTCGATATGGTTATGTATACTTAATGAAGTATAAATCTGAAGCTTTTGAGAAATTCTTAGAATTTCAAAAGGAGGTTGAGAACCAAACTGGTCACAAGATCAAAGCACTTCGATCTGATCTAGGAGGCGAGTATCTTAGTGAAGAATTCCTTAATCATCTCAAAGATAATGGGATTATCTCTCAGTGGACTCCTCCGGGAACTCCTCAGCTTAATGGAATTTCTGAGAGAAGGAATCGAACCCTACTTGATATGGTTCGCTCCATGATGAGTTTCACTGACTTACCACCTTCTTTCTGGGGTTATGCCCTAGAAAGTGCAGCAAAGATTTTGAATCTAGTTCCCTCTAAGTCAGTCCCTAAAACGCCCCATGAATTGTGGCATGGTAAAATCTCTAGCTATTCTTACTTAAGAATTTGGGGTTGTCCTGCTTACGTGAAGAGGACAGTGGGAGATAAGTTAGAATCTCGTTCTAACTTATGCTACTTTGTAGGTTATCCTAAGGAATCCATAGGATACTACTTCTATGATCAATCTGAGCAAAAGGTGTTTGTTTCCAGAAATGCCACTTTTCTTGAGGAACCGTTCCTTAAAGAAAAGAAAGGCAAGATCATAGAATTAGAAGAAGTGCAAAGTAACCCCACGCCACCCACTGAAGAAACGTCCCCTACTGATCAACCACAACCAATCATGAATTTCGATACACATGTAAATCCTCCTCTAAGGCGTTCTGAACGCACTCCTAGACAGCCGGAGAGATGGTATGGATTCTTCCTTGAAATCTCTCAAAACGATAATGATCCTTTAACATATGAGGAGGCACTTTCAGATTCTGACTCTGAACAGTGGATAGAAGCCATGAAATCCGAAATGGATTCCATGAACTCCAACCAAGTTTGGACCTTGGTAGATTTGCCTGATGGGGTCAAACCCATAGGTTGCAAATGGATCTTTAAGAGAAAGCTTGGAGTTGATGGAAACATTGCAGCCTACAAAGCAAGACTGGTTGCAAAAGGATTCACTCAAAGACCCGGCGTGGACTTTGACGAAACCTTCTCACCAGTTGCAATGCAAAAGTCTATTCGGATCATGCTTGCCATTGCTGCATATTATAACTACGAGATATGGCAAATGGATGTGAAAACTGCCTTTCTCAATGGTGACATTGATAAAGACATTTATATGGAACAACCGATAGGTTTCACATTCAGTGGGAGTGAGCAAAAGGTTTGCAAACTCCAAAGATCAATCTATGGATTGAAACAGGCGTCTAGAAATTGGAACATTCGATTTGATGAATCAGTCAAAGCGTTTGGTTTCATTCAAATTTCGAATGAGTCTTGTGTGTATAGAAAGGAATTGGAGACCTCAGTGCAATTCTTAGTACTTTATGTTGATGACATCCTTCTTATTGGGAATTCGAAGGATGACATGAAAGTGACTAAGTTATGGTTATCGAACCAATTCGAGATGAAAGATCTTGGTGATGCGTCCTATATCCTTGGAATTAAAATCTATAGAGATAGATCTAGAAGGTTAATAGGACTATCACAGTCGATGTACATTGACAAAGTATTGAAGAGATTCAATATGGAGTCAGCAAAGGTTAAGAACCTTCCTATGAGTGTAGGAACATGTCTTTCAAAGAAGATGTGTCCTAAGACTAACCTTGAGAAGGAAAGAATGACTCATACACCTTATGCGTCAGCAATAGGTAGTATAATGTATGCAATGTTATGTACTCGACCGGATGTGGCTTATGCACTTAGTGTGACAAGTCGTTTCCAATCTGACCCTGGAGATGGTCACTGGGCTGCCGTGAAGAATATTCTTAAGTACTTGAAAAGTACTAAAGATTTATTCTTAGTTTACGGAGGTCAGAAAGATCTTACTGTCGAAGGATACTGCGATGCAAGCTTTGCATCTGACTTAGATGATTTTAAGTCAATGTCAGGATACATTTTCTACCTAAACGGCGGAGCAGTGAGTTGGAAGAGTTCCAAGCAAACAACCACTGCAGATTCGACCACTGAGGCTGAATACTTAGCTGCAAATGATGCAGCTAAGGAAGGTGTTTGGATTAGAAACTTCATTCAAGAGTTGAATGTTGTTCCTAGCATAAAAGACCCCATTACTGTGTTTTGTGACAACACTGGGCCGGTTGCTCAAGCAAGAGAACCAAGATCTCACCAACGGACCAAGCACATTATGAGGAAGTATCACCTAGTCCGTGATATTATCAAAAGAGGAGATGTGCAAATCGAGAGGGTCACATCAGCAGAGAACGTGGCAGATCCACTTACTAAACCCCTTAGTCGAGAAGCTTCCAAGGTCATCTTCAGAAGATGGGACTTAGAGTAGCTTTAGAATGGCTTTGACGGGCAAGTGGGAGATTGTTAGGAATAGTGCCCTAGAAAGCCGATCGTATATCCGCTTTGTGCTTTTCCTTATTGTAATCACAGACAATCTTTGAATGAAATAACGAATTGAGGCAACACTTCTTTATATGCTCTTGTTTGGTATGCGTTTACTTTAGTTGTGCATGTATGAGAACTCCCCTAATCCTGATGACTTTAGGACTCTACCATTTAGGTGAAATGGTTCATGAAACGAGCCCTATATCACATAAGTCATGATTAGTAAAATACTCCAAGCCGATGAGTCCTACGGACAGTGGGAGTGTCAACCTGACTCCTCTAAGGCTTGCTTGTGGGATCACGCCCTTAAGAAGGACCACCTTGTTTCATGGAGGTGCAAAGTGTATAGTTGATACGTGCGTGATACATGAGGGTGCTTACTTTAATAAGTAAGTTCACTGAGGTGCCCCGTGTGAGAACATTCCTAAATGGGAAAGGAAGTTTCTATTTCAGGAAATGGAAACTTCCAGATTAGGAAATATCTCATGAGTCATTGATTGATCCTTAGACTTGAGGTTCCTTGTCACTTTATGAGTTAACTCTGTAGTCTTTGGTATAAGCTTTAAAGGGTGTCGCCTTAGACAACTGATTCAAGGCTTATGCTGGGGCTGCACAAGTGATTCCTGAAAGTGAATGAGAATCAAGAAAGGACCTACACTTGCGTTTGCAAGGTGATCTCTTATTGTGTAAGTCATTCATATGCCATATGGAGTCCTTGGCCAAGGCAGTAGATCAAGATATCAAGAAAAGGGTTTCTTGGATTGAGATCAAATGGATATGAAATGCACTTAGCTTTAAGACCGGATTATTAGGGTTCTGATTATTCCCTTACCCTAGATCTTGGTTGATAGATAGTAAGTAGGAGGATTGTATCTCACATGAATCAATGACTTAAAGGTTCTGTCGAATCCGAACATTCCAATGCAGCTAGGGGTTAAACACCTGTTGCTAGACTATGGTCGTTTAATCTGTGGACTGATTAATTAATTAGTGAATTAATTAATTAGGGTCACTGCTAATTGAATTGAGAACCTAGAGGGTCACACACAACAACTTGGTTACATGAGTTGAGGCTTGAAAATGATTAAACGAGTTAATCGGGCCAAGAGGGTTCCACACGTGTGAAATCACACGTGTGGCTCACGTGAGTGACACGTGTCACTGTGACACGTGTCACACACGTGTGAATATATATATATATATATATTATATATATATGTATTAAATAATTAAATGTGTTAATTATTTAATAGACTTTGGTTTAATTTTGAATTAAAAGGAAAGTCTTATTTTGGAGAAAATAATCTAGTTAATTAATTACGAATTAATTAATTAGATAAAAATAAGTTATTTATTTTATAATAAATAAAGTATAAAATTATCCAAAAATAGTTTGGATATTTTTAGCTCTCTTGAAAGTTGATTTGAATTAGAATTCAAAGTCAAAGTTGGAAATTACTTGAAGATCAAGTAATAGGAGAGAGGAACCAAAACCCTTGCCTATGAGGACAAGGATTTCGGCCGCCCCTCCCCTTTCCTATATATAGGGGAGCTCATGCTCCCCTTTAGAGCTAATTGGCAATTCTTTTGGTTCATGTGTTGAACACCTTCCTTTCTCCAAGATGAAATAAAACCCTAGGTTAAGCCTAAACACTAACTAGAGAACTAGCATCCTTACTAGTTAGATTGTGATCAAGTTCGTGGACTTTCTCTAGAGACTTCAAGTTAGAAGTTTGAAGATTCGAGCTTTACCAAGGAGAGGGGATCAAGCCGCGAGAAGAGCGTTCTTGGGTGGCTTGAAACGCTTCAAGAAAGAACAAAAGAAAAGTAAGTTTCTTAATTCCTTCGAATTTGGTTACACGATTGCGAGTCCAAGATCCTTTTGTTGGGAAAATTTTTTTAAATTCCGCTGCTTTCTGATTCGTGTTTTCCAACAGTCCTGTATAGCACTTAGCTCCTGCGGCTGACGAGCGGTACACGGTAACACGGTAATTACGATGCACGCATTGCTTTGCATGATCATGACATTAACACGATAATCACGGTACGCGCATTGCTTTGCATGACTATGACATTAATCTATCTACACGCATTGCTTTGCATGGGCCGGATTTGCTTGCTGACAGGTGACACGACGACTCATGCACGCATGAACGTGCTCATTGATCCCAATCTCTGCTCGGGACAACAACTGGACAAGAAACAGAAACATTTGTGCACTCATGAGACTATAACTCGATAATGTTACTAAAATGTAACGTACGGCATAACCATGTAACGAGGTAATATGCATTAACAAATGTAGTATGTTATAATCATATTCTTGC
Organism: Lantana camara; assembly: GCA_037501455.1. Lineage (NCBI taxonomy): Eukaryota > Viridiplantae > Streptophyta > Magnoliopsida > Lamiales > Verbenaceae > Lantana > Lantana camara. The sequence goes on from CM074860.1 coordinate 70,445,157, forward strand.
ATGTAATTGATCGCATAATAGCATGTGTAGGTCATTTGAAGGTAAAGGAATGGAAATGGAAATATCAATTTTGTGCAGAAACTCACTGCCTCTCCAGAGGCCTGGGAACGGCCGTTCCGGGTTTTTGTAAAAAATGGGAAGGGCCGTTCCCAACTCCTCGACACTGTGCCCCGAAGATGGGAACGGCCGTTCCGGCTTATAAGCCAAAACGGGATGGGCCGTTCCCGTCCTCGCCGCCAGGCACGTTATTCAAATTATGGGAACGGCCGTTCCCCAACTACAAAGGGAACGGGAAGGGCCGTTCCCGTTACGCAGGAAATGCAGAGAACAGAGCAGAAGAACAGGGGAGCCACGACCACCATCAAATCTCCCTAAAACACTCATAATTCAATCCCACAAGCTAAAATTCATGAAAAGATATATGTATACAAACTTGAGATGCAATAACACCCATATAAACACTTATATTAGTCATCAATCATCAAGAATCATCATCGTCTACCCATATATGAATTCATCATATAATTCCATAATTTCATAATACATGCAAGGAATTCAGATTTAGAGCTCCTAATCATGCTTCTAGCATCAGATAAACAAGTTATTACATAAAAATCACAACCCTAGCTCCAAGCTCATGAATTCAAAAGTTCATGTATTCATGTCTTATCTTGAAAGTAAGAGATGAGGGATGATGATGAAGCTTCAAGCTTTAAAGTAATCAATTGGATGGAAGGTAGCTTGATGATGATGATAAACGCCCACTTCTCCTCTTCTTTGATGGATGAACCGAGAGAGAGAGAGAGATGGAAAGGAATACCATTGTATGTTATGGAATGAAATGGAAGGAGGAAGAAAATATAACGTGATATATGTCCTCAAATTTGATGAAAGTCTTTAATTGCAATTTAATCCTCCAAAGATATAAGTTGATGCAATTAAGTATAAAAAGTTTGGGGAATAATCAATTAGGTACAAGAAATATTTATGCAATTTGATCCTCTAATTTACAATAATAATCATTTAAGGACAATTAAGCAAGTAGAACACGTTCGGTAATTATTTCACGTACCAAATGAATCCAATTTATGCAATACCCAAGTTGAAACATATTTCCCATAATCACATTGAAGTATAATTTATATGATTTATTATAAAATGTAGGAATTTAATAAATACAAGAATTAAAATAATTCTAACTCTCGGAAAATTCACACGTGTCGCGCGTACCTGGAAAGCCGGAAATTGGGGCTTTACAATTTCCTCCCCCTTAAGAGAATCTGTCCTCGGATTCACTCTTCTCTTGTGCAATAAAATAGACGCAATTTAAAATGTAAGATGTAACAATTAATTTCACAAAGTTCAAGTAGGCACGTTGATCATGTGATTTGCCAAGTCATATAAGGTCACTTGATGAGCAATTAATGTCAAGGATGAATGCAATGTACAAATTATCAAATAATTCCTACACCATTCGACCTAGACTTGTCATGACACGACACTAGAACCTCAGTTTTGCAACCGGGCTCTGATACCACTTAAGATGTAGCACCCTAATACGTAAGGGTGCCACACCCCCGCACTATAGGTCGATCCACACACGAAAAGGGGTAGTCCGTACATGAACCAACCTATAGCGAACGGGTGACAATGCAAATAATACGACAAGCTATGTTTACAGTCGTTTATCAAGTAATTCATACTTTGACTTTACATATCAATACATTATCATCTCCTAAGATACATAACAAGTAATATTAACAATAATTCCTTTGAACGAATAAATAAATAAATGCACCATGTGGAGCTCGAATGCAAGGACTCGACTCAGCTTGATTCCAGCCTGGCGTGTGCCTGCAAGAATACTGCCCATGTATCGATTTCATGAATAACCCCATCACGCCAATATAACTCCATCACTCCAATATACTCCGTCACTCCAATAACCCCATCACTCCACTCACTCCATCACTCCAATAACTTCATCACTCCAATAACCCCATCACTCCAATCACTCCATCACTCCAATAACTTCATCACTCCAATCACGGGAAGGCTGCGAGCCTTCACCGTTCACGGTAACATGGTAACAAAATAACACGATGCACGTAGCGTTAGGATTCTAGACGTGGCTCCTACGGGTTCAGTAGGTGGCTCCCACACATGTAGCGCTTTGCCCCGCAGGTTCAAGAGGTGGCCAACATGTGCATAGTACGCTGTCCCGTATAACACTTAGCTCCTGCGGCTGACGAGCGGTACACGATAACACGGTAATTACGATGCACTCATTGCTTTGCATGATCATGATATTAACACGATAATCACGGTACGTGCATTGCTTTGCATGACCATGACATTAATCCAGCTACACGCATTGCTTTGTATGGGCCGGATTTGCTTGCTGACAGGTGACACGACGACTCATGAATGCATGAACGTGCTCATTGATCCCAATCTCTGCTCTGGAGAACAACTGGACAAGAAACAGAAACATTTGTGCACTCTTGAGACTATAACTCGATAATGTTACTAAAATGTAATGCACGGCATAATCATGTAACGAGGTAATATGCATTAACAAATGTAGTATGATATAATCATATTCTTGCATGTAATTGATCACATAATAACATGTTTAGGTCATTTGAAGGTAAAGGAATGAAAATGAAAATATCAATTTTGTTCAGAAACTCACTACCTCTCGAGAGGCCTGGGAACGACCGTTTCGATTTTTAGTACAAAATCGGAAGGACCGTTCCCAGCTCCCCGACACTGTGCCCCGAAGATGGGAATGGCCGTTCCGGCTTATAAGCCAAAACGGGAAGGGTCGTTCCCGTCCTCGCCGCCAGGCACGTTATTCGAATTATGGGAACGGCCGTTCCCCAACTACAAAGGGAACGGGAAGGGTCGTTCCCGTTACACATGAAATGCAGAGAACAGAGCAGAAGAACAAGCGAGCCATGAACACCATCAAATCTCCCTAAAACACTCATAATTCAATCCCATAAGCTAAAATTCATGAAAAGATATATGTATACATACTTGAGATGCAATAACTCCCATATAAACACTTATATTAATCATCAATCATCAAGAATCATCATCATCTACCCATATATGAATTCATCATATAATTCCATAATTTCATAATATATGCAAGGAATTCAGATTTAGAGCTCCGAATCATGCTTCTAGCATCAGATAAACAAGTTATTACATAAAAATCACAACCCTAGCTCCAAGCTCATGAATTCGAAAGTTCATGTATTCATGTCTTATCTTGAAAGTAAGAGATGGGGGATGATGATGAAGCTTCAAGCTTTAAAGTAATCAATTGGATGGAAGGTAGCTTGATGATGATGATAAACTCCTACTTCTCCTCTTCGTTGATGGATGAACCGAGAGAGGGAAAGATGGAAAGGAAAATCATTGTATGTTATCGAAGGAAATGGAAGGAGGAAGAAAATATAACGTGATATATGTCCTCAAATTTGATGAAAGTCTTTAATTGCAATTTAATCCTCCAAAGATATAAGTTGATGCAATTATGTATAAAAAGTTTGGGGAATAATCAATTAGGTCCAAGAAATATTTATGCAATTTGATCCTCGAATTTACAATAATAATCATTTAAGGACAATTAAGCAAGTAGAACACGTTCGGTAATTATTTCACGTACCAAATGAATCCAATTTATGCAATAATTCCCATGTTGAAACATATTTCCCATAATCACATTGAAGTATAATTTATATGATTTATTATAAAATGTAGGAATTTAATAAATACAAGAATTAAAATAATTCTAACTCTCGAAAAATTCACACGTGTCGCGCGTACCTGGAAAGCCGGAAATTGGGACGTTACAATTCCCTCTCCCTTAAGAGAATCCGTCCTCAGATTCACCCTTCTCTTGTGTAATAAAATAGATGCAATTTAAAATGTAAGATGTAACAATTAATTTCACAAAGTTCAAGTAGGCACGTTGATCATGTGATTTGCCAAGTCATATAAGGTCACTTGATGAGCAATTAATGTCAAGGATGAATGCAATGTACAAATGATCAAATAATTCCTATGCCGTTCGACCTAGACTTGTCATGACACGACACTAGAACCTCGATTTTGCAATCGGGCTCTGATACCACTTAAGATGTAGCACCCCAATACGTAAGGGTGCCACACCCCCGCACTATAGGTCGATCCGCACAAGAAAAGGGGTAGTCCGTACATGAACCAACCTATAGCGAACGGGTGACAATGTAAATAATACGACAAGCTATGTTTACAATCGTTTATCAAGTAATTCATACTTTGACTTTACATATCAATACATTATCATCTCCTAAGATGCATAACAAGTAATATTAACAATAACTCCTTTGAACGAATAAATAAATAAATGCACCATATGGAGCTCGAATGCAAGGACTCGACTCAGCTTGATTCCTGCCTAGCGTGTACCTGCAAGAATACTACACATGTATCGATTTCATGAATAACCCCATCACGCCAATATAACTCCATCACTCCAATATACTCCGTCACTCCAATAACCCCATCACTCCAATCACTCCATCACTCCAATAATTTCGTCACTCCAATAATCCCATCACTCCAATCACTCCATCACTCCAATAACTCCATCACTCCAATAACGGGAAGGTTGTGAGCCTTCACCATTCACGGTAATAGGGTAACACGATAACACGATGCACGTAGCGTTAGGATTCTAGAGGTGGCTCCTACGGGTTCAGCAGGTGGCTCCCACACATGTAGCACTTTGCCCTGCAGGTTCAAGAGGTGGCTCACATGTGCGTAGCACGCTGTCCCGTATAGCACTTAGCTCCTGCGGTTGACGAGCGGTACACGGTAACACGGTAATTACGATGCACGTATTGCTTTGCATGATCATGACATTAACACGATAATCACGGTACGCGTATTGCTTTGCACGACTATGACATTAATCCAACTACACGCATTGCTTTGCATGGGCCGGATTTGCTAGCTGATAGGTGACACGATGACTCATGAATGCATGAACGTGCTCATTGATCCCAATCTCTGCTCTGGAGAACAACTGGACAAGAAACAGAAATATTTGTGCACTCATGAGACTATAACTCGATAATGTTACTAAAATGTAATGCACGGCATAATCATGTAACGAGGTAATATGAATTAACAAATGTAGTATGATATCATCATATTCTTGCATGGAATTGATCACATAATAGCATGTTTAGGTCATTTGAAGGTAAAAGAATGGAAATGAAAATATCAATTTTGTGCAGAAACTCACTGCCTCTCGAGAGGCCTGGGAACGACCGTTCCGGGGTTTAGTACAAAATGGGAAGGGCCGTTCCCAGCTCCCCGACACTGTGCCCCGAAGATGGGAATGGCCGTTTTGGCTTATAAGCCAAAACGGGAAGGGCCGTTCCCGTCCTCGCCGCCAGGCACGTTATTCAAATTATGGGAACGGCCGTTCCCCAACTACAAAGGGAACGGGAAGGGCCGTTCCCGTTACGTAGGAAATGCAGAGAACAGAGCAGAAGAACAGGGAAGCCACAAACACCATCAAATCTCCCTAAAACACTCATGATTCAATCCTATAAGCTAAAATTCATGAAAAGATATATGTATACATACTTGAGATGCAATAACAACCATATAAACACTTATATTAGTCATCAATCATCAAGAATCATCATCATCTACCCATATATGAATTCATCATATAATTCCATAATTTCATAATATATGCAAGGAATCCAGATTTAGAGCTCCTAATCATGATTTTAGCATCAGATAAACAAGTTATTACATAAAAATCACAACCCTAGCTCCAAGCTCATGAATTCAAAAGTTCATGTATTCATGTCTTATCTTGAAAGTAAGAGATGGGGGATGATGATGAAGCTTCAAGCTTTAAAGTAATCAATTGGATGGAAGGTAGCTTGATGATGATGATAAACTCCCACTTCTCCTCTTCTTTGATGGATGAACCGAGAGAGGGAGAGATGGAAAGGAATATCATTGTATGTTATGGAATGAAATGGAAGGAGGAAGAAAATATAACGTGATATATGTCCTCAAATTTGATGAAAGTCTTTAATTGCAATTTAATCCTCCAAAGATATAAGTTGATGCAATTAAGTATAAAAAGTTTGGGGAATAATCAATTAGGTCCAAGAAATATTTATGCAATTTGATCCTCTAATTTACAATAATAATCATTTAAGGACAATTAAGCAAGTAGAACACGTTTGGTAATTATTTCACGTACCAAATGAATCCAATTTATGCAATAATTCCCAAGTTGAAACATATTTCCCATAATCACATTGTAGTATAATTTATATGATTTATTATAAAATGTAGGAATTTAATAAATATAAGAATTAAAATAATTCTAACTCTCGAAAAATTCACACGTGTCGCGCGTACCTGGAAAGCCAAAAATTGGGGCGTTACAGACAAGGGGAAATGAGGGTGTCAACAAGCATACTCTCGAAGTTCACAGGCGTTCAAAAGGGGATGTTTTCCTTATTTGACCTTTTAGGATTGCGGTTTTTGAATTTACGCTTGGTTGCTATCTGCTGATTCTTGGGAGAGGTGGGGCATTATAGATTTTTGGGGTTATGGGTAAAGGTGAAGGTTGGTTCAATCAAGGAGATTTTCTGAGAGGATAGCGGATTAGTGTTTTCCCGAAAGGCAGAGGAGTAAATGTGTTCTGTTGCTGGATACGGTATAATTTGTAAGTTGTTCTGTTTGTTGGACACAGGATTTGGTTTTGTGGCATCATGGGCAGGTGTGGGGGACGTGTTTGGGCTAGAATTCTGTTTAGTGAGGGTGGTTTGTTTTGGTAAAAGGCGACTAGTGAGGGTAGGGTTAGGATTACTTGTTGAGAGAGGAGTTTGGGGAGTACTGGACACTGTTTGAAAATTTGAATTTGAGCTAGAGGTATTTACGTGATTTTGAACTCTTCCTTGGGATGCGGGATTCGTCCCTTGGGCATCGCTGCGATCTGTTTCAGCAGAGACCATTCTATCGCCACTGCTTCTTTCAGGTTGGAACGTCGGCCCTTTCTCTTTTCCGGCCAAACCACCGCCTGTCTCTTTCCATCCCGAAGCACCAGTTTCTTTCGTAGCGCGTAGCCAGCTCCCGTAAGGGAAGTTTGTTCCAGGATCCACAAAATCATCGTCACATTTTTTTGGGCAGACTTTGTGTATATGATCGCATCTCTCACAAATATAGCAGAAATTAGGAAGACGCTCATAGCTAAGAGTAGCCAGCAATTCTTTATCCCCTTTTTCATTCCGTATCTTGACCGCTTATCTCAAGCGTTCCTCCATGTTTATACGGACCCGTATGCACATATTTGACCTAAAAATTAGACCACCTTTCTTCTTTTCTTTGAACTCCAAGAATTGGCCAATCTGATTACCGATGAATTCCGCCATAGGTCGAGTTCTTTTTGTAAAAGGCACTCCTAAAATCTGAACATAGAAGTTGCACATTGTTAATTCACATGTGCGAGGATCCCCAACATCTCACAGTTCATGTAACAATAAGAGGTTCTTTTCGAAAGCCCAAGGACCTCCGGAAATAATTATCTGAAAGTCGACTCTGTGATAAAGGATAAACAAGAACCGACCACCATCTATCTTCTCAATCTCCAACCCTTTTATAGGGTTGAACACCCTAAGCATGGTGGACTTGAATGAATTAAAACGATACAGTTTCTTAGATAAAATCTTGCCCACAATGACAAAGCCCCTCGGGTTATTTTCACCGCTCCAGACCCCTTCTGGTGCAATTCTCGCCAAATCCTCCGTTGAGGTCAGTGTCATTGCCGTATTCAGCGTTTCCAAATCTGACTCCATGATAATATTGATAGTGTATTAGAGTCCCTGCAGAAAATCCCTCAAAAGTGAGAGAGTGCGCCACTCATACACCTGTTTGAAAAGACAAGACAGAGTGCAACGTTAGTATAGAGAAAAACAAAACCTAAAGGCTAAGAAAAAACAGGGGAGGAAAAGAGATCAGATTATGAGAGAGCTTGATGACAATCCTAAAGCTATGTTGGTAAAACTCGTGTATCACTCTTTGTTTGCTGAGAAACATGAAAAATCTTGCTAAAACACTGCGGCAGAAAGACTCTCATGTGAGAGAAAAAGGCATCTCATGCGAGATTCGTGAAATAACTGATCTATGTGGCATGAATGTTTAGAACTAGTGATTATGGATTGGTTCCCATAATTGCGCATAAGATTGGACACCCATGAACATCTCATGTTAGTATCATGCTAGGAAACGTTATCTGCTAAGTGCTTGTATGATGCATTTTATGTGAAACTTCATTAATCAAGATCAATTAAATTGGATAACTTTGTATGTTGGTGAGTTCAAACTGAATAATTCTCCGATATTCGAAAAATCCTACAAAATGTTAAGTAATTTCGAAAATAGGTATTTTATGTAAAGTACAAACTTTAATAAAATTTCTAGCATTCAATCAATAGGATTTAAGTTTAATAAGCTGTTGTCTCACGAGTCGTGGGGTAACTTGTTAGTTCTTAGTTTCTTAATCAATCACTTCAAAAGTGATTGATATTTCATGATTATTTTGGGGAGTGCAATGTCTCACAAGTCGTGGGTCGTGCGAACTAAGTCTAATCATGATCTTATGATTGATGGATCCTGCTGTTAGGAATAGTGCCCTAGAAAGCTTGTATGCTTTGGGACTTTCCCTATATCACAGACAGTCTTTGAATCATATACGAATGATTGTAATCACAGGCGAACACTTCTTTGTGCCAATACGTGTTTTGTGTGTTTTCATTACGTGTGCATGCCTAGAAATCCCCTAATCCGATGAGGCCATTAAGAACTTTGTCATTATGGGAATGACACACGAAACAAGTTATTAACTCCATAGGAGAGGATTAGAAACTTCTCCAAGTCAATGAGGCCGATAGACAATGGGAGTGTCGGCTTTGCCTTTGTTGAGACTTGCTTGTGTAGTTGTGTCCTTAAGAAGGATCATCCTATTTCATGGGATGTAAAGTGCATAAGTTTGTTGGAAAACACGAATCAGAAAGCAGCGGAATTTAAAAAATTTTCCCAACAAAAGGATCTTGGACTCGCAATCGTGTAACCAAATTCGAAGGAATTAAGAAACTTACTTTTCTTTTATTCTTTCTTGAAGCGTTTCAAGCCACCCAAGAACGCTCTTCTCGCGGCTTGATCCCCTCTCCTTGGTAAAGCTCGAATCTTCAAACTTCTAACTTGAAGTCTCTAGAGAAAGTCCACCAACTTGATCACAATCTAACTAGTAAGGATGCTAGTTCTCTAGTTAGTGTTTAGGCTTAACCTAGGGTTTTATTTTATTTTGGAGAAAGGAAGGTGTTCAACACATGAACCAAAAGAATTGCCAATTAGCTCAAAAGGGGAGCATGAGCTCCCCTATATATAGGAAAGGGGAGGGGCGGCCGAAATCCTTGTCCTCATAGGCAAGGGTTTTGGTTCCTCTCTCCTATTACTTGATCTTCAAGTAATTTCCAACTTTGACTTTGAATTCTAATTCAAATCAACTTTCAAGAGAGCTAAAAATATCCAAACTATTTTTGGATAATTTTATACTTTATTTATTATAAAATAAATAACTTATTTTTATCTAATTAATTAATTCGTAATTAATTAACTAGATTATTTTCTCCAAAATAAGACTTTCCTTTTAATTCAAAATTAAACCAAAGTCTATTAAATAATTAATACATTTAATTATTTAATACATATATATATAATATATATATATATATTCACACGTGTGTGACACGTGTCACAGTGACACGTGTCACTCACGTGAGCCACATGTGTGATTTCACACGTGTGGAACCCTCTTGGCCCAATTAACTCGTTTAATCATTTTCAAGCCTCAACTCATGTAACCAAGTTGTTGTGTGTGACCCTCTAGGTTCTCAATTCAATTAGCAGTGACCCTAATTAATTAATTCACTAATTAATTAATCAGTCCACAGATTAAACGACCATAGTCTAGCAACAGGTGTTTAACCCCTAGCTGAATTGGAATGTTCGGATTCGACAGAACCTTTAAGTCATTGATTCATGTGAGATACAATCCTCCTACTTACTATCTCTCAACCAAGATCTAGGGTAAGAGAATAATCAGAACCCTAATAATCCGGTCTTAAAGCTAAGTGCATTTCATATCCATTTGATCTCAATCCAAGAAACCCTTTTCTTGATATCTTGATCTACTGCCTTGGCCAAGGACTCCATATGGCATATGAATGACTTACACAATAAGAGATCACCTTGCAAACACAAGTGTAGGTCCTTTCTTGATTCTCATTCACTTTCACGAATCACTTGTGCAGCCCCAGCATAAGCCTTGAATCAGTTGTCTAAGGCGACACCCTTTAAAGCTTATACCTAAGACTACAGAGTTAACTCATAAAGTGACAAGGAACCTCAAGTCTAAGGATCAATTAATCACATCAATGACTCGTGAGATATTTCCTAATCTGGAAGTTTCCATTTCCTGAAATAGAAACTTCCTTTCCCATTTAGGAATGTTCTCACACGGGGCACCTCAGTGAACTTACTTATTAAAGTAAACACCCTCATGTATCACGCACGTATCAACTATACACTTTGCACCTCCATGAAACAAGGTGGTCCTTCTTAAGGGCGTGATCCCACAAGCAAGCCTTAGAGGAGTCAGGTTGACACTCCCACTGTCCGTAGGACTCATCGGCTTGGAGTATTTTACTAATCATGACTTATATGATATAGGGCTCGTTTCATGAACCATTTTACCTAAATGGTAGAGTCCTAAAGTCATCAGGATTAGGGGAGTTCTCATACATGCACAGCTAAAGTAAACGCATACCAAACAAGAGCATATAAAGAAGTGTTGCCTCAATTCGTTATTTCATTCAAAGATTGTCTGTGATTACAATAAGGAAAAGCACAAAGCGGATATACGATCGGCTTTCTAGGGCACTATTCCTAACAATCTCCCACTTGCCCGTCAAAGCCATTCTAAAGCTACTCTAAGTCCCATCTTCTGAAGATGACCTTGGAAGCTTCTCGACTAAGGGGTTTAGTAAGTGGATCTGCCACGTTCTCTGCTGATGTGACCCTCTCGATTTGCACATCTCCTCTTTTGATAATATCACGGATTAGGTGATACTTCCTCATAATGTGCTTGGTCCGTTGGTGAGATCTTGGTTCTCTTGCTTGAGCAACCGCCCCAGTGTTGTCACAAAACACAGTAATGGGGTCTTTCATGCTAGGAACAACATTCAACTCTTGAATGAAGTTTCTAATCCAAACACCTTCCTTAGCTGCATCATTTGCAGCTAAGTATTCGGCCTCAGTGGTCGAATCTGCAGTGGTTGTTTGCTTGGAACTCTTCCAACTCACTGCTCCGCCGTTTAGGCAGAAAATGTATCCTGACATTGACTTAAAATCATCTAAGTCAGATGCAAAGCTTGCATCGCAGTATCCTTCGACAGTAAGATCTTTCTGACCTCCGTAAACTAAGAATAAATCTTTAGTACTTTTCAAGTACTTAAGAATATTCTTCACGGCAGCCCAGTGACCATCTCCAGGGTCAGATTGGAAACGACTTGTCACACTAAGTGCATAAGCCACATCCGGTCGAGTACATAACATTGCATACATTATACTACCTATTGCTGACGCATAAGGTGTATGAGTCATTCTTTCCTTCTCAAGGTTAGTCTTAGGACACATCTTCTTTGAAAGACATGTTCCTACACTCATAGGAAGGTTCTTAACCTTTGCTGACTCCATATTGAATCTTTTCAATACTTTGTCAATGTACATCGACTGTGATAGTCCTATTAACCTTCTAGATCTATCTCTATAGATTTTAATTCCAAGGATATAGGACGCATCACCAAGATCTTTCATCTCGAATTGGTTCGATAACCATAACTTAGTCACTTTCATGTCATCCTTCGAATTCCCAATAAGAAGGATGTCATCAACATAAAGTACTAAGAATTGCACTGAGGTCTCCAATTCCTTTCTATACACACAAGACTCATTCGAAATTTGAATGAAACCAAACGCTTTGACTGATTCATCAAATCGAATGTTCCAATTTCTAGACGCCTGTTTCAATCCATAGATTGATCTTTGGAGTTTGCAAACCTTTTGCTCACTCCCACTGAATGTGAAACCTATCAGTTGTTCCATATAAATGTCTTTATCAATGTCACCATTGAGAAAGGCAGTTTTCACATCCATTTGCCATATCTCATAGTCATAATATGCAGCAATGGCAAGCATGATCCGAATAGACTTTTGCATTGCAACTGGTGAGAAGGTTTCGTCAAAGTCCACGCCGGGTCTTTGAGTGAATCCTTTTGCAACCAGTCTTGCTTTGTAGGCTGCAATGTTTCCATCAACTCCAAGCTTTCTCTTAAAGATCCATTTGCAACCTATGGGTTTGACCCCATTAGGTAAATCTACCAAGGTCCAAACTTGGTTGGAGTTCATGGAATCCATTTCGGATTTCATGGATTCTATCCACTGTTCAGAGTCAGAATCTGAAAGTGCCTCCTCATATGTTAAAGGATCATTATCCTTTTGAGAGATTTCATAGAAGAATCCATACCATCTTTCCGGCTGTCTAGGAGTGCGTTCAGAACGCCTCAGAGGAGGATTTACGTATGCATCGAAATTCTTGATTGGTTGTAGTTGATCAGAAGGGGACGTTTCTTCAGTGGGTGGTGTGCGATTACTTTGTACTTCTTCCAATTCTATGATCTTGCCTTTCTTTTCTTTAAGGAACGTTTCCTCAAGAAAAGTGGCATTTCTGGAAACAAACACCTTTTGCTCAGATTGATCATAGAAGTAGTATCCTATGGATTCCTTAGGATAACCTACAAAGTAGCATAAGTTAGAACGAGATTCTAACTTATCTCCCACTGTCCTCTTCACGTAAGCAGGACAACCCCAAATTCTTAAGTAAGAATAGCTAGGGATTTTACCATGCCACATTTCATAGGGCGTTTTAGGGACTGACTTAGAGGGAACTAGATTCAAAATCTTTGCTGCACTTTCTAGGGCATAACCCCAAAAAGAAGGTGGTAAGTCAGTGAAACTCATCATGGAACGAACCATATCAAGTAAGGTTCGATTCCTTCTCTCAGAAACTCCATTAAGCTGAGGAGTTCCCGGAGGAGTCCACTGAGAGATAATCCCATTATCTTTGAGATGATTAAGGAATTCTTCACTAAAATACTCGCCTCCTCGATCAGATCGAAGTGCTTTGATCTTGTGACCAGTTTGGTTCTCAACCTCCTTTTGAAATTCTAAGAATTTCTCAAAATCTTCAGATTTATACTTCATTAAGTATAAATAACCATATCGACTAAAGTCATCGGTAAAGGTTATGAAATACTGATGATTGTTTCTAGTGCTTACACTAAGCGGTCCACAAACATCAGTATGGATCAAATCCAATACCTTAGTGGCACGTTCCACAGTTCCTTTAAAAGGAACTTTGGACATTTTTCCTTTGAGACAGGATTCGCAAGAAGTTAACTCTTTGAGATCATTTTCAGAGTATGATCCTAAAGTGTTTATCTTGCTAATTCTGTTCTTGGAAATGTGTCCTAATCTAGCGTGCCATAAGGGAGCTGAAACTTTGTCATCTCTCTTACGCTTTGTATCTCGTTTTATATTCATAATATTGATATTTTGAGTTAGATAAAGTCCATTACTTAGAGTACCGATGTGAACGGAAGAGTTGTTCCGTTTGATAAAGTATTTACCATTCTTAATATAAGTTTCATAACCTTCACAATCTAATATTGGAACTGAAATTATATTACGAATAATGCTCGGTACATAAAGGACTTTATTTAAGACTAACTCAAAACTACCTAAATCTAATCTAATTGTGCCTAAAGCTCGAGCTTCAACGTTTGAGCCATCGCCGATCTTCAAGACACATTCTCCTTCTTTGAGTTGTTGGACTTCACTTAGCATCTGTACATCATTACAGATATGAGTTCCACAACCGGTATCAAGTACCTAAGAACTAGAATTAATAGAAAGATTTACTTCAACGAGAAAGATACCTTTCTTTAGAGTAGCCTTGTACTCTGGGCAGTTTCTCCTCCAATGTCCCGCTTTGCCACAATTGAAGCAAACATCCTCTTTCTGATCACGCTTCTTCTTTTGGGCCTTTCCCTTCGAAATGCCACCAGTGGGCCTAAGGGGTTTCCTCTTCTTCCTTTGGGCTTTCTTGCCCTTACCTTTAGAAGGCCCAGAAGAGGAAGATGGAGCATTCACAATCAAAACCTTATTGTCCTTCTTGATCGTGCTTTTAGCAGTCACAAGCTGACTAATCAGCTCAGCTACAGTAGCATTAGCTTGATTCATGTTGAAGTTAAGGACAAATGGGTTGAATGATGGTGGGAGCGAAGCTAACAACAAATCCACTGAAAGCTCATCTTTCAGTGGCATGTCCATGGAAGCAAGTTTCTCAGTAAGGGCAAGAAACTTGAGTCCATATTCATGGACACTTGAACCTTCCCTCATTCTCAAGTGGAACAATTCCTTTGAAGAGTTATACCTTGTAACACGTTCATGAGGGCGGTAATGTTGCTGTAAGTGGTCGTAAATCTCCCAAGCATATTCCATGGCCTCATGTTGTCTTTGCAAGTCCGGAGACATGTTAGCCAACATAAGGCAACGGGCTTGGAGATTATCATCCTTCCACTTCTGAATCGCATCCCACTCGGCCCGAGTGGGAGCCTCCCCTTCGGGACTGGGCTCCCCTTCGAAGAGAACATAAGTTCTCTTCTCAGAATCTAAAATGATTTTTAGATTCCTCAGCCAATCAGAATAGTTGGGACCAGTCAACTTGTTTGACTCGAGGATCGATACAAGAGGGTTTTAGGTTGCCATTTCAAAACACGTAGAGAATCACAGAATCTACGACCTAAATGGTAAAACAGAGAACTAGTGAGCATGCTGAATTATAACGATATACAAAAGATAAGGTCTTTAATCTAATGCAGCTCCCACTGTTTTTCAAAGATCTATAATTCCCAAAGATCTAAGAGGAACACGTTTCCCAGTGGGTACTAAGATCCTAGGCATTTTACCTCGAACCCACGACTCGCGGACATTCTAAGTAAGAACCCTAGGTAGGTACAACTTACCAATTCTAACACCTTTAGAACTCTTAGTAATTGTTTTTTGCATCACCTATCTTTCAATATGGACCCACGACTCGTGCGACATCCATATTTACTTAGGCGTTAAGCTAGACCCATCAATCATAAGATCATGACCAAAACTTAGTTCGAACGACCCACGACTCGCGGACATCGCCCTTGCTAAAATTGACCATGAAATATTGATCATTTAACATGATCAATTAGGTAACTAAGAACTAATAAGCTCCACTAGCTATCCCACGACTCGCGGACAATAACTAGCTTCACTTACTAAACTTAAAATCTATTGATGGAATGCTTGGAATTTAATTCAAAATTTGCATCTCGAATTAAACACCTATTTATTCGAAATTAGCTTAATATTTAATGGGAATTTTCGAATCAACCGGAGAGTTGTCCTGTTCGACCTCACCAACATATATGTTATCCAATTTTATTAGTCTTGATTAATGCAAGTACACTTAAATGCATTTCAAACAAGCACATAAACAGATAACATGTCCTAGCATGATACTAACATGTAATGATCATGGATTCTACCTATCTTATGCGTGATATGTGTGAGCCACTCCACAATCACAAGTTCTAACATACATGCCACATAAACAGTTCAAATCACAGAAGGGAAAGCGGTAATAAAATACGAGCCCTATCTCTATTACATTTAACAATTGAGATTCCCCTCCCTAACATTTTGAGGGGTCTTCACTTATGGCCTCCTTGTTACTTGAATGTGGTCCATCTTACTCCATGGGTGCATTGTCTCCAAAATGAAAATAAAACGTCACCACCTATCTCTACTCTCAAATTACAATAAAAAGAAAAAGACATAAAGTAATAAGGCTCAATCTTCATATTGGCCTTAGACAATTACACGGGGCATACCCCGGCATCAAAAACAGTAATATGGAAAGCTACATAATAAATCACATAACAGTACGCACATAAATGAGGCTCCAACCTCAATTGAAAAACGCAACTATAGGGCTCCAACCCCAATTTAAACCATCCATGTGCATAAATTAAAACCATACATAGATCTAAACCCATGATCACCTAACATGCTTTTGCAAGAATTTAAATTTAGCTAATAAATTAAAATTCCCGTTTCAATTCCTAATGACTTAAAACACGACTTGATGCGAGTCTTATTTATAAAAGTTTTCAATAAATCCCAATTTACCAAAACAAATAAAATTCCAATTAATTTCTGAAAATTAATAATTTTATCAAAGTTTGTATTTCCCCAAAATATAAATCGTTTCAATTTCTCAAAAAATCCCAATTTTAAGTTTTATTCAAAAATTAAAATAAATATTCAAAAATAAAATTTTAAAATTAAAAATAAAATTGGGACTGGATTGCACGAAACTCGAAAAGGCCGGATCACGAAAACGGGACCCGTACGCGGAGAAGACCGCACGCACGTGGTGCGAGCGCTCGCGCGCGACAGGCGCGCACAGCGCGTGGCCAAGGCCGCGTGAGTGCGCGCGCTGCTGCGCGCGGTCTTCCCGCATGCTTGCGAGCGGCGGTGGGCGGGCGTGCCTAGGCGTGCCCGGAAGGCTCCCGCACGGCGTGCGGGAGGTGCTGGGCGGGACGCCCTGCGCGCGCCTAGGCCAGGCGGGCGGTGCTCGCGAAGCCCGCACGCGCGACTCCTTCGCGTGCGGGGTTTCGCGTGTTCGTCGTATTCCGTATTTTCGTTTCGTGTTTTCGTTCAAAAGCAAAACCAATCCAAGAAATCCAAAAACAGTTTATACAGTTTCAAATCTAAAATAGTTTACAAAAAATAAATTTTGCATAAAAAACCAATTTTCAGAAACTTTCAAGAAAAAATACAGTTTCGTAATTCAGGCTTTCTAAAACAATTACAAATACTTAATCACATCAAGCCTAAGAATTTCTACCAAATTCAGAATAATTGAGATGAATCAGAAACACGATTAACGAGGTGGCTCTGATACCACTTGTTGGAAAACACGAATCAGAAAGCAGCGGAATTTAAAAAATTTTCCCAACAAAAGGATCTTGGACTCGCAATCGTGTAACCAAATTCGAAGGAATTAAGAAACTTACTTTTCTTTTATTCTTTCTTGAAGCGTTTCAAGCCACCCAAGAACGCTCTTCTCGCGGCTTGATCCCCTCTCCTTGGTAAAGCTCGAATCTTCAAACTTCTAACTTGAAGTCTCTAGAGAAAGTCCACCAACTTGATCACAATCTAACTAGTAAGGATGCTAGTTCTCTAGTTAGTGTTTAGGCTTAACCTAGGGTTTTATTTTATTTTGGAGAAAGGAAGGTGTTCAACACATGAACCAAAAGAATTGCCAATTAGCTCAAAAGGGGAGCATGAGCTCCCCTATATATAGGAAAGGGGAGGGGCGGCCGAAATCCTTGTCCTCATAGGCAAGGGTTTTGGTTCCTCTCTCCTATTACTTGATCTTCAAGTAATCTCCAACTTTGACTTTGAATTCTAATTCAAATCAACTTTCAAGAGAGCTAAAAATATCCAAACTATTTTTGGATAATTTTATACTTTATTTATTATAAAATAAATAACTTATTTTTATCTAATTAATTAATTCGTAATTAATTAACTAGATTATTTTCTCCAAAATAAGACTTTCCTTTTAATTCAAAATTAAACCAAAGTCTATTAAATAATTAACTAATTAATTATTTAATATATATATATATAATATATATATATTCACGTGTGTGACACGTGTCACAAGGACACGTGTCACTCACGTGACCCACACGTGTGGCTTCACACGTGTGGAACCCTCTTGGCCCGATTAACTCGTTTAATCATTTTAAAGCCTCAACTCATGTAACCAAGTTGTTGTGTGTGACCCTCTAGGTTCTCAATTCAATTAGCAGTGACCCTAATTATTTAATTCACTAATTAATTAATCAGTCCACAGATTAAACGACCATATTCTAGCAACAGGTGTTTAACCCCTAGCTGAATTGGAATGTTCGGATTCGACAGAACCTTTAAGTCATTGATTCATGTGAGATACAATCCTCCTACTTACTATCTCTCAACCAAGATCTAGGGCAAGGGAATAATCAGAACCCTAATAATCCGGTCTTAAAGCTAAGTGCATTTCATATCCATTTGATCTCAATCCAAGAAACCCTTTTCTTGATGTCTTGATCCACTGCCTTGGCCAAGGACTCCATATGGCATATGAATGACTTACACAATAAGAGACCACCTTGAAAATGCAAGTGTAGGTCCTTTCTTGATTCTCATTCACTTTCACGAATCACTTGTGCAGCCCCAGCATAAGCCTTGAATTAGTTGTCTAAGGCGACACCCTTTAAAGCTTATACCTAAGACTACAGAGTTAAATCATAAAGTGACAAGGAACCTCAAGTCTAAGGATCAATTAATCACATCAATGACTCGTGAGATATTTCCTAATCTGGAAGTTTCCATTTCCTGAAATAGAAACTTCCTTTCCCATTTAGGAATGTTCTCACACGGGGCACCTCAGTGAACTTACTTATTAAAGTAAGCACCCTCATGTATCACGCACGTATCAACTATACACTTTGCACCTCCATGAAACAAGGTGGTCCTTCTTAAGGGCGTGATCCCACAAGCAAGCCTTAGAGGAGTCAGGTTGACACTCCCACTGTCCGTAGGACTCATCGACTTGGAGTATTTTACTAATCATGACTTATATGATATAGGGCTCGTTTCATGAACCATTTCACCTAAATGGTAGAGTCCTAAAGTCATCAGGATTAGGGGAGTTCTCATACATGCACAACTAAAGTAAACGCATACCAAACAAGAGCATATAAAGAAGTGTTGCCTCAATTCGTTATTTCATTCAAAGATTGTCTGTGATTACAATAAGGAAAAGCACAAAGCGGATATACAATCGGCTTTCTAGGGCACTATTCCTAACAAAGTTGATGTGTATACAATACACAAGGGTGCTTGTTGTAAGAACAAGTTCACTGACAGTGCCCCGCGTGAGAAGATTCCTAAATGGGAAAAGACGTTAATAGAACTTTCAGATTAGGAAATATCTCACATGTCAATGACGTGAGGAATTAATCCTTAAACTTGAGATTCCACATTGTCTCATATGAGCTAACTCTGTAATCTTTGATATAGGCTCAAAAGGGTGTCGACATATAGACACCTGAACCACGGCCTATGTTGGGATTACACAAGTGGAATATGAGAATTGTTGGAATCAATAAAGGACCTACACTTGCTGTAGGCAAGATGATCTCTTATTACACAAGTCATTCATGTTCCATCCTAAAATCCTTGCGCAAGGTGGTTAGATCAAGATATCAAGAAAATGCGATTTTCTTGGATTGAGATAAAATGGAATATGAAGGGAACTTTGTTTTAAGATTAAGGTTAGCAGGGCTCTCCATATTCCCATGCCCTAGATCTTATGTTAGGAATAATGCCCTGAAAGCCGATGTAATAGTCGTCTTTAGTACTTTCCTTTTTGTAAATCATAGACAATCTTTGGATAATACGAATTAAGGTAACACTTCTTTATATGCTCTTGTTTGATTGTGTGTTTACTTTTGACTGCGCATATATAAGAACTCCCCTAATCAATATGACTTATAGGACTCAACCATTTAGGCGAAGTGGTTCATGAGACGAGCCCTATATCACATAAGTCGTGATTAGAAATCACTCCAAGCCGATGAGTCCTACAGACAGTGGGAGTGTTAACCTGACTCGTTCGAAGCTTACTCATGTGATCACGCCCTTAAGAAGGACCACCTTGTTTCATGGGGTGTAAAGTGTGTTGTTGATACGTGCATGATGCATGGGGGTACTTACTTATTCTAAGTAGGTACACTGAGGTGTCCCGTGTGAGAAGATTCCTAAATGGGAAAGGAAGTTTCTATATCTAGAAACAGAAACTTCCAGATTAGGAAATATCTCACGAGTCATTGATGTGATTAAGTGATCCTTAGACTTGAGGTTCCATTGATACTTTATGAGCTAACTCTGTAGTCTTAGGTGTAAACATTAAAGGGTGTCGCCTTAGACAACTGATTTAAGGTTTATGCTGGGGCTGCACAAGTGGCACGTGAAAGTATATGATAATCGATAAAGGACCTACGCTTGTATTTACAAGATGATGATCTCTTATTGTGTAAGTCATTCATATGCCATCTAGGAGTCCTTGGCCAAGACAGTGGATCAAGACATCAAGAAAAGAGTTTCTTAGATTGAGATCAAATGGATATGAAATGCACTTAACATTAAGATCAAGATTATTAGGGTTCTAATTATTCCCTTGCCCTAGATCTTGATTGAGAGATGAGACGTAGGAGGATTGTATCTCACATATGTCAATGACTTAAAGGTTCTGTCGAATCGAGACATTTTTATTTGGCTAGGGGGTTAAACACCTGTTGCTAGACTATGGTCGTTTGATCTGTGGACTGATTAATTAATTTGGGAATTAATTAATTAGGGTCACTGCTAATTGAATTAAGAACCTAGAGGGTCACAAATAACAACCCGATCAGGTGGGTTAAGGCTTGAATCGATTAAACGAGTTGATCGAACCATTAAGTGAATAACGGGGCCCACACGTGTGAGTCACACGAGTCCTTGGGGACACGTGTAGTTACGTGTTTATATGTGTATATATTAATAATTAATGTGTTAATTGTTTAATGGACTTTGATTTAATTTTAAATTAATATTAAAGTCCTAATTTGGAGAATTAAAGTCTAATAAATAATTAATTATGAATTAATTAGTTATTAGTCTTCAAGTTATTTATTATTTAATAAATAAAGTAAAATAAAATATCTAAAAGAGTTAGATATTATTCTTGCTTGAGAAGTTGGTCAAAAGGAGACTTTTGGTTAAAGTAAGAGTCTTACTCTCCAAGCAAAGAAATCCCTTTCCAAAAGAGTTTGGAATCCTTGTCCAACAAGGAATGGGGTTCGAACCTTAAGCCTATTTATGTGAGGGGTTCGAACCCCATGGGAGATTGATACGAAATTCTCCTTTCTCCATAATTATACACTAACCCCTTAGAGCCTAAACACTGAATATAGAACTAGCGTCCTCCCTATTCGGATCGTGGTCACGGTTGGTGGACTAATTCTCTAGAGGGCTACTATCGTGAAGTCTTGAAGATTCGAAGGAGCTTTTGAGGATCAAGCCGTGTGAAGAGCGTTCTTGGGCGGCTAGAATGTGTCAAGAAAGCTACTACCTAAGTGAGTTTCTTGATCTCTACGAATTTGGGAATATGAATTGCAAGATTCGATCCTAACTTATTGGGAAAATTTTTAAATTTTCGCTGCGTTTCTATTCCTTTTTCCCAACAAGTGGTATCAGAGCCACCTTGTAAGGCCTAATTCTGATTCATCTCAATTATTCTGAATTTGGTAGAAATTCTTAGGCTGAGATGCAAATTGAGTATTCTTGATTTCTTTGAGAAAGCCTGAAATACGAAATTGTATTTTTCCTAAAGTTTCTGAAAAACGTTTTCGAAAATTTGATTGAAATTGCTTTGGATCAAATTGTATTAAATCGTGTTTTAATTTTACGGATTGATTGGGTTTTGAACTGAAAAAACACGAAATGCGAGAACGCGAGCCTAGACGTGCTAAGGCGTAGCAAGCTTAGGCCCGCGCGTGACAGCCGCACAGCAGTCCCGCAGCCGTACGGGATTGCCCGTCTAGCCCTCTCGTTACCGCGCAGGAGGCCGCCCGTGCGAGCCTAGGCGCACTTTCCCATTCCTCCCGCAACTGTGCGGGAGCCCCGCTTAGGATCGTCTGGATGCGATCTCGTTTTTCTTGTTAAATCCGATAAAATCCCGATTTAAAATTTTCTTTTAAGATCTATTTTATTAAATTAAATTATTTTTGAAATAATTGTTCAAATTGGGATTTTGAGAAATTAAGACGATTTAAATTTTGGGAAAAGTACGAACCTTATTTTTTGAAAATATTGAAGGAATAAAATTATTAATTTTTAGAAATTAATTGGAATTTTATTAGTTTATTGTTTTTCGGGTTTTATAGAAAAGACTCTTGAACAATAATTACATCTAAGTCGTGTTTTAAGTCATTAGGGCTTAAAGCGAGAATTTTAATTTATTGGTTAAATTTAAATTCTTGCAATTTATGCATGTTAGGTGATCATGAGTTTAGTCTTATGAATGGTTTTAATTTATGAACTTGAATGGTTTAAATTAGGGTTGGAGCCCCATAGTTGCGTTTTTCAATTGGGGTCGGTGCCCCACTTATGTGCGTACTGTTATGTGTTTATTATGTGGCTTTCCATATTACTGTTTTGAGGCCGGGGTATGCCTCGTGTAATTATCTAAGGCCAATATGAAGATTGAGCCTTATTACTTTATGTCTTTTTCTTTTTACTGTAATTTGAGAGTAGAGATAGGTGGTGAGGTCTTTTTCTTTCATTTTGGAGACAATGCATCCATGGAGTAAGATGGATCCACACAACAAGTAACAAGATGGAGGCCATAAGTGAAGACCTCTCGAAGTGTTAGAGAGAATTTCTATTATTGTAATAGATAGGGCATCGTTTTATTTTCAATTCCCTTATGTGATTTAAACTGTTGTATGTGGCATTTATGTTAGAACTTGTGATTGTGGAGTGGCTCCCACATATCACGCATAAGATAGGTAAAACCCATGATCATCACATGTTAGTATCATGCTAGGACATGTTATCTGCTATGTGCTTGTGTGAAATGCATTTAAGTTGTACTTGCATTAATCAAGACTAATTAAATTGGATAACATATATGTTGGTAAGGTCGAACTAGACAACTCTCCGGTTACATCGAAAATTCCCGTTAAATATTAAGCTAATCTTCGAAAAATAGGTGTTTAATTCGAGGTGTAAATTTTGAATTAAATTCCTAGCATTCCATCAATAGGATTTAAGTTTAATAGAGGAAGCTATTTACTGTCCATGAGTCGTGGGGTGACTATGTGAAATCTATTAGTTCTTAGTTTCCTAATTGATCGTTTTAAATGATCAATATTTCGAGGTCAATTTTGGGGAGGGTGATGTCCGCGAGTCGTGGGTCGTTCGAACTAAGTTTTGATCTTGATCTTATGATTGATGGGTCTAGCTTAACGCCTAAGTAAATATGGATGTCGCACGTGTAGCACCCTGGAGCGCAGAGCACTACATCCCCCGCACCATAGCCCAACACGTGTAATGAAATAGAGACTCCGCACACACATCAAGCTACAGCGAACGAGT
The DNA here is from genome assembly GCA_037501455.1 of Lantana camara. Lineage (NCBI taxonomy): Eukaryota > Viridiplantae > Streptophyta > Magnoliopsida > Lamiales > Verbenaceae > Lantana > Lantana camara. The sequence continues at coordinate 70,468,665 of CM074860.1, forward strand.
GATAAACAAAACTCCCAACTAAGCTAGGCGGTCTAGACCCTAATTCAGAGTGTGCAACGAAAATTCCGAATACATACGGAAGCAACAGGATCGTCACGCATGCGTATAATATCCAACTAATTCAATTAAATTACATACTTATGCAAATATACCCATCCCGGGCCAAATAAATCTTACAAGTCCATAAATTCATAACTTCATACTTCGTAACTCATATACATATTCATATTTATACATAATACCAAAATAGAAAGGTAAGGATGCAGAATGCTAAAGGACTCGAACTAAGACTTTAAACGACTCAAGAGAAAAACCATCGCCTAGCACGAACCGAACCCCGCACCTGCAAACTCAAAGAAACAAAAAGGGAAAAAAAAGGCAACAAGGAGGGGTCAGTCCTAAAGACTGGTGAGGGGGCTAACACACTCACACGTACGTATACATAATTCAGAGTATATTCAAAGTCATAAAAGTTCATGAACCGGAGTGTGGTTTTTGCAATCTAAATCATTTTAACACGTGATATTATATATAGAAAAAGGTTAAGGCCGAAGGCCAAAATCACCAAATTTTAGTAATTACGAATCCACACCTGTTTCACAAACTAAATTCAAAATCTAAATCACATAACTCGGCGAGTACGAGTTTCAAACCACCTAACTCCATTCATAATCAAAATTCGGAATCAAAATTCAAATGAAAACATAATTCAAATAGACATACCTCTTCTCCGGTGATGGAAAGGTGGTACCTACCCTAACCATCGATCATACAGTATGGGTCGTGAGTTTCATGAAGCTCACGCCCGAGGACTCCTTCCCCTACCAAACCTCCTGGTGGGTTTAGGGGTGATCCTTAAGTGTGGAGATCATACTTGGGAGTGACCCGACGGCCCAACACCGTCCCGGGGCTCCTTTGCACAAATCTCCGGGGCACAGGTCTAATTATTCAAATTGTTCATAATTTCAAAGGTTCTTAATTTTCAAAATCAGTCTTATTTTTTTCAAAGTCATAACTCGCTAGTTTCAAAATCACACACACTAATCCCTTTTTCAAAACAAACAAACGAAAATATATCTTACGTATACATAAAAGCGTTTTTCAAATGTTTCATAACAAAAGGGGGGTTAAATCCCTCAAAATACATATCAAACACGTATCTAAATACATATATATACTTAAGTCACATGCGGGCTTCAAAATTCACGTAGGGTTATAGGTCGCATTATCTAAAAGAAAGAAAACCTCACCTTGTCAACCACACCGAACAAAAGCGAATCAAATCACACCTAAAGACCACCTCCTCACTCTCGGAACGAACCTCTGAACAAAGAAAAAGATAAAAGATAAATTTAGACTCAAAATGCACGAGTTAGACGCTCGGTAATTGCTCATGAATGCACATAATGTGTATGAAATCCAACAAGATGACATTTAACGCATACAAATTCATATTAATTCATAAATCATATATCTTACATCAAACGGGTTCATAAATTTCATATAACGAGCATAACATACCATATAACATGTTAGTAATGCAAATATATCATAAAACGAGCAAACAAATATCAAACAAGGCATATAAACAAAGTACTACTTCATGCATGCACGTAGGAAGGCATAACAAACATATCTTGTCATATATCACGTATATAAGCTTGAAATTACGTAATAAATTCATATTAAAGCACATAACATGATATATAACAAGTTAACATAGCATATAAGTTATAAACAAATAAGAAGGCGGCATTGGAAAGCATCAAAACGAGACACGAAAGTCATGCATGCAAGCTCAAATTATTTAAGATCAAGTTATATAAAAACTAAACAAAATAAATCAATACTTAATTACAAAACATATAATATATATATATATATATATATATGTATGTATATATTCACGTACATGCATTCGGGATTTACATAACATATATTATTGTATATATATACGCAACACACAATATACATATACTTCATCAAATAAGACATATGCATGGAATTACCAAAGGAAGACAACTAAGTACAGCCATGCAATATAATTTCAATATATACCAACTCAGCTACAAACAAAGACAACAAAAGCAAGTAGGAAAGGAAAAAAAACGAAAGGGAAACAAGCACGCAACAACAGGTCGAACACACCAACAAACTGGATCAGGGCCGCGACTAAAACTCATCTCAAACTGGGTCGTGGCCGCTACCACCACCACCAGCATTCCTTTAGGCAGCAATAGGTCAAAACTGGGCCAAAAATGGGTCACGGTCGGGACCAAAAACAGCCTTGTTTCGGTCAGGGTCGCGACTGCAACTTGCAGTCGCGAACAGAGCAGCTCCAACGCTGTTTTCTTCCCTTATCAAGCAGCAGCAATAGAGCAACGTAGCAGCGGCAAAACAACAGTAAAAAGGCAATAAAAGGAGTAGAAAAACATAGCAAAATTCCCACAAAACACAACAAACACATACGACAAAAGCATGAAAGCAAATCAGCCACTATTTCTTCGAAAATTCATTTCAGCCATGGAGGTCCAAGACTCAGAAAATTTACATGAATTAAATGCTTATAAATGAAACAAATAAGCCATTTAGATCATATATATGGTTTCATATCAAGAATTGAATCAAGAATTGACAAGGTTTCATCAAAATTTTCACAAAACCCTTACTATTCATGTCATGGATCGTAGCATGCTTAAATCTTCATCAAATTCAGCAAAAGGGGACTTAAATGAAAGTTAAGAATATGGAGAATAATAATTCATTCATACCTCTCGAATCGGAGAAGAAATGGCGAAGAAACGAGCTCAAAATCGGAAATGGTGAATAGTGGTGGGTTCCCTTCTCTCTCTCCATCTCTGCTGCTTGTCTCTTTTCCCTTTTGCTGATTTCGAAAATGAGGCTTTATGGGATGATTATAGGGTTGAGTTAGGGTTAATTAGGCTTAAGAATTGGGTCATTTGGTTAAGAAACGAAGAAGTTATGGCCAAAACCGAAAAGGCGGAAAATCTGTACGAAATTCGGCTTTCGGGAAAAATACGAAGGTTCAAACGGGCTTAGAAAAATACAAAGGTAGGTTCAAAGACTTCCAAATTTTTTTACGAGTCCAGCGCCTCTTTCGAAATTCGAATCCGAATTCCCAAGCCTAAGTTACGCTTTCCGGAACACAAGGTGCGCTAAACGTGTTAGGCCCTCGCGTTCCTAACAAACAAAACGATTTTCAAAACCGTGTCAAACGAGCTCGAAATTGAAAATCGAACATGCACACAAATTCATAACACGTAAAAAAATTCATGCATAGCAAATTATTACAAAAATCGGAATTCAAAACGGGCACATACAGATCAAATTCGAGGGCATACGGGGCATAAACATTCAAAATTCATTTAAAACACTTAGCAAATAATTCAAATAAATTCAAGAATTTCATATCAACATTATAATAAACTTATAAAAGCATAATTAAATAATTTAAATGCGCATTGAGCTCACTCGAAACTGCGTACCTGTACGGCCGAAAAAGCGGGGTGTTACAACACGAGTTGTGGGTCCATATTGAAAGATAGGTGATGCAAAAACATTACTAAGAATTCCACAGTGTTGGAATTGGTAAGTTGTACCTACCTTAGGCTTTATTGAGAATTTCCACGAGTCGTGGGTTCGAGATAAAGTGCTTAGGATCTTAGTACCCATTAGGATAACAAGTATCCTCTAAGATCTTTGGGAATTATAGATCTTCTAAAAACAGTAGGAGCTACATAGATTAAAGACCTAATCTCATGTATATCGTTATTATTCAGTATGCTCACTTAGTTCTTTGTTTTTCCATTTAGGTCGTAGATTCTGTGATTCTCTACGTGTTTTGAAATGGCAACCAAAAACCCTCTAGTATCGATCCTCGAGTCAAACAAGTTGACTGGTCCCAACTATTCTGATTGGCTTAGGAATCTAAAAATCGTTCTAGAATCCGAGAAGAGAACTTATGTTCTCTACGAGGCGGGGCCCGTTCCCGAAGGGGAAGCTCCGACCCGGGCTGAGCGGGATACGATCCAGAAGTGGAACGATGATAATCTCCAAGCCCATTGTCTCATGCTTATTAACATGTCTCCGGACATGCAAAGACAGTATGAGTCCATGGAATTCGCTTGGGAGATTTACGACCACTTAGAGCAACATTACCACCCTCATGAACATGTTACAAGGTATAACATCTCAAAGGAATTATTCCATTTGAGAATGAAGGAAGGTACAAGTGTCCATGAATATGGATTCAAGTTTCTTGCTCTTACTGAGAAACTTGCCTCCATGGACATGCCACTGAGAGATGAGCTTTCAGTGGATCTGTTACTAGCCTCGCTCCCACCATCATTCAACCCTTTTGTCCTTAACTTCAACATGAATCATGCAAATGCTAGTTTAGCTGAGCTGATTACTCAGCTTGTGACTGCTGAAAGCACGATCAAGAAGGACAATAAGGTTATGATGGTCACTGCTCCATCTTCTTCTAAACCTTCTAAAGGCAAGGGCAAGAAAACTCAAAAGAAGAAGAAGTCCCTTAGGCCCAATAGAGGCATCACGAAGGGAAAAGCCCAAAAGAAGAAACGTGAACAGAAAGAGGACGTTTGCTTCCATTTTGGCAAACTGGGGCATTGGAGGAGAAAATGCCAAGAGTACAAGGCTACTCTAAAGAAAGGTATGTTTCTCGTTGAAGTAAATCTTTCTATTAATTCTAACTCTTGATTACTTGATACCGGTTGTGGATCTCATATCTGTAATGATATACAGATGCTAAGTGAGGTCTGGCAGCTGAAGGGAGGAGAATGTGTCTTGAAGATTGGGGACGGCTCAACGGTCGAAGCTCAAGCTTTAGGCACAATTAGATTAGATTTAGGTCATTCTGTTTTAGTTTTAAATAAAGTCCTTTATGTACCAGACATTATTCGTAATATTATTTCAGTTCCAATACTTGATTGCGAAGGTTATGAAATTAATATTGAGAATGGTAACTTTTTCCTCAAAAAGAATAATTTTTCAATACATCTTGGTACATTAAACAATGGACTTTATCTAACTCAAAACAGTAATATTTTGGATATACAACGAGAAACAAAACGTAAGAGAGATGACGAAGTCTCAGTATCTTTGTGGCACGTTAGATTAGGATATATTTCTAAGAACAGAATTAGCAAGTTAACTACCTTAGGGACATTATCTGAAAATGACCTTAAACAGTTGACTTCCTGCGAATCCTATCTCAAAGGAAAGATGTCCAAAACTCCTTTCAAAGGAAGTGTGGAACGAGCCACAAAGACCTTGGATTTGATCCACTCTGATGTTTGTGGACCGCTTAGTGTAAGCACTCGAAATAGTCATCAGTACTTCATAACATTTACTGACGACTTTAGTCGTTATGGTTATGTGTACTTAATGAAATACAAATCTGAGGCTTTTGAGAAATTCTTAGAATTTCAAAAGGAGGTTGAGAACCAAACTGGTCACAAGATCAAGACACTTCGATCTGATCCAGGTGGCGAGTATCTTAGTGAAGAATTCCTTAATCATCTCAGAGATAATGGAATTATCTCTCAGTGGACTCCTCCGGGAACTCCTCAGCTGAATGGAGTTTTTGAGAGAAGAAATCGAACCCTACTTGATATGGTTCGTTCCATGATGAGTTTCACTGACTTACCACCTTCTTTTTAGGGCTATGCTCTAGAAAGTGCAGCCAAGATTCTGAATCTTGTTTCTTCTAAGTCAGTCCCTAAAACGCCCTTTGAAATGTGGTATGGTAAAATCCCTAGTTATTCTTACTTAAGAATTTGTGGTTGTCCTGCTTATGTGAAGAGGACAGTGGGAGATAAGTTAGAAGCTCGTTCTAACTTATGCTACTTTGTTGGCTATCCTAAGGAATCCATAGGATACTACTTCTATGATCAAACTGAACAAAAGGTATTTGTTTCAAGAAATGCAACTTTTCTTGAGGAACGGTTCCTAGAAGAAAAGAAAGGTAAGATCACGGAACTCGAAAAAATTTGAGATGATCCCACGCCACCCACGCAAGAGACGCCTCAATCTAATATCCCACAACTAATCATGAACTTCGATACACGTGATAATCCTCCTCTAAGGCATTCTGAATTCACTCCTAGACAGCCTGAGAGATGGTATTGTTTTCTCCATGAAATCTTTCAAGGGGATAATGATCCCCTAACATATGAGGAGGCACTGTCAGACTCCGATTCTGATCAGTGGAAACAAGCCATGAAATCCGAAATGGATTCCATGTACTCCAACCAAGTTTGGACCTTGGTAGATTTGCCTGATGGGGTAAAACCCATAGGATGCAAATGGATCTTTAAGAGAAAGCTTGGAGTAGATGGAAGCATTGCAGCCTATAAGGCAAGACTGGTTGCAAAAAGATTCACACAAAGGCCAGGGGTGGACTTTGATGAAACCTTTTCACCTGTTGCAAGGCAAAAGTCTATTCGGATCATGCTTGCCATAGCTGCATATTACGACTATGAGATATGGCAAATGGATGTGAAAATTGCCTTTCTCAATGGAGGCATTGATAAAGACATTTATATGGATCAACTCATAGGTTTCACATTCAATGGGAGTGAGCAAACGGTTTGCAAGCTCCAAAGATCAATCTACGGATTGAAATAGGCTTCAAGGAATTGGAACATTCGTTTTGATGAAGCGGTCAAAGCGTTTGTCTTCGTTCAAAATTCGAATGAGTCCTACCTGTATAGAAAGGAATTGGAGATTTTAGTGCAATTCTTGGTGCTCTATGTTGATGACATCCTTCTAATTAGGAATTCAAAGGATGACATGAAAGTTACCAAGTCATGGTTATCGAACCAATTCGAGATGAAAGATCTTGGTGATGCATCCTACATTCTCGGTATTAAGATCTATAGGGATAGATCTAAGAGATTGAGAGGACTGTCAAAATCGATGTACATAGACAAAGTACTGAAACAGTTCAGTATGGAGAATGCGAAGAACAAAGTTCTTCAGATTAGTGTAGGAACATCTCTTTCGAAGAAGATGTGCCCTAAGACAAACCTTGAGAAGGAAAGAATGACTCATGTGCCTTATATCTCAGCAATAGGTAGCATAATGTATGCAATGCTATGTACTTGACCGGATGTGGCTTATGCACTTAGTGTTACGAGCCGTTTCCAATCAGACCCTGGAGAAGGTCACTGGACTGCTGTGAAGAATATCCTAAAGTACTTACAAAGCACTAAGGATTTATTCTTAGTATACGGAGGATGGAAAGATCTGGTAATCGGAGGATACTGCGATGCAAGCTTTGCATCTGACTTAGATGATTTTAAGTCAATGTCACGATATATTTTCTGCCTTAACGGTGGAGCAGTGAGTTGGAAAAGTTCCAAGCAAACGACCACTACTGATTCGACCACTAAGGCCGAATACTTAGCTGCAAATGATGCAGCTAAGGAAGGAGTTTGCATTAGAAAATTCATTCAAGAATTGAATGTCATTCCTAGCATGAAAGACCCCATTACTGTAACGCCCCGAATTTCAGACAGTCAGGTACGCTCGACACGTGTGAGTTTCGAGCGTTAGGATTTTATTTTATTATTTTTATTTATTCAATTTATACGTGTTATATTAATTTTATAAATTGTGTTCCAACATGATTACGTGAAAATATATGAAATGTATGCCAACTTGGGAATTATGTTACATATTGAATTTATTGTTATGTGAGTTAATTGCCGAATGTATCTTAATTGCTTAATTGTTCATTTACATAAAATAGAGGACCAAATTGCATGAAAATCTTGGGGACTAAATTGATCAATTTGTAAACCTTAGATCCTCAATTGCATGAACTTATATCCTTAGAGGATTAATTTGCAAATACTACATTTTTCCCCCAAATATATCGTTATACACATTTCTTCCACATTCTTCATTTTCATTTCATAAAAACCATTCCCATATTTGCTTCCTTCTCTACCGAACCAATACCATGGAGAAGCAAGAAGGAAATCATCATCTTCAAGCTAGAATTTGCTAGGGAATTTCATGATTCAAGCCCAAGCATCCATGTTCATCATTTTCTTCCACTTATTTTCATCTCAAGGTATATATGATCATTTATATGATTTCTTGGAATTTATGTGTGAAGCTAGGGTTAGTGGTTAAGCTAGCTAACTTGATTACTTGATGTTAGAAGCATGAATACTTGATCATAGTTTGAAATCATGCTTGAATTATTAGAGAATTTGATGATATATGATGGATATATGTGCGAGCTTGAAATTCATGATTCTTGAAAATCATGGAGGATTGAGTGTTTATATCAAGCTTTGTGGTAGCTTAGGCATGTATATGTGTTTCCTTTCATGAATTATGGTTTATGGAGATTAATTATGAGTGTTTGAGAGATTTGAAGATGTATTTCGTGCTTCCCCTGTTCTTCTCCCCTGCTTTTGCATCTTCTGTAAAACGGGAACAGCCCTTCCCCGTTCCCTTTGTAATTGGGGAACGGCCGTTCCCATTGATTTGAATAATGTGCTTGGCGGCGAGGATGGGAATGACCATTCCCATTTTGGCTTGCGAGCCGAAACGGCCGTTCCCATCTTCGGGGAGCCCGACAGGCGGGAACGGCCCTTCCCACTTTGAACTGAAACCTGGAACGGCCGTTCCCATCCCTCTGGAAGTGCAGAAAGTTTCTGCATAAAATTACATTTTTAGCCCCTCGATCCGATGGCTTATTTGACCCCAAATTGCTATTATATGATTAATTATGTGTCAAAGCAAGATGTTACCATGCTACATTGTTTATTGCTCGACGTCTCATACATGATCATGCCGTGCGTCTTATATGGAGTAATGTTCTTGAATTATGGTCTCATGCACGTACATTGTCCCGTTTCTTGTTCAGTTATTCTCCAGGGAGGAGATGGTCGAGCATGAGCACGTTCACATGTCCACGAGTCGTGTGTCGCCCGTCAGGTGAGGTTTAATTGCTAGTTATATAGAACCCGTATAACCTGTAAGTGATCTTTCGGCCAAAGGTATTTATATTTATAATTTCATGAAATCACTTATCATTTCAAGTCATGTTCATGTAACGCAAGCAAGCAAGCAAGCCATGTTATTGTCATGAATCAAGCATGTTTTAGGCGAGTAGCATGACCGTTCACGTTGGGCCCGAGGGTAGTGACTAGAGCCAACCGGGAAAGCAAGGGCTGACGGGTAACTCTGGCGCTATCCTCACCACATTTGGGGTCACCCCTGAATCCACTAGGAGGTTAGTGGAGGAAGGAGCTCCGGGCTTAGGGATTCATGTACCCTCTGCTCAACATGCATGGATGTTGGGGCCTTGCAATCCCATCATCAACCGGAGGAAGAAGGAGACTGGGGATGAATCCGGCACCACGGATTGTCCTCGGGTTATTGCATGATTTCCATTCCACGAACGTGTTATATGATTACACATTCACGATTGCACGATAATTGAATTGCATGATCACTTATTGTTTAATAATCAAGCAAGCATGTTCATGTACATTTGGAGTTCAGTTGGAGACCGCCCTTACTCGCCGGGGCCATGTATTGATTGCATGAAAAGAGCAAGTATTTAATATTGATAGTTGTATTCTCGGGCGAAGATATATTATTATTGAACTTGTATATTTATCTTTTATAAATCTTTACCCGAGAATATGACTTGCTTGTTATCTGCACTAATATGTATGTAAACCCCTCACTCGGTCTTCACAGACTGACGCCTCCACCTTTCAGGTTATTGCAGGTGCACGCTAGGCGGGAAGTGAGTCGAGTCCAGTCTTTGTAATCGAGTCAAGCACGGTGCATGATATTCACTTGTCTATTTAAGGTTCAAGGAATTATGTTTAATGTTAATTGTTTGTATTTAAAGATGATAATGTATTGATATGTAGAGTTAGAACATATTTTAGTTGGTAAACAAGAAATGACATGATCTTATAAATGAAAATATTTGCAAGAAACTAGTTTATGCTTCCGCTTTGTTTTGTTGCATATATTAGTAATCCCGCCTAGCTTGTCGTTTATTGCATTGTCACCCGTTCGCTATAGGTTAGTTCATGTACGGATTGCCCATTTCGTATGTGGATTGACCTATAGTGCGGGGGTGTGGTACCTCCACGTGTTAAGGGGTGCTACAATTACTGTGTTTTGTGACAACACTGGGGCGGTTGCTCAAGCAAGAGAACCAAGATCTCACCAACGGACCAAACATATTTATGAGGAAGTATCACCTAATTCGTGATATTATCAAACGAGGTGATCTGCAAATTGAGAGGGTTACATCAGCAAAGAACGTGGCAGAACGCTTACTAAACCCCTTAGTCGAGAAGCTTTCGAAGGTCATCTTGCGAAGATGGGCCTTAAATTAGCTCCTGAATGGCTTTAACGGGCAAGTGGGAGATTGTTAGGAATAGTGCCCTGAAAGCCGATATAATAGTCATCTTTAGTACTTTCCTTTTTGTAAATCATAGGCAATCTTTCAATAATACAAATTAAGGCAACACTTCTTTATATGCTCTTGTTTGATTGTGTTTTTACTTTTGGCTGCGCATGTATAAGAACTCCCCTAATCAATATGAATTATAGGACTCAACCATTTAGGCGAAGTGGTTCATGAGACGAGCCCTATATCACATAAGTCATGATTAGAAATCACTCCAAGCCGATGAGTCCTACAGACAGTGGGAGTGTCAACCTGACTCGTTCGCGGCTTGCTCGTGTGATCACGCCCTTAAGAAGGACCACCTTGTTTCATGGGGTGTAAAGTGTATTGTTGATACGTGTGTGATACATGGGGGTGCTTACTTATTCTAAGTAGGTACACTGAGGTGTCCCGTGTGAGAAGATTCCTAAATGGGAAAGGAAGTTTCTATATCTAGAAATAGAAACTTCTAGATTAGGAAATATCTCACGAGTCATTAATGTGATTAAGTGATCCTTAGACTTGAGGTTCCATTCATACTTTATGAGCTAACTCTGTAGTCTTAGGTGTAAGCATTAAAGGGTGTCGCCTTAGACAACTGATTTAAGACTTATGCTGGGGCTGCACAAGTGGCACGTGAAAGTATATGAGAATCGATAAAGGACCTACGCTTGCATTTGCAAGATGATGATCTCTTATTGTGTAAGTCATTCATATGCCATCTAGGAGTCCTTGACCAAGGCAGTGGATCAAGACATCAAGAAAAGAGTTTCTTGGATTGAGATCAAATGGATATGAAATACACTTAACATTAAGACCAAGATTATTAGGGTTCTAATTATTCCCTTGCCCTAGATCTTGATTGAGAGATGGGACGTAGGAGGATTGTATCTCACATATGTCAATGACTTAAAGGTTCTGTCAAATCGAGACATTTTTATTCAACTAGGGGTCAAACACCTATTGCTAGACTATGGTCGTTTGATCTGTAGATTGATTAATTAATTAGGGTCATTGCTAATTGAATTAAGAACCTAGAGGGTCACAACAACCCGGTCAGGTAGGTTAAGGCTTGAATCGATTAAACGAGTTGATCGAACCATTAAGTGAATGACGGGGCCCACACGTGTCAGTCACACGTGCGGAACACGTGTATGACACGTATTGTAACGCCCCGACTTTTCAGTCGTATAGGTATGACGTATGTGTTTACCAAGTTACACGAATTAATTGTTTATAAGTGTTTATATATTTAATTTTATTATAAATTGTTATTATTTTATTTTATTTCATTTCGTTATATTTCATTTCGTTAATTAGTATATTTAATTGATAATTAAGTGTTAATGTTAATTAACTATATCCTTAATTATATTATTAATTAGTTTCAAATAATCGTTGACTTTGATTTTTATTTAAAAATGGAATTTAAATTTGTTTATTTAATTTGAAATGTTATGAATTGTTAATGTTTTGGGCATGAGTGTTTTAATCATGCTTCGTTCTTATATGATTTGATATCGAAATTTCGTGAAAATTTAGTATGTCGTAGATTTATGTGTTATGAACATGTCTATATGCTCGTTTCATGTTTTCGATCTCGTTTGACGTGGTAACGAATGTATTTTGATCTTGGAATCCAAAACGGGGGCTAACGAGCAATTAGCGCACCCTTGGTTCCGTATGTGATATCTTGAGCTCCGGAACTCGGAATCGAGTTCTTTCAACTTCGTTTAACTCGTAACAAAAATTTGGGTTTAATGAACTTAAGCTCATTATTTTCCAAAATTATTTGAACCTCCGAACTTCAACCGAAATATGTTACGTTTGTCAAAACTGCCACATCTCACCAAAATGGCCATATCTTTCACAAACCTTGACCAAATTAACCATGGTTGGATTCCTTAGAACCCTAGTTCAGCCCTCTATCACCCCTCTATCTCTCACAACCGAACCAACCCTCACACTTAGAGAAAAACTCAGCAAAAACCCCTGCTCTCCAGTTTATTCCCATCACCTTGCCATTTTTGGAGATTTTGGAGCTCAAATCTCTTCCAACCTTCATCCAATTCACAAGGTGAGTTTAGGGTTGTGTTATACATTCATTTTTGGTCATTTTGATCCATGTATCCCTAATTTTGAGCATGTATTCATGGAGTTTGGAGGAGATGTTGAATTGTTAGGTTTTGTTAGAAATTCTTGAATCTTTGCTTCCTTTGAATCATTTGATGAATTGAGACTTGTTAAGTGTTCTCTTGGCCTTCATTAATGAATATATGGAGCTTTATTACATGGTAGTTGAGTGTTAAGTCTTTTACCATTAATGAACTTGGATTTTAATTGATGAACTTGAACCCTTTCTTCCCCCTTTGCCTTCTATCTCCTGCTTGTTTATTGTTGGGAGGTTTTAGTCCATTTTTCCTTTTGTTTTTTGTGAGTTTGTGCTGCTGTTGTTGCCTCATTTCCTTCCCCACAAGAGCTGCTGCTGCTATGAAGGTTTGGAACAGGGGAGAAGCTCTCGAACTGCTGCACATTTTGAGCTGCACGGGGTAACACCCGTTACCCCGAATCCTTGGCCATTTGGTAACTCCCGTTACGATGGAGTGAAGATTCACCTGTACCCTTTAACGCTCGTTACTTCTTTTCTTCTTGCTTAGCATAACGCCCGTTACCTTCTTCTTCACTTTGAGCTGTTTGTTTATTTTGTGTTTCGAGCAGGTGTATGCATGTATATATTTCATGGGATTGCATGCATTATTTCTTGGTTATTTATGCTGTGTACGTGAGTATAGATATATGTATTGAATGTGGCGTGCTTAAATATGTGTATATATATATATATACACGTAGATATAGGTAATATATTACATATGTATGTATGTAATTGTAATATGTATGCATGTGAATATATTATATATAGCAATGCCTGCATGTGTGAGTATATATATATATATGTTACGTACCTATATATATATATGTATACAATATGTATTGTAATATGTTTGCATGTGTGACAATGTAAATTGATTTATTACAAATACATGCATGATCATATGTGTATATATATATTTATTATATATATTAAGTATTGTTTAATCTATTTCAATTATAGAATTAGATTGTTATCTATTTCGTGTTATTTAATTTTTGATCATGACTTGAATGTCTCTATTTGTCTATTTTCTAATTGTAAACGTGATATAGTACGTGTTATGACCGTTATATGAGATTCTTGGATTGAATTGATATGAAATGTGAAGTTATGAACTTGAATGAATTTGAACGCTTTCTTGAATGACGAATTGCTTGTTTACATGACTTAAAAGCATTAATCGTGCACATGAACGTCTCCATGATATAATATTATCTCTTATGCATATCGTATCATACTCATTTCATTGTCGAGCGTTATACATGGTCATTTTGAGTCTCACTTCACTCTCTTTTACACAGATTCGGGTTTGGTCAGTGTAGCACCCCAAGCGATGGGGCACCACACCCCCGCACTATGACCCGACACGTGGTACGAAATGGAAAGTCCGCACACGCACCAAGTCACAGCGAACGGGTGACAAACGAAAAATCCAACCTAAGCTAGGCGGTACCTAACCCTGTACAAGTAAAAATATGCAAAACCTGAATGCGGAAGCGATGCAAAATACGATCTATCAAAAAACTTTAATCAGCAAAGATAAATAAACGGGTTCAACTAATTCCACGAACCTGTCCTAACCTGTCCCGAATTCAAACATACAACAAAGACGGGTTCAACTAATCCAAGCTCTGTCCTAACCTGTCCCGAAAATTCATATAATTAAAGCATAAACATAATCCTGTACAGAACATGCTATATACATAATTACAAACGGATGCAGATCAGAGATTCACAACTTAAACAAATAGATACAGGATCAAAAGACATGGACTCAACAGACAAGACACAAAGCCGCCTAGCTCGAACTCCAAGAACCTGAACCTGCAAACTGAAAACATAGGTGGGGCGAGGGTCAGTCCACTGACTGAGTGAGGGGGCTGTACTCACACACACTATACATAATAAGGAGCAGAGCACGTATCAAAAGAGTGATTATGAACCGGGAGCAGGGTTTTGCATACCAAAACCATTTTCAAATCAAACTTGTACATATCTTATTCAAACCAAAACATACTGAGCTTAGTCGTATCATATCAAAAGAGAAAGCTCTTGTCCCGTTTCATAATCAACATAACAGATCATAATCATATACCCGGCGAGTACGGGTCTCCAACCTTACTTCCATATCATAATATCAAAACAGAAAACATAACATAACATAACATCCTCAACTCCGTGTGATGGAAGGGGTGTATACGCCCCTAACCATCCATATCATATACATACCTCGAGGGGTAATGATCCCCTACGAGTCCTCGGCAGGTTTTACGCCACTGGCTCAAGAATATCTCGCCTCCCCTATCTCCCTGAGTCGCACGAGATACCTCAAATGGAGACTATACACAGGCTTAACCCGATAGCCCGTTACCGTCCCGGGGTTCCTTACCCACAGTCTCCGGGGCCCAACATATCAGAACATAACATAACAGATCATAACTCGCTACATATCATACTTATCAAATCATAACAGACTTACGTACCTGATTAGACATACCATACCTTGCAACTTAGCATATGCCATAAACGTACCTCTCCGTGTCATCCTAATCCGTAGCTAGCTTGAAGACACACGGTTTGGAGCATAACCTCGTTGCAAAACATTTCAAGCTTGCATACGCTAGTACATATAAAGTTCGAAAACCTTTAATCGTATGACAAAATCATAAACGTATCGTATAAACATATATCTATTATATAAATATAATAGAATAATCGCATGTAGGCTTGAAAACGAACACAGAGGGTTATAGGTCGTTGTAACTAAAACAAAAACCTAAAACCTCACCTTACACCGACGAAACGGAAGACCTGAGTCAAGAAGTCCCACTGGGACCCAAACAGCTGACAGACACTCCCTGGAAAACCCCTGAACAACTGAACACACACATAACACAAGACTCAGACTCCAAACACAACCACAAAGACGCACGGCCATGCTCACGAATACAATTGATGCAACATATAATCCATATCTATTCAATCAAGTCAGTCAGAGCATATTATAATTCATATTCCATATCAAAAGATACATAACTTATAAAATTCATAACATTAATTACATATAATAAAGTAGGACATTAAGAATTCAAACCATATCATGCACCAAGTTTCACGAAATTAAACGTGAGTTACATAACAATTTATATACAAATTACACATTGGCAGATTTTACGATATTCTAACAAATAGCATGCTTAAGCAATCCATTTAAATTAAAACGAAGTATCTTTTCCTAGTTCAATTCTTATGTTTCATAAAATTTCATAATCAATTAGTTTCTAAAAATTACATTAACACCCCTTAAACAAGAATTATTCTCAAGTAGATAGGCTTAAACGAGGCAAATAGATTCCATAAATTACGAATTAAACTTTCATACATCATAAAATATTTCCAAGTATCATACAACTCATAATTTCAATTTATGGCACTTACACAATCGAATTGCACAATTAAAATCAATTAACGAATAAAATACAATAACTTCGAAAATTCATATAAAATCAACCGGACATCCAATTGACGAACGGAAAGTGGCGTTGGACTCACCACGACGAAAGGAACACGCTGACCGAAAGTCACCGAAATGCCGCCACTGCAGCCTACCGGACCGCCACGTCCGGCCGCCGGACCACCACCTCCGGTGGTCGGAAAATTCCCCGGAAGGACAGAAATGTGCGTCTCGGCCTACTCAACAAAAGCCCTCAATCAATTTCAGAAAATACCCAACATGCCGGACTTCGTTGACGAAAAACCGAACTAAAATTCTAGTACGAAAACTGAAATTAAATACAAACCGCTAGACGAAAATAAAATCCGGACATACCGTTGGAAAGCCAGTAACGAGCCCTATGAAAGCCCCATAGCCAAAAGCCGAAAAAGTCGCCGGAAAAACGGACCGCCGGTCCAGAGCCGGTTCGCCGTCGTCGATCGGTTCTCGTGCCGCCACCACCACGAATAGCTCGGATTCGACATCAGGAACAACTTTTGTGAAGAAGTCATCACCAAAACCGGCCGGAAAATGGCCGAACCGCCACCCCAAAGCTGCGCCGCTGCTACCTTGCCAGAAAACCCCATTTCCGGTCATTTTCTTGCCAAGCCAATGCCGGAAATGGAACCAGGAGCCCGAAAAACCTTGGAAACCATCGAAGTTCGCCGAAAAAGATCACCGGAGGCGGCGGAATCGCGCCGCTACAGTAGCGCCGCCGCCTGCCCCGGCCTCCTCACCGCGCCGAAGGTTGCGCCGTCTAAATAGAAAATTACGCCGGGAAGTCTTCTTGTCGGGCCTGGGCCGTGTGTCGCCGGAGGATGGCCGGAAGCCGCCGCGAATGGGCGGCGAAGTGGCGGCTCCGCCACCCCCCCACCTGCGCGCCTGAAAATCCACCATATCTCCGCCACCGCTCGTCGGTTGGTCGAGATCTTGGTACGATTGTGATCGCGTTATCGAGCTCGTCGAAAAGCATTATTGGTTCGTCGAAATCCGTCGAGAAACGAGCGAATTTGAACTAGTTTGTGAAAACACACCTTCGAGTGTGTGTGTACAGTGTTGATCGCGGGAGAGGGACAGAGGAAGCTGAAGCTCAGTTATGGCACGAAAAACGATGAAGATAGATATTTAACCCGGTCCTCGCGTGAAGAAATGATCGGCAGAAAGGGCTAATGACGTCAGAATTGGGCAAACTCAGAGTCTACGGACTCGTTTCGCTGCCCTGAATGCGTTAAAGGGGTCAAAGAGGTCGAAATCTCGATCGAACAATGAATGACCGAAAAACCCCTAAAAAGAGAAAATTGCAAACAAGCCCCTAAACTCTTAAAGAGTTCAAAATTGGGCCATGCAAAGCACGAAATCACTTAATTACACACATAAAAAGGTTTAAAAGTGACGTACCTTATTTATAGGACGAGCGGGATGTTACAGTCAGAGACGAGGGCGATCGTTGAGATTGTTGCTCTTCTTCTTTTGCTCTTTTGACGTGGGTTTCTCTTCTAATAGCTATGACCACCCCATACATCCCTTATGTGAAAGATTTGAGCCAAATTAGTATATATATATATATCGAGTCATTTTGGGTAAATGATTTCAAACGTATGAACCTTTATTTATGAACCCTACCTTATGATTTTGGCGAGACATGATTGAAATTGCACGGGCCCAGGGACTTAGTACATGTGGCTATCCGGGGAGGCAAGGACCGACGGGGATCCTATGTACTAGTTCCAACCAAACTACGGTGATACCGGCCCTCGCTAGGAGATTAGCGGGGAATGGGAGCCGAGTGCCCTTGGGGGGGTTTATGTACCCCCGTTGGCCTATGTATGGACCGGTGACCCGGAGGGAAAAGGTGTATATGTATGATTATGAATCGTATGAATGTGCACAAAAGAATATATGTATGATAATGAATGAATAATGATTATGAATACACAAGGTGTTGGTTGGAGATAATGCACGGCCACTCGCCAGGGCCATGAATACCCTAATGATTAAATATGATAGTGGTAATCCCGATGATGTCTTTTTTTGTTTTACCCACTTGGGAAAATTACTCTAAAACCTCATTCGGGATTATGGCTTACATGTATGTGTCTAAATTCCACGATATTCATATTTATACCCTGTTTTATACCCACCAGTCTCTTTTAGACTGAACCCGGTTTGTTTTCAGTTGTGTTGTGCAGGTTAAGGAGTGCTAGGCGGGAATACAAGTCGTCTAGGTCTTGCATTAGTGTTTAGCACTGTCTTTATGTTTCACTCGCACTCATACTCTTATGTTTTTGTATATGATCATGTTTATGGAGCGTATATGATTTTGTAGGCCGTGAGGGCCGTTGGTTACCTGAATGATATTGTATATCTATTTTGGAGCTTGGTGGCTCGTTGTATATATATATATATATATATGTTGGTTTTGCTTCCGTATTTTTGTTATCACTCTGATTTTTATATTATCTTGATCTTTAATGGTTTAAGGGTTAGTCCCGCCTAGCATACCGTGTGTGTTGTGTCCCCGTTCGCCATGATTTGACACGTGTATGGACTTCCATTTCATATACGGGTCGGGTCTCGGTGCGGGGGATGTGGTACCTTACGCTTGGGTGCTACACGTATCCTTGGGGACACGTGTAGTTGCGTGTTTATATGTGTATATATTAAATAATTAATGTGTTAATTATTTAATGAACTTTGATTTAATTTTGAATTAATATTAAAGTCCTAATTTGGAGAATTAAAGTCTAATAAATAATTAATTATGAATTAATTAATGATTAGTCTTCAAGTTATTTATTATTTAATAAATAAAGTAAAATAAAATATCTAAAACAGTTAGATATTATTCTTGCTTGACAAGTCGGTCAAAAGGAGACTTTTAGTCAAAGTAAGAGTCTTACTCTCCAAGCAAAGAAACCCCTTTCCAAATGAGTTTGGAATCCTTGTCCAACAAGGAATGTGGTTCGAACCTTAAGCCTATTTATGTGAGGGGTTCGGACGCCATGGGAGATTGATACGAAATTCTCCTTTCTCCATAATTATAAACTAACCCCTTAGAGCCTAAACACCGAATGTAGAACTAGTATCCTCCCTATTTGGATTGTGGTCACGGTTGGTGGACTAATTCTCTAGAGGGCTACTATCGTGAAGTCTTAAAAGATTCAAAGGAGCTTTTGGGGATCGAGCCGCTTGAAGAGCATTCTTGGGCGGCTAGAACGTGTCAAGAAAGCTACTAACTAAGTGAGTTTCTTAATCTCTACGAATTTGGGAATAGGAATTGCAAGATTCGATCCTAACTTATTGGGAAAATTTTTAAATTTTCGCTGCATTTCTATTTCATTTTCCCAACATCTTAATCGAGAGATAGGATGGTAGGAGGATCATACCCCACATGATGTCATTGGCTGAAAGGTTCTTTCGAATATACATTCACATTTCGGGTAGGGGTCACACATTTGTTGCTAGACTATGGTCTTGTGGTCTGTGAGGTAATTGATTAATAAAGTGTATTAATTAATTAGGCTCACTGCTAACTGAAATTGAAACTAGAGGGTCACACACAAATACCGGGTTCAAAAGGTATTGTTAGAAAGATCGAATAATTGATCGAAACGAGACCACACCTATATGGTATACGTGTGGGATTCGAGAGTGCGTTTGGACGCGTGACTCCAATTACGAAATTGGATCATGTGTTAATTAATTGTAGAATTAATTATAAAGCCCAAATATAATTAATTGGAGAATTAATTAGAAATCTCTAAATATAATTAATTGGAGAATTAATTATATAGGCAAATAAAATTAATTGGAGAATTAATTTTAGAATTAATTAGTGAATTAATTCTAAAGTCCTTGATAGAATTAATTCTAAATATTTAATTATTTAGTTGTTCTAATTTGATTAGAATAAATAAATAAATAAATATCTTATATTTTATTATTCTAATAAAGTATTAATTCTAATATGATTAGAATAAATATTATTAGGATAAGATATTTAATTTTTGCTAGAATAATTAAATATTCCTAAATTAGTTAGGAGCTCTTTTTCTATAAAATAAATATCTTATTTTAGAGGAGATATTATTTTACTTGGAGAGAAAGAAAAGTAGGAGAATAAGTCAAAGTAGGAGACCATTTCCTACAAGACATTAGGGTTTCGAACCCTAGCCTATAAAAGGACTAAGAGGTTCGAATTTTTTAGCTTACACGTGATCTGAGATCGCGTCCAAACTTCATGGAATTTTGGGGATAATTCTCTTGCTCTCTCTTTCTCGTTTCTGTTTTTTTAATATGCATGTTACAGTACTAGCATGCTCACTAACATGATTTGAATGTAGATTGGTGTGGATTAATACTCTGGAGGTTTTCTACTTTGGAATCTTGAAGAAAGAATCGATCAAGAAATGAGGATTCATGCCACATGAAGAACGTTTAAGGGCAGCTCAAAACGTTTCAAGAAAGCTCCAATTGTTGTAAGTTTCTTGTAATCCTATAAGTTTTGAAACGAACATTGCAAGATCACGATCCATTTTGGAAAAAATTTTAAACTTCCGCTGCTTTAACTCTGCTGTTTTCCAATAAGTGGTATCAGAGCCACCTTGCAACTTTCATTTTGAAACGTTATTGTTTTGAATTTTGACAGAAAATTCTTGAATTTGGATGATAGTTATGCATTCTTTGTTTTTTGCTCGAAATACGAATCTGTCAGATCAAAACTGTTTCTTGAAAATTCTTGAAAAACAGTTTTCGTAAAAATCTGGTTTTAAGCTGTTTTCATCGGACTTGTTTTGAACTATTTTAATTCGAAATTGGATTACTTGAATTTGTCGAAATTACGAAACGAGAAGCGGAACGGGTTCACCCGCATGCGAAAGCACGCGGGATTGCGCGCACATGTAGGCGCATGGGGCGGTAAGCCGCCGACCCACCTCGCCGGAACCTGCATGCCTAGGCGTTGCTATTGCACTGTCTGCCCCTACCGCCTGCTCGCGGCGCGCAGCGCGCGCAAGCCAGGCACGCCTGCTTGTGCGAAAACTCGGCAACCTTGCGAGCTGTGTGCGCGGGCGACAACCTGCTCGTGCGCGCCTCGCGCATGGCTGTCTCGGGCTCATTTTCATTTTATTTTTTTCCAGTTTTTTAAAATCCCTTAAAATCTGATTTTATTTTTATAATTTGATTTTAACTTTAAAATTAACTATTTTTTGAAATAATTATAAATTTTGGGATTTTTGGGAATTAAAGTCAAGTTCTTATTTTTCGAGAAAATAATAAATATCACTTTGAATGATATTTTTGACAAAAATTTAATTTTGAATTAATTGTGGTTTTGTCGTGACCTGAATTCGTGTTTTGAATAAATTCTTGAATAGTGAACTATATTCAAATTACTTAAGTTAGTTGTGACTTGACGTTAAGGGAATTTTAAATTTAATTGGTAAATTTAAATTCAAGCTGGAGTATGCTAGTTTAGGTGATCATGGGTTAGTGTTATGTATGTTTTCAATTCTGCACATGGATGATTTCAATTGGGGTCGGAGCCCCATAGTTGTGTTATTTCAATTGGGGTTGGAACCCTACTTATGTGCGTACTATTATGTGTTTATTATGTGGCTTTCCTTATTATTGTTTTTGGGCCGGGGTATGCCCCGTGTATTTGTCTATGGTCAATATGAAGATTGAGCCATACTACTTTATGTTAAGAGAGTAGAACTTAGGAAGTGAGGATCTTTCTTTTCATTTTGGAGACAAGCACCCAAAGAGCAAGAAGGATCCACAAGGAACACTTGAAGAACGGTGGCCATAAGAGAAGACCCCCTCAAAATGTTTAGGAGGGTTTTTATTAATGTAATAGATAGGGGTTTCCATTAAATTCTGTACCCTTATGTGAAATATCTGTTTACGTGGCATGTATGTTAGAACTAGCAATTATGGAGTGGCTCCCATAATTGCACATAAGATAGGATACCCATGATCATCTCATATTAGTATCATGCTAGGACATGTTATCTGCTAATTGCTTTTGTGATGCATTTTATGTGAAACTGCATTAATCAAGACAATTAAAAATGGATAACTGTACATGTTGGTGAGGTCAAAACCGGATAACTCTCCGGTTAATTCGAAAATCCCTAATTAAAATATTGAGCAACTTTCAAATAAATAGGTATTCTATTACGGTAATAAAATTCCTAGCATTCCATCAATAGGATTTAAGAGTTAGTAGGTAAGCTAATTGCTGTCTAACGAGTCGTGGGGTAATTAGTGCAGCCTATTAAATCTTAGTTTCTTGATTGATCACCTTACGTGATTGATATTTCTTGATCATTTTAGAATGGGCGATGTCTCACGAGTCGTGGGTCGTTCCAGACTAAGTTTGATTGAGATCTTATGATTGATGGGTCCTTCTCAACACTGAAGTAGATATGGATGTCTCACGAGTCGTGGGTCCATGATTGAAAGATCTGTGATGCAAAAACATTACTAGGAATTTGATGGAGATAGAATAGGCAATTTCGTACCTACCTAAAGATTCTTAGACCTTTGGATGTCTCACTTGGGTCCAAAACTAAGAATGCTTGGGATCCTAGTACCTACCGAGAAAGCAAGTTTCTTCTAAGATCGTTTGGGATTTATAGACCTTCTAAAAATAGTGGGAGCCATATACGATAAAAGACCTAATCCTATGTGTTACGTTATTATTCAATATGCTCACATTTTCTCTGCTTAGCATTTAGGTTGTAGTTCTGTGATTGCCTACAAGTTACAATGCGACCTATTAGTATCCATTCTTGAGTCAAACAAGTTGACTAAAGTCCTAACCACTCTGATTGGCTTGGAATCTTAAAATCAGTTTTAGATTCCAAAAGGAGAAAATCGTTCTCCGTAAGGCGAACTTTTCACCTATTGTGAAAATTCGACCTAGGCTTAAGAGAAGCAATTGAAAAGTGAAAGGAAATTCTCCAAACACTTAAGAGCAATTATACTCCCTCATAAATGTGTTACAAAGTATAACACATTATAGAAACACTTAAGAGCAATTGTACTCTCTTGTGAACGTGTTACAAAGTATAACACATTGAAGGAATTATTCCATATTTGTATGAAGGAATACACGTGTAACGTGGGCTGAAAGTCCTCACTGAGGAGGACCTTGCAGCCATGCAGTACACTAAGAAACGAGTCCTTAGTTCACGGATTGCTTGAATTGCTTCTATCATCATTTTAAGCCCTTTTGCTCAACCTTAGATGATGCTGTTGTAGCATAGTTGATCAAATTAGTTGATAACTTAAGAGAGCATCCTTATGAAGGACTAAAAGGTAATGATGATTAGTTCTTCTTCAAAACCTAATGAGGTAAAGGCGTCGAGGCTGAAGAAGAAGAAACCCTTAAAACCTGATGGAGGGGTGAGTAAAGGGAAATCCTAAAAGAAAGAAAGATCAGACTTTAGCTTCCATAGTGGCAAAACT
Source organism: Lantana camara (assembly GCA_037501455.1). NCBI lineage: Eukaryota > Viridiplantae > Streptophyta > Magnoliopsida > Lamiales > Verbenaceae > Lantana > Lantana camara. The sequence goes on from CM074860.1 coordinate 70,492,260, forward strand.
AGGGCCTTGGAAAGGAACTTCAAAGAATATAAGGATACTCTGTGTGTCTCTCGTTGTGGTAATTCCGATAGGATCAAAATTCACTAGTCTTGAGTTAATATTACACAAATTGTTGTGCAAAACTCAAAGCATTGATGTTTGGAACATACAACGAGATAACATAAGTAAGTAAGATGACAAAGTTTCAAATAACTTTGGAACGTCCTAAATAAGATTAGCAACTTAATCATCTTAGGAGCATTTTACGAAAATGAGCTCAAAGACGTAACTTCCTAAGAATCCTATTTTGAGGAAAACGTTCCCGAAACCTCATTTATAAGAAACAAAAGAACATCCCATAGCTTATATGGATTTCGATCCATACTGATGATTTTGGGTTGCTTAATGTAAGCACTAGACAAAATCATTAGTTTTAATCATTATGAATGTGCGTACTTATTGAAGTGCGAATCTGAAACTTTTGTGAAATTATTAGAATTTGAAAATAAGGAAGGTTAGGAACCTTGGTAGTCATAAGACATAAATGGCTCGATCGGATCGAGATATATGATATCTTAGTGACTAATTCCTTAGTCATCTTAGAGATAAAAAGATTATCCCTCAGTAAACTCATTCAAGAATAACTTGGTATTTTTGAATGAAGGAAACCCTATAGGATATGGTTCGTTCCTTGTTGAGATTTACTGACTTATCTTCGTTCAGAACCCATGCTTCAAAAAACGCAGTTGGGATTTTGAATCTTGCAAATTCCAAATCAGTCCCTTAAATTCACCATGAATTGTGGCTTTCAAAATTCCCTAATATTTCTTATCTTAGAATTTTGGGATTGTCTTCTTATATGAAGAGGACAGTGGGAGTCTTCTTAAGAGAAGAAGACAGTGGGAGATGAACTTGAAACAAGTTCAAGTTTATATGAACAATACATATTGTCACTTTTGCAACTCTTTGGAACAAATGTTGTTTATTCTAAAGAATTGTTAAGTCGTTTATTTACCAATTGTTGAGCTTACCATTGTGATATTTTATTCCATGATTTGGTCTAATGGTGGACGATTAATTGATTTAACGACTTCTTGTAGGAATTACCCATTTGCAAGGACTTTGATGAAATCGGAAAGAATCATGCCAATTAGAGATTTGGAGGATCCAATGTTTATTTAAGCTCCTAGGCGTTGCTGCATTTTGTTAATTTGCAAAGGAAGAGAAATTTCAAGTTGGGAGCCAATTTGGGCTTCTAAGGGGAAACATGGGAAGTCCAATTAGTATATTTGTGTTTTGAGTCAGGTGGGCCCATATTCTTTATTCATAGCAGCAGGCCTATTAGTTCCAATTATTTCAGATTTGCAAGAAGAGCCCAAGCTTGTCACCACATTTATTTGGCTGGAAGTGGAGTCTATGGTGGGGGGAACGTTACTTGAAGATTAATGGTCATATTGATGAGATAACGTGGTGGAGGAGGTGACAACACTGATACACATCGAGTGGGTAAAAACTGATTTCAGAGCCACTGTAAGGAAGCCTGCGTAAGGTCACGGTCAAAGTCTCCAGACCCAATTTACAAAGATTGGCCCATTAATTCCAACTTTTTCTTGAGATCCAACCTGAAGTGTCACGGTTAGATGAGCCCACAACACCCTCAGCTTTATTTGGTTGGTAACTGACTATTCTTAGGGGAGTTAATTCATCCAAACAAAGGGGGCAGCACGTTAGTGGCGATAACAAGGGAATTAGTGGCCATATTGAAGAGAGAACATGGATGCACGAACGTGGAGAAAGTGGAGGAAGAATTGATGATCTTTGGCACTACATAAGCACGACAGAAACGAGACGTTTTGGGGGCAGAAAGAGTCTATCCCTTTCCTATTAGTTTTACTCTTTTAATTTTATTTTTAGATTTTTTAATTTCCTTTGTTGGTGAATTTCTAGTTTCGTTTTAGTAGGGATTTTCCTAGTATGCATTAGGGTTGTGTGAGACGAATTTATTGATGATTTTATCAAGTTATCCGTTTTACCTCTATTTTTACGACATTGTGTTTGTTCTTATTCTTTGATTATATTAAGAGCTCAAATCTTAGAATAGGCAATTCACATATAGCTAGTTAACTTATTTGGTGGAGTCTAGCCGGATAATTAACGAAGTAGTAAACAATCACTAGGCCGTTAAGTTCGACTGATTTCGTGTTGTGGGATAGACGGTCTAACTAGGCGAAGTAGGAGTTTCTACCTAGTCGGTTAGGGTTAGTGTTTCTTTAGGGTGTAATGCAATTGCCCAATTGAATTTTAAAAGGAGTTTCTGCTAAGGTTATTGGTTAATTAGAAAACGATTATTAGGAGTTTTTTTTAGTCGTTATAAACAGTGAGAAGAAATGAGGGAGCCAGAGAGGACTTGGCGACTATAGCTAGCCTAACGAGGAATTAATCACCCTGTCTGTGATCATAGCCTGATGCATGCGTAGGAAAATCCCAGCTACTTGTTATTTACTGAATTAATTTAAGTGTCAGCTGAGTTTAGTTATTAATTATTTGTTTATTTAGTCTCGTTTTGTTTATTTCGTTATTAGTTTAATCAAATATCTCAAAACCCCCTATTTTTAATTATTTGTTTCGTTTCCTTAGCATATTGAAAGTCACAAATTCTCCCAATCCTCGTGGATCGATACCCCGTTGCCACTATTTTACAATTTAATTGTGTGCAATAATTGGGATTTATTATTGGTGGCCTCGACACCCACCAATTTTTGGCGCCGTTGCCGGGGATTGGTTTGTAATTGATTTTGTTTCTTTTTCTTATGCCTAGGAACCTTCATACGAGTTGTTGGTGCAGGTTCGAAATTGTTTGAGCTGGATTTTGATATTGATTCTGAACAAGAGTTTGCAGTTGCGCAGCAGACTGACAGGAAAACTGATCACTTCCCTGTCAATGATCACGGTCAGGATATGGCTCAGAACAAAACACTTCGGGACCTTGCCCGACCCACTGAAGAACAACAGCCACCTAAACCCCCTGGTCGATTAATTGAAAATTCAGATCGTGATGTGAAAGGGCATGGACTAACATCGTTTTATGAAGGATTTAAATCGCACATGGTTGAATGTATTAATCTAGAGGATCCTCCTTTAGAAGCTTGAGTGCGAAATCAAGACATGTCGAGTCCGTGACGTTAAACAAGGGCGCTATACGGGAGGCAACCCATATTTCTTGTAGTACCCGGAATGCCAGGCACCACATCCCCCGCACTATAGCCCCAATCCACATATGAAATGGTCAATCCATACATGAACCAAAGCTATAGCGAAAGGGAGACAAAAAAAACGACGCAAGGCTAGGCGGGTACCCTCAATTAAAACCAAACCAACAATGCAGAGTAGATAAAAGCGGAAGCAATAATTCATTCAATACTTATAGGTACCATATTTACTTATTTACTAATAGATACCAACCTTCCATATCAATACAATATCATCTCCCACAAGATATAAAGTACAAGGCATGCTACAAAAATACATAAGATATCTGTACATGAACAAAATGTGAGATGAAGTGTGCTAGACCCGAATTAAAGACACTCTAGACTCTAATTCCCGCCTAGCACGCCCTGCAAAACGACTGAAAAGTCGAGGTGTCAGTCCAACAAGGACTGAGCGAGGGGTATAAATAAATATAAGCGCACATACATGCAAGTTATAATCTCGGGTAATAATTTTGGAAAACAACAATACAATTTAATAAAGTAAAAGACACTATCGCCCGAGATTACAACTAATCCAATTTATCAATTTAACAATTCAATATAATCAATTTGTGGCCCGACGAGTGAGGGCAATTCTCCAACCTTACTCCGACTGTGTACAATCAATCAATCAATTGTTAAATAGTTAGGTGATCACGCAATTCATTACGGTGCACAATTAGCAGTTTCAGTCCATCCTTCTTCCTCCGGGTGATGGTGGGATTGCAAGGCCTCACCATTCAATCAGTCTGGGCAGAGGGTACATGAATCCCTAAGCCCAGAACTCCTTCCTCCCCTAATCTCCTAGGGGTTCAGGGGTCATCCCAATTTGGTGAGAGTAGCTCTCGAGTTACCCCGTCAGCCCATGCTTTCCCGGTTGGCTCGAGCCACTACCCTCGGGCCCACAGTGCAATACAATACTCGCCCAATCAATCAATCAATTCCTTCAAAAGTTTGATAAATCATTTGAAAACCAATCTCATTTGAAAACTATAAATATCTAGATAAGTTTTTGGCTTAAAATTTCACATAGAGTTATACGGGTTCTATGTAGCTAGAATTAAACCTCACCTGAACGACCCAAAACAAACAAGGAAACAGCTCACGGGGCCTGCTCCTCGTCACCAGGAAGCTGGTCTGTGCAAGAAAGATAATTGTCCGTGAGACACGACCCAAAATGCACCAAATAGACGCTCGGCAATGCAATGATCATGATATGAATATATAAAAGATAAGATTATGTTCATGTGCACTATTAAGAAATTAAATCATACATTCAAGTTATTCACTCAATCGTTCATTTCATTCCAACTCATAATTCTACATTTTCAATCAAATAAATCCACATAATATTAAATATTCACTAAACATATATAAATGTGTAAATATGTTACATTATATAATACATATGTATATATAATACATGCCTACGTACAGCCATGCATGCAAAACAAAAATGCATGAAAAACAGAGGGTGAGACGCCCGTGTCACCAAAATACACTAGGCCGTGACACCCCCGTGTCACAGTACAGCGATACTATGCAGGCGAACAGAAGGTGACACGCCCGTGTCACCAATGCAAAGCAAACCGTGACACCCCCGTATCACGGTACAGAAAAACCCAGGCCACTACGCACCCCCGTGTCACACTGAAGAACGGAAAGTTGACACGCCCGTATCAAATGTGCGTAGCAGAAAAAAAACAGAGCAAAAGCAGCAGCAACAATGAAGCAACAACAACAACCCACAAAATGATCCATACTCACGTTCAAACACATATATTTCATGCAATAAACATACTAGCTTACATTTAGTTCATCAACAACTCATAAAACACCAAATTCCAAGGTAGATCATCAATAATCCATCAAATGAAACCCATTTCATCATTCATGCTCTAAGTTCAATATCAACAAGTTGAATGCATATAACTTAAGATCAAAGTTCATACACATAATTCCAACAACCAATACACAATTTAACTAACATATAACAAAGCCCTATCTATCCATATATTCAAGAAAATCATCAAAGTTCCATAAATACCTCAAATGAAAGAAATGAGAGAAGAGATGAAGAGATGATGTTGATGATGCTTCTATGATCACAAATCCCACAAAAACTAGCTTAAATGATGAAATCTTCCACCTAGCTAGAAGAGGGTTGGTTCGGTTGAAAGGGAAGCAAGAGCAAATGTGTATGAATGTTTGGATGAAATGAAAAGCCAGGGTACGTGATTGCTGCTATGAAGAGAAGAAAAATGGCCAAATTTGCTATTAAATCCTTTCACTTAGTAAGTTATGTAATTAGGTCCATTTCCATAACAATTAATCAATTTGGTCCAATGCAATTAAATCCCCAAAGTTTATGAAATGATCAAATACAGCCACGAAAGAAATTAAATCACATTGCAATCATATTCAATTTATACGATAAATATGATATGATATGAATTTCAATAAAATACCAAGAATATAATTTTATAAAATTATGTCATGACATGAAAATCAAAGAAATGATCAAATAATAATTAAAATACAACTCTCAAACCCACACGTGTCGCTCATACCTGAAATGCCGAAAGCTGGGGCGTTACAATCCTCCCTCATTAAAAGAATGTGGTCCCCAGATTCACTGATCGGAAGTGAACAACTCTGGATGGAACCGTCTCATCTTGTCTTCGGTCTCCCACGTGGCTTCTTCGGTCTTGTCACTTCTCCAAAGAACCTTAACCATGGGAATCTTCCGGTTTCTTAATTCTTGAAACTTCTTATCCAATAACTTAACCGGTTTCTGAACAAAGGTAAGGTTCGGTTCCAATTCCACTTCTTCAACGGGAATGATCTCGGTTATTTCCTTAACTGAGAGACGTGAAATACATTATAAATCCCCGTGAGGCTCGGTGGTAGGTCCAATCTGTAAGCAACTTCTCCAACTCTTTCCAAAATCTCATAGGGACCTAGGTAACGAGGCTTAAGCTTACCTCCCTTCCCAATCCGAGAAAATCCTTTACGTGGAGACGCCTTCAAGAATACCCGGTCTCCAACTTCAAACTCGAGATCCCTTCTACGACGATCGACGTAGCTCTTCTGTCTATCCTGAGTTGATTTCATCCGTTGTTTTATTAATTGGACTTTCTCAATCATAGCTTCAACAGCCTTAGAAGGTTTTTCCAATTTCTCACCTTTCTTAACACCTTCTTGCTTAGTCCATTTCCACTCTTCCAAGTCAAAGAACAACAAAGAACGACACTTCCGACCATAAAGTAGCTCATACGGTGCCATTCCAATCAAAGCCTGAAAACTGTTGTTGTACACAAACTCAATCAAAGGTAGCTGATCATGCCAAGAAGATTGAAAATCCAAAGATCAAACTCGAAGCAAATCCTCGAGATACCTTATTAATCTCTCGGACTGACCATCCGTCTGAGGATGAAATGCTGTATTAAACTGAAGCTTTGTACCCAAAATTTCTTGCAATTCACGCCACAACTTCAAAGTGAACCGTGGATCTCTGTCTGAGACTATACTAACCGGAATCCCATGAAGTCTAACAATCTCCCGGTTATAAAGCTCGGCTAGCTTGCGAATCTTATACGACATCCGAACCGGCAGAAAATGTGCAGACTTCATCAAACGGTCTACAATCACCCAAATTCCATCGAATCCACCTTTCACCTTAGGTAATCCGGACACGAAATCCATCGTCACCTATTCCCACTTCCATTCAGGAATAGGTAACGGCTGAAGAAGACCTCCCGGTTTCTGGTGCTCGGCTTTCACTTTCTGACAAGTGAGACAGTGCTTCACATACTCGGCCACATCCTTCTTCAATCCACGCCACCAATAATATTGCCTTAAGTCCTTATACATCTTGTTTCCTCCGGGGTGGATGGAATAAGCCGATCTGTGAGCTTCCTCGAGCAATACCCATTTCAACTCTTCGGGTACAACCACTCGGTTCTTGAAATGAAGAAGACCGGTTTCATCGAACCCGAATGGACACTCCGGATCAGCTCTTGCCTTAGCTACCAATCTCTGAACTTCCACATCCGTACTCTGAGCCTCAAACAACCTGTGCTTCAAGTCCTGCTGAACCAAAATATTAGAAACTCGAGTCCTTACAACAATTGGCTCGATTCCACTACTATCACCCACTTCCAAGCTCGATACACTAACCTTCCTACTAAGTGCATCGACGACCACGTTGGCTTTGCCGGGATGGTACTTAATCGTGCAATCATAATCTTCCAACCTTTCCATCCAACGCCGCTGCCTCATATTCAAATCCTTCTGAGTGAATAAATACTGGAGGCTCTTGTGGTCGGTGAAAATCTCGAAAGACACCCCGTACAGATAATGTCTCCACTTTCCAAGTGCAAAGACTACGGCGGCGAGCTCAAGATCAAGTGTCGGATAATTCTTCTCGTGCTCTTTCAACTTCCGGGATGCATAAGCAATTACCTTACCCTTCTGAGTCAACACACATCCCAAGCCTTCCTTAGAAGCATCCGTATAAACAACATATCCTTCAGAACCTTCCGGAAGGGCTAACACTGGAGCAGAAACTAACTTCTCTTTCAAGAAAGTGAAACTCTTCTCACAACCTTCATCCCAATCGAATTTCACATTCTTCTTCGTCAACCGTGTTAAAGGAGCTGCTAACTTGGAAAAATCTTTAACAAACCTCCGGTAGTAACCTGCCAATCCCAAGAAACTCCTGATTTCTGAGGCATTCTTAGGTTTCTCCCACTTCAGAACCGACTCAATCTTTGAAGGATCGACCTCCAAACCATTGCCCGAAATCACGTGACCCAAGAATGACACCCTGTCAATCCAAAACTCACACTTGCTGAATTTGGCAAATAACTGATGCTCCTTCAAAGTCCTCAATACCAACTGAAGATGCCTCGCATGCTCCTCGGCAGAATTAGAGAAAACCAGAATATCATCAATAAAGATGACCACGAACTTATCCAGAAAAGGCCTGAAAATCCTGTGCATCATATCCATAAAAGCTGCTGGGGCATTAGTCAAACCAAACGGCATCACGACGAACTCATAATGCCCATATCGAGTATTAAATCCTGTCTTAGAAATATCCTCTGCTCGGATTCATAGCTGGTAGTATCCTTGTCTCAAATCCAATTTCGAGTACACTTTAGATCCCTGAAGTATGTCAAACAACTCCTCGATATGTGGAAGAGGATACTTGTTCTTGATCGTCACCCGGTTCAACTCCCTATAGTCTATACACATCCTCAAAGTCCCGTCCTTCTTCTTTACGAACAAAACCGGTGCACCCCAGGGAGAAGAACTCGGTCTAATGTACCCAATCTCCAACAACGCATCATGTTGAGTCTTCAACTCTTTCAACTCGGTCGGAGCCATACGATACGGAGTCTTGGAGTACGGCTGTGTATTAGGGTACAAGTCGATCACAAACTCAATTTCCTGTTCTGGAGGTAGCGAATCCAATTCCTCAAGAAAGACCTCGGGAAACTCCTTCACTATTCCCGTTTCTTCCAACTTACTTTGATCCTTGGGTTTGTTGAGAATGTAAGCAATGAAACCCGTGGCTCCCTCTCGAACCAACTTTTGAGCTTCTGAGAAAGAAAGTAAAGGCACAGTCTTGGAACTCCAACCCACTACCAAATCTGATCCCAACTGAACCCTCTTCGCCCTGCAATCAACTGTGGCAGAATGTCTATACAACTAATCCATGCCCAAAATGGATCCATAGCAAGTCATCGGCAGCTCAATGAAGTCTGACAAGAAAACTCGACCCTCGATACTCACCGAAACCTCTCTAAACACCCGATCAAATTCTAAACTACCACCAAACGGAGTACTAACCACATAACATGCAGAAGAACGAGTAACAGGCAAAGGCAAGGAAACAGATATAGCACTCGAAAGAAAGGAGTGAGTAGCTCCCGGATCAAACAAAGTATGAATGTTCGTGCCATGTATGCAAATGGTACCTTCAACTACGGCGGCTGGATCAATATCAGCATCCGGCTGCTCTCCGTCCAAAGCATAAGCACGAGCCCTGATCAGTGGTCTCTGTGCTCTCGGTGGTGGCATCCTGCGATCTGGACATCCATCTACCATATGCTCGTCGCTCCCACAAATCAAACATAAACCCAAACGCCTCCTGCAGTTGTCTTAGATGTGCGTCCTCTGACCACAGAAGGTACAAGCAGGCCTCTCGGGTGGTGGTGGCAAAGCTGGAGCAACTGGAGCTCTAATCACTGGTCTCGCTGGTCGGGGCTTCTTCCCTGGGCCCTTCGGAGCTGGTGGTGGAGAAGAATAAACCATCGGCCTCTTACCTGAAGCAGAACCCAAACCTGAACCCTTATACCCCCGATCCGGAACCTCTGAAACCCGATCCGAAACCTGAACCCGAACCTGAACCCTTATACCCCGATCCGGAACCTCTGAAACCCGATCCGGAACCTGAACCTGAACCTGAACGATAAGTAGACCACCTCGCATTCACTGAATCCTCAACCAACAATGCCTTCTTGGTAGCCTTCACCCATGTGCTCGTGTTGACCGCCTCAATCGCTGCCTGAATTGTTAGGAATAGTGCCCTAGAAAGCCGATTCGATGTAATCTGCTTTGGGACTTTTCTTGTATCACAGACAATCTTTGAATAATATACGATTGATCATAGGCAAACACTTCTTTATATGCCAATACGTGTTTTGTGTGTTTCCATTACGTGCGCATGTGTAAGAACTCCCCTAATCCTGATGACTTTAGGACTCTACCATTTAGGTGAAATGGTTCATGAAACGAGCCCTATATTGCATAAGTCATGATTAGTAAAATACTCCAAGCCGATGAGTCCTACAGACAGTGGGAGTGTCAACCTGACTCCTCTAAGGCTTGCTTGTGGGATCACGCCCTTAAGAAGGACCACCTTGTTTCATGTAGGTGCAAAGTGTATAGTTGATACGTGCGTGATACATGAGGGTGCTTACTTTAATAAGTAAGTTCACTGAGGTGCCCCGTGTGAGAAGATTCCTAAATGGGAAAGGAAGTTTCTATTTCAGGAAATGGAAACTTCCAGATTAGGAAATATCTCACGAGTCATTGATGTGATTAATTGATCCTTAGACTTGAGGTTCCATGTCACTTTATGAGTTAACTCTGTAGTCTTTGGTATAAGCTTTAAAGGGTGTCGCCTTAGACAACTGATTCAAAGCTTATGCTGGGGCTGCACAAGTGACTCATGAAAGTGAATGAGAATCAAGAAAGGACCTACACTTGCATATGCAAGGTGATCTCTTATTGTGTAAGTCATTCATATGCCATATGGAGTCCTTGGCCAAGGCAGTAGATCAAGACATCAAGAAAAGGGTTTCTTGGATTGAGATCAAATGGATATGAAATGCACTTAGCTTTAAGACCAGATTATTAGGGTTCTGATTATTCCCTTACCCTAGATCTTGGTTGAGAGATAGTAAGTAGGAGGATTGTATCTCACATGAATCAATGACTTAAAGGTCCTGTCGAATCCAAACATTCCAATTCAGCTAGGGGTTAAACACCTGTTGCTAGACTATGGTCGTTTAATCTGTGGATTGATTAATTAATTAGTGAATTAATTAATTAGGGTCACTGCTAATTGAATTGAGAACCTAGAGGGTCACACACAACAACTTGGTTACATGAGTTGAGGCTTTAAAATGATTAAACGAGTTAATCGGGCCAAGAGGGTTCCACACGTGTGGCTCACGTGAGTGACACGTGTCCTTGTGACACGTGTCTCACACGTGTGTAAATATATGTGTATATTTATTTTTGTGTTAAATAATTAATGTGATTAATTATTTAATAGACTTTGGTTTAATTTTGAATTAAAAAGAAAGTCTTATTTTGGAGAAAAATAATCTAGTTAATTAATTATGAATTAATTAATTAGATAAAAATAAGTTATTTATTTTAAATAAATAAAGTATAAAATTATCCTAAAATAGTTTGGATATTTTTAGCTCTCTTGAAAGTTGATTTGAATTTGAATTCAAAGTCAAAGTCAAATTACTTGATGATCAAGTAATAGGAGAGAGAGGGACCAAATCCTTAGTCCATAAGGACTAAGAATTTCGGCCATCCCCTTCTTATAAATAGGGGAGCTCGAGCTCCCCTTAGAGCTAATTGACAATTCTTTTGGTTCATGTGTTGAACACCATCTTTTCTCCAAGATATATGAAACCCTAGGTTAAGCCTAAACACTAACTAGAGAACTAGCATCCTTACTAGTTAGATTGTAGCCAAGTTGGTGGACTATCTCTAGAGAACTTCAAGTTAGAAGTTTTGAAGATTCGAGCTTTACCAAAAAGTGGGGATCAAGCAAAACGATCAGAAGGGATGATGAAACGATTCTGAACCCGAAAGAAAACGAGTGAAAAAATCGAACCAAAGAAGATGGCGAAAACCGTTCGTCTATATCCTGAAGGATGAATTTTTTCACGAGGGTTTTATGGCTCGCAGATTTCTACTTTCGCAAAATTGGTTTTCGAAGGGAGTTTCAATTATGCCTTTCTCGTTTCATGTTTCTTTCTTTATGTTATATTGTTAAGAACTTCCCTAACATGAATTGAATCTAGGTTGGTGTGGATTGTTATCCCTACAATGGATTCTGAAGTAGAAAGAGACTTTCGAGGAACGGGTCGCCATTACCGCATGAAGTGCGTTTGAGGGCGGCTCAAAACGTGTCAAGAAAGCTACTACCCAAGTGAGTTTCTTGATCTCTACGAATTTGGATACACGATTGCGAGTCCAAGATCCTTTTGTTGGAAAAATTTTTAAATTTCCGCTGCTTTCTGATTTCTGTTTTCCAACATGAATATCCGGTCTAAGGCCCTGAACAAACTGCATCGCCTTATGAAAGTTGTCACTCGCTATATTAGGAGCATAGCGGGATAATCTCTCAAACTCGGCGATATACTCTGAAACTGACCTGCTTCCTTCCTTAAGTTCTGTAAATTCCTTCAATCTTCGAGTGCAAGATGATGGAGGAATAAACTTGTTCTTGAACTCCCTGACAAAAACTTCCCAATTCACTTCCTCACCTGCAGCCTCTAACACAATCCGGGCACTCTCCCACCAAGAATAGGCCTCGCCCTGAATCAAAGAAATGGTACAACGGGCCTTCTCCTGGGACTCACAAGGAATGAGCTCCCAAACTCTCTCAATCTCCCTTAGCCACTGCTCGGCCTGAATATCATTCCCTTTATAAAACTTGGGAGGATGCTGGTTCTGGAACTCCCTGAAAGCTAATGAAATCTGGCCTCCCGGCTGTGGTGGTGGAACTGGTGGTGCTGGAGGAACATAATCTCGGACTCTCTGATCAATAAGACCCACCACTGCATTCATGAAGTCCTGTGGCTGAGCCTGAGGAGGTGGAGGAGGAGGTGGTGATCTCTCCCGGCGATGATGACGACGATGTCGATGTCTAGGAGAACGAGCACGATGATGTCTATCGCGAGCCATCCTGAAATCAAGTCACTGTTATGCATGTTCAATTAGTAGATGCCAACATGTACAAATAGTTCTCAAAATGCACAAAAGTCCTAAAATTCAAACAATTCCCCAAGTTCAAGTAAATTAAAATAAGTTAAGTAGGTTCAAGTATTAAATAACGATGCAAGACCCTCAAGTTGATAATTAGTTCCTATGCCGAGCGACCTAGACTCACAGGACTCGACACTAGAGACCCGGTTTTGCAACCGGGCTCTGATACCACTGTAGGATGTAGTACCCGGAACGCCAGGCACCACATCCCCCGCACTATAGCCCCAATCCACATATGAAATGGGCAATCCATACATGAACCAAAGCTATAGCGAATGGGAGATAAAAAAAAAAACGACGCAAGGCTAGGCGGGTACCCTCAATTAAAACCAAACCAACAATGCAGAGTAGATAAAAGTGGAGGCAATAATTCATTCAATACTTATAGGTACCATATTTACTTATTTACTAATAGATACCAACCTTCCATATCAATACAATATCATCTCCCACAAGATATAAAGTACAAGGCATGCTACAAAAATACATAAGATATCTGTACATGAACAAAATGTGAGATGAAGTGTGCTAGACCCCAATTAAAGACACTTTAGACTCTAATTCCCGCCTAGCACGCCCTGCAAAACAACTGAAAAGTCGAGGTGTCAGTCCAACATGGACTGAGCGAGGGGTATAAATAAATATAAGCGCACATACATTCAAGTTATAATCTCGGGTAATAATTTTGGAAAACAACAATACAATTTAATAAAGTAAAAGATACTATCGCCAGAGATTACAACTAATCCAATTTATCAATTTAACAATTCAATATAATCAATTTGTGGCCCGACGAGTGAGGGCAATTCTCTAACCTTACTCCGACTGTGTACAATCAATCAATCAATTGTTCAATAGTTAGGTGATCACGCAATTCATTACGGTACACAATTAGCAGTTTCAGTCCATCCTTCTTCCTCCGGGTGATGGTGGGATTGCAAGGCCCCACCATCCAATCAGTCTGGGCAGAGGGTACATGAATCCCTAAGCCCGGAACTCCTTCCTCCCCTAATCTCCTAGGGGGTTCAGGGGTCATCCCAATTTGGTGAGAGTAGCTCTCGAGTTACCCGTCAACCCATGTTTTCCCGGTTGGCTCGAGCCACTACCCTCGGGCCCACAGTGCAATACAATACTCGCCGAATCAATCAATCAATCAATCAATTCCTTCAAAAGTTTGATAAATCATTTGAAAACCAATCTCAATTTAAAACTATAAATATATAGATAAGTTTTTGGCTTAAAATTTCACATAGGGTTATACGGGTTCTATGTAGCTAGAATTAAACCTCACCTGAACGACCCAAAACAAACAAGGAAATAGCTCACGGGGCCTGCTCCTCGTCACCAGGAAGCTGGTCTGTGCAAGAAAGACAATTGTCCGTGAGGCACGACCCAAAATGCATCAAATAGACGCTCGGCAATGCAATGATCATGATATGAATATGTAAAAGATAAGATTATCTTCATGTGCACTATTAAGAAATTAAATCATACATTCAAGTCATTCACTCAATCGATTCACTCAATCGTTCATTTCATTCAAACTCATAATTCCACATTTTCAATCAAATAAATCCACATAATATTAAATATTCACTAAACATATATAAATGTGTAAATATGTTACATTATATAATACACACGTATATATAATACATGCCTACGTACAACCATGCATGCAAAATAAAAATGCATGAAAAACAGAGGGTGACACATCCGTGTCACCAAAATACACTAGGCCGTGACACCCCCGTGTCACAGTACAACGATACTATGCAGGCGAACAGAAGGTGACACGCCCGTGTCACCAATGCAAAGCAAACCGTGACACCCCCGTGTCACGGTACAGAAAAACCCAGGCCACTACACACCCCCGTGTCACGCTGAAGAAGGGAAAGTCGACACGCCCGTGTTAACTGTGCGTAGCAGAAAAAAAACAGAGCAAGAGCAGCAGCAACAACGAAGCAACAACAACAACCCACAAAATGATCCATACTCAAGTTCAAACACATATACTTCATGCAATAAACATACTAGCTTACGTTTAGTTCATCAACAACTAATAAAACACCAAATTCCAAGGTAGATCATCAATAATCCAACAAATGAAACCCATTTCATCATTCATGCTCCAAGTTCAATATCAACAAGTTGAATGCATATAACTTAAGCTCAAAGTTCATACACGTAATTCCAACAACCAATACACAATTTAACTAACATATAACAAAGCCCTATCTATCCATATATTCAAGAAAATCATCAAAGTTCCATAAATACCTCAAATGAAAGAAATGAGAGAAGAGATGAAGAGATGATGTTGATGATGCTTCTATGATCACAAATCCCACAAAAACTAGCTTGAATGATGAAATCTTCCACCTAGCTAGAAGAGGGTTGGGTCGGTTGAAAGGGAAGTAAGAGCAAATGTGTATGAATGTTTGGATGAAATGAAAAGCCAAGGTACGTGATTGCTGCTATGAAGAGAAGAAAAATGGCCAAATTTGCTATTAAATCCTTTCACTTAGTAAGTTATGCAATTAGGTCCATTTCCATAACAATTAATCAATTTGGTCCAATGCAATTAAATCCCCAAAGTTCATGAAATGATCAAATACAGCCACAAAAGAAATTAAATCACGTTGCAATCATATTCAATTTATGCGATAAATATGATATGATATGAATTTCAATAAAATACCAAGAATATAATTTTATGAAATTATGTCATGACATGAAAATCAAAGAAATGATCAAATAATAATTAAAATACAACTCTCAAACCCACACGTGTCGCTCATACCTGAAATGCCGAAAGCTGGGGCGTTACATTTCTTTTCACTTGTTGTAGTTTCTTTTATTTTCGTTTTCTTTCTTTTCTCGTTTTCCCCGCCCCGACGTAATCTCTTCTCTTCTCGTGTTTTGCAGGCAAATGGGCAGGTGACATAATCGGATGAGTGTGGGGGAAGTACAAGAGCAGAAACAAGTTCAAGTTTATATGAACAATACATATTGTCACTTTTGCAACTCTTTGGAACAAATGTTGTTTATTCTAAAGAATGTATCTCTCTTGAGTCTTCTTAATTGAAGAAGAAATTGAGAGATAAGATTGAAACTAGTTTAAGTTTATGCAAAC
This sequence comes from Lantana camara, assembly GCA_037501455.1. Lineage (NCBI taxonomy): Eukaryota > Viridiplantae > Streptophyta > Magnoliopsida > Lamiales > Verbenaceae > Lantana > Lantana camara. Next base: position 70,508,211 of record CM074860.1, read on the forward strand.
AATATAGAATATTGTTTCTACGATGCTTTTGAACAAATGTTGTTTGTTTTAAAAAATATACCTTTCTTGAGTAATCGTTCCTAAGAGAAGAAAGGTAAGCCCAATGACTTCAAAAGGTTGAGGATAAAACCCACGCCACAAATGGGAAGAAATGGACCGTTCTGATAAAACTTGGCCAATCTTAAGAGATAGTATACGAGTGAACTCTGCTCCGTCAATGCGTCAAAGAACGCATTCCTAGATAACCCGTAAGATCATATGGGTTTCTCCATAAGATCTTCTTAAGTGGATATAGATCCATTTACTCATAAGGAGGCGCTGTCAGATTAAAAATCTAAGCAGTGAAAGCAAACTATGAAATCTAAAATGGATTCCATGTAATCAAACTAAGTTTGGACCTTAGTTGAACTACTTGATAGAATCAAGCTTGTCTTATTAATATGAGATTGATGAAGACATAAATATGGAACATCCATGGATTTCACATTTAGTGAGAGTAAGCAAAAGGCTTGCAGACTCCAAATGGTCAATTTACGAAATCGGATCAGGCTTCTAGGAATTAGAGTATTCGAATTAGTGAAATAGTCAAAGTCATTTGACTTAAAATTCGAGCATAACGTGTACAAGAAAGTGTTAGAGACTAAAAGTTCAACTTTTGGTACTTTGCAAAGATGACATCCTTCTCATTGGGAATGTGGATGATGACATAAAAGTAACCAAAGCCTGGTTAGGAACCATTTTGAGATGAAAGATCTTGGTGACAGATCCTACATTCTCGAGATAAATATCTATTGAGATAGATTTAAGAAAATGATTAGATTATCACAGTCAAGGTACATAGATAATGTACTAAAAGAGTTTAATATGGAAGATTCCTACAGAATTTCTAATGGACAATGGAACATCTCTTTTGAAGAAGATGTGTCCTAAAATAACTATGAGAAAGTTAGAATGTCCAAAACCCTTTTCGGGAAAAGGGTGCATAATGTGTGCAATGTTATGTACTTGACAAGATATGGATTCCCACATAGCGTGATAGGCCTGGTCTAAATGTAACCTTAGATAAGGTCACTAGATTGCTGCAAAAATACCTTCTGAGTACTTTAAATGAGGATATATTTTTAAGAATCCGGCAAAGATCTTTTGATGTAATCATTACCATCAAAACATAGATAATTATTGATCTATAAAAGGATACGCAATCTGCCTAGATGGCAGTACAGTGCTTTGGAAAGAGTTCCAATCGAGAGGCGCTAAAAATTCGACCACAAAGTTGAATACTTAGTCGTATTGAATACCACTAAGTTAAGTGTTTGGGTAAGAAACTCCATCTAATGGATAGATGAAGTTCCTAGCATGAAACAACACCATTATCATATGGTATGATAAAATGGATGGTTGCTCGAGTAAGAGAACCGAAGACCTCACCAAGGGACCAGACGCTTGATTATGGATCACGCAAATAAGGAAATTGTGTTTCCTTAATGATGTGCAAATTAGAAACATTAACATCAGCAGAGAATATAACATATCCACTTTGGAAACGCCCAAAGTCAATAAGACTCTAAAGGTACATCTTGGGAAGATGGAGCCTAGAATAGACCTCAAAGGCTTTTACGGGGCAAGTGGGAGATTGTTCGGAATAGTGCCCTAGAAAGCTTGCATGCTTTGGGACTTTCCCTATATCACAGAAAGCCTTTGAATAATGTACGAATGATTGTAATCACAGGCGAACACTTCTTATGTGCCAATACGTGTTTTGTGTGTTTCCATTACGTGTGCATGTCTAAAACTCCCCTAATCCGATGAGGTCGTTAAAAACTTTGTCATTATGGGAATGACACATGAAACAAGTTCTTAACTCCATAGGTGAGGATTAGAAACTTCTCCAAGTCAATGAGGCCGACAGACAGTGGGAGTGTCGACTTTGCATCTATTGAGACTTGCTTGTGTAGTTGTGTCCTTAAGAAGGATTAGGGTTGGCAATAGGGCGGGTCCAACGGGTCTGGGATCCAGACCCGCCCCGCGAAACCCGTTAAGGACCCACTCCAATGGGTCCTGGAGCGGGTCTGGGTCCAAAAAAATGGACCCGTTAAATACCGGGTCCTTAATGGGTCCGATCCAGATCCGGACCCGGACCCGGACCCGTTCTAGTATTAAAAAAAAATCAAATTTTCAATTAGGTCACGAGTCACAATACAAAACTTCAGAGTTAATTTCTCAATTTTCCGATCTTTCCTCAATTCCACCGCCATTTGCCACTGACCCACCGTCGCCATCAACGCCGCTACCATCGCCGAGCCACCACTTAACACCGCCACCACCGCCAAGCCGCCGCCACCGACATCTGCTAACAAACGCGTGGTAGGTTAAGAATTAGGATTTACAGCTATGGAATTTTCAGTTCCAGTTTCATCTTGATTTCTAGTTTATATATTTGTTATGGCTGGTGATAGTATTCTGTTCGTGAGGGCTTGAACTATTTTCTGGGATAATATCAGTATCAGTGGATGAAATTTACTAATTGAAGCCATTTTTTCTTGTTTCTTTCTGGGTTTTTGTTTATGATTCGATTGTATTTTGGTATCCAAATTTCTTGATTTTAAACTTGTGGGATATGTATATAATTGGTTTGTATTGATTCTGATTGAAACATAATGGGAAATGATGGACCACTTTACAAATTTGAAGCAAAGCACTTTGTTGGCCAACCTTCTTCTTTAAGATATCATAATTTGAGAGGATTAATCCTGGGTTTTAGTCGTTTGTCAAGAAATTCTCATTTCGGGTCTGTTTTGATATATGGGAATCAACTTCTTTTGATATTAAAGAAATGGTCATATGTTATCTGTTTGAAAAGTGAAGATATTTCCAGTTCTGTTTATGGTGATTCATTTTTGGGGAATTTTTGTTTTATACATACCTTTAGATATTGCATCTGCATCTTTTTATCCCAATGGAATAATAAATATTTTATATTGAAACTTCCCTTTCACATAAATGGAAGCTTCGCCTAAAGTCTCAAAGTAAAGACAAAATCTCCAAAAGGCAAAAGGGCTTCGTTCATATTAATTTATTGGTGTTTATTTGTGAAAAAAACTTTAGCAGATTAATTAATTTATCAAGTAATGAAATTTAATTAACAGTTAGTATAGTTTTATGCAATTTTACTTGTTCTTTCTATTTTGTTGACTAAGTTTGTGTAGATTAATGTTTAATTCCTATTTTATTATCTATTTTATTAGGTGATATGGAATCTGGCCCAGGTTCTTTTGATCGCGAAGAAAGTAACACTGTGGTACGTGGAGATGATTTAGATTTGGGTGAGGATGAAATAGGGTCCGGGTCTGTTGTTGGACAAAAGAGAAAAAGAACTTCTACTCTATGGAATCATTTCAAGAGAGTAAAGATTGGCGATAAATATTATGCGATTTGTAACTATTGCGGTGCTAAGCTCATAGCTAATGCTGATTCAGGAACTAGTCATCTAAGCAAGCATCTTAATAAAAGCTGTAAGAACAGAGAAATACCTGCTCGTCTAAGCCCACAAGAACTTGCAGCACATGTTTTCAGCCAAGAGGACTCGAAAACTAAACTCACCGAGATGGTTATACTACATGATTATCCTTTAAGCATTGTTGATCATGTTGGTTTTCCGGGATTTGTTGCTAGTCTTCAGCCATGTTTCAAGATGATTTCAAGAAATACACTAAAAAAGGATATATTGTCGATTTACAAGATTGAGAAAGCTAAGTGCTATAAGTTGTCGGAGAAACTTAATTTTCGAATTGCTATCACAACTGACATGTGGACATCAAACAATACAAAGAAGGGTTTTATTGTAATTATTGCTCATTATATCGATGATTCGTGGAATTTGAGAAGTTGTATTTTGAGGTATGTTTCAGTTAAAGTACTTTATTATATATTTATGGAATTTTGATACATACTTATATTATTTTATTATTTCATATAGATTTGCATATGTTCCGGCTCCACATACTGCTGAAGCGATCTCCGGTGTGGTGCTTGAATCACTGATGGATTGGAACATAGATAGAAAGGTGTCTACAATTACAGTGGATAATGCCGCTTACAATGATTCCATGCTCACTTTTCTGTTGGAGAAACTAGAAAGGTTAGATTTACCTTTACGTTGTGCGAGATGGATTCGAAATAATTACGCATGCTGTTGATAGAATACGTGATAGTGTTATATATTGGAGTGCTTCCTCTGCTAGAATAGAAAATTTTGATGAAGTTGCAAATCAAATGCATGTTGCTTGCACGAAGAAATTATCTCTTGATTGTAGAACTCGGTGGAATTCAACCTATCTGATGGTAGAAACGGCAATAGAGTATAGGGATGTTTTTCCACGGTTGAAGTTTCGAGATAAAAATTACAAATGCCTACCTACCGAAAAAGATTGGATGGATGCAGTCACAATTTGTGAAAAGCTGAAGATTTTCTATGACACGACTCTCACATTCTCGGGTACACTCTATCCCACGTCTAACCTTTTTTTCTCAAAAATTTGCGATATCAAATTGAGATTAGACGAGTGGTTATTGAGTACACACGACATGATTAGAGATATGTCAAGTAAGATGTTAGATAAGTATGATAAGTATTGGAAGACTTGCAATGTCGTGATGGGAGTTGCTACAGTATTAGACCCGAGATTCAAATTGGAACTTGTAGAATTCTACTTTTCGTTGATTTACGGTGAAGAATCAGATGAAAAAAAGGCCAAAGTAGATGAAATTCGAAAAAATTGTTATGATATGTTAGCGGATTACAAGGCTAGAATTGCAATTTTGGGGGGAGGTAGCTCAAATATGAGCGGTGTAGGATCTAGTGGAAGTAGTACTGGTGTTTCTCGTGTCACCAGTGACCCTTTGGCAGCATTTGATAAAGATTGGATGCAGTCACAATTTGTGAAAAGCTGAAGATTTTCTATGACACGACTCTCACATTCTCAGGTACACTCTATCCCACGTCTAACCTTTTTTTCTCAAAAATTTGCGATATCAAATTGAGATTAGACGAGTGGTTATTGAGTACACCCGACATGATTAGAGATATGTCAAGTAAGATGTTAGATAAGTATGATAAGTATTGGAAGACTTGCAATGTCGTGATGGGAGTTGCTACAGTATTAGACCCGAGATTCAAATTGGAACTTGTAGAATTCTACTTTTCGTTGATTTACGGTGAAGAATCAGATGAAAAAAAGGCCAAAGTAGATGAAATTCGAAAAAATTGTTATGATATGTTAGCGGATTACAAGGCTAGAATTGCAATTTTGGGGGGAGGTAGCTCAAATATGAGCGGTGTAGGATCTAGTGGAAGTAGTACTGGTGTTTCTCATGTCACCAGTGACCCTTTGGCAGCATTTGATAGATTTGTGGCTTGAAAGACTACACTCTCTACCGTATTATCTCAAACGTCTAAATTCGATATGTATCTCAGTGAAAATGTCTTACCAAGAAGTGAAGATTTTGATGTACTTAGTTGGTGGAAGACAAATGGGATTAAGTATCCGACTTTGCAATAGATGGCGAAAGACATTTTAGCGATCCCTATTTCAACAATTGCATCCGAGTCCGCATTTAGCACTAGTGGAAGATTGATTAGTCCTCATCGTAACAGGCTCAACCCAACTACTTTGGAGGCATTGATGTGTGCTCGGCGTTGGTTATGGACTTCCGCTGGGATGAACGGTAAGTAAAATTTATTCATTATTATATTAATATAATTTTGTACAAGTTGTTAATACTTCTTTGATTAATTCTTGTAGGTAATTCTCCACCCCTATTTGATGATGAAGAAGAAGATGTTGAAGAAAGTATTAGCGAATATGAGACTGGTGTTGTTGGTGATTCTCTATGATTGTAGAGGTGGGAAATATTTGTGTTTAAATCTCAATATTAGAGGGTTCATTATAAAACAAATAAATAGAAAGTATATAATTTAGGTTGTATATTTATATATACCTTGTCTTTAAAGAAGGTCATGGGTTGATCGTGAGGTGGTTTATTAACCAGAGTTAGTCACGAGATATACTGCTTTAGGAACTAATTATTTCCTTTAATTAAAAAAGAAAAAAAAAAGGTGATGTAGATCTAAAGTATAAGCATGAGATAAAAAAAAAAAGTAGAATTATTTAATTTAATTTGAAACATATTTTCATATATTTCTTGTTAAATCTAAAATTAATCAAGTACATATATTTGAATTGTTGGATATACAATTAATCAACTACTATTAAAAACTAAAATTTTAAATGATTGCTCGAATCCCTAATGTGATATAAAAAAAAGCTAAAAAATCTTCCTTAAATTCGGACATAGAAATTGATACGAATATGGTGCACTAGTGATATTACATACACACATTTAAAAATGATTCTTGAATTAGATCCTTTTTTTTTCCCCGGTATGTTAGATTCATATAGCAACTAGAATCACTAAAGTATAATAGTTATCAATTTCTCAAAAATTGTATTTACTCGAGTGGATCTAAATATGTTAAATTGGGTCGAAAATGAGCCAACATGTCTAAAACTATTAAAACATATATAAAATGGGTTGAACGTGTGAGAAACGGATCGAACGGAACAAAAATATAACAAAACAGAGCAAAAATGAATAAACGGATACATAACGGGTCTGGACTAGACCCGGATCCAATGGGTCCAAAAATAGATCCAACGGGTCCAATGGACCCAACGGGTCTAACGGGTCTGGATTGGGTCTAGACCCATTTATTCCTTAATAGATCTGGATAGGGTCCAGACCTGTCACGGGGCAGGTCCAGACCCGTCGGGTCCGATCCAAACCCGTCCCATTGCCAACCCTAAGAAGGATCATCCTGTTTCATGGGGTGCAAAGTGCATAAGTTGATGTGTACACAATACACAAGGGTGTTTATTGTAAGAACAAGTTCACTGAGAGTGCCCCGTGTGACAAGATTCCTAAATGGGAAAGGACGTTACTTGAACTTTCAGATTAGGAAATATCTCACATGTCAATGACGTGAGGAATTAATCCTTAGACTTGAGATTCCACATTGTCTCATATGAGCTAACTCTGTAATCTTTGATATAGGCACAAAAGGGTGTCGACATATAGACACCTGAACCACGGCCTATGTTGGGATTACACAAGTGGCATATGAGAATTGTTGGAATCAATAAAGGACCTACACTTGTTGTAGGCAAGATGGTCTCTTATTACACAAGTCATTCATGTTCCATCCTAAAATCCTTGCGCAAGGTGGTTAGATCAAGACATCAAGAAAATGAGGTTTTCTTGGAATGAGATCAAATGGAATATGAAGGGAGCTTTGTTTTAAGATTAAGGTTAGTAGGGCTCTCCATATTCCCATGCCCTAGATCTTAATCGAGAGATAGGATGGTAGGAGGATCGTACCCCACATGATGTCATTGGCTGAAAGGTTATTTCGAATATACATTCACATTTCGGGTATGGGTCACACACCTGTTGCTAACTATGGTCGTGTGATCTGTGAGTTAATTAATTAATAAAGTATATTAATTAATTAGGCTCACTGCTAACTGAACTTAGAGGGTCACACACAAATACCGGGTTCAAAGGGTATTGTTAGAAAGATCAAATAATTGATCGAAACGAGACCACACCTGTATGGTACACGTGTGGGAGTCAAGAGCGCGTTTGGACGCGTGACTCCAATTACGGAATTGGATCATGTGTTAATTAATTGTAGAATTAATTATTAAGTCCAAATATAATTAATTGGAGAATTAATAATAAAGCCCATATATAATTAATTGGAGAATTAATTATAATCACTAAATATAATTAATTGGAGAATTAATTATTTAGCCAAATAAAATTAATTGAAGAATTAATTTTAGCCCTTTAAAATTAATTAGTGAATTAATACTAAAGTCCTTGATAGAATTAATTGGAGAATTAATTCTAAGTATTTAATTATTTAGTTGTTCTGATTTGATTAGAATAAATAAATAAATAAATATCTTCTATTTTATTATTCTAGTAAAGTATTAATTCTAATATGATTAGAATAAATATTATTAGGATAAGATATTTAATTATTGCTAGAATAATTAAATATTCCTAAATTAGTTAGGAGTTCTTTTTCTATAAAATAAATATCTTATTTTAGAGGAGATATTATTTTACTTGGAGATAAAGAAAAGTATGAGAAAAAGTCAAAGTAGGAGACCATCTCTTATAAGGCATTAGGGTTTCGAACCCCTAACCTATAAAAGGACTAAGGGGTTCGAATTTTTTAGCTTACACGTGATTTGAGATCACGTCCAAACTTCATGGAATTTTGGGGATAATTCTCTTGCTCTCTCTTTCTCGTTTCTGTTTCTTTAATAAGCATGTTATACTACTAGCATACTCACTAACATGATTTGAATCTAGGTTGGTGTGGATTAATACTCTGGAGGATTTCTACTTTGGAATCTCGAATAAAGAATCGATCAAGAAACGGGGATTCATGCCTCATGAAGAACGTTTGAGGGCGGCTTAAAACGTTTCAAGAAAGCTTCAATTGTTATAAGTTTCTTGTAATCCCATAAGTTTTGAAACTAACATTGCAAGATCACGATCCCTTTTGGAAAATTTTTTAAACTTCCACTGCTTTAACTCTGCTGTTTTCCAACACCTGCTTAACGCCTAACATTGTTTTGTCTAATCATAAACTAAGTCTAATCATGAACTTCTACACGTTACCGTCGGGCCCATACCATTAACATTGTTTGCTTGCAGAAATGATGACATCCGGAGTAAATTTGAATCCTACGATAATAATACATTGAACTTTGAACCATTGAAGAAATGCTTCGAATAATTAAACAATTGATGCGATGAAATACTTTGAACTTTGAACATTTGATGCATTATTTTGAAAAACATGTGCCTTTGATCAATGGATAATGAATAGGTTTGGATTCTTTGAAGAATTGTCCCTTTAAAGGTCATTTCAAAATAAAGATTGCAAAGCACTAGACTTGGATGTAGCACCCAGAACGCCGAGATGCCACACCCCCGCATTATAGCTCAGTCCACATACGAAATGGATAATCCGTACATGAAAAACTATAGCGAACGGGTGACAAGAGAAAATAAACCACTAGCTAGGCGGGACTAACCCTCAATTAGATACATCATACATAACAATCAAAGAAAAACATAATATAAGTCTATACCATCATCCTTGAAGTTCATTTCCCATGATTCAATATACACAATTTCAAGTATACCAAGCTCTAGTAATAAAATACATATGCATCATTAATGTACATGAACCGTGCTAGACTCGAAATAAAGACCGCTTGACTTAACTCGACTCCCGCCTAGTGCCAACCCTTGAAAACCTGAAAAGTGTGAGGTGTCAGTCTATGAAAGACTGAGCGAGGGGTTGATAAATAAATATTAGCGCAATTATCATGTAAGCCATAATCTCGAGTAAGGTTTTATAAAAGGAACAATTTAAGTTTAAGAATAGGATCAATTCTCGCCCGAGATTATAACTAAATTCATTTAACGTTACAATCATTATCAATTCAATCCGTGGCCCGGCGAGTGAGGGCAATTCTCCAACCTCACACCAATAGTGAACAATAAAGATTTAGTTTTCAATTCAATAATTATCATGCAATTGGTTACAGTGCACAATTAGCAATTTCACGATCTCCTTCTCCCTCCGGTGATGGTGGGATTGCAAGCCCCACCATCCATGCATGGTGTACGTCGGGAACATGACTCCCACGTACGGGATTTCTTCCTCCACTAAACCTCCTGGTGGATTCAGAGGTGATCCCAAATTGGTGAGGATAGAGCAAGAGTTACCCGTCAGCCCTTGCTTCCTCGGTTGGCTCAATACACTACCCTCGGGCCCAACATGAACATGATTACTAGCCAATACAATAAATCACTCATTCGTTTCATGAAATCAGTTTAAAGCCATTAAGGTTGGAAAACTATAGATATATAGATACATTTGGCTTAAAACGTCACATAGGGTCATATGGGTTCTATCTGTCTAGAAATTAAACCTCACCTTCACCAACCAAAATGACAAGCACACCCTATGGAGCGTGATCCTCGTCTGCAGGACCATGATCTGCGTAACAAGGACAAGTGTACGTAAGACTCGACTCGTATGAACCACTTAAGACGAACGACAACGTAATGTAATGTCAATCATGCCTTTACAATCAATAAATATCATGAATGTGTCTAAATTCCCAATTAAAGTATCCATAAGTGTCAAATGGGAGCATATAACTCATATAAGTAACATAAAGGAGCCAAGGAAGTGAAAGGAATGCAAGTAGAGGGATTTTGGTGAAGTTTGGCAAAAGTTAGGAAAAGTTGACAGTTGTTGGAATCGCACATGCTGTAGGAAAATGGAAATATCTTGAGTTGTAGAAGTTGGAATTGAGTTTTGTTTGTTGGAAATGAAACTAGACACACAGGTATTTCCAAGGATATATGGCTCGTTTTCTAGTTCAAAGCGAGGAGAAAATGGCGTAAGCCTGAAGTTGGGTGAATGTAGTTTATCATTAAAGCAGCGACACCAAAAAGAATTGATAATAACTCACAAATGGGAAAATATATTGAGGTGATTCCAATTGGAGGTTATTCTAGACTTCAAAATCTTTCTGTAGGTTCAAAAATCAGGTCAATCGGAGTTCAAACGAAGTCGACACAGCCGTGTCAATATCGGCCTGCAAACTGACACGGCGGTGTCGGAATAAAAAAATTCCAACTCGAGCCCCTAACACGGCCGTGTTGAAAATGAACTAAGGGTTGACACGGACGTGTTGAAGCAATTCTAGGTGAAAAACAGGGGAAAAACATGGGAGGTCGCGGGAAATGGCTCCCAAACCATTCAATCACCAAACTACATCAAATAAACACTTCCAAACCAACATATAACATGTATATGATCATATATATCCATTAAACATCATATAATCCAAGGAAACATACATCAAATCATCAAGAATTCATCATCCAAACCCCATAAAATTCATGTTATCAACATATATAAAACTTAGGAATTCATGCAAACTTTCAAGGTTAATGATCCTAAGCATGCTTCTAACCACTTATATGCATGTTATTCATCCAAAATCACAAACCCTACTCAATCAAGGATTCTTGAATATAATCAAACTCTCATAATACCTTAAATGGAAGAAATAATGGAAAGAAATGAAGGAATGATGATGATGCTTCACTTATGCAAATCCTCCTTGAATTCTAGCTTAGAAAATGATGAAATCCCTCTTCCTCCTTCCTTGGTGTTTTGATCGGTTTTTGGTGTGTGTGTGTGTGAAACTCTTGTATGAAATGAGAAATGAAATGGAATGGTATGGAAGAGATGATATTAGATACAAAATTCTTCCACTATATGGCATGACTCATCACTTATTGTATGTTAGTCCCTCAATTATTTGAATGCATGCAAACAAGTTCTATTCCATGGCAAAAGATCACTTAAATCCATTTATGTTATAAAATTAAGTTCACAATTTATGAAATGATCAAGTAAGGTCACATGGTAACAATTAGACACGTTATCACTTAGTTCACGTAAATTCCACGTTAAAGATAATTTCATATAAAGTCATAGAAATGTAATGCATATTGAAGTGATGAAACTATAGTTAAATGAACGAAATAAATAAAATAAACTCCCAACTCCCGAAGACCCATACGTGGCGTGCTTACCTGAACTTTCGGAAAATTGGAGCGTTACACTTGGAGTTTCAAAACAATTGATTTTCTAAGTAATCATGGTTCCAGTTGAAATAGTTTAACCTCACCTAGTAGTACCAGTAGGTAGGATAGATTATACAGTGCCTTGGGGATCCCCATGCTCAACCTTAACTCCTATAAGTGGAGTACTAAAGTGAGCTAAAGAACTAAGACCTACTTCTATAATGATGCATATGAATGTTATCAATCAAACAAGGGTAGATAACATAAGAGCGTAATACCATTTAAGGTATTAGAGTAAGGTAGCACACAAGGAAGTCCTTAAAGTGAGTTGTTCTTAAACATAGGACTATGATCTTACTATAACCAATTAGGAATTAATTAAATTATGAATCCTAAATGTATACCTTAAGGTTATAAAACAAGTCCACGAAAGAAATAATTTGGAAAGGGTATTTTAGACCCCGGGTTTGGAAAACCTATGTTCAAACGTCTAAGAGGAATGCTCAAGTTTTATTTCATTTAACTATTCAAAAGCACTATTCAAGGTTACTATTCATAGTTACTAATGTCGGGTCAAACCCTCATACTAAACACACACACACATACACGACATGCACACACATACCCCCCCCCCCCCCCCCCCCCCAAAATCAAATTATGATCTTGATTATAACTTATAGTTCAAGTTCATGTTATTATTATAAGCAAGTCTGATCTATGTTAAAGGTATAACATAAGTTTAAGAAGTCTAATTAAAGTAGAACATCAAGTTATGAAACACTATTCCACTTTAGGTTATAAGGTGTGATACTATTCAAGGATTTAACATATGATCAAGTACTGTTTCATTAATCCATATCATATCATAAGCTCAAGTCATAACATATGAGTCATGTAACATTGTACCAATTTAATAACATCATAAACATAAGTCATAGCATAACATGATCATTAAACATGTAACATGTATCAATCGAGACCAAATAGCAACACGTGACAAGTTATGATATAATTGATCATAGATTATCCATTATCTAACATGCTTGATCATAATTCAAATATCATAAACATGCATCAATATTCATCATATAATAGCCCTAATTCATGCTGATATCATATACTAAAGCATATTATAACATTCCATAGCATATACTAAATAATTAAATCATAAACTACAACTATTCAAACATGTCACAAAAACTTTATAATAAATGCATAAATTAAACTCCTATATGTCTTAGGGAAGACCCTAAGACCCAACCTAAACATAATATATGTGACGCCCCGTTTCTCGATCAAGGTAAGTTTTGTTACGAGAGTGAACGATTTACCTTTTTATGCATGAATTATATGAGATTATGCCTTAAATGATAACCGTTTCGTGTTTATGTGAAATATATGATTTTTATGAAATACATGATCATTTAACGTGTTGATTATGTGCTCGTATTGTTCTTATTGAGCTTTGATAGCATGCTTCGCGATTAATGGAAACTATGTGCTTATTTAGACATTAAAGCATAATTTAGGGACTAAATGGTAAATTTATTTTCTAAGCCTGGAACTGGATAGAACTTAATGAAATTGAGCAGATAATTCGATTACGAGTTCGTGGGTTCTTGAATCGCTCGATTTGGAGTTCGGACGAAGAAGATATGACCATTTTACGAAAGTCAACCATTTAAGAAGACTTGCGACCCAATTTCAAATTTAACCCAATTACAGACCCAATTTCACTTATAACCCACTCCAATTGACCCGGTTCGCGATCCAATCAGCTGACCCAAATAACCAAATCAGATTTTAACACCCTAAACTCATTTTACGTTAAAACACAAGATTCAAGCCCTCTCTCCCTCACTCTTCTCTCCAACCTATTCATATTCTCTCAAGAACACTTCAAGTCATTTTCAAGAGATAAGATTAGAGATTGAAGCTAGAGATTCAAGGTTGAAGAACTCGACTTTCTCTTCGATTTCCAGCTCTTAAGGTAAAGTTTATGTGCTTCTTTGATGGGTTTATGTTCTTGAAGCTTTTGAACTTGAATTTGAATTAGGGTTCTTATGTGTTGGATTGAATTCGAATTTCTTGTTGGAAATGTGCTTATTTTGATGTTGGGAACATTTTGTTATGAGAATTACTTGCTTTTATGCTCTTATGTGAAATCCACCATTGTTGACCTTTGAAGCTTTTTGGAGAATTCTTGCATGTTGTTGTTCTTGTATGTTTTTGCTTGATTTCATGTTAGATTCTTGTTCCTTAAGCAATTTCATGAAGAATGTGATTAATTTCCTTAAGTTTCTTGCATGATTGAAGATTTTACCATTATTGAGCTTGGAGCTTGAATGTGTGAAGAAGATGAAGTTCATGTTTGTAATTTGTTGGAATTTTGATGCATATTCATTCCTAAATGTTCATAATATGATATTTGATGTTTAAATTCATTTATACAATTTGCATTAGCTTTGGAGCATGATTTAGAAGTATTTGGAGCTTAATTTTCACCATTTTGAAGCATATGTTCGTAAATCCGATTTGCAACAGTAACATGCCAAACGCCCGTGTGAAAATTGCATTGAAACACCAAACCCCCGTGTGAGAACCTACTATCATGAACTTTCAGGGCCAAACGCCCGTTTGGGTGCTCTCGGGTCCAAAATTTGAGTTTTTGTGATTCCGTTCGTTTTGCTTCGTTTTCACTCCATTTGCACTTCTTACACCCCTAATATGATATATATATGACTTAGAATCATGTTTATGTGCACTTTAATGTCTTGTATACCTCGATTATGTGTTAGAATATGCTAAGTATGATTCACATGTTGAAATTTGCATGTCTTATGACTTGAAAGCTTGTTATATGACTTATATGATGTCGTTTGATCATCATTGCTGAACTTATGCTATACTTGGACATTTATTGCACATCATGGACATATTTGTATTCTTTTAAGCCGTGCGTCGTCTTATTTGGTATTGAGTCGAGTCTTACCTTTGTTAGTACGTTTGTCTTGTTAGGTGGTGAGTCTCCGGTCGAGTAGCTAGTTGCTCGTGGTTGGCGTTCGAAGTTCTTGGTGAAGGTAAGGAGTTATATATATATAAGATGTTTTCAAAACTGTGGACACATATGGCCTATCATATTTGATGATTTAAACTCCCGTTTTCAAAATGTATATATAGGCTTTATAAGCCAAGTTTTGTGAGCTTTGCTCGTATTATGAATATTTATTAATGGAAAACGGTTTACAAGTAAAACTTGAGTTTTGGTATATGGGATAGATACCCGAAATGGTTTCAGAACTTTCATTTGAATATTATGTATGTGTAAGTTGTGTAGCGAGGTTATGATGTACCTTGCAAGGACGCTTGCTTGGGGAATTCTTATGTGAGCTCGGGGATGGAGGTGAGTGATATTCCGGGAAGGCAAGGGCCGACGAATGTCCTCATACAAAGTTCCCACTATGGACAAGTTTACTAAGACTCCGAGGAGGTTTTCGAGGTTGAAGTCTTCTTGGAGAGAGCTACGTTTCATGGACCGAATTCTCTATGTTATGGATGATTGGGGGCCGTACACCCTCATCATCAACGATGTAATGGATGGCTTGATTTGATTTCTTAGTTTGGGAAGATCGGTTGGAGTGCTCGTTCTTGGCGAGCTGGTTTTGTGTGGATTATGATCCATATTTTCTAAAACTTGTATTTACTTTGAAAATGAGTTGGATCAAGGACGTCGTGTTTTGAGCATGCATTGAACCCTTATGCTATTCATTTATGTAAACCTCTCCTCACCGGTTCCTTTTGAGCTGACTCCCTTTACCCTTCGTGTCCGCAGGTTGCGTTTTGGAGTCGAGCTAGGCGGGGTCTTTTGGAGTCTTATTTAGTCGTCTAGTTAGTACTCGTTATGCTTATGGCATACTTTGACACTTATGGTTTATGTTATATTTCGGGATTTATGGATTTATTATGTATGATGTTTGTTATGCTAGTTTGGACCGTGTTGGTCACTAGGTTGATTTTACATTCCGTACCTTGGGCATTTTGTGTTGGACCGTGATGGTCACTTAATTGTTGGTTGAATGAACTTTATGCACTTGATGTGTTTTAATTTAAGTTTCCGCATACTTGTGATCATTTACTCGCTTTGTGAGTCTAGTACCGCCTAGCTAGGATGTCCGTTTGTCACCGCTTGCTTCGGTCCCGACGGGTATATGGATAGCAATTCTATATACAAGCTAGGTCCGTAACGCGGGATAGGCGTGGATGCCCTCGTCGGGGCATTACAATATAAAATATACATTAAATAAAAATAACATAAAAACTATAGCATAAAAAAATAAAACATCTAACCTATGCTCAAGGGGAGCTCTCGGCAATGGAGAGAAGAGAGGGAGAGGAGAGTGCTTGTTAAAGCAAGACTTGGTGCAAGAAGAAATGAATAAGTTAGGGGGGTATTTATAGGTGTTGGGAGGCCCTCACCTTGCAAATATTAAAGCTTGGGAAATAAAGGGTATTTTGTTAATTTAACATTCTAAACTTAAGTATAAGTGGCTGAAAAAATAACCATTGCGATTGGAAAAAAAATATCTTTGAAACGAATATTTACTCGAAGAAAACAGACGTACGGTTTAAAAGATACATTAAGTAGGGTGAATAGTGACTTTGACCTCTTGATAAAACATGAATTAAAGACGACTTTCCGATGTGATTTGAAAGTGCGGATAATGTCAAAAAGTCATAAAATAAATCAAGGACCGTTTTAAGCGCAATATTGACTATGAAACGTTTTACCGATAAAAAGTTAGAAATGTAAAATAAATAGTAAACTCGTTTCCAAAACATTTTCTTTAAAAACAGAGATAGGGCTTCAATCAAGAGTTGTAATGTATCTCAAATGTCTTGAAATACATCAAGAAGCTTTTAGACTGCAAATTTGAAGAGTAAAAGTTCTCCGAACGAAATATAGTTCGTAGTAGGAAAAGTGAACTAGGGTTTCATAAACGTTTTCCATAAAACGGAGTTCAAAATAGATTTTCAATTCAAGAATGATACCAATAGACTCGTATCGACTCAAGGATCGATTTGACTATAAGCTTGGGTAGTGAAAGATGTCCGGATTAAAAACTCATTTCAAGGATGAATAGTAACTTTTGACGATAAGTTCCTAAAATGTCCCTGTTGTTCAAGAAAGGTTTTCGGAGCTTGGAAAACAAATTTAAAGGATTAGAAAATATGTGTTATAAACCTCTAGGGTTCCAGTGAAGCATTGAGCAAGGTAGGCTCAGGAAATGAATAGTGAATTGGGTTTACGGCCAAGAAATCCCTTTTAACACGTTGCAATAAGTAAGCACTTTGTACACGTAAGAATGCAATACATGAAGTTTTATAAAGTTGGATCATGGTCTATAGACGCTTTACCTCTGCCTTTATCTTACCGTTTTGTACGGGTATGAAGATGTGGTGATTAATGATGATTTACAGATTATGTTAGAAAATAATACTGGAACTAAGATGGTTATCAAGAATGGGAATATCGGATCGTAGCGGTACAAAGTGCGAATAATCTCAACTAAAGAATCAAGTATTCAGCCGAATTGTTTCAGTGCAAGAACTTCAATCCATGGTGAACGGTACACTTAATCATGCATACCACGTGCACCATTATTTTATTATTATTTGTTTATTATTATTTTGTTATTCTTGTATATGATTCCTTGTTTACTATTAATTGTTTTATGTGAACAATAAGTTGCATAACTGATAATTTCTACTTGCTCCTTGCGTGTTAATTGTGAATGTTTATCTAAGTGCTTGCTTGAATTTTATTTGGTGTGCGTGAGAGACGGGGATTCTCTCAGGGTTGTCAAGAGACGGGGTTCTCTTGTTACTTGCTCGAGAGACGGGGTTCTCTCATTGGTTGTTGAGAGACGGGTACTCTCACTATTTCTGGCTACTTGTCAACTTGTTCTAGTGAAAGGTAGATTTTCTCACAAGTGTTTAGGCTCCGGAAAGTTGAGGGTCGTGATTTCACATATTGGAAGACCTCGTGAATTGAAGACCTCTTTCGAACTAATCCCTGACGGGGAGTAGCTAACCCACGTGGGATGAACACGTAAGAGCCAATTAAATTCTAGGAATTCAGGACAATGAATCCGAGGATGGATTCTCTTAAGGGGTAGAGAGTTCTAACACCCCAATTTCTAGACAGACAGGTACGCTCAACATGTGTGAGTTTCGAGCATTAGGAATTTTATTTATTACTTTTATTTATTCAATTTATATATGTGCTCTATTAATTGTACAAACATGGTGTTACAACATCATTACGTGAAAATATATGAAATAAATGCCAACGTGAGAATCATTGCACATATGGAATTTATTTGGTACATGAACTAATTGCCTAACATGATTTAATTACTTGATTACCCTTAATTGGCATTTATTCAAATTAAAGGACCAAATTGCATGAAAACATTATTGGACCTAATTGATCATTTCCAAACCTTTTATCCTTGATTGCATAGCTTACAAACTTGAGGGACTAAACTACAATTTCACGTATTTCATCGAAATCAAAGCAGTGAATCACGTTATCTCTTTTCTTCCATATTCCATGATCATTTTTCATTTCATACATACACCATATTTGCTCCTTTGCTCACCGAACCACAACACCAAGAAAGGAAAATGGGATTTTGTTGATTCTCACCAAAGATTTCCAAGAAATTGAAGAGTTTGGAGCTTATTCATCTATCATCATCATCTTCTTCAATCTCTTTTCATTCAAGGTGCATGTAAGCTTGATTATGTGGTTTCTTGATGGGGTTTGATGGAGCTAGGGTTATGATTATATGAAATAACTTGCGTTTTAATTATTAGAAGCATGATTCTAGGCTTTTCACTTGAATTTGTGCAAGAATTCTTGAAATTCATGAAGTTATATGATATGAACATATATGGTATCAAGTTGGGGATTATGATGATCAAGGCGTGAGATGAGTGTTTATGTTGGTTCTTATTATACTTTAAGCATGCATAGATGTTCCTTTTCATGAAATATAACATTTGGAAGTGAATTATATGAGTTTTGATGGGATAGGGTTTTGGTTCGTGCTCCCCTGTTCTTCATGCTCTGTTTCTGCTTCTACTGCGTAATGGGAACGACCCTTCCCGTTCCCTTTGTATTTGGGAAAGGCCGTTCCCATGTTTAAAATGCAGGCTTGGCGGCGAGGGCGAGAACGGCCCTTCCCACTTGGAACGAAGATCCGGAACGGCCGTTCCCAGGCCTCTGGAGAGGTAGAAACATTCTGCATAAAAATGTAATTTTGGGATTTAATTCCAAAGAGTTACTTGACCCCAAATTGTTATTATATGATTAATTACATGCCAAAACATGATATTTACATGCTACATTGTTCATTGCACGATATCTCGTTATGTGATCATGTCGTGCGTTATATTTGGTACCATTGTCAAGTATTGTCTCACGAATACACGTATGCTTCTGTTTTCTTATCCACTTCTTCTCCAGGGCGGAGATTTTTTATCATGAGCATGTTTACGCATTCACGAGTCGTGTGTCAACTGTCAGGTGAGGTTTAATTGCTAGTTATATAGAACCCGTATACCCCTTATATGATCTTTCGGCCAAAAGGTATTTATATCTATAATTTTGAATGAAATCACTTATCATTTCAAGCAAGTCATGTTCATGAAAAGCAAGCAAGCAAGCCATGTATTGTGCATGTTTTAGGCGAGTAGCATGGCCGTTCACGCTGGGCCCGAGGGTTGTGGATTGAGCCAACCGGGAAAGTAAGGGTTGATGGGTAACTCTCGCGCTATCCTCACCACATTGGGATGACCCTTGAATCCGATAGGAGATTAGTGGAGGAAGAAGTTCCGGGCTTAGGGATTCATGTACCCTCTGCTCAACACGTCGTGGATGGTGAAGGCTAGCTACCTTCCCATCATTGGAGGGAGAATGAGACTAGGGACGGGTTCGGCACCACAGATTGTTCTCGGGTTATTGAATGATTTCCATTCCATGAATGTATTACTTGATTACACGATCGTACGATTGCACGATAATTGAATTGCATGATCACCTATTAGTTAACAAAGCAAGCATGTTTCATGTACAATGGAGTAAGGTTGGAGACTGCCCTAACTCGCAGGGGCCACGAATTGATTGCATGAAAATGATCAAGTATTTAATATTGACAGTTGTATTCTCGGGCGAGGATATCGCTTTATTGAACTTATACATTTATCTTTCTAAGTCTTTACTCGAGAATATAACTTGCATGTTATCTGCGCTAATATTTACTTAAACCCCTCACTCGGTCTTCACAGACTGACGCCTCCACTTTTCAGGCTATTGCAGGTGCACACTAGGTGGGATTCGAGTCGATTCCAGTCCACTTAGTCGAGTCAGGCACGGTGCATTTATTTGTTTATTTATTATTGCGTACGACATTATTGTTAAAGTTAATTGTTATGTATTCAGAGATGATAATGCATTGATATGTGAACTAGTATATAAGTTATCGAACAGATGATCTAAGATATAGCATGTTTTAATAGTTATGTCTCCAAGTAAATCGTTTATGCTTCCGCTTTATTCTGTTGCATGTATGAGTTAGTCCCGCCTAGCTTGTCATTTTATTTGCATTGTCACCCTTTCGCTGTAGGTTAGTTCATGTACGGGTTACCCGTTTCGTATGTGGATTGATCTATAGTGCGGGGGTGTGGCATCTCCACGTGTAGGGGCACTACATCTTAAGTGGTATCAGAGCCCGGTTGCAAAACCGAGGTTCTAGTGTCGTGTCATGTCATGTCATGTCAAGTCTAGGTCGAACGGCATAGGAACTAATTGTCAATGTGTGAGTATTGCATTTTATTTGAATTCTTTGATCTATTTGGACCTTTTGAATTAATAGAATTACTTGATCGCTTGTTCCCTGTATTGATTTATGTTATTAATTGACAATTAATTGATCTTGAATTGCTAAAAATTCATATGTTCAACGTGTCTATCTTGAAATTTAATTGAACTAGTTGTTGCCTTATGCATCCAATTCATGTTCTTTGGTATTGAGTATGTGACATGAGCATACCTTACCCACATGCACTTATTTTCAAAGTAAGTTACGAGTGACAGGTTGTAGAAATAATATCAAACCAAGGCTAATTGTTCAACAACTTCAGTCTACTTCCTCTAACTTCGGGACGAATAAGAAAACGTGCCGAAAATTCGTATAAGGAATCGGGAGTCATCATTTTTCTTATTGGGTGAAACTTCAAGTAATGGGGTCCAGAAAAGAAGAATCAAGCGTGGAAGTTATTTCCAAGATTCGAGAGGTGGGAGAAGAAAAAAAAAATATGGGAATGATGTATAAATAATTTCGGATTCGTGGGTTCTCTAGTTGGAAATGGTAACTTGAGGGTTAGATCGAAATCAAGGGCGGACATGAAGGAATATTCGCAATATCGTGGAAAAAGAATGTTCAAGGCTCCTTGCTCGGGCGAACCGAGCCAGCTTTTCCCGATTCAAATTGAATTATAAGTGTTGTGAGGCTGAATTGGAAGATATGGAGCAACAAATAAAAATAATAAAGAAAGGCAATGTGATGACGAAGGTGAATGTTGGGTTCAAGAAATTTCCAACCAAGTCAAGGAAAGGTCCGAGTGGAAGCCGGAGGAGTTTGAAGAGATAAGAGACCATGGGGAAAATTAAAGAGTGATCAACCGTTTGAATCAAGCTTGCAATTTGGCCAACAAGGAATGTATACCGGATCCAAGCCTAACATTTCTACGGTGACAGGTTCTTTAATGCATTCATTAGCACGTGCATCATCCCTATTAATTAATTGCCTCTTGTTTATAATTGTTGCCATAATTGTCATTCAAGATTTTATACTCGATGTGTTAAATGCGTTATTTAAATTATTTAGGTTATTTAAATTTCTTCGCGTATACATATAATCTTGAATAAATATAATTGTCCCATTGTGCTACATTTTAAATTGTTGGTAGGTGTACTATATGCATTAACACTTTAACCGGCATGCATTATTTAGTGTTTATTGGTAATAGGCTCTCCCTATGCTCTGCACAATCCTTGTTCAAATCTATTCCTACGAACTTGAATTTAAAAAAGGAAATCTCTTAATCATCGGGTATTATGTTGTAACCGGGTCATCCGATTCTGCTTGAAGTTAGTAATATTTTGGGGATCCGTGAGAACTAGGGGTCCAAGACTTAATGGTCCAGAGTGGTATAGACACTGAGAAGGTTATTGGGATCTGGAAAATGCTGAGAAGTTCAAGCAAGTCATGGAGTCATTTTGCCAAGTATCAGCTTTCAGGGAGCAATGTGTGGCAAGTGTAATGTTGTGTGCCTTCTACGGATAGCCGAAATTCACAACCTTCACCTGAGGAACTTATGATGGCTGATTATGTCTTTGAGCGGGGTTATTGTCAGCAAATTACATATATCAGATCATGTTGGTGTTATAGTTAGGAATTAAAGAATGGAAACAAGCGCGAGGAATTAGGCAACTTCTATTTTCTTAAGGGGGAGAGTCGACCGGGAAACAAATTGAAAACAGAAGGTAGGACCTTGCTCGGGGAAGTTAAGGTTTGAGAAAACTAATTCCTTTTAGAGCCTCTATTGAAATCGGGTGAAAGAAGTCTCCAATATCTCAAACCTTTGCTCCTTCTTGCACAAAGAAAGTCCAATCATCGACCGCATCTCTGATTCATTTCCGTTCTCAGAAGGTGGGTGCCTTTGAGTGGTGTGTGTGAAGTCTTGGGATATCAGTTGACTCGGTAAATAGAAAAAGATTCAACTTGGTTAATACTCGGAATCAATCCCAAGTTTTAATAGGTTAACTCCGACAAGAGTTTTCTTACGAAGTTGTTATTTATACCCTAGAGATGCCTGTAACTGCGCATCGCTCTTTCATCCGTGCTGCTGGCGTCGCTTCCATGAATATACTAGTTGTCGTGAACATGTTTGAGAAGATTGAAGCTAATTGATCATCTCTTTCAAGATCTTTTGCAAAGTTGTTGGGTATATCATCAGATTCCAGGAGTCAAATGGAAGAAGTTTCACTAGGACCTGATTCCTTCATTTTCTATGCAAGTGTGCTTGCTGAGTTACTCTCAATGGATGACGACCTTGTTCCTTTTTCACATCAAACATCCACCTTAAATGGAAACCTTCATGAAATGGACAGGATAAACAACTCGACTAAAAATAGTCGTGGAACCAAAGATACTAATGGTATTAATGGTTTCGCCATGTTATTTTATAATAGAATAGGAGCTCAAATTTCGGATTTCAAAATAAAGAGTTTAAGATCTTTGCTTCGAGAAAATGTTTTACTTTGACTAAGAAGGTTGAGGAGATGGTAAAACCTGTTCTCTCTGTTTGTCGGATAAGAGCTTGCTTGGAGCACATAGCCAGTCTTTTAAGCTTGAATACACAACCACTCCATGACAAGAAACCCAGGGTTGTCTTCAATTCCAAAACCCAAAAGTGAATGTGGTAATTATTTTAAGAACGGTGTAACCGATAAATCTGAGATTGAAAACGGGTATGAAGATGTGGTGATTAATGATGATTTATAGATTATGTTAGAAAATAGCACTGGAACTAAGATGGTTATCAAGAATGGGAATATCGGACCGTAGCAGTACAAAGTGCGAAAAATCTCAACTAAAGAATCAAGTATTCAGTCGAATTGTTTCAGTACAAGAACTTCAATCCTTGGTGAACGGTACACTTAATCATGCATACCACGTGCACCATTATTTTATTATTATTTCTTTATTATTATTTTGTTATTCTTGTATATGATTCCTTGTTTACTATTAATTGTTTTATGTGAACAATAAGTTGCAAAACTGATAATTTCTACTTGCTCCTTGCGTGTTAATTGTGAATGTTTATCTAAGTGCTTGCTTGAATTTTATTTGGTGTGCGTGAGAGACGGGGATTCTCTCAGCGTTGTCAAGAGACGGGGTTCTCTTGTTACTTGCTCGAGAGACGGGGTTCTCTCGTTGGTTGTTGAGAGACGGGGCACTCTCACTATTTCTGGCTACTTGTCAACTTGTTCTAGTGAAAGGTAGATTTTCTCTCAAGTGTTTAGGCTCCGGAAAGTTGAGGGTAGTGATTTCACACATTAGAAGACCTCGTGAATTGAAGACCTCTCTCGAACTAATCCCTGACGGGGAGTAGCTAACCCACGTGGGATGAACACGTAAGAGCCAATTAAATTCTAGGAATTCAGGATAATATATCCGAGGACGGATTCTCTTAAGGGGGAGAGAGTTGTAACGCCCCAATTTCTAGACAGACAGGTACACTCGACACGTGTGAGTTTCGAGCATTAGGAATTTTATTTATTACTTTTATTTAATCAATTTATATATGTGCTCTATTAATTGTACAAAAATGGTGTTACAACATGATTACGTGAAAATTTATGAAATAAATGCCAACGTGAGAATCATTGTACATATGGAATTTATTTGGTACATGAATTAATTGCCTAACATGATTTAATTGCTAAATTGCCCTTAATTGGTAATTATTCAAATTAAAGGACCAAATTGCATGAAAACATTATTGGACCTAATTGATCATTTCAAAACCTTTTATCCTTGATTGCGTAGCTTACAAACTTGAGGGACTAAATTACAATTTCATGTATTTCATCAAAATCAAAGTAGTGAATCATGTTATCTCCTTTCTTCCATATTCCATGATCATTTTTCATTTCATACATACACCATATTTGGTCCTTTGCTCACCGAACCACAACACCAAGAAAGGAAAATGGGATTTTGTTGATTCTCACCAAAGATTTCCAAGAAATTGAAGAGTTTGGAGCTTATTCATCCATCATCATCTTCTTCTTCAATCTCTTTTCATTTAAGGTGCATGTAAGCTTGATTATGCGGTTTCTTGATGGGGTTTGATGGAGCTAGGGTTATGATTCTATGAAATAACTTGCGTTTTAATTATTAGAAGCATGATTCTGGGCTTTTCACTTGAATTTGTGCAAGAATTCTTGAAATTCATGAAGTTATATGATATGAACATATATGGTATCAAGTTGGGGATTATGATGATCAAGGCATGAGATGAGTGTCTATGTTGGTTATTATTATACTTTAACCATGCATAGATGTTCCTTTTCATGAAATATAACATTTGGAAGTGAATTATATGAGTTTTGATGGGATATGGTTTTGGTTCGTGCTCCCCTGTTCTTCATGCTCTGTTTCTGCTTCTACTGTGTAATGGGAACGACCCTTCCCGTTCCCTTTGTATTTGGGAAAGGCCGTTCCTATGTTTAAAATGCAGGCTTGGCGGCGAGGGCGAGAACGACCCTTCCCACTTTGAACTAAGATCCGGAACGGCCGTTCCCAGGCCTCTGGAGAGGTAGAAACATTCTGCATAAAAATGTAACTTTGGGATTTAATTCCAAAGAGTTACTTGACCCCAAATTGTTATTATATGATTAATTACATGCCAAAACATGATATTTACATGCTACATTGTTCATTGCACGATATCTCGTTATGTGATCATGTCGTGCGTTATATTTTGTACCATTGTCAAGTATTGTCTGTAGCACCCCGGAACACGTGGAGGTACCACACCCCCGCACTATAGGTCAATCCACATACGAAATGGCCAATCCGTACCTGAACCAACCTATAGCAAACGGGTGATAAAGAAATACACGACAAGCTAGGCGGGATACTCGAACATGCGACATAATAACGCGGAAGCATAAACAGAACACATCAA
This sequence comes from Lantana camara, assembly GCA_037501455.1. Lineage (NCBI taxonomy): Eukaryota > Viridiplantae > Streptophyta > Magnoliopsida > Lamiales > Verbenaceae > Lantana > Lantana camara. The sequence continues at coordinate 70,533,786 of CM074860.1, forward strand.
CTATTTCCATTTATCCAATAATGACATTTCTCGATTACCAACTAAACTGTGTTCTAATTTTACATATCAATACATTATCATTTCCAAATAAAATAATAATAATCACTAATAACATTAAACATAAATCCTTTGAACAATAAATAAACAAGCAAATAAAATGCACCGTGTACGACTCGACTACCAAGACTGGACTCGACTCACTTCCCGCCTAGCGCGCACCTGCAATAACCTGAAAGGTGGAGGCGTCAGTCTGTGAAGACCGAGTGAGGGGTTTAAATACATATTAGCGCAGATAACATGCAAGTCATATTCTCGAGTAAAGATTTATAAAAGATAATATACAAGTTCAATAGTAATATAGCTTCGCCCGAGAATACAACTATCAATATTAAATACTTGTTCTTTTCATGCAATCGATAAACATGCTTGCTTGCTTGTTAATCATTAGGTGATCACGCAATTCAATTATCGTGCAGTCATGCAATAGCGTAATCATATAACACGTTCATGGAATGGAAATCATGCAATCAATACATGGCTTGCTTGTAACATGATAGGGTTATTCTTCCTGTGGTTGGACGGACAACCACTAGCTCTAAGACCAGCCCAGCGCCCTCACTAAGGAGAACCTGGCTAGGAGAACGCATGTACACGATAGGCCTTTGTTCTCCTTGTGGTTGGACGGACAACCACCAGCCCGAAGACCAGTCCAGCGCCCTCACTAGGGAGGACCTGGCCAAGAGAACACACGAACACGATACGGTATTGTTCTTCCTGTGATTGGACGGACAATCACCAGCCCGAAGACCAGTCCAGCGCCCTCACTAGGGAGGACCTGGCCAGGAGAACACATGACTTGCTTTCATGACATGACATGCTTGATTTTGTGCACACTATCATGACCTACTTACTTGATTCATGAACAATAATATAACTTGAAATATGAAATTATAACTACAAATACCTTTGGCCAAAAACCACGTAAAGGTTATACGGGTTCAATTTAACTAGAAACTAAACCTCCCCTAACAGGCGACGCACGACTCGTGAATGCGTGAACGTGCTCATGATCCACAATCTCCGTCCTGGAGAATAACTGGACAAGAAACGGGACAATGTACGTGCATGAGACTATAATTCAAGCATATTATTCCATATAATGATGCACGGCATGGTCATGTACGAGACATCGAGCAATACACAATGTAGCATGATAACATGTTGTTTCGACATATAATCAACCATATAATAGCAATTTGGGGTCAAATAAGCCACTGGAACGACGTCCCAAAATTCCATTTTTATGCAGAAAGTTTTCTTCTGTCAGTGGGGTGGGAACGGCCGTTCCAGGTTTCAGTTCAAAGTGGGAATGGCCGTTCCCGCTGTCGGGCTCCCCGAAGATGGGAACGGCCGTTCCTGTCTGTGAGACAAAGTGGGAACGGTCGTTCCCGTCCTCGTCGCCTGACACACATTTCAAATAAATGGGAACGGTCGTTCCCTAAATACAAAGGGAACGGGAAGGGCCGTTCCCGTTACGCAGACAGTCCAGAAACAGAGCAGAACAGGGGATGCTCTCGGGACAAAATCAAGCATCCCCAAACCTTCCCAAATTCATCCCAACATGCAAGAATTCTGGAAATAAGATACACATATATTCAAGAAATGATAATATAACACTTAAGCAAGTAAACCATGCAATACCATCAAGATTTCCAAGTGTCATGCTCAAGCTTCTATTGATCATTTAAGCTCGGTTCCGGTGTCCATTCTTGGTTGACCGAACTGCAACTTAATTCGAACGGTTGATCAGTCTTTTAAATCTTCAAAATCCACCGGCCATGATTCGTGCATTTCCAAAACCTGTCACTCACAACTTATTTTGCAAATAAATGCATGTGGGTGAAGCATGCTAATGTCACGTAGTTGTCACATAATTAGTACAAATATCAAGAATTAAATATAAATTACAACAAATAAATCGTCAAAGTGTATGATACGCCACGTTGATCACATAAATGTCCAGCAATTCAAGATCAGTTAATTGGCGATTAATAATACAAATCAATGCAATACACAAGTTATCAAACAATTCACTTAAATTATAGCATAATTCAAGTACTTCACGGAATTCAATTAAGTCAACAAGCTCAAATAAAATACAGGACTCTCAAATTGTCAAGTAATTCCTATGCCGTACGACCTAGACTCGACACGACACGACACGAGAACCTCGGTTTTACAACCGGGCTCTGATACCACCTTAGATGTAGCACCCCGGAACACGTGGAGGTACCACACCCCCGCACTATAGGTCAATCCACATACGAAATGGCCAATCCGTACCTGAACCAACCTATAGCGAACGGGTGACAATGCAATACACGACAAGCTAGGTGGGATACTCGAACATGCGACATAATAACGCGGAAGCAAAAACAGAACATTATCAACTATTTCCATTTATCCAATCATGACATTTCTCGATTACCAACTAAACTGTGTTCTAATTTTACATATCAATACATTATCATTTCCAAATAAAATAATAATAATCACTAATAACATTAAACATAAATCCTTTGAACAATAAATAAACAAGCAAATAAAATGCACCGTGTACGACTCGACTACTAAGACTGGACTCGACTCACTTCCCGCCTAGCGCGCACCTGCAATAACCTGAAAGGTGGAGGCGTCAGTCTGTGAAGACCGAGTGAGGGGTTTAAATACATATTAGCGCAGATAACATGCAAGTCATATTCTCGGGTAAAGATTTATAAAAGATAATATACAAGTTCAATAATAATATAGCTTCGCCCGAGAATACAACTATCGATATTAAATACTTGTTCTTTTCATGCAATCGATAAACATGCTTGCTTGCTTGTTAATCATTAGGTGATCACGCAATTCAATTATCGTGTAGTCATGCAATAGTGTAATCATATAACACGTTCATGGAATGGAAATCATGCAATCAATACATGGCTTGCTTGTAACACGATAGGCTTGTTCTTCCTGTGGTTGGACGGACAACCACTAGCTCTAAGACCAGCCCAGCGCCCTCACTAAGGAGAACCTGGCCAGGAGAACGCATGTACACGATAGGCCTTTGTTCTTCTTGTGGTTGGACGGACAACCACCAGCCCGAAGACTAGTCCAGCGCCCTCACTAGGGAGGACCTGGCCAAGAGAACACACGAACACGATACGGAATTGTTCTTCCTGTGATTGGATGGACAATCACCAGCCCGAAGACCAGTCCAGCGCCCTCACTAGGGAGGACCTGGCCAGGAGAACACATGACTTGCTTTCATGACATGACATGCTTGATTTTGTGCACACTATCATGACCTATTTACTTGATTCATGAACAATAATATAACTTGAAATATGAAATTATAACTACAAATACCTTTGGCCAAAAACCACGTAAAGGTTATACGGGTTCTATTTAACTAGAAATTAAACCTCCCCTAACAGGCGACGCACGACTCGTGAATGCGTGAACGTGCTCATGATCCACAATCTCCGCCCCGGAGAATAACTGGACAAGAAACGGGACAATGTACGTGCATGAGACTATAATTCAAGCATATTATTCCATATAATGACGCACGGCATGGTCATATACGAGACATCGAGCAATACACAATGTAGCATGATAACATGTTGTTTCGACATATAATCAATCATATAATAGCAATTTGGGGTCAAATAAGCCACTGGAACGACGTCCCAAAATTCCATTTTTATGCAGAAAGTTTTCTTCTGTCAGTGGGGTGGGAACGGCCGTTCCAGGTTTCAGTTCAAAGTGGGAATGGCCGTTCCCGCTGTCGGGCTCCCCGAAGATGGGAACGGCCGTTCCTGTCTGTGAGACAAAGTGGGAACGGTCGTTCCCGTCCTCGTCGCCTGACACACATTTCAAATAAATGGGAACGGTCGTTCCCTAAATACAAAGGGAACGGGAAGGGCCGTTCCCGTTACGCAGACAGTCCAGAAACAGAGCAGAACAGGGGATGCTCTCGGGACAAAATCAAGCATCCCCAAACCTTCCCAAATTCATCCCAACATGCAAGAATTCTGGAAATAAGATACACATATATTCAAGAAATGATAATATAACACTTAAGCAAGTAAACCATGCAATACCATCAAGATTTCCAAGTGTCATGCTCAAGCTTCTATTGATCATTCAAGCTCAAATATTCAAGGATTTCATGAATAAATCATGCCATAATTCAACCTAAGATCATATAATCATGCTTCCATTTACAATTCATCCATCTAGTACATAAATCCCAAACCCTAGCTATCTCAAATATGATCAAGAATTCATATACATGAGCATATATACCTTGAAATAGAAATAAATGGAAGAAGGTGATGAAATGGATAATTTAACTCCCAAAACTCCTAATTCCTTCATGATCATGGCTTGAAAGGATAAAATCTCCTTTTCCCTTTTTGATGTCTTTGGCTCGGTAGAAGGGAGGAAGAAGGGATGATGATTCTTGATGAAAATGAAATGAGGAGCAAGAAAGAGATGCATATAATGTTATTGTTGGGGAAATATGTAATATTTGTGATTAATCCCCCAACTTCATAAGTTATGCACTTAAGTATATCCAGTTTGGAAAATGATCAATTAGGTCCTTTATATTTCATGCAATCTGGTCCCTCAATTAAAATGAATGAGCATCTAAGGACAATTTGGCAATTAAATCAAATTGGACAAGTAATTCATGTAACAATTAAATTCCATTCATACAAGAATTCTCAAGTTGACATATATTTTCACGTAATCATGTTGAAACACAATTTATAAAATTAATATAGCACGTATAAGTTAAATAAAAGAAAATAATACAATAAAGTCCTAACGCTCGAAACCCACACGTGTCGAGCGTACCTGACTGTCTGAAAATCGGGGCGTTATAACTCTCTCCCCCTTAAGAGAATCCGTCCTCGGATTCCATGTCCTGAATTCCTGAAATTAATTGGCTCTTACGTGTTCATCCCACGCGGGTTAGCTACTCCCCGTCAGGGATTAGTTCGAAAGAGGTTTGTAGTCCACAAGGTCCGCCAAGATATGAAATCACGACCCTCAACTTTCCGGAGCCTAAACACTTGTAAGAAAATCTACCCTTCCACTATAACAAATTGACAAGTAGTTGAAAATAATGAGAGTGCCCCGCCTCTCAAACAATTAATGAAAGAACCCCGTCTTTCGAGCAAGTAACAAGAGAACCCCGTCTCCTGACAACCCTGAGAGAATCCCCGTCTCATACGCACACGAAACAAAAGTTCAAGCGAGCACTTAGACAAAATTTGCAAATAACCCACAAGGCTCACATAAAAATTTATAATTTACAAATAATGGTTTATGTAAACAAGTAATAACAATCAAGGAATTATATACGGGAACAATGAAATAATACTAATAAACAAGGAATCACGTACAAGAATATTAAAATAATGATTAAGTAATGGTGCACGTGGTATGCATGATTGAGTGTACCGTTCACCGAAGATTAAAGTTCTTGCGTGGAAACATTTCGGTTGAGTACTTGATTCTTTAGTTGAGATGCCTTTTCCACTTACTGCCGCTACGGCTCGATATTCCCATTCTTGATAGCCGTTTCTGCCCTTGTGTTATTTTCTAACATAATCCGTAAATCATCATTAATCCTCACATCTTCAGACCCGTTTTAATCCCAGATTTACCGGTTGAACCCTTCTTGCACTGATTGTCACATTTACTTTCTGGTTTCAGAAGTGAGAATAACCCTGGTCTTCTTGTTAGGGAGTAATTGCCCATTCAAGCTTGAAAGACTGACTTTGTGTTCCAAGCAAGCTCCTATACTCTTTATTTGAAATCCGAAAGTTGAGCTCTTATTCTCTTAGAAATTAGCAAGGCGGATATTTGCTATGGAGGAATCAAGGTCGTCATCCCGTGAGAGTAATTCAGCAAGCACACTTGCATAGATACCGAAGAAATCAAGTCCTAGTGACACTTTGCCTTGTAGGAGTCTTATCTTTGATCAAAGTATGCTAAATTAATTTATAAAATCGTCGTCTCTTCCATTCCCATTATTAACACTTGATCCGAAATTAATAACCTTTGTAATTCTACTTACTTGGTTATTCGCTTCCTTTCTACTTCCCACTTTCTTCCCTTCTGCTTATTGTAGACATTCTGATAGCAAGAGGGATTAAGATTCAAGATTTACTATCCAAATTTAGCCGGATCAGACCCCTTCTCCCAGTTACTGAGTCAAATGATATCCTGAGACTATCGGAGAATTGCAGACGGTGTACCCACTTTCTTGAAAACGATGATGGAACAAGGTACTGTCGATGCTGGGACTTTTCTTGGTGTAAGAGGGAGAAAAGTTTAAATTATTGACAACTTCTTTCACATGGTTCTGATAGAGAGTTCCAGGAAGAATTGGTTCTCTCAAAATTCCCAACTTCCTCGAGTGCTGTCTAGCTTCCGATTTAAATTTATTTCCAGACCGGCTCTCCCCCTTAAGAAAATAGAAATTTTCTTATTCTTTAAATTTGTTCTGTTCTTTCCCACTTGCAAGCTTCTCTGCTAATTTAATTCCTGTAACTTTTCCTTGTCCTACTTGTTATTAACCAAAATTTGATTAACGGTTCTTTTCTAATCTTTGCTGTTAATGGCATACCCAACTTGAAATCCCTGACTATCACCACTCTAATCTGATATTAAAATTTTCCAACATCCTACAACCCTTCTACTGTTGGCGAAGATGCCATATCCTGTACTTACCACCTACTGCTTCTAGAGTTGATATTTGCCAAGTTAACACCCTGATCCGAAGCAAGAAAAGTTCTTTCTCCTACCCTTACTGAACCCCCAAAACGCTGATTAATTTCTGAAGGTAGGAAGACCCATTGAACATTTATCTGCTTGAACTTATCAACATCTCCCAGTTCCCAAAATTGCCAAATATTGCTAAACTTTCAATCAGAATCAAATGACCCGGTTACAACATAATACCCGATGATTCCAAAACCTCTCCTTTAAAATCCAGGTTGTAAAAATAGGAGCAAGGATTGTGCAGAGCATAGGGAGAGCCTATTGACAGTGAACACTAAATGATGCATGATGGTTAAAGTGTCAATGCACATAATATACCTACCAACAATTTACAATGCAACACATTGGGACAATTATATCATTTTGAAGATATACGTATAAGTAAGGAAATGTAAATAATGTAAATAATTTGAGCATGTATCCAAAGCATCAAGTAGGAAATTTCAAATATAATTAGAACAACATTCATAAAGGAGAAGCAACTAATTAGTAGCTTTGATGCACGTGCTCGTAAATGCATTGAAGAACCTGGCACCGTAGAAATATTAAGCTCGGTTCCGGTGTCCATTCTTGGTTGACCGAACTGCAACTTAATTCGAACGGTTGATCAGTCTTTTAAATCTTCAAAATCCACCGGCCATGATTCGTGCATTTCCAAAACCTGTCACTCACAACTTATTTTGCAAATAAATGCATGTGGGTGAAGCATGCTAATGTCACATAGTTGTCACATAATTAGTACAAATATCAAGAATTAAATATAAATTACAACAAATAAATCGTCAAAGTGTATGATACGCCACGTTGATCACATAAATGTCCAGCAATTCAAGATCAGTTAATTGGCGATTAATAATACAAATCAATGCAATACACAAGTTATCAAACAATTCACTTAAATTATAGCATAATTCAAGTACTTCACGGAATTCAATTAAGTCAACAAGCTCAAATAAAATACAGGACTCTCAAATTGTCAAGTAATTCCTATGCCGTACGACCTAGACTCGACACGACACGACACGAGAACCTCGGTTTTACAACCGGGCTCTGATACCACCTTAGATGTAGCACCCCGGAACACGTGGAGGTACCACACCCCCGCACTATAGGTCAATCCACATACGAAATGGCCAATCCGTACCTGAACCAACCTATAGCGAACGGGTGACAATGCAATACACGGCAAGCTAGGTGGGATACTCGAACATGCGACATAATAACGCGGAAGCATAAACAGAACATTATCAACTATTTCCATTTATCCAATCATGACATTTCTCGATTACCAACTAAACTGTGTTCTAATTTTACATATCAATACATTATCATTTCCAAATAAAATAATAATAATCACTAATAACATTAAACATAAATCCTTTGAACAATAAATAAACAAGCAAATAAAATGCACCGTGTACGACTCGACTACCAAGACTGGACTCGACTCACTTCCCGCCTAGCGCGCACCTGCAATAACCTGAAAGGTGGAGGCGTCAGTCTGTGAAGACCGAGTGAGGGGTTTAAATACATATTAGCGCAGATAACATGCAAGTCATATTCTCGGGTAAAGATTTATAAAAGATAATATACAAGTTCAATAATAATATAGCTTCGCCCGAGAATACAACTATCGATATTAAATACTTGTTCTTTTCATGCAATCGATAAACATGCTTGCTTGCTTGTTAATCATTAGGTGATTACGCAATTCAATTATCGTGTAGTCATGCAATAGTGTAATCATATAACACGTTCATGGAATGGAAATCATGCAATCAATACATGGCTTGCTTGTAACACGATAGGGTTGTTCTTCCTGTGGTTGGACGGACAACCACTAGCTCTAAGACCAGCCCAGCGCCCTCACTAAGGAGAACCTGGCCAGGAGAACGCATGTACACGATAGGCCTTTGTTCTTCTTGTGGTTGGACGGACAACCACCAGCCCGAAGACTAGTCCAGCGCCCTCACTAGGGAGGACCTGGCCAAGAGAACACATGAACACGATACGGAATTGTTCTTCCTGTGATTGGATGGACAATCACCAGCCCGAAGACCAGTCCAGCGCCCTCACTAGGGAGGACCTGGCCAGGAGAACACCTGACTTGCTTTCATGACAAGACATGCTTGATTTTGTGCACACTATCATGACCTACTTACTTGATTCATGAACAATAATATAACTTGAAATATGAAATTATAACTACAAATACCTTTGGCCAAAAACCAAGTAAAGGTTATACGGGTTCTATTTAACTAGAAATTAAACCTCCCCTAACAGGCGACGCACGACTCGTGAATGCGTGAACGTGCTCATGATCCACAATCTTTGCCCCGGAGAATAACTGGACAAGAAACGGGACAATGTACGTGCATGAGACTATAATTGAAGCATATTATTCCATATAATGACGCACGGCATGGTCATGTACGAGACATCGAGCAATACACAATGTAGCATGATAACATGTTGTTTCGACATATAATCAATCATATAATAGCAATTTGGGGTCAAATAAGCCACTGGAACGACGTCCCAAAATTCCATTTTTATGCAGAAAGTTTTCTTCTGTCAGTGGGGTGGGAACGGCCGTTCCAGGTTTCAGTTCAAAGTGGGAATGGCCGTTCCCACTGTCGGGCTCCCCGAAGATGGGAACGGCCGTTCCTGTCTGTGAGACAAAGTGGGAAGGGTCGTTCCCGTCCTCGTCGCCTGACACACATTTCAAATAAATGGGAACGGTCGTTCCCTAAATACAAAGGGAACGGGAAGGGCCGTTCCCGTTACGCAGACAGTCCAGAAACAGAGCAGAACAGGGGATGCTCTCGGGACAAAATCAAGCATCCCCAAACCTTCCCAAATTCATCCCAACATGCAAGAATTCTGGAAATAAGATACACATATATTCAAGAAATGATAATATAACACTTAAGCAAGTAAACCATGCAATACCATCAAGATTTCCAAGTGTCATGCTCAAGCTTCTATTGATCATTCAAGCTCAAATATTCAAGGATTTCATGAATAAATCATGCCATAATTCAACCTAAGATCATATAATCATGCTTCCATTTACAATTCATCCATCTAGTACATAAATCCCAAACCCTAGCTATCTCAAATATGATCAAGAATTCATATACATGAGCATATATACCTTGAAATAGAAATAAATGGAAGAAGGTGATGAAATGGATAATTTAACTCCCAAAACTCCTAATTCCTTCATGATCATGGCTTGAAAGGATAAAATCTCCTTTTCCCTTTTTGATGTCTTTGGCTCGGTAGAAGGGAGGAAGAAGGGATGATGATTCTTGATGAAAATGAAATGAGGAGCAAGAAAGAGATGCATATAATGTTATTGTTGGGGAAATATGTAATATTTGTGATTAATCCCCCAACTTCATAAGTTATGCACTTAAGTATATCCAGTTTGGAAAATGATCAATTAGGTCCTTTATATTTCATGCAATCTGGTCCCTCAATTAAAATGAATGAGCATCTAAGGACAATTTGGCAATTAAATCAAATTGGACAAGTAATTCATGTAACAATTAAATTCCATTCATACAAGAATTCTCAAGTTGACATATATTTTCACGTAATCATGTTGAAACACAATTTATAAAATTAATATAGCACGTATAAGTTAAATAAAAGAAAATAATACAATAAAGTCCTAACGCTCGAAACCCACACGTGTCGAGCGTACCTGACTGTCTGAAAATCGGGGCGTTATAACTCTCTCCCCCTTAAGAGAATCCGTCCTCGGATTCCATGTCCTGAATTCCTGAAATTAATTGGCTCTTACGTGTTCATCCCACGCGGGTTAGCTACTCCCCGTCAGGGATTAGTTCGAAAGAGGTTTGTAGTCCACAAGGTCCGCCAAGATATGAAATCACGACCCTCAACTTTCCGGAGCCTAAACACTTGTAAGAAAATCTACCCTTCCACTATAACAAATTGACAAGTAGTTGAAAATAATGAGAGTGCCCCGCCTCTCAAACAATTAATGAAAGAACCCCGTCTTTCGAGCAAGTAACAAGAGAACCCCGTCTCCTGACAACCCTGAGAGAATCCCCGTCTCATACGCACACGAAACAAAAGTTCAAGCGAGCACTTAGACAAAATTTGCAAATAACCCACAAGGCTCACATAAAAATTTATAATTTACAAATAATGGTTTATGTAAACAAGTAATAACAATCAAGGAATTATATACGGGAACAATGAAATAATACTAATAAACAAGGAATCACGTACAAGAATATTAAAATAATGATTAAGTAATGGTGCACGTGGTATGCATGATTGAGTGTACCGTTCACCGAAGATTAAAGTTCTTGCGTGGAAACATTTCGGTTGAGTACTTGATTCTTTAGTTGAGATGCCTTTTCCACTTACTGCCGCTACGGCTCGATATTCCCATTCTTGATAGCCGTTTCTGCCCTTGTGTTATTTTCTAACATAATCCGTAAATCATCATTAATCCTCACATCTTCAGACCCGTTTTAATCCCAGATTTACCGGTTGAACCCTTCTTGCACTGATTGTCACATTTACTTTCTGGTTTCAGAAGTGAGAATAACCCTGGTCTTCTTGTTAGGGAGTAATTGCCCATTCAAGCTTGAAAGACTGACTTTGTGTTCCAAGCAAGCTCCTATACTCTTTATTTGAAATCCGAAAGTTGAGCTCTTATTCTCTTAGTAATTAGCAAGGCGGATATTTGCTATGGAGGAATCAAGGTCGTCATCCCGTGAGAGTAATTCAGCAAGCACACTTGCATAGATACCGAAGAAATCAAGTCCTAGTGACACTTTGCCTTGTAGGAGTCTTATCTTTGATCAAAGTATGCTAAATTAATTTATAAAATCGTCGTCTCTTCCATTCCCATTATTAACACTTGATCCGAAATTAATAACCTTTGTAATTCTACTTACTTGGTTATTCGCTTCCTTTCTACTTCCCACTTTCTTCCCTTCTGCTTATTGTAGACATTCTGATAGCAAGAGGGATTAAGATTCAAGATTTACTATCCAAATTTAGCCGGATCAGACCCCTTCTCCCAGTTACTGAGTCAAATGATATCCTGAGACTATCGGAGAATTGCAGACGGTGTACCCACTTTCTTGAAAACGATGATGGAACAAGGTACTGTCGATGATGGGACTTTTCTTGGTGTAAGAGGGAGAAAAGTTTAAATTATTGACAACTTCTTTCACATGGTTCTGATAGAGAGTTCCAGGAAGAATTGGTTCTCTCAAAATTCCCAACTTCCTCGAGTGCTGTCTAGCTTCCGATTTAAATTTATTTCCAGACCGGCTCTCCCCCTTAAGAAAATAGAAATTTTCTTATTCTTTAAATTTGTTCTGTTCTTTCCCACTTGCAAGCTTCTCTGCTAATTTAATTCCTGTAACTTTTCCTTGTCCTACTTGTTATTAACCAAAATTTGATTAACGGTTCTTTTCTAATCTTTGCTGTTAATGGCATACCCAACTTGAAATCCCTGACTATCACCACTCTAATCTGATATTAAAATTTTCCAACATCCTACAACCCTTCTGCTGTTGGCGAAGATGCCATATCTTGTACTTACCACCTACTGCTTCTAGAGTTGATATTTGCCAAGTTAACACCCTGATCCGAAGCAAGAAAAGTTCTTTCTCCTACCCTTACTGAACCCCCAAAACGCTGATTAATTTCTGAAGGTAGGAAGACCCACTGAACATTTATCTGCTTGAACTTATCAACATCTCCCAGTTCCCAAAATTGCCAAATATTGCTAAACTTTCAATCAGAATCAAATGACCCGGTTACAACATAATACCCGATGATTCCAAAACCTCTCCTTTAAAATCCAGGTTGTAAAAATAGGAGCAAGGATTGTGCAGAGCATAGGGAGAGCCTATTGACAGTGAACACTAAATGATGCATGATGGTTAAAGTGTCAATGCACATAATATACCTACCAACAATTTACAATGCAACACATTGGGACAATTATATCATTTTGAAGATATACGTATAAGTAAGGAAATGTAAATAATGTAAATAATTTGAGCATGTATCCAAAGCATCAAGTAGGAAATTTCAAATATAATTAGAACAACATTCATAAAGGAGAAGCAACTAATTAGTAGCTTTGATGCACGTGCTCGTGAATGCATTGAAGAACCTGGCACCGTAGAAATATTAAGCTCGGTTCCGGTGTCCATTCTTGGTTGACCGAACTGCAACTTAATTCGAACGGTTGATCAGTCTTTTAAATCTTCAAAATCCACCGGCCATGATTCGTGCATTTCCAAAACCTGTCACTCACAACTTATTTTGCAAATAAATGCATGTGGGTGAAGCATGCTAATGTCACATAGTTGTCACATAATTAGTACAAATATCAAGAATTAAATATAAATTACAACAAATAAATCGTCAATGTGTATGATACGCCACGTTGATCACATAAATGTCCAGCAATTCAAGATCAGTTAATTGGCGATTAATAATACAAATCAATGCAATACACAAGTTATCAAACAATTCACTTAAATTATAGCATAATTCAAGTACTTCACGGAATTCAATTAAGTCAACAAGCTCAAATAAAATACAGGACTCTCAAATTGTCAAGTAATTCCTATGCCGTACGACCTAGACTCGACACGACACGACACGAGAACCTCGGTTTTACAACCGGGCTCTGATACCACCTTAGATGTAGCACCCCGGAACACGTGGAGGTACCACACCCCCGCACTATAGGTCAATCCACATACGAAATGGCCAATCCGTACCTGAACCAACCTATAGCGAACGGGTGACAATGCAATACACGACAAGCTAGGTGGGATACTCGAACATGCGACATAATAACGCGGAAGCATAAACAGAACATTATCAACTATTTCCATTTATCCAATCATGACATTTCTCGATTACCAACTAAACTGTGTTCTAATTTTACATATCAATACATTATCATTTCCAAATAAAATAATAATAATCACTAATAACATTAAACATAAATCCTTTGAACAATAAATAAACAAGCAAATAAAATGCACCGTGTACGACTCGACTACCAAGACTGGACTCGACTCACTTCCCGCCTAGCGCGCACCTGCAATAACCTGAAAGGTGGAGGCGTCAGTCTGTGAAGACCGAGTGAGGGGTTTAAATACATATTAGCGCAGATAACATGCAAGTCATATTCTCGGGTAAAGATTTATAAAAGATAATATACAAGTTCAATAATAATATAGCTTCGCCCGAGAATACAACTATCGATATTAAATACTTGTTCTTTTCATGCAATCGATAAACATGCTTGCTTGCTTGTTAATCATTAGGTGATCACGCAATTCAATTATCGTGTAGTCATGCAATAGTGTAATCATATAACACGTTCATGGAATGGAAATCATGCAATCAATACATGGCTTGCTTGTAACACGATAGGGTTGTTCTTCCTGTGGTTGGACGGACAACCACTAGCTCTAAGACCAGCCCAGCGCCCTCACTAAGGAGAACCTGGCCAGGAGAACGCATGTACACGATAGGCCTTTGTTCTTCTTGTGGTTGGACGGACAATCACCAGCCCGAAGACCAGTCCAGCGCCCTCACTAGGGAGGACCTGGCCAGGAGAACACATGACTTGCTTTCATGACATGACATGCTTGATTTTGTGCACACTATCATGACCTACTTACTTGATTCATGAACAATAATATAACTTGAAATATGAAATTATAACTACAAATACCTTTGGCCAAAAACCACGTAAAGGTTATACGGGTTCTATTTAACTAGAAATTAAACCTCCCCTAACAGGCGACGCACGACTCGTGAATGCGTGAACGTGTTCATGATCCACAATCTCCGCCCCGGAGAATAACTGGACAAGAAACGGGACAATGTACGTGCATGAGACTATAATTCAAGCATATTATTCCATATAATGACGCACGGCATGGTCATGTACGAGACATCGAGCAATACACAATGTAGCATGATAACATGTTGTTTCGACATATAATCAATCATATAATAGCAATTTGGGGTCAAATAAGCCACTGGAACGACGTCCCAAAATTCCATTTTTATGCAGAAAGTTTTCTTCTGTCAGTGGGGTGGGAACGGCCGTTCCAGGTTTCAGTTCAAAGTGGGAATGGCCGTTCCCGCTGTCGGGCTCCCCGAAGATGGGAACGGCCGTTCCTGTCTGTGAGACAAAGTGGGAACGGTCGTTCCCGTCCTCGTCGCCTGACACACATTTCAAATAAATGGGAACGGTCGTTCCCTAAATACAAAGGGAACGGGAAGGGCCGTTCCCGTTACGCAGACAGTCCAGAAACAGAGCAGAACAGGGGATGCTCTCGGGACAAAATCAAGCATCCCCAAACCTTCCCAAATTCATCCCAACATGCAAGAATTCTGGAAATAAGATACACATATATTCAAGAAATAATAATATAACACTTAAGCAAGTAAACCATGCAATACCATCAAGATTTCCAAGTGTCATGCTCAAGCTTCTATTGATCATTCAAGCTCAAATATTCAAGGATTTCATGAATAAATCATGCCATAATTCAACCTAAGATCACATAATCATGCTTCCATTTACAATTCATCCATCTAGCACATAAATCCCAAACCCTAGCTATCTCAAATATGATCAAGAATTCATATACATGAGCATATATACCTTGAAATAGAAATAAATGGAAGAAGGTGATGAAATGGATAATTTAACTCCCAAAACTCCTAATTCCTTCATGATCATGGCTTGAAAGGATAAAATTTCCTTTTCCCTTTTTGATGTCTTTTGCTCGGTAGAAGGGAGGAAGAAGGGATGATGATTCTTGTTGAAAATGAAATGAGGAGCAAGAAAGAGATGCATATAATGTTATTGTTGGGGAAATATGTAATATTTGTGATTAATCCCCCAACTTCATAAGTTATGCACTTAAGTATATCCAGTTTGGAAAATGATCAATTAGGTCCTTTATATTTCATGCAATCTGGTCCCTCAATTAAAATGAATGAGCATCTAAGGACAATTTGGCAATTAAATCAAATTGGACAATTAATTCATGTAACCATTAAATTCCATTCATACAAGAATTCTCAAGTTGACATATATTTTCACGTAATCATGTTGAAACACAATTTATAAAATTAATATAGCACGTATAAGTTAAATAAAAGAAAATAATACAATAAAGTCCTAACGCTCGAAACCCACACGTGTCGAGCGTACCTGACTGTCTGAAAATCGGGGCGTTACATTGTCTCACGAATACACGTATGCTTCTGTTTTCTTATCCAGTTCTTCTCCAGGGCGGAGATTTTTTATCATGAGCACGTTCACGCATTCACGAGTCGTGTGTCAACTGTCAGGTGAGGTTTAATTGCTAGTTATATAGAACCCGTATACCCCTTATATGATCTTTCGGCCAAAAGGTATTTATATCTATAATTTTGAATGAAATCACTTATCATTTCAAGCAAGTCATGTTCATGAAAAGCAAGCAAGCAAGCCATGTATTGTGCATGTTTTAGGCGAGTAGCATGCCCGTTCACGCTGGGCCCGAGGGTAGTGGCTTGAGCCAACCGGGAAAGCAAGGGTTGACGGGTAACTCTCGCGCTATCCTCACCACATTGGGATGACCCTTGAATCCGCTAGGAGATTAGTGGAGGAAGGAGTTCCGGGCTTAGGGATTCATGTACCCTCTGCTCAACACGTCGTGGATGGTGAAGGCTAGCTACCTTCCCATCATTGGAGGGAAAATGAGACTAGGGACGGGTTCGGCACCACGGATTATCCTCGGGTTATTGCATGATTTTCATTCCATGAATGTATTACTTGATTGCACGATCGTACGATTGCACGATAATTGAATTGCATGATCACCTATTAGTTAACAAAGCAAGCATGTTTCATGTACAATGGAGTAAGGTTGGAGACTACCCTCACTCGCCGGGGCCACGAATTGATTGCATGAAAATGATCAAGTATTTAATATTGACAGTTGTATTCTCGGGTGAGGATATCGCTTTATTGAACTTACACATTTATCTTTCTAAGTCTTTACTCGAGAATATAACTTGCATGTTATCTGCGCTAATATTTACTTAAACCCCTCACTCGGTATTCACAGACTGACGCCTCCACTTTTCAGGTTATTGCAGGTGCACGCTAGGTGGGATTCGAGTCGAGTCCAGTCCACTTAGTCGAGTCAGGCACGATGCATTTATTTGTTTATTTATTATTGCATACTATATTATTGTTAAAGTTAATTGTTATGTATTCAGAGATGATAAAGCATTGATATGTGAACTAGTATATAAGTTATCGAACAATTGATCTAAGATATAGCATGTTTTAATAGTTATGTCTCCAAGTAAATCGTTTATGCTTCCGCTTTATTCTGTTGCATATATGAGTTAGTCCCGCCTAGCTTGTCATTTTATTTGCATTGTCACCCTTTCACTGTAGGTTAGTTCATGTACTGGTTACCCGTTTCGTATGTGGATTGATCTATAGTGCGGGGGTGTGGCATCTCCACGTGTAGGGGCACTACATCTTAAGTGGTATCAGAGCCCGGTTGCAAAACCGAGGTTCTAGTGTCGTGTCATGTCATGTCATGTCAAGTCTAGATCGAACGACATAGAAACTAATTGTCAATGTGTGAGTATTGCATTTTATTTGAACTCTTTGATCTATTTGGACCTTTTGAATTAATAGAATTACTTGATCGCTTGTGCCCTGCATTGATTTATGTTATTAATTGATAATTAATTGATCTTGAATTGCTGAAAATTCATATGTTCAACGTGTCTATCTTGAAATTTAATTGAACTAGTTGTTGCCTTATGCATCCAATTCATGTTCTTTGGTATTGATTATGTGACATGAGCATACCTTACCCACATGCATTTATTTTCAAAGTAAGTTGTGAGTGACAGGTTGTAGAAATAATATCAAACCAAGGCTAATTGTTCAACAACTTCAGTCTACTTCCTCTAACTTTGGGACAAATAAGAAAACGTGCCGAAAATTCGTATAAGGAATCGGGAGTCATCATTTTTCTTATTGGGTGAAACTTCAAGTAATGGGGTCCAGAAAAGAAGAATCAAGCGTGGAAGTTATTTCCAAGATTCGAGAGGTGGGAGAAGAAAAAAAAAATATGGGAATGATGTATAAATAATTTCGGATTCGTGGGTTCTCTAGTTGGAAATGGTAACTTGAGGGTTAGATCGAAATCAAGGGCGGACATGAAGGAATATTCACAATATCGTGGAAAAAGAATGTTCAAGGCTCCTTGCTCGGGCGAACCGAGCCAGCTTTTCCCGATTCAAATTGAATTATAAGTGTTGTGAGGCTGAATTGGAAGATATGGAGCAACAAATAAAAATAATAAAGAAAGGCAATGTGATGACGAAGGTGAATGTTAGGTTCAAGAAATTTCAAACCAAGTCAAGGAAAGGTCCGAGTGGAAACCGGAGGAGTTTGAAGAGATAAGAGACCATGGGGAAAATTAAAGAGTGATCAACCGTTTGAATCAAGCTTGCAATTTGGCCAACAAGGAATGTATACCGGATCCAAGACTAACATTTCTACGGTGACAGGTTCTTTAATGCATTCATAAGCACGTGCATCATCCCTATTAATTAATTGCCTCTTGTTTATAATTATTGCCATAATTGTCATTCAAGATTTTATACTCGATGTGTTAAATGCGTTATTTAAATTATTTAGGTTATTTAAATTTCTTCGCGCATACATATAATCTTAAATAAATATAATTGTCCCAACGTGCTACATTTTAAATTGTTGGTAGGTGTACTATGTGCATTAACACTTTAACCGTCATGCATTATTTAGTGTTTATTGGTAATAGGCTCTCCCTATGCTCTGCACAATCCTTGCTCCCATCTATTCCTACCAACTTGAATTTAAAAAAGGAAATCTCTTAATCATTGGGTATTATGTTGTAACCTGGTCATCCGATTCTGCTTGAAGTTAGTAATATTTTGGGGATCTGTGAGAACTAGGGGTCTAAGACTTAATGGTCCAGAGTGGTATAGACACTGAAAAGATTATTGGGATCTGGAAAATGCTGAGAAGTTCAAGCAAGTCATGGAGTCATTTTGCCAAGTATCAGCTTTCGGGGAGCAATGTGTGGCAAGTGTAATGTTGTCAGCAAATTACATATATCAGATCATGTTGGTGTTATAGTTAGGAATTAAAGAATGGAAACAAGCGCGAGGAATTAGGCAACTTCTATTTTCTTAAGGGGGAGAGTCGACCGGGAAACAAATTGAAAACAGAAGGTAGGACCTTGCTCGGGGAAGTTAAGGTTTGAGAAAACTAATTCCTTTTAGAGCCTCTATTGAAATCGGGTGAAAGAAGTCTCCAATATCTCAAACCTTTGCTCCTTCTTGCACAAAGAAAGTCCAATCATCGACCGCATCTCTGATTCATTTCCGTTCTCAGAAGGTGGGTGCCTTTGAGTGGTGTGTGTGAAGTCTTGGGATATCAGTTGACTCAGTAAATAGAAAAAGATTCAACTTGGTTAATACTCGGAATCAATCCCAAGTTTTAATAGGTTAACTCCGACAAGAGTTTTCTTACGAAGTTGTTATTTATACCCTAGAGGTGCCTGTAACTGCGCATCGCTCTTTCATCCTTGCTGCTGGCGTCGATTCCATGAATATACTAGTTGTCGTGAACATGTTTGAGAAGATTGAAGCCAATTGATCATCTCTTTCAAGATCTTTTGCAAAGTTGTTGGGTATATCATCAGATTCCAGGAGTCAAATGGAAGAGGTTTCACTAGGACATTCCTTCGGTTTCTATGCAAGTGCGCTTGCTGAGTTACTCTCAAGGGATGACGACCTTGTTCCTTTTTCACATCAAACATCCACATTAAATGGAAAGCTTCATGAAATGGACAGGATAAACAACTCGACTAAAAATAGTCGTGGAACCAAAGATACTAATGGTATTAATGGTTTCACCATGTTATTTTATAATGGAATAGGAAGAAAATATTTTACTTTGACTAAGAAGGTTGAGGAGATGGTAAAACCTGTTCTCTCTGTTTGTCGGATAAGAGCTTGCTTGGAGCACATAGCCAGTCTTTTAAGCTTGAATACACAACCACTCCATGACAAGAAACCCAGGGTTGTCTTCAATTCCAAAACCCAAAAGTGAATGTGGTAATTAATTTAAGAAGGGTGTAACCGGTAAATCTGAGGTTAAAAACAGGTATGAAGATGTGGCGATTAATGATGATTTACATATTATGTTAGAAAATAGCACTGGAACTAAGATGGTTATCAAGAATGGGAATATCGGACCGTAGCGGTACAAAGTGCGAAAAATCTCAACTAAAGAATCAAGTATTCAGCCGAATTGTTTCAGTACAAGAACTTCAATCCTTGATGAATGGTACACTTAATCATGCATACCACGTGCACCATTATTTCATTATTATTTCTTTATTATTATTTTGTTATTCTTGTATATGATTCCTTGTTTACTATTAATTGTTTTATGCGAACAATAAGTTGCATAACTGATAATTTCTACTTGCTCCTTGCGTGTTAATTGTGAATGTTTATCTAAGTCTTGCTTCAATTTTATTTGGTGTGCGTGAGAGACGGGATTCTCTCAGGGTTGTCAAGAGACGGGGTTCTCTTGTTACTTGCTCGAGAGACGTGGTTCTCTCGTTGGTTGTTGAGAGACGGGGCACTCTCACTATTTCTGGCTACTTGTCAACTTGTTCTAGTGAAAGGTAGATTTTCTCTCAAGTGTTTCGGCTCCGGAAAGTTGAGGGTCGTGATTTCACACATTGGAAGACCTCGTAAATTGAAGACCTCTTTCGAACTAATCCCTGACGGGGAGTAGCTAACCCACGTGGGATGAACACGTAAGATCCAATTAAATTCTAGGAATTCAGGACAATGAATCCAAGGACGGATTCTCTTAAGGGGGAGAGAGTTGTAACGCCCCAATTTCTAGACAGACAGGTCCGCTCGACACGTGTGAGTTTCGAGCATTAGGAATTTTATTTATTACTTTTATTTATTCAATTTATATATGTGCTCTATTAATTGTACAAAAATGGTGTTACAACATGATTACGTGAAAATTTATGAAATAAATGCCAACGTGAGAATCATTGTACATATGGAATTTATTTGGTACATGAATTAATTGCCTAACATGATTTAATTGCTTAATTGCCCTTAATTGGCATTTATTCAAATTAAAGGACCAAATTGCATGAAAACATTATTGGACCTAATTGATCATTTCAAAACCTTTTATCCTTGATTGCATAGCTTACAAACTTGAGGGACTAAATTACAATTTTATGTATTTCATCAAAATCAAAGCAGTGAATCATGTTATCTCCTTTCTTCCATATTCCATGATCATTTTTCATTTCATACATACACCATATTTGCTCCTTTGCTCACCGAACCACAACACCAAGAAAGGAAAATGGGATTTTGTTGATTCTCACCAAAGATTTCCAAGAAATTGAAGAGTTTGGAGCTTATTCATCCATCATCATCTTCTTCTTCAATCTCTTTTCATTCAAGGTGCATGTAAGCTTGATTATGTGGTTTCTTGATGGGGTTTGATGGAGCTAGGGTTATGATTCTATGAAATAACTTGCGTTTTAATTATTAGAAGCATGATTCTAGGCTTTTCACTTGAATTTGTGCAAGAATTCTTGAAATTCATGAAGTTATATGATATGAACATATATGGTATCAAGTTGGGGATTATGATGATCAAGGCGTGAGATGAGTGTTTATGTTGGTTCTTATTATACTTTAAGCATGCATATATGTTCCTTTTCATGAAATATAACATTAGGAAGTGAATTATATGAGTTTTGATGAGATATGGTTTTGGTTCGTGCTCCTCTGTTCTTCATGCTCTGTTTCTGCTTCTACTGCGTAATGGGAACGGCCCTTCTCGTTCCCTTTGTATTTGGGAAAGGCCGTTCCCATGTTTAAAATGCAGGCATAGCGGCGAGGGTGGGAACGACCCTTCCCATTTTGGCTCACAAGCCGGAACGACCGTTCCCATCTTCGGGGCACAGTATCGGGGAGCCGGGATCGGCCCTTCCCATTTTGAACTAAGATCCGGAACGGCCGTTCCCCGGCCTCTGGAGAGGCAGAAACATTCTACATAAAAATGTAATTTTGGGATTTAATTCCAAAGAGTTATTTGATCCCAAATTGTTATTATATGATTAATTACATGCCAAAACATGATATTTACATGCTACATTGTTCATTGCACGATATCTCGTTATGTGATCATGTCGTGCGTTATATTTGGTACCATTGTCAAGTATTGTCTCACGAATACACGTATGCTTCCACTTTCTTGTCCAGTTCTTCTCCAGGGCGGAGATTGTTGATCATGAGCACGTTCACACATTCACGAGTCGTGTGTCGCAGTCAGGTGAGGTTTAATTGCTAGTTATATAGAATCCGTATACCCCTTATGTGATCTTTCGGCCAAAAGGTATTTATATCTATAATTTTGAATGAAATCACTTATCATTTCAAGCAAGTCATGTTCATGAAAAGCAAGCAAGCCATGTATCGTGCATGTTTTAGGCGAGTAGCATGACCGTTCACGCTGGGCCCGAGGGTAGTGACTTGAGCCAACCGGGAAAGCAAGGGTTGACGAGTAACTCTCGCGCTATCCTCACCACATGGGGATGACCCTTGAATCCACTAGGAGATTAGTGGAGGAAGGAGTTCCAGGCTTATGGATTCATGTACCCTCTACTCAACACCTCGTGGATGGTGAAGGCTAGCTACTTTCCCATCATTGGAGGGAGAAGGAGACTGGGGACTGGTCCGGCACCACGGATTGTCCTCGGGTTATTGCATGATTTCCATTCCATGAATATGTTACTTGATTACACGATCGCACGATTGCACGATAATTGAATTGCATGATCACCTATTAGTTAACAAAGCAAGCATGTTTTATGTATAATGGAGTAAGGTTGGAGACTGCCCTCACTCGCGGGGGCCACGTATTGATTGCATGAAAATAATCAAGTATTTAATATTGATAGTTGTATTATTCTTGGGCGAGGATATCGCTTTATTGAACTTATACATTTATCTTTCTAAATCTTTACCCGAGAATATAACTTGCACGTTATCTGCGCTAATATTTACTTAAACCCCTCACTCAGTCTTCACAGACTGACGCCTCCACCTTTCAGGTTATTGCAGGAGCACGCTAGGCGGGATTCGAGTCGAGTCCAGTCCACTTAGTCGAGTAAGGCACGGTGCATTTATTTGTTTATTTATTATTGCGTACGACATTATTGTTAAAGTTAATTGTTATGTATTCTGAGATGATAATGTATTGATATGTGAACTAGTATATAAGTTGTCGAACAGATGATCCAAGATATAGCATGTTTTAATAGTTATGTCTCCAAGTAAATCGTTTATGCTTCCACTTTATTCTGTTGCATGTATGAGTTAGTCCCGCCTAGCTTGTCATTTTATTTGCATTGTCAACCGTTCGCTGTAGGTTAGTTCATGTACGGGTTACCCGTTTCGTATGTGGATTGATCTATAGTGCGGGGGTGTGGCATCTCCACGTGTAGGGGCGCTACAAAATGCATATAGGGCAACGTTTATACTTGATCCGTTACAAGGCAAGTTCCCAAAGGAAAACTTCAAATTTATATGGCGATTGTTTAAGTGGAAATTGTAAACGTGCACATAAATTAGATATAGTGAATGAGTACGTGGCACCAGGGTTATATAAGACTTTAACCTATGTGTTAAGAATGTGCACAGTACCTTCCACAATAGATGAAGGATCAATTTCCTCATTACCATCCAACGTGTATACCCTGCCTTTGACCACAGGTTTGCTCGTCGTCCCCACCACTGCTTTACCCTTATCTTGAACCCCAAATCTCTTAATCCTGGTAGGACAGTTTTCCCACACATGTTCAGGGGAACCATACCAATAACACATGTCATTCTTCTTGCGATAATTTTCCTCAATATGTCCCTTACGGCGACAATATTCACAAACAATCTCGTCCTGAGTCGGCTGAGGTGCTCTACACTGCTGTGGTGCCCTTTGTTGTTAATACGGGGTCTTCTACTGTTGCGGAGCTCTTTGTTTTTATGGGACCTTCTGCTATTGTTGTGGTGACATCATTGGTTTCTTCCCTGTCCCTTGAGAAGAGGATCCGGAAAGCCGCTTTGTTCCTTGAAAAAGCTTCGGGTCAGAAGGTCCTTAACGACTAGCAGTCACCTGGATGTCCTTGTGGGCTACTTCAACCTTCAAGGCTTTGTCAACTGCCTTAGTGTAGCTCTCAACATCCAAAGAAGCTAGTGCCCAATGGAGCTCAGGTTTCAATCCATCAATGAATCTTTTAGTCTTGTGGCGCTCATCACTTAGAATGTGGGGTGCATACTTAATCAGCCTAACCAAAGCACGCACATAAGTGGGGCTCCAACCCCAATTGAAATAATGTAACTATGGGTCTTCGACCCCAATTGAAATCATCCATGTGTATAATGTGAAAACATCCATAAGACTAACTCATGATCACCTATACTATTATAATCTACTGAAAATTGAATTTAAAATTACTTTAACTTCAAGTTCTAATAACCAAAGTAATTAGAATAAAGTTCACTATTCTAGAATCTATCCTAAAATCTCAATTCGAATCAAGATAAAACTCAATTAATTCAAAATTAATATTTTTTATCCAAATATTATTCAAAAATAATATATAAATTTTCTTAGAAAATTAAACTAAATTTTAATTCCAAAAATTCCAAATTAGTATTTATTTCAAAAATAAATGATTTTTGATTAAAATTAAATTTTAAAATTCGAGATAGGATTTGATCGAACGAAAATGGAGTTTTCTAAATGACACATGTACGAAACGAGCGATGTGCAAGGTGTGCGTGTCCGCATGCCATCAGCGCGTATCCTAGGTGGACATGCGACATCCACCGTGTGGTAGCCGCAGGTGTTGCGCGCACTGTAGAGCGATGCTGCACCTACACGTATAGGGATACGTGACAAAGGGGGGCATGTACGGATGCTGCATGAAGGGCAGACGCCTGCTGCCCCTGTGCGTATAATGTGCGCACTGTGCGGCTGTGGTGTATGGCCAACGAGTTTAGCCCACGTCACCCTGTTTTGATTTTTCGTCCAAAATTCCATATTTTCAAAATCAAATTTAAACGAATCATAATCACTATTTTAATTAAATTTCAATTTAAATAGTTTTGAATCAGATTTTTCAAAAACTGTTTTTCTGTAGTTTCAGAAAAATACCAGAATCAACAGATTTAAAATTTAAATAATTTTGTGAATACACAACTATCATCCAAATTCAAGAATTTTTTGTCAAAGTGCAATTCATAATAGTTTCCAAATGAAAGTTCAAAGCGTGGCTTTAATACCAATTGTTCGAAAATACAGAGTAAAAGAAATGAAAATTTAAAAAAAATTCCAAAGGAATCGTTTGCTTGCAATGTTCATTTTAAAACTTTCCAGTAGGGTTGCAAGAAACTTACAATTAAAATTTTCTTGCGATGTTTGATCCGTCTATCAAAAAACCTTTAAGAGGATCATCCCTCGAACATTCTTCATCAGAGTCCAAAGTAGGAATCCACTAAAGTGTATCCACACCAGTCCTATATTACTACAAAGCTATTGAGAATGCTAGTTCTATGAAAAACTTCTTTTAATTTTTATCTCAAAATAATTGACGCTTCAAGAACATTGGTGTAAACCTTAAAAGAAGCCCAAACCCCTTATTTATAGGATAAGTGGTTCGAACCCTAGGAAGGTTTCATAAACCTTGTAGGTTTTGATTTCTTACTCAATAATTCAGTAATTAATTAATATCTTTAATTAAATAAAATCTTATCTTATTGAAAGATATTTCATGAAACTTTATTCTAAACCTTGTAGGATTTATCTATTTAATTTTAACTAACTTAAAAATAAATAAATAAACCATTCAATAATATTAATTCCTAATTAAATATTTTTTGGTTTAATTATTTTTTATTTGAATTAAAAGCCCCAAATTAATTAAACAAGATTGAATTAATATGTTTTCACACGTGTGGCTTAATACCACACGTGTCACTTATGTGACATGGGACCCATGCACGTATGGCCGCATATGATCAACTTATTGATCATTTTAGGTTAATCTAATCAACCTCCTACCAAAACCCTCGTGATTTGGCATTTGTGCATGACCATCTAGCTTCATAATTTGATTAGCAGTGACACTAATTAATGAATACTCTTACTCAATTAATTAGTTCACAGATTACACTACTACAATCTAGCAATGGGTGTGTGACCCATAGCCGAATAACGAAATGAATTGAAGAACCTTTCCACCAAAGACCATTAGTGAAATACGATCCTCCTACCAACCTATCTCTCAATCATGATATAGGGCAAGGGAATATTCTTAAAGCCCTAGCTAATAATTTTGATCTTTAAAGTTATGTTCGTTTCATATCCATTTGGATCTCAATCCAAAAAAACCCCATTTTCTTGATATCTTGATATTTTCCACCTTGGCCAAGGATTTCACTGAATTAGTAAGGGATCATCTTTCTCATAGCAAATTTAGGTCCTTTATTGATTCTAAAAATTCTCCTTACTTGTATAATCCCAACATATACCAAAATTCGACTGTTTAAAGGCGACATCCTTTTGAGTATGTATCAAAGATTACAGAGTTAGCTCATATGAGATAATATAGAATCTCAAGTCTAAGGATTATTAATCACGTTATTGACCTATGAGATATTTGCTATTCTGGAGGTTTCTAAAAATTTCCTTTTCCATTAAGGAATGTTCTCATTCGGGACACCTCAGTGAACTTGTTTTTTTTATAACAAGCACCATTGTGTATTGCGTACGCATCAACTTATACACTTTACACCCCAATGAAACAGGATGGTCCTTCAAAAGAACACAATCACACAATCAAGTCTCAAAAGAGTCAAAGTCGACACTCCCACTATCTGTCAAGCTCATTGATTTGGAGTAGTTTCTAATCCTCACTTAAGTTTTGAACTTGTTTCATGTGTCATTCCCATAATGAAAATATTCTTAACAGCCTCATGGATCATGGGAGTTCTAAATATGCATAGATAATCAAACCCAAATAAGACATCAAACAACACAAAAAGAAGTGATTGCCTATGAACAAAATCATTTCATTTATTATTCAAAGATTTTTTATGATTTTACAAGGAAATAGTAAAGCAGACTATTTACAATATCATCTTTAAGGGCATTATTTCGAACATTGAGTGTGAAATTGGTATGTATATATGTTGGTGTGATTTTGTACTTCTGTGTTTTGTGATCTTTGCGGAAATGGGAGTTCAAAATGGGCTCCCTGTCGCTGCCCCTATTTCTCGCCTGTGTTGGTACTGCATTTCAAAATAGGGTTGCGGCCGCAACTCACATAAGCTACAATGAAAGAGCAGGCTTTAGACCTGGAGCAGTTTCACAACCACGGCTGACTCCCTTTAGTTTTTATTGCGGTTGCGATCTCTTACAGATTTGGAGGTTGTTGTAGCCTCACGGCCAAGACTATTTTGGCCACAGTTTCCTGCGGCCGCGATGTGCCTCTCCTGTACGTTAAATTTTTATTGACCAATATGTTTTCGTACCATTTTCATGAGTAATTATTTTCTGTCCCCATCCCTGACTCTCGTACTCGACTTACACAATTGTAGGCATACTTAATTGACCCATGGATTGTTAAATTGGACATTGTGATCCTTAATTGTTTAAACTTGATTATTTGACTCTGTGCTTAATACGAATTAAATCTATATGATCTATTGACTTGCATGCTTACATAATCTCCTTGGGATTAATTGCTTCTTTTATTTATTAATTGGACGTCATATATGATTAAATGTGCCACTTGTTTGCTAATTGATTTAATTATGAAATTATTTGACATATATTGAGTTCCTCTGATTGTCTCGTGTACTTGCATGACTTTAATTGAGTGATTGGCACCCATGTATCACATGAATACTTAAATGAACTGATGGTCTATTTCGTAGAAGCATTAATTATGAACATAAACACGATCACAACACTCCATGATATTTTTGTTGGGATTAATGCCCTAAAAATCCAATTGTATTGTAAATATTTTGGATTAATAAAACTAAAATTATAGCAAGTTATGAGTATTTTGCGAATTTAATAATTAATAACGTGTGATGGTATTTTTATATGAAATCTGATTCATAGGAAAAGACTTTAAATACCAAAAATCATGTGTCATTAAATTTCTAGTCAGATGATAAGAAAATGTTCTTATCGAGACTATAATATGTTATATAAGATGATTAGTCTTTCGTCATAGGAAAATGGAGTTTCCGATTAGAACACATTTATGATTTTTGATGACATTGGAAACATCGAACTAGACCACTAAGATTGTTCATTTTATACTGCTATCTAAAATGAACAAAATCTCGGAAGCATTAGACTCTTAATCCTGGCACTGTTTCTACTTTAGGCATGTAGTGTTAATCACTGTGATGTACTCAGAAGTGAAGTCTCGGTAACGGGTGGCCAAAATACTTTGTACATTCGGCGATTGCATGAAATGTGCTAAAGAGAAATATTGATAGAGGAATCTGCCTTGTTGGAAGGTTAAAATATATCCCTGAAATAGATTTGGAAAAAGTTCAAATTAAAACTTTGGTCAAAGTACTTCATGTGTGCGTCACCAAAGTTGTATGTTGAATGTATTTCACATACAGGGAATTTGGACTTAAGGGGAATCAAGAATTTCATATTGGAAGTGAAAAATAAATGATAGTAGTATTAATTTATTTTTCATGGATATCTGTACAGAGGAGTAAAATGTAAAATTATTCTAGATCAAGAAATTCGTTAATAATTTGATTAATTTTAGAGTGCAACAATATTTATTTAGTGAAATTAAATATTGTTACACGGTGATCAATTATTATCATGGGATGGTAATAGATTGACCCGTTTGGAGCTAAAATTAATTAGTCCTACAGGTCCCCCCACAAGCCCCAACGAAGACCAAAGAAAAAATATTAAAAGGACAGATAAATGAATTTTTCAAAGTGTTTGAAAATAGCTAAGGGATTTATTTTGAAAAAATAAATTAAATTCCAAAGAGTTGGAAATGCCCGAACTTTTACTTTGGAGAAAATAAAAATTTTCAAAAAAAATAAAAAAAAGAAAAAAAAGGTTTCTGTTGACGTGGCAGGCGATGACGTGTTAGCTGACTTGTCATGCCACGTCAGCCGATCAGACGCCAAGTGGCGCTGACTAGCGCGCCATGTGGACGGCTGAGATCGCGCCAAATCGCTCGCGGTCAACGGTCCGGATCAAGTCTTAGACTGGGCCGGGTCGGAGCAAGGGTTCGGATATAGGTCGGTTAGGATCTGTCCAAGGTGTACTGGCCCGGACACATGGACTAGCGATAGAGGGACACGTATCGATAGAAGGCTAACCTGAACCGACCGGTTCATGGCCGAACCGGTCTGAGCCGTTGGACCGCCGGTCCGACGGGCCGAACCGAACATGTGGCACCTACTCGTGACTGCGTGAGGTTCACATGGGCGGCGCGTGTAGGCACGTGCGGTCTTGTTTTGGTGTATGCTCATGCCCGCCGTGCTCGTGGTAGCATAGGCTACACGTCGGTGTCCTCCGATTGGCTGGCGGGACTTGGAGTACACGACAAAATTCAATTTATCCCGCGTATATCCTTGTTTTGTGCCTATAAATAGGCTGCCCTATTCATTTTTACAGACATCAGTTTTTGAAAAAAATTTCGATAGTTTCAAAGCTATTTGGCTATTTTCTCCTCTCTTAATTAATTAATCCTTAATTAAGGATTAATTAATATTTAATTAGGTTATTATATAATTAATATATGATCCACTTAATTATTAGAAAATAGTGATTTTCAGAAATTAGAAAAAAGTGTTTTTCTAGAAAATATTTTCTCAAAGTATTTAGCGAAATACTGTCGGAGCCCACACTCCAAAATCTTACCGGGAAAATTACGAGGAAGTTCTGTCGATTTCACGAGAAAATTGAGGTGTTGGAAAAGTGCCGTTGATAGCCATATTTTGCAGTACGGTAATACCGTTATGCAGGCAAAATTATTTTTTGCATATTGTGATTATATTCTATATGATTTAAAATTATGTTATCGATGCCTATATATATTAGAGTTGTTCTGCCCGATTTGTTCCGCTTCTTATTAAAATATTTTGATAACGAGGTTATGGCGAAACTTTTTGAAATATTGTCGTCACTCTGTCTCGGGCCCGCCACCCAAAAACTGGTATCAAAGCGGGGCTCTGAAGATATACTTGCATTGATAAAGCATATGATGCATAATTTTAAATCTGATACTGTGCACTTAAATTCTGTCTAAGGAGGCTGGGTTTTAAGTGCGACCATTGTGACCCCTCTAGTGATTCTTGGGAATTTGCGTGGAATGGTAATTTTGTGGGAAACAATTTAATTGTCTTCCTGGAAATTTCCCAATCAGTAATTATGATTTAAATTATGTGATAATTTATAACATATTTACTTTGGGCCATTAAAATTTTAAGCTTGATAATTATGTGCAAGCATGCTTTAATTTTAAAAATGGCATGATAATATGTGATATTATGTTGCTTCAATTATGCATGATTTATTTAATATGATTAGATAAATAATGTTTAATAGAGATTAAACACGATGCATAATTGGATTAATATTTTTTGGCTTAATTAATAAATAAGTTATTAATGCCTTAAAATATTATTAGGATTTTTTAATAATCCTAGTGGGAGCATATTAATTAGATTAACTACTTCCGATCAATAAGATACCGAAAGTGATTATTTAACAATCAAAGATAATCCACAAATTTTAAAAAAAATTCAAGTGGGAGCGAGATGAAAAGAGTTGGATTCTCATGACCTCCATTACCCATCTATTGTATAGTGGATACGTACTACTCCCTTCGGCGGGTATGTATTTTCAGTATACAAGATTAGACTTCTTCGGATAGAATGAAGTACGGGGAAAGTCAGCACGACCACGCCTCCATGGAGTGTCTGATCTACTCGTATGAATTACTAGGTAAGGTATACGCTTGACTAAGTGATGTATTAACCTCCCTTCGGAGCTATGTTACATTCACTTAGAGGCCAAGGGTTGACGTGGTGGATTAACATAGTTTGGTAAGAGTTACCTAGATGACATGATAATTAAGAGTGGTTCTTACTTTGCTAAGCGGTTCTCGACCTCGCTTTTGGGGAGTCAACTACGGTTAGTTAAGTCACCATTGCGTAAACCAAAATGTTTATGTGGATTTCATTTATTAGTTAGACGCAAAAGAAGTAAAATACAAAATCATAACTTGCACTATTTTAAAATATTTCAGTTTTAAAACAATGACGACCTCTAGCCCACTTCAATTGATCCTAAAGGAAAATAGACTTGAAGGGTCTAACTACGCTGACTGGAAAATGAATCTTGACATCGTGTTTGGTCATGAGAATCTGAAACGTGTGCTCACTGAACCTTGTCCAGGGGTACTGGAAACTACAGCCACTCAGGATATGAGAAATACTTATGTTAATTGGATCAAGTCCAATGATTTGGCTAGGTCATATATCCTGTCATCTATCCCCGATGTTCTCAAGCATCAAATGCATGAGATGCTAACTGCTAGGAACATGATGGATCATCTCCATTAGATGTTTGGAGGATAGAATCGAGCCAAGAGGCTCGAATTGATGAGAAGGCTGTTAGTTACCAAGATGTCTGGGGGATCACCTGTTCAGGATCATGTTATGAACATGATGGCTTGCCTGAATGAAATTGAAAGCCTTGGTGCTAAATTTGATGATCTCAGTAAACAGGATATGATCCTATGCTCTCTACCAAAGTCGTTTGATACATTTAGGCAAAATTATTCTATGAACAAATTAGATTTTTCTCTGCCTGAATTGATGAACGAACTCAAAGTGGCAGAGGGAGCGATGAAACCTAAGGGAACTGTTCTCCTGGCACAGGCATCAACTTCCATAGCTCCGAAAGCCAGCAAGTGGAAAAAAGGAAAGGGAAAGGGAAAGGTTCTTAATCCTAAGAAAAAGGTTTAGAAGAAGAAAGGTAAACCTAGCAAAGAAAAATGGTTCCACAGCGGAGAGAATGGGCACTAGAAGAGGAATTGTCCAAAATACTTAGCAAATCTTCCTGCTAAGCCATCTGGACAAGGTATATCGATATCTTGTTTGATAGAATTATGTTTAGTTGGAAGTCCACCAGATTCCTGTTGTGTGGACTCGGGGTTCAACTAATTATATCTGCAATTCGTTGTAGGGGTTCAAGCTAACCTGAAAGCTTGAAGATGGCGAGATGCAGCTACTGCTCGGGGATAATACAAGTATATCTGTATTAGCAGTAGGGACTATAAATTTGTATTTTGACGATAGGGTTTTGATACTGAAAGACACTCTGTACATACCATGTGTTCGCAGAAATCTGATTTCTGTGAGTTGTTTAATAAATAATGGTTTTAGTGTTTGTTTTGAACAAAGTTTTACCATTAAACAAAATAAAAGGTTTATTTGCTCTGGCGTAGTAAAAGATGGTCTTTTCTTGTTTTACCCTGACAAAAACCTTAATTCCGGACTTAACACTACTAAGCTTGACTTACCATCCAAGAGAAAAACTCATATGCCTAACGAGGCATACAAGTGCCATTTACGCCTTGGTCATATTAATCCAAATAGGATCCAAAGACTAATTTGAGAAGAATTGTTGAGTCCCTTGGACTTAACAGAACTTCCAGTCTATGAATCCTGCTTGGAAAGTAAAATGACCAAGAGATCTTTTAAAATCAAAGGTAATCGAGCCACAGAATTGCTTGAGTTAATTCATACGGATGTGTGTGGTCCTATGAGTATTCAAGCAAGAGGAGGTTTTGAGTATTTTATCACTAGAAAAGTTTAAAGAATTCAAGGCTGGAGTTGAAAATCAAACTGGAAAACGTATCAAAGCACTTCGATCAGATCGTGGTGGTGAGTATCTGTCTACAGAGTTTCTACAATTTCTCACTACAAGTGGGATTAAATCTCAACTTTCTGCACCAGGTATACCCCAGCAAAATGGTGTTGCAGAAAGGAGAAATAGAACTCTGATGGAAATGGTCAGATCCATGATGAGTCATGCTACCCTACCAAGTTCGTTTTGTGAATTTGCACTCGAAACAGCAGCAAACATATTAAACTTAGTTCCATCCAAGTTGGTTCCTAAAACACCAATGGAACTGTGGCGAGGGCGAAAGCCCTGTATCTCCTATCTTCAGATATGGGGAACCCCAGCTCACGTGTTAAAGAAGGATCCTGACAAGTTGGAATCAAGAACAGAGGTTTGCTTGTTCATAGCTTATCCTAAAGGAACAAGAGGCGGTATCTTTTATGATCTGAGAGACCACAAAGCGTTTGTAAGCACTAATGCTAAGTATCTCAAAGACGATTTCGTAAATAACCACAAGGGTAAAAGCAAAATTGTGTTAGAAGAAATGACAACATCAGATTCTGAATTCCAAGAACCCATAGTAACTGAAAATGTGTTAGATATATATGATGTACCAGATACAACATATGATGTAGAGACAAGTACATAATAGCCTCATCGTAGTGAGAGGATTGTCAGGGCACTTGGCAGATATCTAGGATTAACCCAAGTGGTTGAATTTGACGTATCTGATCCTGTCACATATGATGAAGCTATAAAAGATTTAGACGCTGACCGTTGGGTTAGAGCCATGGAATCTGAATTAGATTCAATGTATTCCAATAAAGTTTGGGAACTTGTAGAGGTGCCTGAGGGCATTAAACCCATTGGTTGCAAATGGGTCTACAAGAGAAAAAGGGGGAATGGACGGAAAGGTTGAGATATTTAAAGCAAGGCTTGTGGCAAAGGGTTATACCCAGAAAGAAGGTATCAATTACGATGAAACCTTCTCGCCTGTAGCAATGCTTAAGTCCATAAGAATTCTCCTTTCCATTACCGCTCATTTTGATTATGAGATTTGGCAAATGGATGTAAAGACTGCTTTATTGAACGGGTACCTTCAAGAAGAAATATACATGGCTCAGCCTGAAGGCTTTATAGCCAGAAATCAGGAGCATATGGTATGCAAGCTTAATAAACCAATCTATGGTCTTAAGCAAGCGTCTAGATCATAGAACATCAGATTCAATGAGACAATTAAATCCTTTAGATTTATACAATTGCCTGATGAACCATGTGTGTACAAGAGACATCATGATAGTGTTGTAACATTTTTAGTTTTATACGTGGACAATATTCTGCTCATTAGGAATGATACGGGAATATTGTCAGTAGTCAAGATTTGGTTGTCAAATCAGTTTGACATGAAAGACCTAGGTGAAGCCAGTTATATTCTAGGGATCAGACTATTTCGTGATCGTAAGAACAAAATGATTGGTTTATCACAAGTAGCATATATAGATAAGATGCTGGCAAGATATAATATGGCTAATTCCAAGAAAGGTTCATTACCTTTCAGACATGGAGTTCATCTGCCTCGGGAATAGTATCCCAGGACCCCAGAAGGGACAGAAGAAATGAAAGATGTTCTGTATACTTCGGCAGTCAGAAGCCTTATGTATGCCATGTTATATACTAGGCCAGATATCTGTTATGCTGTAGGTCTAGTCAACAAATATCAGTCACACCCTGGACCCCAACACTGGATAGCTGTAAAGTATATATTAAAGTACTTGAGAAGGACTTGGGATTATATGCTTGTCTATCGCAGTGATGAGCTCATTCCTATAGGGTACACAGATTCGAATTTTCGATCTGATTTAGATGTTAGGCGTTCAACGTCTGGATACGTTTTTACTCTAGGAGGAGCAACCGTAAGTTGGAGGAGTATTAAGTAAACTTGCATTGCTGACTCCACCATGGAAGACGAATACGTTGCATCTTCGGAAGCAGCCAAAGAAGCATATTGGTTTCGGAATTTCCTAATGGATCTAGAAGTCATCAAGGACGGACTTACACCGGTCACATTATACTGTGACCATGCCGGAACGGTGGCCAACTCCAAGGAACCTCGAAGTCATAACCGTGCAAAGCACATCGAGAGGAAGTTTTACATTATACGAGATTATGTGGAACGTGGAGAAGTGGCAGTAGTAAAAATTGGCTCAGTAAATAATCTGGCAGATCCCTTCACTAAGACTTCGGCGTAAAAGAGTTTTGACACTCATATAGAAGGGATGGGCCTTAGATGTATAGCCAATTGGATTTAGGGTAAGTGGGAGTTTGTTGGGATTAATGCCCTGAAAATCCAATTATATTGTAAATATTTTGGATTAATAAAACTGAAATTATGGCAAGTTATGAGTATTTTGGAAATTTAATAATTAACAACGTGTGATGGTATTTTTATATGAAATGTGTTTCATAGGAAAAGACTTTAAATACCAAAAATCACGTGTCATTAAAGTTCTAGTCAGTATGAAAAGAAAATGTTCTTATCGAGACTATAATGTGTTATATAAGATGATTAGTCTTTCGTCATAGGGAAATGAAGTTTCCGATTATAGCACATTGATGATTTTCAATGAGATTGGAAACATCGAACAGGACCACTAAGATTGTTCATTTTATACTGCTGTCTAAAATGAACAAAATCTCGGAAGCATTAGACTCTTAGTCCTGGCAGTGTTTCTACTTTAGACATGTAATGTTAATCACTGTGATGTACTCAGAAGTGAGGTCTAGGTAACGGGTGGCCAAAATACTTTGTACGTTCGGTGATTGCGTGAAATGTGCTAAAGAGAAATATTGATCGAGGAATCTGCCTTGTTGGAAGGTTAAAAGATATCCCTGAAATAGATTTACAAAAAGTTCAAATTAAAACTTTGGCCAAAGTACTTCGTGTGTGCGTCACCGAAGTTGTACGTTGAATGTGTTTCACATACATGGAATTTGGACTTAAGGCAAATAAAGAATTTCAGATTGGAAGTAAAAAATAAATGATAGTAGTATTGATTTATTTTTCATGGATATTTGTACAAAAGAGTAAAATGTAAAATTATTCTAGATCGAGAAAGTCGTTAATAATTTAATTAATTTTAGAGTGCAACAATATTTATTTAGTGGAATTACATATTGTTAAACGATAATCAATTATTATCATGGGATGGCAATAGATTGACCCGTTTGGAGCTAAAATAAATTAGTTCTGCAGGTCCCCCCACAAGCCCCAACGAAGACCAAAGAGAAAATAATAAAAGGAGAGAGAAATGAATTTTTCAAAGTGTTTAAAAATAAGCAAGGGATTTATTTTGAGAAAATAAATTAAATTCCAAAGAGTTGCAAATGCCTGAAATTTTATTTTGGAGAAAATAAAAATATTCAAAAAAAAAAAAAAAGGTTTTTGCTGACGTAGTATGTGGCGCTGACTGGGCGGCGCATGTGGGCACCTACGGTCTTGTTTTGGCGCGTGCTCGGTGCCGCCGTGCTCGTGGTGGCGTAGGCTACACATTGGCGTCTTCCGATTGGCTAGCGGGAGTTGGAGTACACGGTAAAATTGGATTTATCCCGCGTTTGTCCTTGTTTTGTGCCTATAAATAGGCTGCCCTATTCATTTTTACAGATATCAGTTTTTTAAAAAAATTTTGGCAGTGTCAAAGCCATTTGGCTATTTTCTTCTCTCTTAATTAATTAATATTTAATTTGGTGGTTATATAATTAATATATAATCCACTTAATTATTAGAAAATTGGGATTTTCTGAAATTAGAAAAAAAGTATTTTTCTAGAAAATATTTTCTCAAAATATTTAGCGAAATACTGCCGGAGCCCACACTTCGAATCTAACTGGGGAAATTGTGGAAAATTTTTTCCGATTTCACGAGAGACTGCCGGTTTCTCAAAATATTTAGTGAAATACTGCTGGAGCCCCCACTCCAAAGTTCTGCCTGTTGTTGTTGTTGTTGTTGTTGTTGTTGCTACTGTTGTTGCTGTTGGCCTCTCCTGGGGAGTTGATTTCTGAGGTCATTGGGGCCGACCCAGTGTCCCCGGTTGGCTCGCAAGTAGGCATCGGGATGGACCACAGCCCCCAAGCAGTCAAACACTGGGGCGTTCCAAGGAACAGGTGCATCCCTGCACATCTCATTGGCGGTTCCGACAATGTGATGGGCCCCTCTATCTTCTTCCCTCACATTCCTGAGGATTTGTGAGGTGTTAGGAATAGTGCCCTTAAAGCAGATGTTTGCTTTACTATTTCCTTGTAAAATCACAAACACACTTTGAATAATAAACGAGATGATTTTGTTCATAGGCAATCACTTCTTTATGTGCTTATTTATGTCTGTTTGGGTTGGCTATGTTTTCCATGTATTGAACTCCCCTAATCCGATGAGGCCGTTAAAAACTTTGTTGTTATGAGAACGGCACATGAAACAAGTTCTTAACTCCATAGGTGAGGATTAGAAACTTCTCGAAGTCAATGAGTCCGACAGACAGTGGGAGTGTCGACCTTAACTCTGCTGAGACTTGCTTATGTGATTATGTCCTTTTGAAGGATCACTCAGTTTCATGGAGTGATAAGTGCATACGTTGATGCGTTCATAATACATAAGGGTGAGTGTTACAAGAACTTCATCACTGAGATGTCCCGCGTGAGAACATTCCTAAATGGGAAAGGAAGTTTCCTGAAACTTCCAGATTAGGAAATATCTCACAGGTCAATGACGTGATTCATTAATCCTTAGACTTGAGATTCTGTAATCTCTCATATGAGCT
Organism: Lantana camara; assembly: GCA_037501455.1. Classification (NCBI taxonomy): domain Eukaryota; kingdom Viridiplantae; phylum Streptophyta; class Magnoliopsida; order Lamiales; family Verbenaceae; genus Lantana; species Lantana camara. The sequence continues at coordinate 70,571,574 of CM074860.1, forward strand.
AACTCTGTAATCTTTGATATAGGCTCAAAAGGGTGTCGCCATATAGATACCTGAACCACGGTCTATGTTAGGATTACACAAGTGGTATATGTAGAATTAGTAGAATCGATAAAGGACCTACACTTGTTAAGAACAAGAATGATCTCTTACTGATTGACTTGTTCGTAGTCCATTAAAAGGGTGTCGCCATATAGATACCTGAACCACGGTCTATGTTAGGATTACACAAGTGGCATATGTAGAATTAGTAGAATCGATAAAGGACCTAAACTTGTTAAGAACAAGAATGATCTCTTACTGATTGACTTGTTCGTAGTCCATTAAACATTAAACCCTTGGTCAAGGTAGATAAAAGATCAAGACATCTAGAAAATGGGGTTTTCTAAGATTGAGATTGAAATGGATATGAAACGAACTTAACTTTAAAGATCAAGAATATTTGGGCTCTATGAATATTACCATGTGTTAGTTCTTGATTGAGAGATGGAGTTATAGGAGGATCGTATTTCACTGATTGTCATTGATTGAAAGGTTCTTCAATTCATTTCGTTATTCACCTAGGGGTCACACACCCATTGCTAGATTACGATAGTGTGATCTGTGAAGTGATTAATTAATTAGGGAATTAATTAATTACTGTCACTACTAATCGAATAATGAACCAAACGGGTTACACACAAATGTCAGAACACGAGGGTTATGGTAGGGTGTTAATATGATTAACGAAGGATCAAAATGGTTGATCAAAATGGGCATAAAACGAGGCTGTGCCACGTGTTACGTGGCCAATGTGGCTGCCACGTGTCCCATTTCGTGTGATTTATTTCACAAGCAAATTCTTTTCTAGAATTAATTAATTAGATTGTAATTAATTAATTTTTGTCTTTTAATTAATTTTGAATTAATTGTTAAGACTATTCTCAAATAAACTTAACCCAATAACTAATTAATTGGGAATTAAATTATTTATTGAATATTGACTTTTAACTTTAGGAAAGTTGAAAAGTCCAACTTCCTATTATAGGAGAGAGAAGTCTTCTCTTGCTAGACTTGGAGAATAAGACCTTATTATTCCAATTAAATTAAATAATTAAATGAGTTAATTAGTGAGCAAGAAAAGAAGCCCACTAGGTTTAGGGAAACCCTAAGTGGTTTGAACCCCCTAGTATTTATACTAGTGGTGGTGCTTCTCTTATTCTTTAGACCAACACTTACGAAGTGTTAAGTTTCTGAGAAAATCCAAAATAAAAGTTTTCAAAGCAAAAATCTTAGCCTTAACACAAGCAATAGAACTAGCATTCTCACTCGCTTGATCGTGTTCTAGGTCTGGTGTGGATACGCTTTGGAGGGCTTCTACTTTGGAGTCTAATTCGAAGACCGTTCGAGGGATTTCGCTTGAAGGGTGTTCGTTAGGCGGTAACAACATCACTAGAAAGCTTCTAACTTTGTAAGTTTCTAAGAACACCCAACATTACGATACAAAAATTGTAAGACAATGATTAAACTTTCGGAAAATTTTAAAGTTTTGCTGCATAACTCTTTTGTGTTTTCCAACATGAGGGACGCTCCTCCTCCTGACCCTGTCGCCTTCTCACAGGCTCCCTCCGGTGGGGAGGATTGTCGTTGTCGTCGTAACCCTCCTCAACATGAGCACCAAGTTGGACCTGGTGCTGGGTCCCCAGAGCAGGAGCAATGTAAATGGTCTGGGGTTGAATTTAAGGGTTTTGAGCGTAAGGAAGAGGCGAATATCTCCAGAAGCTAGGTTGGTTGGTGGGCTGTTGGACAGCGTAGGGCATCTGAACAGAGGGCCCTTGGACGGTAGGGTACGCCACGTTCTTTGGAGTTAATGTAAGGGGACTCTCTCGTGGTGGAGCTGGCATGTTGGGCTCCTTGTTCTCTCTTGTTGCCTCAATGGCCTATACGCGGCACTGCTCCATGTAAGCGGTTAGATCCGCTTCCGAGAGCACCACCCTGGGTGGCACATTGGGAACGGCTTCAGCAACCACAATGCCTGCCATAGGAGGACGATAACTCCCCCTGGAGCATTAAGGTCAGGGAAGATATCTTTCCCGTTTTCTCTATAGACTCGTTGGCCGTGGCGTGTTTGAACCATGATGGCAGATATGTGTGATGCTTGTTGGAAAAGACTTAGGCTTTTTGTTCAGAGTTTCCCACAGACGGCGCCAAGATGATGGTGTCAAAATTTGGCTATGCGCTGGATTGCAGACTAGGACTCCCAATCACCCAAGATATTTGTCTTCGTGAGGCAACTCTGATGCTTTCCTGAACTGAGATGGATGAACAAACGTGAACTCAAAGGCCAAACAGGGAAGCTTACCCTTCTTGGTGTTGGAGATGGGTTTATATAGGAAGGAGATGATCTCCGTAGGTGCAAGTACACCTTCAAGAAGGTGTGGATCTGGTCTGGTTGGAGAGCGACGGATGGTGACCGGAACTGTGCTTTTACGGCTAAAGCACTGTTTGTCTGCTCCTGCCAGGGCGCCTTACACCGTACTTGGCATGGCAGCATTTAATGCGGTTGTATTGTAGTGCGTGTGTCGATCTGACGTTTGGGTCGGCCGCCTCTCGGTCGGGGGAGGCCTTGGGTCGAAATCCTCCCTTCACAGAGCAAATGACCGTTTTTTCTCATGGACCAAGTGCTGGCTCGATAAGAGGGGTGACTGGGTCGAGTCTAGGAGCTGACCTGTCAGCTTTTTCCAGAGGGAGAAGAACACGTGGCGCCTAGTCATAGCTCCCGTTTTTCCCCTTATCATCTCTCCCCTCCCCCAAGGTCGGGTGGTACGACCATGTGGCAGCAGATCTTGAGAAGTGCGCTTGCTCGCTTGGGAAAGAGAGGGGCTATGTGAGTTGAGTCGTGCATGCCTAGGTGGGTCAGGCTGCAAATCATCGAGCCATGCATATCGAGCCAGGTGGTGGTGAGGCTAGCATCGACCCAGGGGGTTGGTGACTGGGTAGTGGCATCAAGTGAGCGCGCCATCTGTAATCCACTAGGCAGGAAACGCTAGGTTTTCCCTGTGTCAGCGTAATGATTGCTCTTTTTGAATTTGGCGCCACTGGGCGCGGATCCTGAGGGGCGGTTACCTGCAGCCGCCTATGGGGGAATGGGCCGCGTTTCCCCCAACGCCAGTTAATTAATGGACACGTGGGGTGCATTAACTTTAAATAAATGGGATTTAGCTATAAAAGGGGGACTTATACGGGGTTTTTCCCTTTTCACGCGACTTGCTAGAGAAAACCATAAGTTTGAAGAGTTTCAAGTATCCCAAGCCTTCAAAAGAAATTAACTCTCAGAGAACGTTTCAAGCAAATTCCCAAGGTACGCCTCTTATCTCCGAAATCTCCTATCTTCATTTCTTCCCTAAATTCCCACTTCAAGAAATGGCCCCCAAGAAGTCCGTCGTCGTACCCTCAAGCAGCCAACCCGGAGTTTCGTACCAAAGGAATTATGGGCCCAGAGACGAGAAATTTGACCCTGAGGTGTCCGTGGACTGCATCGGGGTAAAGCGCCCCGACAAGAATAGGTGGGAGGATCCCAATCCCTGAGATGGTCGGAGAAGTCACCGGACCCGCCCTGGGGGATGTGACCGGGGATGATCACCAACTAGAGGTTGATTCAGTTTCTTTCAGTGAAGAGGAGGGAGAGAGAGTTGACACTGAGACGGTGGAGGATATGGCCGCAGAAATTGAAGAGATGTCCCCGGGGAACGAGTCTCGGGATCAAGGCGATGCTGCCTCTACTTCTGAGGCTAAGGTGGGGACAGGGAAGCAGAAGAAGAAAAGGGCCCAGAAGTGCCTCAAATATTACCATGAATTCCGATCTCAAGTGACTGAGTCGGAGAGGAAGTTGGCGGATAAAAGGCTGACCGGATGGAAGAAGTTTGATTTTAACTGTGAAGTCATAGTCCCCAAAGAAGATGAACATATGGGTTCTCCGCCGGAGGGTTGCATTGCCATTTCTTTACAAGCCATAGAATATGGGTTCCGGCTCCCTCTTTCTTCGTTCCAGATTGCCTTGTACAACCATCTCCACATTAGCCCAATCCAGCTGCTCCCCAATGGCCAGGCTATGGTGACAGCCTTCAGGATGTTGATGAAGTTGCTTGGGCAAGTGGAGTGTGTGGAGCACTTTGCAGAATTGTTTGTCACTTCGGTCGATGCGGCTACTTCCCCCAATAAGAGGGGGTTTGTGAAGCTTCGATCCCACTCTGGTAACAAGATATTTGACACGCACCGGAGTTCTCACGGGAAGGATTAGAAAGTGAAATACGTGTTTGTACGATTCGTGGATGGTTGGGAAGGGCTGAATCACACCGCGTGGAATGATGCTGAGCAAGTCCGCCTGGATCGGGGTCCAGTGTGTTGGCCAAACACCTTGTTGGCCACCTTGAGGGAAGTGCACTGTAGCGCCCGAGCGTGAGGCACCACATCCCCCTCACCGAGACCCGACCCGTATATGAAATGGGAAATCCATACACGTGCCAAATCACGGCGAACGGGGACACAACACACACGCTAAGCTAGGCAGGAGCTAACCCTTAAACCAAGCATAACCAAAACATAATTAAATCAGAGTGACCATAACAATAGCGGAAGCAATTCAACATAAGTACTTATAGGTACCAACACATAGCAATACATATTGTATTTACATATAGGTACCAACACTTACAACCTGTACAAAAGCCATCACGGCACAAAATAACATAATATACGCTCCATACATAATCATAATAAAAGAGTAATAAGAACAAGTAGATATGAGTGTAAAAGGAAATACTAGACACTAATACAAGACTTTGACGACTCGTATTCCCGCCTAGCACCTCCAAACCTGCACAAAACAACTGAAACCAAACCGGGTTCAGTCCAAAAGAGACTGGTGGGTATAAAAAAAACGGGGTATAATATATAATACAACTGAATTTAAACATATACATGCAAGCCCTAATTCCATTCGAAGTTTGATAAGAATTTCCCAAGCGGGCAAAACAAAGAAAACACCAATGGAATTACGACTATCATATTCATTCATAAATAATTATAAGGTTTCATGGCCCGGCGAGTGGGCGTGCATTATCTCCAACCATCACCTCGTGCAATCATATCCATAATTCATTTATTTTCATGCATAATAATCTTATGTGCACATTCATACGATTCATAATCATACATATACACCTTCTTCCTCCGGTGGTGGACGGGTTTACAAGGCCCGACCACCTCATACATTGACCCAGGGGGGTACATGAATCCCCCAAGGGCGCTCAGCTACCATTCCACGCTAATCTCCTAGCGAGTTCAGGTCTCTGTTAACTGGTTGGGACTAGCACATGGGATCACCGTCGGCCCTTGCCTCCCCGGATAGCCACATGTGCTAGGTCCCGGGCCCGTGTATCATTAACAATCATGTCTCGCCAAAACATAAGGTAGGATTCATAAAAGAAAGGATTACGTTTGAAATCATTTACTCGAGAAAAGACTCTATATACGTATATTATATATTTGGTTTAAAACTTTACACATTGGGTTTATATAGGGTCATTTTTGCTATTAGAAGAGAAACCCACCTTCAAGCGGCAAAAGGATAAGAGTAGAGCCTCAAACAACGACGCACGGCAAAAGAGGTAGTGTGAGACTCAAAATGACCATATACGACGCACGGCAATGCAATGTGGATGATATGAGATGCATAAGAAAATGTTCTCAAGTCATGGAAGTATTCTTATGCACAATTAACACAATAACGTCATATAAACGTTCAAAATCATTCATTGCATTCAATAAGTGGAAATACCAAGTTCATTCATTCATAAATCATAACAAAACAAGCCATAAACTTGATACATTAATCATAACACATAATAATACATATTAACATAGCATAGAAGTCATAAAAGAGGTGGAGGAAGATTAAATAACCGGAGAAAAAGAAGAAAAACGGAACCGGAGTGACGAAAAAAACGCAGGACAAAATCCACCCCCATGGATTTTTCCAAAGGGAAAAATCCACCCCCATGGATTTCCAGAAACTGACTGACCTAAATCCACCCTAGCGGATTTTTCCAAAGGGCAAAATCCACCTCCATGGATTTAAGTCTGCGGCCAAAAAACACAAAAACAAGGCAAAAAACCAAAATGGAAGCTAAAAGGCACAAAACCAACTCACAAATCTCAACCCAAAAGCATGTAAAATCAGGTCATAACTCATATATTCAAGCTATATCACATTAAACAACAAGAACTCCAAGTAAAGTATCAAGGAATTAACATCCAAATTATAACTCCAAGCTCCATCAATGGCAAGACCAAGAATCTCCAACAATCATGCAATACAAGTTCATATCCATCTAACTCCATGAAAAAGGGTCAAATATTACTTATGCAACTCAAAGAAAATCAAAGGAAATCAAAGTTGATCATCAAAATGCAAAAAGGGCCACTATTCATCATCTTCTTCCAATATAACTCATAAATGGATGAAACCATGCAAAATTCAACATAAAGGGTTTACTAAGAGCTATACTACTCAAAAATAAGCTTACCTTCAAGAAAAACTGAGGAAAGATAGGGAGATGAGCTCAATTTATCCAAGGGTTGCACTATTCCTCTTTCTTCTTCTCTTTTCTTCTTCTTTTCTTTTCTTTGGCTGAATATGGGTGTGTGAGAGGGTGGGATTTCGGTTTGGGGCTGAAAGAGAGAGAGAGAGAGAGAGATACAAGTGGCTTAGGTCTTGGGCTTAGGGTCTAGGGACGTCATTTAGGGCCGTAACTTGGAGAAAAGTTAATGGTTTGTCGTTTTTAAGCACGAGGTGCTCGTTTCGGTTGAAATTTGAGAATCTAAATGATCTTAAAAAGGCATGAGGCTTGCCCCATTGTCTCCGAATTGTCAATACGGATTCAATGGAGGTGACGGAACTCGAATCCGAGTTCCCGAGCTCAAGATATCACATACGGAACCAAGGGTGCGCTAATTGCCCGTTAGCCCCCCGATTTGGTTCCAAGAATCTAATTAAATTCAAAACTCATGCACCCAAGAACAAAATCATGCAACGAACACATAGGTAAGATCATAATACACATAATTCAATTATACCAAGCTATCACAAAAAACGGAAATCGAATCGGAATCAAACAAGGTATAATCATATGCGTATAAGCAAATACGTTGGAAATTCAAATAAAATTCAAATAAAATAAGAAATAGATTCAAGTATGGCAAGAATGAAATAAATAAATGAAAGTTAATGTAATTAAACAATTAAATCACGTAAATAGTAAACACATACGTCATACCTGTACGGCCGAAAAGTCGGGGCATTACAATCTCTCCCCCTTAAAAGAATCCATCCTCGGATTCATTGCTCGCCCGGCAATAATTTGGGGTGGTACTTCTTCATCTTTTCTTCCGTTTCCCAAGTGACCTCTTCGGTCTTATCACTCCTCCATAGAACCTTAACCAAAGGAATTCGCCGCTTCCGAAGTTCTTGAAACTTTCGATCCAATATCTTTATCGGCTTTTGAACGAAGGTGAGATTTGGCTCTAATTCCACTTCTTTAACCTGTAAGACCTCGGATTCATCTTGATAATACTTTCGAAGTTGAGAAAGGTGAAATACATTGTGAATTCCGGTTAAATTAGGAGGTAAATCCAAACGATAGGTTGTATCTCCAATTCTTTCCAAGATCTCAAATGGACCCAAATATCGAGGATTCAACTTCCCTCCTTTCCCGATCCTTGAAAATCCTTTCCTTGGAGATGCCTACAAAAAGACTCTATCTCCTACCTCAAACTCAAGATCCTTTCTTCGTTTACCTGCATAGCTTTTCTGTCGTTCTTGAGCCGCTTTCATCCGTTGTCTAATAATTTGGACCTTATCGATAGCATCTTGAATAGCCTTAGAGGGTTTTTCCTTCTTTTCCTTCCTCTTCACACCCTCTTGTTTGGTCCAATTCCACTCTTCTAAATCGAAAAACAACGGAGACCTGCACTTCCGTCCGTAGAGAGCTTCATAAGGTGCCATCTCTATCGAGGCTTGATAGCTATTGTTGTAAGCAAACTCGATTAATGGCAACTGCTCATTCCACGAGCCTTGAAAATCCAATGCACACGCTCTCAACATATCTTCCAAATACCGAATTAACCTTTCTGATTGTCCATCAGTTTGAGAATGAAAAGCTGTGCTGAATTGAAGCCTCGTTCCCAAACACTTATGTAATTCTTGCCAAAATCTTGAAGTGAACCTTGGATCCCGATCCGATACGATGTTGACCGGTACTCCATGAAGTCGGACAATCTCATCCTTATACTTCTTAGCTAGCTTACTTACCTTGTCAAACATCCTAATGGCAAGAAAATGAGTAGATTTCGTTAATCGATCCACGATCACCCAAACTCCATCAAACCCACCTTTCACTTTGGGTAACCCGGAAACGAAATCCATAGCTATCTGCTCCCACTTCCATTCCAGAATAGGTAAAGGTTGAAGTAATCCCGATGGCTTTTGATGTTCAGCCTTCACCACTTGGCAAGTCATACAATGCCTTACAAAATTAACCACATCCCGTTTTAATCCATTCCACCAATAAAACTGCTTCAAATCTTTATACATCTTGTTTCCTCCGGGATGGATCGAATATCCTGACCGATGAGGTTCCTCAAGAATAATCCTTTTTAATTCTCCCGGTACCACAACTCTATTCTTGAATCTTAGAAGTCCCATATCATCGAAACCAAATGGACTTTCTGGATCAGCTCGAGCCTTCTCTATCAATTTCTGAACTTCAGGATCAATTCTTTGAGCCTCAAACAATTTCTGTTGAAGATCCGGTTGAACCGTGATACTCCGAATACTAGCTCTTAACTTGAATGATTCCTCATCAACTCCCGTTTCCAATTTCACATTGGATACACTAGCCTTCCTACTAAGTGCATCCGCGACCACGTTGGCTTTGCCGGGATGGTATCGGATTGTACACTCATAATCCGCCAACATTTCCATCCAACGCCTTTGTCTCTTGTTCAACTCCTTCTGAGAGAATAAATACTGGAGACTTTTGTGGTCGGAAAAGATCTCGAATGATACTCCATAGAGGTAGTGTCTCCACTTTCCCAAAACAAAGATCACAGCCGCTAACTCGAGATCATGAGTGGGGTAATTCTGTTCGTGATCCTTCAATTTCCTTGAGGCGTAGGCTATCACCTTTCCATTTTGCATCAAGACATAACCCAAGCCTTCCTTTGAGGCGTCCGTAAAAACCGTATATCCTTCAATACCTTCGGGAAGTGCTAATATTGGTGCAGTTGTCAACTTTTCCTTCAAAAGTTGAAAGCTTGCCTCGCATGCTTCATCCCACTCAAATTTAGCCTCTTTCTTAGTTAGTCGGGTCAAAGGGCCAGCAATCTTTGAAAAATCATTCACGAATCTCCGATAATAACCAGCCAAACCCAAGAAACTTCTTACCTCTGAGGCATTCTTTGGACTCTGCCACTGTAAAACCGTCTCAATCTTTTGAAGGATCTACTTCCAAACCTTTCCTCGAGATTACATGGCCGAGAAAAGCTACCCGATCAATCCAAAACTCGCATTTACTGAACTTAGCCTATAACCGATGCTCTCTCAAGGTATCCAAAACCACATTGAGATATCGAGCATGATCTTCCGGTGTCCTTGAATACAGGAGTATGTCATCAATGAAGATAACCACAAACTTGTCCAAATAGGGCCGAAAAATTCGGTGCATCATGTCCATCAATGCAGCCGGAGCATTAGTTAATCCAAAAGGCATCACTACGAACTCATAATGCCCATACTGGGTGTTAAATCCCGTCTTCGGAATGTCCTCTTCCCGGATTTTCAACTGGTAGTACCCTTGTCTTAAGTCCAACTTTGAATATACCCCCGAACCTTGTAACATATCAAATAAGTCCTCAATGTGGGGCAAAGGATACTTGTTCTTCATGGTCATCCGATTCAATTCTCGGTAATCTATGCACATTCTTAAAGTTCCATCCTTTTTCTTAAAAAAGAGAACCGGTGCGGCCCAAGGTGAAGAACTTGGCCGAATATATCCAACCTTGAGTAAATCTTCTAGTTGAATCTTAAGTTCCTTTAATTCGGCCGGTGCCATTTGGTAAGGAGTCTTAGAATACGGTTCGGATCCCGGATGCAAATCTATCACAAATTCTATCTCCCGATCTGGTGGCAAAGAACCTAAATTCTCCGGAAAAACATCGGGATATTCTTTAACAACGGTGGTGTCCTCGAACTTTACTTGATCTTTCGGCTTGTTAAGGAGATAAGCTATAAATCCCATAGCTCCATCTCTAATCAATTTGTGAGCTTCCATGAAAGACACTAGAGGATTCGCTTTCGCACTACCAACAATTTCTTGTTCACCCAACTTAATCTTCTTAGCGAAACAATCAACCGTAGCCCGATGCCGAGACAACCAATCCATTCCCAGAATAACCCCATATCTCTTCATAGGCATGACAATGAAATCTGCCGAATACTCTTTCCCTTCCAACAACACTGAGCAGTCTCGTATCAATTGATCCGTCTGCAAACTCCCTCCTAGAGGAGAACTCACCAAATAACAAGAAGATATACAGATAACAGGCAAGCACAGAGAAGCAGCTAGATCACAAGAAATAAAGGAATGCGTGGCACCCGGATCAAAGAGTGCATGAATGCTCATGTCATGAATGTGTATGGTACCTTCCACCACGGCGGTAGGATCAATCTCAGCATCTTGCTCCTCGCCCTCAAGGGCATAGGCACGGGCTTGGATCATGGGTCTTTGAGCTCCTCTTTGAAAGCCTGGAGTTTTGTCGGGACACACATCTGCCCTATGGTCAGCTTTCCCACATATAAGGCATAAGTTCAACCTCTTCTGGCAGTTATTGTAAGCATGAGTCGGACCTCCACAATAAAGACATGGGGGTACTTCTCGGCGCTGTGTTATGGATGCCGGTGCCACTGGTAAAGTTTTCGAGGCTTGCGAGGCTTGCCCTCCAAACCGAGGCTTCTTGAAGGGACCTTTAGATAGTGGAGTAGCTTGAACCATAGGCCTCTTTCCCAAACTTGACCCAGAGCCTTGTCCCATTGGAGCTCTAAAAATTGGATCTTTCTTTTTGAATTCCTCTTCTTGTTCCATTGCCCGCTGCACCGTGTCTGAGAAGGACAAATAGTTATGCCCAGCCTGGCCATGTCTCAAGTCCTGCCTTAGTCCTGTAATGAATTTCTTGGACTTCCTCTTCTCATCCCGTGTAATGTGAGGAGCATATTTCCCAAGTCTGTTGAAAGTTGCAATAAATTGGGCCATGGAACGATTGCCCTGCTTCAAATCCATGAACTCTTCCTCCTTTCGTTCTCTTACAACCTCGGGCACGAAACACTCCCGGAATTCCCTTTTGAACACTTCCCATGTAACCTCTTCTCCATCAACTTCCAGCTTTTCCCTTGTTCTCTCCCACCAATCATATGCCTCGCCATCTAATTGAAAAATGGCGAATTGAGCCTTCACTTGGGTAGTAAACTGCCGAACCCCATAGATCCTTTCCAATCTTGTTAACCAACCCTCCGAAACCGCATCATCAATAGAACCGGAGAACCGAGGAGGATTGTAGCTTAAAAATACTCCATGAGAAGCTTGTTGGAGGGGCTTGTTGCTCGGCTTGTTGTGGTCGAGGAGCTTCAGCCCTTCGGTGCTCAACATAATTGAAGACCGCTTCCATAAAGTTTCCCATATCCATTGGAGGCGGTTGTTGTTGTACAGGTGTAGGAATTCGGTCTCGACGATGTCGTCGCTCTGGAGATCTATCTCTATCTCTTCTTGGAGGCATTCTGTCAATAGAGCACTGAAATGCATGCCTTCTTTAGTCCATGCATGTGCATGCAATTAATTTAAGCAAAAGTCAAAGAATAGAGCACATAATCACATAAGAAATGCATATGCAACACGTTGACAAGTTGTTCCTAGAAAGCCGTACGACTTAGACTGACTCACACGACACAAAAGCCCGGGTTTTGCAACCCTAAGCTCTGATACCACTTAAGGATGTAGCACCCGAGCGTGAGGCACCACATCCCCCGCACCGAGACCCGACCCGTATTTGAAATGGGAAATCCATACACGTGCCAAATCACGGCGAACGGGGACACAACACACACGCTAAGCTAGGCGGGAGCTAACCCTTAAACCAAGCATAACCAAAACATAATTAAATCAGAGTGACCATAACAATAGCGGAAGCAATTCAACATAAGTACTTATAGGTACCAACACATAGCAATACATATTGTATTTACATATAGGTACCAACACTTAAAACCTGTACAAAAGCCATCACGGCACAAAATAACATAATATACGCTCCATACATAATCATAATACAAGAGTAATAAGAACAAGTAGTTATGAGTGTAAAAGGAAATGCTAGACTCTAATACAAGACTTTGACGACTCGTATTCCCGCCTAGCACCTCCAAACCTGCACAAAACAACTGAAACCAAACCGGGTTCAGTCCAAAAGAGACTGGTGGGTGTAAAAAAAACGGGGCATAATATATAATACAACTGAATTTAAACATATACATGCAAGCCCTAATTCCATTCGAAGTTTGATAAGAATTTCCCAAGCTGGCAAAACAAAGAAAACATCAATGGAATTACGACTATCATATTCATTCATAAATAATTATAGGGTTTCATGGCCCGGCGAGTGAGCGTGCATTATCTCCAACCATCACCTCGTGCAATCATATCCATAATTCATTTATTTTCATGCATAATAATCTTATGTGCACATTCATACGATTCATAATCATACATATACACCTTCTTCCTTCGGTGGTGGACGGGTTTGCAAGGCCCGACCACCTCATACATTGACCCAGGGGGGTACATGAATCCCCCAAGGGCGCTCAGCTACCATTCCACGCTAATCTCCTAGCGAGTTCAGGTCTCTGTTAACTGGTTGGGACTAGCACATGGGATCACCGTCGGCCCTTGCCTCCCCGGATAGCCACATGTGCTAGGTCCCGGGCCCGTGCATCATTAACAATCATGTCTCGCCAAAACATAAGGTAGGATTCATAAAAGAAAGGCTTACGTTTGAAATCATTTACTCGAGAAAAGACTCTATATACGTATATTATACATTTGGTATAAAACTTTACACATTGGGTTTATATAGGGTCATCTTTGCTATTAGAAGAGAAACCCACCTTGAAGCGGCAAAAGGATAAGAGTAGAGCCTCAAACAACGCCCTCGTTTCCAACTAAACCCGAATCTGTGCAAAAAAGGTAGTGTGAGACTCAAAATGACCATATACGACGCACGACAATGCAATGTGGATGATATGAGATGCATAAGAAAATGTTCTCAAGTCATGGAAGTATTCTTATGCACAATTAACACAATAAAGTCACATAAACGTTCAAAATCATTCATTGCATTCAATAAGTGGAAGTACCAAGTTCATTCATTCATAAATCATAACAAAACAAGCCATAAACTTGATACATTAATCATAACACATAATAATACATATTAACATAGCATATAAGTCATAAAAGAGGTGGAGGAAGATTAAATAAGCGGAGAAAAAGAAGAAAAACGGAACCGGAGTGACAAAAAAAACGCAGGACAAAATCCACCCCCATGGATTTTCCCAAAGGGAAAAATCCACCCCCATGGATTTAAGTCTACGGCCAAAAAACACAAAAACAAGGCAAAAAACCGAAATGGAAGCTAAAAGGCACAAAACCAACTCACAAATCTCAACCCAAAAGCATGTAAAATCAGGTCATAACTCATATATTCAAGCTATATCACATTAAACAACAAGAACACCAAGTAAAGCATCAAGGAATTAACATCCAAATTATAACTCCAACCTCCATCAATGGCAAGACCAAGAATCTCCAACAATCATGCAATACAAGTTCATATCCATCTAAATCCATGACAAAGGGTCAAATATTACTCATGCAACTCAAAGAAAATCAAAGGAAATCAAAGTTGATCATCAAAATGCAAAAAGGGCCACTATTCATCATCTTCTTCCAATATAACTCATAAATGGATGAAACCATGCAAAATTCAACATAAAGGGATTACTAAGAGCTATACTACTAAAAAATAAGCTTACCTTCGAGAAAAAAGTGAGGAAAGATAGGGAGATGAGCTCAATTTCTCGAAGGGTTGCACTATTCCTCTTTCTTCTTCTCTTTTCTTCTTCTTTTCTTTTCTTTGGCTGAATTTGGGTGTGTGAGAGGGTGGGATTTCGGTTTGGGGCTGAAAGAGAGAGAGAGAGAGAGATACAAGTGGCTTAGGTCTTGGGCTTAGGGTCTAGGGACGTCATTTAGGGTCGTAACTTGGAGAAAAGTCAATGGTTTATCGTTTTTAAGCACGAGGTGCTCGTTTCGGTTGAAATTTGAGAATCTAAATTATCTTAAAAAGGCATGAGGATTGTCCCATTGTCTCCGAATTGTCGATACGGATTCAATGGAGGTGACGGAACTCGAATCCGAGTTCCCGAGCTCAAGATATCACATACGGAACCAAGGGTGCACTAATTGCCCGTTAGCCCCCCGATTTGGTTCCTAGAATCTAATTAAATTCAAAACTCATGCACCCAAGAACAAAATCATGCAACGAACACATAGGTAAGATCATAATAAACATAATTCATTTATACCAAGCTATCACGAAAAATGGAAATCGAATCGGAATCAAACAAGGTATAATCATATGCGTATAAGCAAATACGTTGGAAATTCAAATAAAATTCAAATAAAATAAGAAATAGATTCAAGTATGGAAAGAATGAATTAAATAAATGAAAGTTAATGTAATTAAACAATTAAATCACGTAAATAGTAAACACATACGTCATACCTATACGGCCGAAAAGTCGGGGCATTACATGCACCCCTTGGATACGGACATTTTCACAAGCTCTCACCTGTTGGTAAGCTTGGGGTTGGCTCCGGGTACGGTGAGGCATCTGGACTTCAGCCTGGGTAACTACGTCGTCAACTCACTTAGGCCAAGCATGTTCCTACTTTTGACTTAAATTTGTACTTTGTCTTGCCCCTACTTGATAGGGTTAGTATATTGGCTATGACAGGTAATGCTAACACTTAACGTTTTTCCTTTCTTACGCAGAATCAATCATAGTAGCTGCACGAGCCAAAGTCGTTGATCAGAAACTAAAGAAACATCAAGCTGAAGAAGCCAAGAAGGCTTAGGAGAGAGAGGCAAAGAGCCCCGCTCCTACGACAGAAGAGATTGCCCAAGCAGAGGGCTTGACTGAGGAGCACACTAAGGCAAAAGTTGTTGCGGTGGAAAGGGCGGGCTAGACAGAGGTGGGCCAACCTACATAAACCGACTGAGGGGCAGCCTGCAGACGCGCGAGGGGCTACCTAGATCCCAATGGACAACGTGCCCACTTCCTCTGCACCCAAAGAGAAAGCCGTAAAACCCCCAAAAAACAAGGGGACTTCTGTTCCGTCCGTCGGGCGGCCAGACTCTGACTCGGGGATTGCTTCTGGGTCGTTTCCGATCGAGGTCCTAAAGGGGCCCAAGAAAATACTGAGGGCGGGGTCCCCTCCAAAGTTGCGTAGCGAATCCCGAACATGTTGAACTGTGGCAAGGGGTAGCAACCCCCTACTTTCCAGGCGGGCAGTTCTCCCTGCTTCTTGATGCTGCGCGAGGACTATAAGAGGATAGTGAACATCCCCAGCTTTGAAGGGCCCAAGTATTCCTTCAACGTCCCAGACTTCAAAGCGGATGGGTCGGAGAGAAGGATTGCGACCGGCATGGTCGACCAAGATGCCATAGGGGCTATTTACTATGCCCTCCAAACCGTCGGTGGCCATCAGGAGTTGGCCAAGGAGGATAACGCAGCTCTCTCCTACAACAAGATCTCCTTGTTGTACTCGGTATGACTTCATCACTTAGGATTCTTTTTGTTTTAAGTGCTTCTCAATTTTTCCAACATCTCTTTCTCCCCTAGCTGATCGTGAGGGAATACCAATCGGCCACGCGTTGGAACTGGCAGAGACGGCACGTCGCAGGTTTCTGTCTAAAAGGGCCGAAGTGCTGGAGGCCAAGAGCTAGAAAGATAAAACAACCAAGCTTGCAAAGGAGAAGGATGAGATGAAGGAAATATATATGGGCAATCTCGAGCGGCTTGACAAGCATCTCAAGGAAGTGGCCCAGGAGAAGTCGCTCCTGGAAATGGAGATGGCCAGCCTTAGGACCGAAAAGGAAAGGTTGGAGACCGGGATCGCCCAAACCCAGAGTCTGTTGGACATAGCCGAAAAGGAAAAAAAGACGGCATACCAAAAGGGGATGCAGGATGGGTGGCAGAAAGGTTACGTTGACGGGGCAGAGAAATGGGGCGGAGACCACCTTCTGGACACTTGACAAGTTGGTGCCCCAGATCAAAGATAGTGAAGTGATGGACTTCCTGTGGTCAGACGTATTCGAGACCGTCTCCGGTACTTTGCGCGCTTCCGACATTGAGATGGGCTTAATGGGGTACCTGTCCCAAGTTCAGCTTCACCACCCTCTCCCCCATGATATGCTCAATGGTCCCAAAAGGTTGAATGCCGCCAACGATTATATTCCCAAGACGCTTCCTGAATAATTATTGGCCCGTTGCGATTCTGAAGAGGAAGAAGCTCAAGTTGAGGAGGGAGATGAGAGCGATGAGGAAGAGCCCGATTGGAGCAAGAAACCCTAAGGCTAGGCAGTGGAATGGGCCGATGCTAAGTCTGATAAATGCCCAGTGTCTGAGTTGGAGTTGCCAGAGCCTGTGGACCTTGGGAAGGCCAAGGAAACTCTGCTTGTGACCTTTTCGCCATCAGGCAGTGGGTCGAAAAACTTCGAGATCCAATGAGAAACATCAAACGGCCCTGCTTTGGCTATTCCGCCTCTAACCGCTCTTTCTCTAGCTCCCGTTAATACTGAAGATGAGCCCACTGACATCACAAATCAGGCCCCAACGAGTACCAACCTGATAACAAGGCCCAATCCTCCAGATTCGACTGAAGGGCCTGCTGCTGACATCGTGCATCCTCCTGTCTCCGCTTCTTGAACTGTACTTTTCTCTTTGTAATTAATCTCTTGTAATTTCCCATTTTCTGTCTTACTTTGTAACTTATTGGGGCTTAACCCCATTTTGAAACAAAAGTAACTCATGTTCAACTAAGTTGGTGCTCGTATTTCTCATTTGTTCATTGCGTTTTAGTATTTGTGATTTGCCTCTGATTCACCTTA
Source organism: Lantana camara (assembly GCA_037501455.1). NCBI lineage: Eukaryota > Viridiplantae > Streptophyta > Magnoliopsida > Lamiales > Verbenaceae > Lantana > Lantana camara. Next base: position 70,588,887 of record CM074860.1, read on the forward strand.
TGGAGTAAAACTGTTACAGAACTGTAACAAGTCCTAGCTCGAAATAAGATATAAGTCCTGGCTCGAAACAAGCTATAACCCCTTCAGTCGCGTGGACTTGTAGCTCATTATAGTTGACTTGTAGTTTACTGGGGCGTTGCACCCCTTCCTTAAGGCATTGATAGAATATCGAATGCATACCTAAGGGACAACTTCAAAATACTTTAAAAGACACTCAGATTAATTGGAAGTGCGGGGCATTCAGATTGACTGAAAGTAAGGAACATTCAGATTGACTGAAAATAAGAAACTTTTAAATTGACTGAAAATTGCTTTCATTGATGTAAACGAGTCTAGTACATAAAGCACTTACAACAAAAAGTAATTTAAACATAAAACTTCTTAAGATTGTGGGCATTCCAGGATCTGGGGATGGTATTCCCCTCCATGTCTTCGAGGTGGTACGCCTTGTTGTGGCCTATTTCTGCAATACGATATGGGCTTTCCCAGTTGGGTTGTAGTTTATCAACGTGCTTGGTTACTTCAACCTTTTTGAGGACTAGGTCGCCTATTTGGAAGGCGAGGGGTTTAACGCCTTTGTTGTAGCTCTGAGCCACTGTGGCTCGATATTGTTGCATGCGTTGAAAATCCTTCTATCGGACTTCTTCAATGGTATCGAGCTCATGAGCTCGGTCTTCTGCATTCCTAGCAAGCTGATAGTTGGATACTGTAGCACACTTAACGCAAAGGCACTACATCCCCCGCACCATAGTTCAATCCACATATGGAACGGGCACCCATACATGAATCAAGCCTATAGCGAACGGGAGACAATAAAACACTACCCTAGCTCAAATAATACAACAATCCAAAATAAAACCGGAAGCTTAAAGATATACATTCACTCCATTATTTGTTTTCATCTTTCCATTACATATTTACATCCCATCCGTCAGTTATCAAACATAGGTCATGATATATACATACTAGTCAAGTTCACCCAACAGTTCCAAATGCTCATAACATGTATCAAAATACAAAAGACCAGAGCTAGACTCCCAAAAGCGGTAAAATGGACTCAAATCCCGCCTAGCACTCGATCTTCATGGCCTAAAAATTGTGAGGTGTCAGTCTATGAAAGACTGAGTGAGGGGTTATAATTTAAAAGCACAAATACCATGCAAATTGTAAACTCGGGTAAGATTTTCATAAAACAATATTAGCTTAATAAATAAACAAGGCTCGCCCGAGGTTACAATCATTCCCTTTTCAGTTTAGTTATTTCAGTACAATTCAATATTCAGTGGCCCGGCGAGTGAGGGCAAATCTCCAACCTATCTCCGACAGTGTACATTAATTCAATGTTATCAATTAAGTGATCAGGCAATCAATTCAGTGCACAAATAGACAGTTTCAATCAATCCATCCTTTTTCCTCCGGGTGATGGGGGATTGCAAGGCCCCGCCATCCATTCTCATTGAGTATAGGGTTCATGATTCCCTATACTCGGAACTCCTTCCTCCACTAATCTCCTAGTGGATTCAGGGGTCATCCCGCAATTTGGTGAGGATAGTGCAAGAGTTGCCCATCGGCCCTTGCCTTCCCGGTTGGCTCAATACACTACCCTCGGGCCCTCTGTGAACATGTTTCACTCGCCAAAGCAATCAATCAATTCAATTCGATATCAATTCAATAACTCGGTACAATACCAATCAAACAGTAAGGGAATAATTCAGTTTTTGGAAAACTACAGATATAATTATTTGTTTTGGTCCAAAGCCACATAGGGTTGTAGGGTTCAATATAATTAGAAACAACCTCACCGTTACCAACACAAGAAGAAAGGATACACCTTATGGAGCGTGTTCCTCGTCTCCCGGACCGTGATCTGTGTAACAAAGGTACAAGTGTACATAAGACTCTACCCTTATGAACCAACGAAGACGAACGACATGTTCTAATAATGTTGCTTATACAATTTCAATCAATAACGATCATGAAATGTTCAATTTAGCAATTTAAGATAACAATGATCAAATAGGGCATAAAAGTCATATAATTCACATATGGGAGCCAAGAAAGTGAAAGGAATGCAATATGAAAGATTTTGGTGAAGTTTAGGAAGACTTGACAATTTTGGGAAAATGCACATGTTGTGGGAGAACTGTAATATCTTAAATTCTAGAAGTGAGAATTGAGTTTTGTTTGTTGTGTATGAAAGTAGACACAAAGACCTTTCAGACGGTATATGGCACGTTTTCTAATTCAAACCGAGGTGAAAATGGCGTAGGTTCGAAGTTGGACAAAATGCAGTTTCTGGAGGGTGGTCGCGGGCGCAACCAAAATCCTTCACAAAATGGTCGCGGCCACGACCAAGTATTTTTCCGAATTTTTGTCCAATTTTTTTAAATCTCGAAACTGGGCCAAAAATGGGTAGCGGCCGCGACCAGTTTTACACGTAAAATAGGTCGCGGCCGTGACCACATGCGTAGCAGCAGAAACAGGGGAGAAAACAGGGGTTTTCCATGCAAAACCAACCCAAACAATTATATTCCCAAATTCCAACCATAACAAATGTTGAAACACCTCATATATGGTTCATACTTCAAGTATTCATCAATTCAACCAAGAAATAAACATCAAAGTGGTAAAATCAAGCTTGAAACCCTCATGTATGAACATGCTTCCAACCCTCAATAATTTCAAGATTTTCATGCAATCCTTACTCCTTATGATCAAGATCATGCTCTCAACTTCAATCATGCAAGAATTCATCAACAAATCCCTAAATTCATACTTGATCACATATTCAAAGATTTCATGAAATTTTCCAATTCCTACCTTAAATCAAAGAGATGGTGATGAGATGATGAGATGAAGTTGATGATGCTCCTAGTTCTTCAATTCTTCAAAATTAGCTTGAGTTATGAGATGAAATTTCCTTCCTCCCTCAAGGTGCAAATGTCGGTTTTTACTAGGTGTTTGTGTGTGTGAGGTTTTTGCTCTTTGAATGATATGGAACATAATGGAAGAAATGAGAGATAATTCATGATATATTCTAAGTTTGGGCATGGAAACATGTGATTCAACCTTATTTGCACAAAAGTCCCTCATTTATTTAAATTAATGCACATAAGTATAATCTCTAACAAATGATGCAATTCACCTCAAGCCATGATATACATTTAATTACACAATTTCACATAAGGAACCAATTAAGGATCATATAATACACTTAGGTCACTTTATTTCACTGATTTCCATATAATTCATATAGATGGCATTTCATATAAATGTATACAAACATATGATAATTAATAATGCTGAAATTTGCAATTAACAACTAGATTAAGCAAATTTAAACCTCCCAACTCCCGAAGACCCGCTGGTGGAGTGCTTACCTGAACTTCCGAAAATTGGGGCGTTATAGATACTCTGGCAGTTTGATGGAGTAGCTCAGCTGGGATCATGGCCCTCGACCCATAAACGGTCGAGAAGGGTGTTAACCCTGTCGCGGTTCTTGTAGTGGTGGGGTAGGCCCACAGGACCCCATCAAGTTCATCAACCCAGGCTCCTTTCTTAGCCTCAAGCCTAGTCTAGAGATTCTGAATGATGATGCGTTTGATGACTTCGACTTGGCCATTTGCCTGAGGATTGCCAACTGATGCGAAACGCTAACTGATGCCCATGTCTGAGCAATAGGACCTGGTGCTGGCACTTTGGAATTGTGTTCCATTTTCGCAAATTAAAACCCTTGGAACTCCAAACCTACAGATGATATTCCGCCAAAGGAAGTTTTGAATAACCTTGTCTGTGATCTTCACAGCTGGCTGGGCTTCGACCCATTTGGAGAAATATTCAACCGCGACTAATAGGTATTATCTCTGGCCGGTTGCAAGCGGGAGTGGCCCTACTATATCAATCCCCCACTAGTCAAAGGGCCAGCAAATATCCACAGGGACCATCTCCGCGGGGTGCTGATGTGGGATGTTGGCATGCTTCTGACAATTTACGAATTTACGGGCATATTCCTTAGCGTCTTCATTGAGAGTGGGCCAATAGAACCCACTTCTGGAGACTTTCTTTGCTAAGGATCAACCACCTGCATGGTTCCCGCATTGCCCACCATAGATTTCCTCCAGCACATCCAAGGCTTGAGACGAGCTGAGACATCTTTTTGTTGGTCCCATGTATTCTTTCTTATATAACCTTCCCTCCGAATCAAGCGATCAACTTGCTGCTTTGTATCGGAGGCGCCTTGTTGCATTCTTGTCGGCGGGCAGGACTCCATCTCTGAGGTACAATATGAACTCATCGAGCCAGTAAGGCTCAGCTGGATCGATTGAGCATTTCGTTTCTGATTCCCCATCAATCACCCACCCCTTACTTGAAAGATAGGTGATGTTCTGGTCCTTGGAGCCTCTCATCCCGTTCGCGAATTTGGATAAGGCGTCTGCTCGAGTGTTTTCTTCTCTAGGGACCTGTTGCCGCTTAAATTCTTTAAATTCGGATGCTAAGGATTTGACCTTAGCAAGGTACTGGATCATTGTCTCTTCACGTACCTCATAGGAGCTTTCGACCTGGCTTGCCACAAGCGCCTCATACTCCGCTTCATTATTGATAGCTGGAAAATCCAGGGAGATGGAGAAATCAAGCTCTTGACCTTCTGTGCTTATCAGGGATACTCCCACGCCCCCTCCTTGAGAGGTTGAGGATCCATCGAGCGACATGGTCCATAGAACCGAGCACTGGGTCTGCTTGTTTGGGTCATCTTTCTCAATGAGAAAATCTACAAGGATTTGGGCTTGGTACGCAGCTCTGGACTGGTAGCTGATATCAAACTGGCTTAACTCAATTATCCAATTTACTATCCTTCCTGCAGCATCTAGCTTCTCCAAGACTTGGCGCAAACCTTGGTCTATGAGGACCACAATGGAGTGGGACTGAAAATAGGGCCTCAGTTTCCTGGAAGTGTGCACAAGTGCCAGGGTGAACTTTTTGATCTATAGGTAGCGTGTTTCCGCACCATGTAATATCTTGTTCACATAATACACCGACATGTGCTTCCTTTCACGGAGGGCTACCAGCACAGAGCTGACTGTCTCCTCGGTGATGGCCAAATATACGTACATGGTTTCCCCTGCAATTGGCTTAGCTAACAAGGGAGGGGAAGCAAGACACTCTTTGAGCCTTTCAAAGGCCTCATCACACTCATCAGTGCACTCAAATTTTTTAATATTTTGAAGAATTTTAATGAACGAGAGGTTTCTCTCGGAAGAGTGAGAGATGAACCTGTTTAGAGAGATGATCCGACCCACTAGACGTTGGACGTCCCTGAAAGTATGGGGCCTGTTGATGCTTTTCAGTGGTAAGATCTTCTTCGGGTTGGCTTCAATCCCCCTCTGGCTGACAATATAGCCCAGGAACTTTTCGCCTTCCACGACAAAAGAGCATTTGTTGGGGTTCAGCTTCATCCTGTACTTGCGCAGCAGGTCGAAAAGTCTAACCCAAATCCTCCAAGTGCATCTCCGCCTTCTCACTATTGATGATTATGTCATCAACGTACATTTCCATTATTTTCCCGATCTCATCTTCAAAGACTTTATTGACTAACCTTTGGTAGGTGGCTCCTGCATTCTTCAATCCGAAAGGCATGACCTCAAAATAGTAAATACCCTTTACCACAATGAATGCAGTTTTCTTCTTATCCTCCTAAGCCATAAATATTTGATAGTAGCCCTAAAAGGCATCCATCATGCTTAAAAGCTTGAATCCTGCGGTTGAATCAATTAGCTGGTCAATCCGCGGAAGAGGATAAGGATCTTTGGGACGCGCCTTGTTCAAATCTATCAAATCGTTACACATTTGCCACTTTCCTCCTGTTTTTGCCACCAGAACAACATTGCATAGCCAGTTAACGTATTTGGCCGGCGTGATGTATCCGGCATCGAGGAGGTTGTTGACTTTTTGCTCAATTATCTCATTGCGCTTGTTGCTTTGTGCCCTCTGTCGTTGCTTGATAGGTCAAAAGCTTGGGTCGACATTCAAATGATGTTCAATGACCTTTGGGTCAACGCCGACCAAGTCTGAGGACTTCCAAGTGAATACGTCTGCATTTTTCTCGTAAGAACTGAATGAGCATGCATTGCTTTTTACCTTTAAGGTTAGCTCCGATGTTGGTGGTTTTCTCTTCATCATCGGGTACCAGTTGAATGGGGATAATGGCACCCACAGCCATAATCTTCCAGTCATCCAATTTTCTCTTCTTTCTCGCGATGGTGGAGATCATTTGCTTGGAGCATATCTCAGTCGTTGGGTCATCTGGAATGGCAAGCTTCGTGTCCAGGAAGTCATCCACATTCAGCAAAGGAACAATAGTCTTGTTGGGAAGTTTTACCTTTTCCATGGAGATGGAGTAACATTCCCAAGATTCCGGTATGTTGCAGCGGAGCTCCCCGATCCCATGAGGAGTTGGCAGCTGGACGGTTTGATGCTATGTAGAGATTATTACTTGAAAGTTTATCAAGGCTGGACGCCCTATAATGATGTTGTAAGCAGAAGGTCCCTCGACCACCAAGCACTAAATCGTTTGCGTGACTCTTGGGCACCTCCCTAGGTGACGAGTATGACTCGCCCTTTGGAGTACACCTCCGACCCACTGAAACCTATCAAAGGTGTCTTGATTGGTTCATAATAAAGCTTATGATGGATATTCATTTTGTGCAAAGTCGAGTAAAAGATAATGTTGGTTGAGCTTCCATTATCAACAAAGGTTTTGTGTACAACATGATTTGCAACATCCAAAATGACTACCAGCAGACAACTCGGCATTTCGCCATCCCGTGGCATCACTGGTACAAAATCCCTATCGCTAAAGGAGACCTCCTGCTCTAGCCACTCTTTCCCTGACTCTACATGCATCACCTCTCTGGGCCCATAGAGCTCTCGACCCACCTTTCACCGTGACTGCTTGCGAGTGGTTTTAGAATCTCCTCCTGCTGGGCCCTCTGCTATCATGAATATTTCATTGGTAGGCAAGTTGTGAGGGCTTCCTTCTTCAGGCTTCTCTAGAGGCGGCTTGCACCCCCTTTTAGGAGGTGGGGAGTCTCTTGGGTCGAAAGCTTGGCTGGCTCGCTCGTCTAACTTCTTAACGAATTCCATCAGATGGCCCCCTTGGATCAGCCTTTCCACCTCTTCCCTTAGGGCGATGCATCCTGAGGTCCAGTGCCCAAATTGCATGTGGTAGGTGCAGCACTTGCCTGACTCCTTGGCCTTCTAAGTTTCCTTCAGCTGTTTAGGCTTCTTGAGCAGCCACTATCCATGACTTCATAGATTTCTTCTATGGGGTAAACCAAAGGAATGAAGGCTTTCTTGGCTCCGCTGCCTGAAGGCATCTCTCTTTTGAGCCTCCGCTCCACCCGATTGGAAAACCTTGGGGGCTCCGACCGAGATGGGTCAGAACCAGGGTAACGGTCGCCAGCTTGCTAATAAGCTCACCTTTCATTCTTGCGCGCTTGCGCTTGGGTCATTGACCTGACCTCCTCCAATTGCATAAAACGACTGGCAATGGCCATTATCTCCTCTACGTTTTGTGGGGATTGGAGGATGAGTTCGTCCGCGGAGTCCCTGTGTCGGATGGCCTTGTGGAGGGTTTAGGTCAACACATCTATCCCGGGATGCTCTACCTTGACAAATGCCTCATTGAAACAGACGAAGAAGCTCCTCAAGGTCTCGTCCTCCTCCTGAACGATGTTATACAAATAAGTTGACGGGAGCTTGACTTCTGCCAGGGAGGAGAAATGGGCCTTAAATTTCTCGGCTAATTGGGCATAGTCTTGGATGTTGTGGGGGGCCAATCTTTCTAACCAGTCTTGGGCTAGACCCTCGAGCGTGGTTTCGAAGATCTTGGCCCAGATGAGCCTGGTGCGGCCATAGAGGCTGACCTAGGCCTCAAATTTGGAACAATGTTTCACGAGATCCGTGTTCCCGTGGTAGATGAGCAGATTGGTAGGGACCCTATCCACCACTTTTGCGTTAATGATAGCATTGCAAAAGGGGGATCTCGCCTCCCTCCCGCTGCGATACACCCTTCCTGGATACTGGAGTGGGTGATCCTCTTGGTCGGTGAGCAACCTGGCCTCGGGGGCCTGCCGACGAGATATGGGAGGACACTTCCTGCTGTGGATCGAAATATTCCGACCCATGATCTGGGTCGTGAAGGTATTGTTGTTGCTGTTGTTGCTGCTGTTGTTGTTGCTGCTGCTGTTGGCCTCTCCTGGGGAGTTGATTTCTGAGGTTATTGGGGCCGACCTAGTGTCCCCAGTTAGCTCGCAAGTAGGCGTCGGGATGGACCCTAGTCCCTAAGCGCTCAAACACCAAGACATTCATAGGAACAGGATTTGTGACGGGACCCTCTATCTTCTTCCCTCACATTCATGAGGATTTGTGAGGGATGCTCCTCCTCTTGACCCTGTCGCCTTCTCGCAGGCTCCCTTCGGTGCGGAGGATTGTCATTGTCGTCGTAACCCTCCTCAACATGAGCACCAAGTTGGACCTAGTGCTGGGTCCCCGGAGCTGGAGCAATATAAATGGTCTGGGGCTGAATGTAAGGGTTTTGAGTGTAAGGAAGAGGCAGATATCCCTAGAAGCTAGGTTAGTTGGTGGGCTGTTGAACAACGTAGGGCATCTGAACAGAGGGCCCTTAGACAGTAGGGTACGCCATGTTCTGTGGAGTTAATGCAAGGGGACTCCCTCGTGGTAGAGTTGGCGTGTTGGGCTCCCTGTTCTCTGTTGCTACCGTAATGGCCTCTGCGTGGCACTGATGCATGTAAGCGGTTAGATTTGCTTCCGAGAGCACCACCCTGGGCGGCGCATTAGGAACGGCTTCAGCAGCCACAATGCCTACCACAGGAGGACGATAACTCCCCCTTAGAGCATTAAGGTCAGGGACGATCTCTTCCCCATTTTCTCCATAGACTCGCCGGTCGTAGCGTGTTTGCACTATGATGGCAGATATGTGTGATGCTTACTGGAAAAGACTTAGGCTTTTTGTTCAGAGTTTCCCACAGACGGCGCCAAGATGATGGTGTCAAAATCTTGCTATGCGCTGGACTGCATACTAGGACTCCCAATCACCCAAGATATTTGTATTCGTGAGGCAACTCGGATGCTTTCCTGAACTTAAATGGATGAACAAACGTGAACTCAAAGGCCAAAATAGGGAAAGGTGGGGGTTGAACCCATTTTGGCACTCCGACGCTCACGTCAGCTAAAGCTCTAGGTCAAAAATGCAAAGGAAGTAAGGAGTCAGAGTATGGAGGAAAGCTTACCCTTCTTGGTGTTGGAGATGGGTTTATATAGGAGAGAGATGGTCTCCGTAGGTGCAAGTACACCTCCAAGAAGGTGTGGATCTGTTCTGGTTGGACAGCGACGGATGGTGACCGGAACAGTACTTTTACGGCTAAAGCATTGTTTGTCTGCTCCTGCGAGGGCGGCTGACACCGTACTTGGTGTGGCCGTATTTAATGCGGTGTATTGTAGTGAGTGGATCGATCTAATGCTTGGGTCGGCCGCCTCTCAGTCAGGGGAGGCCTTGGGTCGAGATTCTCCCTTCACAAAGCATATGACCGCTTTTTCTCATGGACAAAGTGCTGGCTCGATGAGAGGGGTGACTGGGTCCAATCTAGGAGCTGACCTGTCAGCTTTCTCCAGAGGGAGAAGGACACGTGGCTCCTAGTCATAGCTCCCGTTTTTCACTTATCAATGCTATATGATTTAAAATTATGTTATCGATGCTTATATATATTAGAGTTGTTTTGCCCGATTTGTTGAATTGCTTATTAAAATTTTTGAAATATTTTGATAACGAGGTTATGGCGAAAATATTTGAAATATTGTACTGTACCGTCACTCTGTCTCGGGCCCGCCACCCAGCAATTTTATGATTTCATTGTATATCAAATCATTTCATAACACCTTACACCACTTTCTGAGCATTGTCATGCGTCTATGTGTTTTTATATTGAGTCTTGTATCTCACAAGTTCACTGTATTGTCTTTATTGTATAGTTGATCTCAACGGCTGAGATGTACCAGCTTCATAGGATTTCATCAAGTCTTTATCTCCATCATGGTATTGTTCAGTAAGGTTTAAAAGTGGGTTTCTCTTTTATTAGTTATCTATGACCCTTAACCCCCTAATGTGCAAGTTTTAAACCAAAAATATTATATGTAGATTTAGTTATTGAGTTTTTTCAAATAGGGTCAAATGGAATTCTAGATAAACAACCCCCTTATTATTATTGCATTGTTATCGTACTACTTCCCCATCGACTGTTTCGAAACGACATTGTTCATATTGATTTTTGGGCCCTTGGTTACATATATGGAGGGATCCGAGAAAGCAAGGGTTGACGTAGAACTTCGTGTATGAGTCTCACACTCTTTTACAGTGATACGAGAATTGTTAGGAGGTTAGTAGGGAAAGGGAATCAGGTCTTGGGGAGTCTTGAACCTTCTGACCACCATAATTGGATGGAACAGACCATGCTAACCCAACCATTAACTGGAGGAAAAAGGTTGAATTGTAAATGATTGATTGACTGACTGACTGACTGACTGAATGACTGCACACAAAAGATTGATTGAATGATCACCTAAATGATTACTAAAATTGAACCAATGTACACGAAAAAGGAGGATGGATGGAGAGTTTACCCTCCCCCCGGGCTTACCTATTGATCACGACTTAATCATTAAATTGAACTGAATTGAATAGTCAAAATCTCACCATGATGATCTTGTTTGCATTTTTTTTTTCCCACTTGGGAAGTGTATTTAAAACTTCACGTGGAATTATGGCATGCATGAAACGTGTTTACTTTAATTGTTATAGATTTATATTAAGTCCCATTTTTATACTCACCAGTCTTTTAATAGGGAGTTCACTTATAAATCGGCCTATCAAGCCCAACTTAATACTGATGACGTAGGATGGGACATGTGGAGCTGGATATAGAAGCTCTAGGGACCAACCAAACTGGAGTTTTTTTTTTGTTTCTGCAACCATGGGAGCATTCTTGTGAATGCCCTCGGATTCGATAGAGGCGGCTTCCGCGATTCAGACACGTGTCGACAATGTAAAGAGGGAAGGGAAGACATTGTTCATTCCTTGAGGGACTGTCGTGAGGCTAAATAAATTTGGGAGTTCATAATCGCTCCCATGGAGTTCACATGCCTTCAAAATTTGGGAGGTACTGTGTGGCTTCAGGAGGGTATCCCGGAGCAAATTTCAAGAATATAATTCTTCCTACTTGCCCTCGTAATTTTATATTCTTGGCAGACCTCGGGTCTATCTGGTAACAAACAAACTTTTGATTTTTCCGTCTAAGATGATCCAGTTCAAGGTATGCATTAATCTGATTAAAGTGTTGGGAAATGATTTCCATACTTTTTCGAACAAAACTGTGAACTTGTGGCCGAATGAGATAGAGAGCAAGAGCTTGATTAAGCCTCCGAAAGGGTGGTGCAAGCTTAATACGAAATTACAAATGGTAGTGTATTGTTGGAAAATGACTCAGCTGCATTTGAAGGGGTGCTCAGAGATGAATATGGAGAATAGATAGTTAGTTTTGCACCACATGGACATAATTCAATCACTGTGGCAGAACTTATAGGGCTAAGGGAGAGATTGCGGATTGCGTGTAATAGGCGTATTGTTAAAATGGAAATTGAAAGTGATTCGAAAATCATGATCGAACTTGTGGATAGAGCAGGTGTTTCAGTTCATCCTCTGGAAAATGTAATTGCAAATGTTAGGGATTTGCTAAGGAAGAATTGTTCACAGCCATACCATGTTACGAGAGATTTTAACTTTCATACAGATGGCCTTGACAAGAAGGGACACAGACTCCAGGATGTGTGCATTTGGTTGGAGCTCCCCTGATGCGGTGGACATTGTGATTGCAAAAGTAGATATAGTAGATTCGATAATCACATATTCGGGGGGATTGCGTTAAAAGGGACGCCCAAGTCTTTTTTTCATAATGTAACCCCTAGTTTTAAAAGAATTAATTATCTAACCCTTTGCTTCATTAACGTTTAATTAACTCTTAATTACTTACTAAATCTTCATTAGCTGGGACCCCATAATTTATACAAATTACAAACTGACCCCAAATCACATTCTGCCAAATCGCGACTGGTTGTGCGACCCAAAACCCTATTTTTCTGAAAATTTTTCTCCGATCGCTGTGTTCTCCGATCACATTCAACAACACTATCTCTCTGATTACACTGAAAATGTCAAACAACAACAATCAAAGGTAAGAACGATTCCGTTTCCTATGGGTTTTTTTAAAATTTTATGTTTTGAAAGATACCGGTTCATTTGCGTTTTCACTCAATGATTCTTTCCAACCTGAGAATGGATTCGTTATCTGGGTTTAATGCATTACTTTCCATAGCCTGTTTTAGATGCTATATAACGAGTCCATTATGTATACATTATAAAATTTATCAATATGTGGGGAGAAAGGTATGATTGTATCTACAGATTGGGTTCTCCCCGATGACAAATTACAGCCCAAACTAATTGAGTCAGGTTTCATAACCTGTTTTGGAATATGATTTTGGCAAAAAATACAACCAAATAGAGTTTTAGACTTCAACATTCGAGAACTCGATACTCCCTTAGTTGAGTACTCGATTCATATAATCGAGTACTCGATTAATATGTATGTAGTATTTTTTTTTTAAATTTTGTAATGTCTGCATGGTTAATTAGATCTTGTTTCCGACTGTGTGTAGGAACGACGACTGGGTTTTGTCAAAATTTGTTGTTGGAGTTGAATATAGAGTGTGGGAAGAAGAATCCACATGTTGGAATTGGGTTACGGCCAACAAGCAAACGACTGCTCTTCTTGTGAACAATCAGGCTACATTTCAAATGTTGATAAGCGATATTATTGAACAATCAGGATTTACTTACTCCCATGATGATGTACATGTGAAATATTTTCTTACAAGTCTGATCGCGACCTTCAAGTTTACTTCGTCGATATCTCTCCTCAGGGTTGGAGGCCCATTTTAAAGGTTTCTGTTGATAAGAGGGAGAGTCAAATAGAATCCGAACATGTTGATACCACTAGGTTTACTAAGGATGAAGATCAATCAGAACAACATTATGAAGACTTCAATCTCCCTGATAACAACGTTGAAGACTTCAATCTCCCTGGTAACATCCTTGTTGTTAATTATACAAGCGACGATGTAAACGAAGAAATGGTAAATTGTTGTAATGAAGATCGTCAACATCCCTCTGAAAATGTTATCGACTAAAAAGTGCCCAATCAACCTATTAATGAGGAAGAAGAAGCCATCATATGTAATGATAATCCAGTGATCAGGATTAAAAGTCATACGTGGGATCATGGTTCAGATTTTAATGATGATGAAGAGTTTATAAACAAAGAAGACGCCATTATGAGCTCAACCTAGTTGCATGTAAGGAAAGCTTCCAATTCCGTACAATAAAATCAACAAAGTCCCTTCTTGTTCTTGGATGTTATTCCAAGGATTACAAGTGGTGGGTTCGGTGTGTTAAATATCCTAATTCTGACAAATTTATCCTCTGAAAGTATAATCGGATTCACAGTTGTGGGTTGGAACAAATATCTACTCATCATCAACAGGAAACCGCAAAAATTATTGGGGAATCAGTGAAACCATTATTTTTAGACAGGAAAGGTCCTACACCACGCGAAATTCAAAAGTACATCAAAGCTCAATTTGGGTTCAAGGTTAGTTACTGGAAGTGTTGGATGGGCAGAGTACATGCAAAGAATATTGTCAGAGGATCACAGGAGCATAGATATGCAATTATAGATGCATATCGTTATATGCACACAAGTAGGAATGAGGAAGCATCACTGAATTGGTTCTTGATAACGAAGACAGGTTTTATTACTTTTTTGTTGTATTTGGCCCTTGCATACGGGGTTTTACATACATGCACAAGGTGTTAGCCATTGAAGGTTGTTTCTTGATCGGTAAATATGATGGTACTATCCTATTGGCTACTGCACAAGATAGTGAGAACCATATGTATCCTATTACATGGGCAGTGGTCGATTCAGAAAATAATACATCATGGGAATGGTTTTTTAACAATTTAAAAAGGATAATACCCGATAGTGATGATCTCTATATAATATCTGATAGACGTGTTTCCATTAAAAATGTTGTTGCCAGTGTTTATCCTAAGGCACATCATGGATTTTGTACGAAGCACTTATCGGAGAACTTGAAGCAACGTTTTAGAAAAAGTGTGATCCTTGAGCTATTTTTTAGGGCAGTCAAAGCATACACCGTCGAAGATTTCATGGAGCACTACAGGCAGATCGAACGTATTCACAAACATGTAGCGGAATACTTGAAGGATGATGTTGGTTTTGAGTAATGGAGCAGGGTTCATTCTAAAGGAAACATGTATGATGTTCTGACTAGCAACATCGCCGAGTCTGTCAACTCAAGGATTCGATTCGAAAGAGAGTATCCTGTCCCTGCTCTGTTTGAGTGTATCATATGAATTTTGGCTGACTAGTTCCTCACTCGGCGAACGGACATGATCAAATGCAATACAATTCTGGTTCCATCAAAAGAGAAAGTTCTACAGAGTAATTTAGAGAAATCTAAATCTTGCATTTCACAACAGTTCACTGATCATGAATTTTCTGTGCGCGGACTTGGAGCGGAGGTTATGGTTGACTTGAACAATATGACCTGTACATGTGGAGTCTTCCAAGTGGATAAGATCCCCTGCACCCATGCATTATCGGCCTTAAGGGAGCAAAACGTAGAAGGGTTTGGTCAAAGAATATATTCTTTATGCTCTAAATTTTACAATGTTGAGTATTACATACATGTCTATTCCGAGATAATATTCCCTACACCCCCAGAGCTACAATCGGATCTGCCTGAAGGTATAGGTATTAAACTAGTAAAGCCACCACCACTAAAGGTGCGTGTTAGAAAGAAAAGGATGAAGCGATTCCAGGCACCGTCTGAGGGAAGAAAAAGATACAATACATGTTCAAAGTGTGGAGGAAAGGGTTACAAAAAGAATACATGTTATCGGGGCGCCGAAGAATCGAATAGCTAATCGAGAACTCAATTGGTTTTTTGCTCTGTATTTTGCATAATTTTATTTAAAAAAATAGAGTCTGAGTCGAGTACTTGATCAATTTGTCGATCTTATACATTTTTGTCAGAAGATACTTGTTTTTCCCTTGTAATTTGTAGATTCTGATGCACTTCATTTTATATGAAATATTTTTGAAATTGTTTCATACATTTGTACCTTGAAAGTTGCGGACTGACTGATGAACATATATTAGACCATTTTTCAATATGTACGGAAATCATGGAAAAATATACAGCCAAATTGAGTTTTTGACTTCCATATTCTCGAACTCGAATCTTTCATAGTCGATTACTCGATTGACAAAATCGAGTTCTCGAGTGATTATAAACATTTTACAAAATCGTATTAGGACTCATAGCATCGTAGATCCTTTGAATTTTCTAGCTTCATTTTGCTCCAGGGTCCATTTAGAACCTTTGTGACTTCTTCCTAATTTTAGGAATATATTTAATTTCGAATAATTTCTCCTAAACATTTTACAAAATAAGATAATCACTAGACTTGGAAAAATAACACATTTAATTTATTAGAACATTCTTCAATAAGTGGGGAACATTATTTTGGCAAAAAATTCAACCAAATCGAGTTTTCGACTTCACAATTTGAGAACTCGAATCCTTCATAGTCGAGTACTCGATTGAAAATTTTGAGTTCTCGAATGATTATTTACATTTTACAAAATCATATTATGACTCCACATCGTAGATCCTTTGTATTTTCCAGCTTCATTTGTTGGAAAACTCGAAAGAGTTGAGCAGCGAAAGTTTAAAAATTTTCAAAAGTTTAATCGTTATCTTACAATTTTCGTATCATAACGTTGGGTGTTGTAGAAACTTACAAAGTTAGAAGCTTTCTAGTGATGTCATTACCGTTTAACGAAAATCCTTCAAGCGAAGTCCCTCGAACGGCCTTCGAATTAGAGTCCAAAGTAGAAGTCCTCCAAAGCGTATCCACACCAGACCTAGAACACGATCAAGCGAGTGAGAATGCTAGTTCTATGGCTTGTGTTAGGATAGGATAATTTTTCTTTGAAAACTTTTCTTTTGGATTTTCTCGAAAACTTAACACTTCATGAGTGTTGGTCTAAAGAATAAGAGAAGCACCACCACTAGTATAAATACTAGGGGGTTCGAACCACTTAGGGTTTCCCTAAACCTAGTTGGCTTCTTTTCTTGGTCACTAAATAACTCATTTAATTATTTAATTTAATTGGAATAATAAGGTCTTAACTTATTCTCCAAGTCTAGCAAGAGAAGACTTCTCTCTCCTAAAATAGGAAGTTGGACTTTTCAACTTTCCTAAAGTTAAAAGTTAATATTCAATAAATAATTTAATTCTCAATTAATTATTTATTGGGTTAAGTTTATTTGAGAATAGTCTTAACAATTTATTCAAAATTAATTAAAAGACCAAAATTAATTAATTACAATTTAATTAATTAATTCTAGAAAAGAATTCGCATGTGAAATAAATCACAAGAAATGCGACACGCGTGAAGCTACGTGTATGTGACACGTGGCAGCCATGTTGGCCGTGTGACACTTGGCATCAGCCTCGTTTATGCCCATTTTGATCAACCATTTTGATCCTTCGTTAATCATATTAACATCCTACCATAACCCTCGTGTTCTGGCATTTGTGTGTGACTCTTTAGGTTTATTATTCGATTAGCAGTGACAGTAATTAACTAATTCCCTAATTAATTAATCAATTCACAGATCATACTACCGTAATCTAGCAATGGGTGTGTGACCCCTAGCCGAATAACGAAATGAATCGAAGAACCTTTTAGTCAATGACAATCAGTGAAATACGATCCTCCTACAACTCCATCTCTCAATCAAGAACTAAGGCATGGGAATATTCTCAGAGCCCAAATATTCTTGATCTTTAAAGTTAAGTTCGTTTCATATCCATTTTGATCTCAATCCTAGAAAACCTCATTTTCTAGATGTCTTGATCTTTTATCCACCTTGGCCAAGGGTTTAATGTTTAATGGATTCCGAACAACTCAATCAGTAAGAGATCATTCTTGTTCTTCACAAGTGTAGGTCCTTTATCGATTCTATTAATTCTATATATGCCACTTATGTAATCCCAACATAGGTCTTGATTCAGGTGTCTATATGGCGACACCCTTTTGAGCCTATATCAAAGATTACAGAGTTAGCTCATATGAGACATTACAGAATCTCAAGTCTAAGGATTAATGAATCACGTCATTGACCTGTGAGATATTTTCTAATCTGGATGTTTCAGGAAACTTCCTTTCCCATTTAGGAATGTTCTCACGCGGGACATCACTGATGAAGTTCCTGTAACAATCACCGTTATGTATTATGAATGCATCAACGTATGCACTTATCACTCCATGAATCTGAGTGATCTTTCAAAAGGACATAATCACATAAGCAAGTCTCAGCAGAGTCAAGGTCGACACTCCCACTGTCTGTCGGACTCATTGACTTGGAGAAGTTTCTAGTCCTTGCCTATGGAGTTAAGAACTTGTTTCTTGTTACGTTCCCATAACGAAAAAGTTCTTAACGGCCTCATCGGATTAAGGGAGTTCAATACATGCAAAACACAGTCGACCCAAACAGACATAAATAAGCACATAAAGAAGTGATTGCCTATGAACAAAATCATCTCGTTTATTATTCAAAGACTATTTGTGATTTTACAAGGAAATAGTAAAGCAAACATCTGCTTTAAGGGCACTATTCCTAACAATCTCCCACTTGCCCGTTAAAGCCACTCAGGAGCTAATCTAAGACCCATCTTCTGAAGATGTCCTTCGAAAGCCTGTTGACTAAGGGCTTTAGTAAGTGGATCTGCCATGTTCTCTACCGATGTGACCCTTTCAATTTGCACATCTCCTCTCTTGATGATATCATGGATTAAGTGATACTTCCTCAAAATGCGCTTGGTCCTTTGGTGAGATCTTGGTTCTCTTGCTTGAGCAACTGCCCCGGTGTTGTCGCAAAACACTGTAACCGGCTCTTTAATGCTAGGAACTACACCCAACTCTTGGATGAAGTTTCTTACCCAAACACCTTCCTTAGCTGCGTCGTTTACAGCTAAGTATTCGGCCTCAGTAGTCGAATCTGCAGTGGTCGCTTGCTGGGAAATTTTCCAACTCACTGCTCCGCCGTTCAGGCAGAATATGTATCCTGACATGGATTTAAAGTCATACATGTCTGATGCAAAGCTTGCATCACAGTATCCTCTAATGACAAGATCTTGCTGGCCTCCGTAAACCAAGAACAAATCCTTAGTTCTTCGCAAGTACTTAAGGATGTTCTTTACAGCAGTCTAGTGACCTTCACCAGGGTCAGATTGGAATCGGCTAGTCACGCTAAGTGCATAAGCCACATCCTGTCGAGTACATAGCATCGCATACGTTATGCTTCCTATAGCTGATGCATAAGGAATTCTGGACATCCTGGACTTTTCAAGTTTAGTCTTGGGACACAGCTTCTTCGAAAGAACTGTTCCGGGCCCATTGGAAGTTTTCCACGTTTGGAATCTTCCATACTAAACCTCTTTAATATTTTATCTATGTAAACCGATTATGATAATCCTAACAATCTCCTAGATCTATCCCGATAGATCTTTATCCCGAGAATGTAGGATGCATCACCAAGATCCTTCATCTCAAATTGGTTCAATAACCAAGACTTTGTTACTTTCATGTCATCCTTCGCATTCCCAATGAGGAGGATGTCATCTACATAAAGTATCAGAAATTAAACCGAGGTTTCCAATTCTTTCTTGTACACGCAGGATTCACTCGGATTTTGAATAAAACCAAACGATTTGACTGCTTCATCAAACCTAATATTCCAATTCCTAGACGCTTATTTCAATCCATAGATTGAACGTTGGAGCTTACAAACCTTTTGTTCGCTCCCACTGAATGTGAAACCCATGGGTTGCTCCATGTAAATATCTTTGTTAATGTCTCCATTGAGAAAGGCAGTTTTCACATCCATTTGCCATATCTCATAATCATAATATGCTACAATGGCAAGCAAGATCCTAATGAATTTTTGCATTGCAACCGGGGAGAAGGTTTCATCTAAGTCTACACCTGGTCTTTGAGTGAAACCTTTAGCAACTAATCTTGCTTTAAAGGCTGTCATGCTTCCATCTACTCCAAGTTACGCTTGTATATCCATTTACACCCTATGGGCCTGATCCCATCAGGTGGATCAACCAAGGTCCAAACTTGGTTAGAGTACATGGAATCCATTTCGGATTTCATTACTTCTTTCCACTGTTCAGAGTCCGAATCTAAAAGTGCCTCCTCATAAGTTAATGGATCATTATCCATTTGAGATGTTTGGTGGAGAAAACTATACCATCTCTCTGGTTGTCTAGGAATGCGTTCAGAACGTCTTATTTGAGGAGGATTTTTACGTGTATCACTCTCTGTGATTGGCTGAGGGATGTTAGTCTCCAAATTTAGCGTGGGACCTTAGTCTCGAACTTCTTCGAGTTCTCCGATCTTGCCTTTCTTTTCTTTAAGGAACGATTCCTCAAGAAAAGTAGCATTTCTTGACACAAAGACCTTTTATTCAAGAGGATCGTAGAAATAATATCCTATTGACTCTTTAGGATATCCAACAAAGTTACACAAGCTTGATCTAGCTTCAAGCTTATCTCCCACTGTTCTCTTCACGTAAGCAAGACAACCCCAAATTCTTAAGTATGAATAATTAGGGATTTTGCCAAACCACATCTCCAATGGAGTTTTAGGTATAGATTTGGAGGGAACAAGATTCAGAATCTTAACTCCTGATTCAAGGGCAAACCCCAGAATGAAGGTGGCAATTCAGTGAAACTCATCATGGAATAAACCAGATCAAGTAATGTTTTGTTCCTTCTCTCCGAAACTCCATTTAATTGAAGAGTTCCCAGAGGAGTCCACTGAGAGATAATTCCATTATCTCTGAGATGACTAAGGAATTCGTCACTTAGATATTTCCCACCTCGATCAGATCAAAGTACCTTAATCTTGTGACCGGTTTGGTTCTCAACCTCCTCTTGAAATTCCAAGAATTTCTCAAAGGCTTCAGATTTATACTTCATTAAGTACACATAACCAAAACGACTAAAGTCGTCTACGAAGGTTATGAAATACTGATGATTGTTTCTCGTACTTACACTAAGTGGTCCACAAACATCAGTACTGATTAAATCCAATACTTTAGTGGCACGTTCCACTTTACCATTAAAGGGAGTTTTGGCCATCTTTCCTTTAAGACATGATTCATAATGAGTTAACTCTTTAAGTTTATTATCGTAGAATGATCCTAAATTAGTTAACTTAGTAATCCTATCTTTAGAAACGTGGCCTAAACGTGCGAGCCATAAAGAAGCCGAGATCTTGTCATCTCTTTTTCATTTGTTTAATTGTTGTATATTCAGAATATTAATGTCTTTAGTTGTATAAAGTCCATTAGATAATGTACCAAGCAAAACGGAAGTTTTATTCTTCTTAAGATAAAAGTTTCCATTTCTAGAGAAAGTCTCATATCCTTCACAATCTAATATTGGAATGGAAATTATATTACGAATAATAGAAGGTATATAAAGGACTTTATTCAAAACTAAAGTAAAGACACCTAAATCTAATCTACACATCCCGATGGCTTGAGCTTGAACGCTTGCTCCATTCCCAACCTTCAAGACGCATTCTCCTTCTTCAAGCTGTCGAACCTCATTTAGCATCTGTACATCATTACAGATATGATCTCCACAGCCGGTATCAAGTACCCAAGAATTAGAATCAATAGATAGATTTACTTCAATAATAAACGCACCTTTCTTTAGAGTATCCTTGTACTCTTGGCAGTTCCTCTTCCAATGCCCTTTCTTGCCACAATGATGGCAAACGTCCTCTGTCTGATCTTTTCTCTTCTTAGCCTTTCTCTTTCTAACTCCTCCATTGGGTTTAAGAGATCCCTTCTTATTGGAAATTTTCTTCCCTTTGCCTTTAGAAGGCCCAGAAGAGGAAGTAGCCATCATTACTTTGTGATCCTTCTTTATCGTGTCTTCAACAGTCACAAGTTGACTAATCAGCTCAGCTACAGTAGCATGAGGATGATTCATGTTGAAGTTTAACACGAAAGGATTGAATGATGGTGGAAGTGACGCGAGCAACAAATCCACAGCGAGTTCTTTACTCAGTGGCATTTCCATGGAGGTCAGTTTCTCGTTCAAAGCAAGAAACTTGAGACCATGCTCATGGACACTTGTACCTTCTTTCATTCTAAGATGAAAGAGCTCCTTAGAGGTGTTGTACCTTAGAACACGCTCTTTGGGGCGGTATAATTGCTCGAGATGGTCATAAATCTCCCAAGCGTTATCCATAGACTCATGTTGCCTTTGCATATCTGGAGACATGTTGGCCAACATGAGGCAACGGGCTTGAAGATTATCTTTAGACCATTTCGCAATCACCTCTCTTTCGGCCCGAGTCGGAGCTTCGCCTTCAGCAACAGGCTCTCCCTCGAAGAGAATAAATCTACTCTTTTCATAATCTAAAACTATCTTTAGATTATGAAGCCAATTAGAGTAATTGGGCCCCGTCAACTTGTTTGATTCGAGGATGGATACCAAAGGGTTTTTGGTTGCCATTTCAATTGTAGAGAATCATAGAACTACAACCTAAATGAAAAACAGAGAAATCATGAGCATGCTGAATAATAACGATTACATATTATCAAGGTCTTTAGAAATATGTTCTCCTACTATTTTTAGAAAGTCTAGAAACCCCAACTACTTTAGAAGAAACTTATTTTCCCAATGGGCACTAGGATCCCAAGAATTCTTAGTTTTGGACCCACAACTCGTGAGGCACCCAAAGGTCTAAGAATCTTTAGGTGGGTACGAATTGCCGATTCCATCCCCATGGAATCCCTAGTAATATTTTTGCATCACTAATCTTGTTGGAAAACAGGAATCAGAAAGCAGCGGAATTTAAAATTTTTCCAACAAAAAGGATCGAAACTCGCAATCGTGAATCCGAATTCGTAGAGATTGGAAACTTACTTTTCAAAAATCTTTCTTGAAGCGTTTCAAGCTACCCAAGAACGCTCTTCTCGCGGCTTGATCCCCTCTCCTTGGTAAAGCTCGAATCTTTAAAAACTTCTAACTTGAAGCTCTCTAGAGATAGTCCACCAACTTGACTACAATCTAACAAGTAAGTATGCTAGCTCACTAGTTAGTGTTTAGGCTTAACCTAGAGTTTATGTGATCTTGGAGAAAGGATGGTGTTCAACACATGAACCAAAAGAAATCATCAATTACCCTCTAAGGGGAGCTCGAGCTCCCCTATATATTGGAAAGGGAGGGGCGGCTGAACCTACTCCTGTTAGACTAAGGATTTGGTCCCTCTCTCTTATTACTTGATCATCAAGTAATTCCAAACTTTGACTTTTGAATTCTAATTCAAATAAACTTTTAAGAGAGCTAAAATATTCAAAACCCTTTTTGGATAATTTTATACTTTATTTATTAATAAATAAATAACTTATTTTTATCTAATTAATTAATTCGTAATTAATTAAATAGATTATTTTTCTCCAAAATAAGACTTTCTTTTTAATTCAAAAATTAAACCAAAGTCTATTAAATAATTAACACATTAATTATTTAATCACATATACATATATATGCACGTGTGACACACGTGTCCCCAAGGACACGTGTCACTCACGTGACCCACACGTGTGGAACCCTTTTGGCTCGATTAACTCATTTAATCATTTCAAAGCCTCAACTCATGTAACCAAGTTGTTGTGTGTGACCCTCTAGGTTCTCAATTCAATTAGCAGTGACCCTAATTAATTACACTGATTAATTAATCAGTCCACAGATTAAATGACCATAGTCTAGCAACAGGTGTTTAACCCCTAGCTGAATTGGAATATCTCGATTCGACAGAACCTTTAAGTCATTGATTCATGTGAGATACAATCCTTCTACTTACTATCTCTCAACCAAGATCTAGGGTAAGGGAATAATCAGAACCTTAATAATCTTGTCTTAAAGCTAAGTGAATTTCATATCCATTTGATCTCAATCCAAGAAACCCTTTTCTTGATGTCTTGATCTACTGCCTTGGCCAAGGACTCCATATGGCATATAAATGACATACACAATAAGAGATCACCTTGCAAATGCAAGTGTAGGTCCTTTCTTGATTCTCATTCACTTTCATGAGTCACTTGTGCAGCCCCAGCATAAGCCTTGAATCAGTTGTCTAAGGCGACACCCTCTAAAGCTTATACCTAAGACTACAGAGTTAACTCATAAAGTGATATGGAACCTCAAGTCTAAGGATCAATTAATCACATCAATGACTAGTGAGATATTTCCTAATCTAGAAGTTTCCATTTCCTGAAATAGAAACTTCCTTTCCCATTTAGGAATCTTCTCACACGGGGCATCTCAGTGAACTTACTTATGGAAATAAGCACCCTTATGTATCACACACGTATCAACTATACACTTTGCACCTACATGAAACAAGGTGGTCCTTCTTAAGGGCATGATCCCACAAGCAAGCCTTAGAGCAGTCAGGTTGACACTCCCACTGTCTGTAGGACTCATCGGCTTGGAGTATTTTACTAATCATGACTTATGTGATATAGGGCTCGTTTCATGAACCATTTCACCTAAATGGTAGAGTCCTAAAGTCATCAGGATTTGGGGAGTTCTCATACATGCACAACTAAAGTAAACGCATACCAAACAATAGCATATAAAGAAGTGTTGCCTCAATTCGTTATTTTATTCAAAGATTGTCTGTGATTACTATAAGGAAAAGTACAAAGCGGATATACAATTGGCTTTCTAGGGCACTATTCCTTTATTATTATCATAATAAAGCGGACAATTTGGTTTTTATTCATTTATAAACCAAAATAAGCACTTTATCATAATAAAGCGGACAATTTGGTTTTCATTCATTTATAAACCAAAATAAGCATTATATATATATATATATATATATATATATATATATATATATATATATATATAATCATAATAAACGGACAATTTGGTTTTCATTCATTTATAAACCAAAATAAGCATTATATATATATATATACATATATAATCATAATAAAGCGGACAATTTGGTTTTCATTCATTTATAAACCAAAGCAAGCAAAACCCTAAGTGTCGTCACCCTCTTCCACCGGATATATATATATATATAACGTAAATTTAGTGCTAGAGTTTTGCAAAACAGCCCCTCGAGTTTGATAAAAATTAAAAAAGAATGTTTAAATATATTTTAATCGCTATACATCGAACAACGTGTTGTCCCTATAGATTAGCCGTTTATAGCCATTATTTGCTTCTCTTAATATAAGTATTTGCATGTCTATTTGCATGATTATTGATTCTTTCAAGCATATCCAAGAATAATGGCAAGTTCACACAACTCTACAAGCAATGCTACATTGAGATATAGAAAGGAGAAATGTAGGAAAGATTATGCGATCAGTGGACTACAATCAAGGTGGTTGAAAGGGATAATCATAATAGAGGAAGGTTGTTTTATTGTTGCAATCTGCATGGATTTTCTCATTAGTGTAACCCAATCGAAGAGCAACAACATGATCAAGATCAAGGTGAAACAATAAGCAGACCAACAACAACATTCATTCGAGGCAGGCCAGAACAAATAACGTTGAGGTTAATAGTTATGAATATGTGTCTTTTAGCATTGATATTGATTGTTTACCTTTTTAAATCCATATTGTAAGTCATTATGGTCTATATTTTTTGTAATAAACAATCATCCTGATCAATATTTACGCTTTGTGTAATAAACAAACACCTTTGTGTTAGAATGTTTAAATTAATCCTACCAGAAATGTAAGATCCCAAACTTATTACTACCCAAGGTTATTGTTTTGGGTTAACCAAGGCTATAGACCACTGCATACGCTTTGGAAACTACATTTGGCAAAAATTCAACTAAATCGAGTATTCGACCTGAAGATTCGAGAACTAGATTCTGCCTTAGTCGAGTATTCGACTCATAGAATCGAGTACTCGATCCTTCACATTCGTGGAGATTTTCCCTTTTCTTTTTTAATTTTTCTTGTAACTCATTATTTGTTTGGTATTCATAGAGCCATACTTGGAGATGATCCACAAACAACTTTGTGTTAGAAGGTTTAAATTAATCCAACCTGAAATGTAAGATCCCCCACAAAGTTTGACAAATTGTCTACAATGTCAATTACATTGAGGTCGTAAAGGAAGAAAGGTATGATTGTTTCTTTATATTGTGTCTCTCCCGATGACAAATCCATATTGTAAGTCATTATGGTCTATATTTTTTGTAATAAACAATCATCCTGATCAATATTTACGCTTTGTGTAATAAACAAACAACTTTGTGTTAGAATGTTTAAATTAATACTACCTGAAATGTAAGATCCCAAACTTATTACTACCCAAGGTTATTGTTTTGGGTTAACCAAGGCTATAGACCACTGCATACGCTTTGGAAACTACATTTGGCAAAAATTCAACTAAATCGAGTATTCGACCTGAAGATTCGAGAACTAGATTCTGCCTTAGTCGAGTATTCGACTCATAGAATCGAGTACTCGATCCTTCACATTCGTGGAGATTTTCCCTTTTCTTTTTTAATTTTTCTTGTAACTCATTATTTGTTTGGTATTCATAGAGCCATACCTGGAGATGATCCACAAACAACTTTGTGTTAGAAGGTTTAAATTAATCCAACCTGAAATGTAAGATCCCCCACAAAGTTGGACAAATTCTCTACAATGTCAATTACATTGAGGTCGTAAAGGAAGAAAGGTATGATTGTTTCTTTATATTGTGTCTCTCCCGATGACAAATCCATATTGTAAGTCATTATGGTCTATATTTTTTGTAATAAACAATCATCCTGATCAATATTTACGCTTTGTGTAATAAACAAACAACTTTGTGTTAGAATGTTTAAATTAATCCTACCTGAAATGTAAGATCCCAAACTTATTAATACCCAAGGTTATTGTTTTGGGTTAACCAAGGCTATAGACCACTGCATACGCTTTGGAAACTACATTTGACAAAAATCCAACTAAATCGAGTATTCGACCTGAAGATTCGAGAACTAGATTCTGCTTTAGTCGAGTATTTGACTCATAGAATCGAGTACTCGATCCTTCACATTCGTGGAGATTTTCCCTTTTTTTTTTTAATTTTTCTTGTAACTCGTTATTTGTTTGGTATTCATAGAGCCATACCTGGAGATGATCCACAAACAACTTTGTGTTAGAAGGTTTAAATTAATCCAACCTGAAATGTAAGATCCCCCACAAAGTTTGACAAATTCTCTACAATGTCAATTACATTGAGGTCATAAAGGAAGAAAGGTATGATTGTTTCTTTATATTGTGTCTCTCCCGATGACAAATTACTGCCCAAGGTTATTGTTTTGGGTTAACCAAGGCTATAGGCCACTGCATACGCTTTGGAAACTGCATTTGGCAAAAATCCAATATCGAGTATTCCACCTGAGGATTCGAGAACTAGATTCTGCCTTATGAGTCGAGTACTCGATCCTTCACATTCGTGGAGATTTTTCCCTTTTTTTTTTTTTTTTTCTTGTAACTCATTATTTGTTTGGTATTCATAGAGTGTACCTTATATGCATTAATTTTGAGTTAGATAATCTAAGCTAATCTTTGTTTATTAACAATTGAACATTGATATGGCTTAGTAAGTGGACGGTACGGAATTAATATTACATACACAAAAAGGCAGCAAACGTTATAAAGTTCCTTTTTGACTGACATACATTGATATTATAATATTATAATGTATATACAATCAAAATAAGTCAATCCATCTCCATCATTTCCTTATTTTGTGTTTCAGCAGTGAAAAGAAAAAAGAACTACTCATCTACTTCTACTTCAACAAAGCGCAAGAACTAAGGTTTTCTGGCAACCGTCTCACCAAATCCATATACTTGTACCTTTTTCCATCATCTAAGTATAACAATATATCGTTTGAGGAAGCTAACTAACGGTCCTTTGTGGAAGGACAAGGAAATACTGTTGACGCCATGCAAAAAATCCAATGGCTGAATACAACGTAAGATTTGTTGTATTTTTTGGTTTTCGGTTTTTTGTTTTGGTCATGAAAAGACATAACCGTGTAGTATACTATGATTTCTTGTTTTTTATTTTGAAAGATATATTAGTTATTTACTTAGATAATATGAATGGAGTATTCGAGGTGCCATTTATGTTTTTGAAATTTCAGGAGAGTAGAGATGATGATCATCAGGGCAGCGGCAAATCACCCGTGGCTGAAAATAACGTAATAGTTGTTTATTTTTGGATTTGGTCATGAAGTGACATTCTCATATTTTGAATATACACTGCCATATTTTTGTTTTTTTTTTTGGCGCCTTATGGATATTTTAATAAATTTCAGGAGCTAATAGATGATGATTATCAAACCAGGGAAGATGATGATGCTGACACCGAAGCAGCATCGTTTTATATTCGCGAAAACAGGTCTAAGCACCTGAATGATTCAGAGAACATGGGCATGACGGGTTTTGTTGAGGAGGCTGAGGATGATGAAGAGGAGTTGGAGGTGGACTATGAAGTGGAGTGTACTCGCGGCATTGATTTTTCTCGAATCAACAGCTCCCTTTCTGTGAAAGGTAATTCTTCTCTTCAGGGGTGAGGGTTATAGTCCGGGCTTCATAGGACCGTCTTACCCCAATCAAGAAATTCCTCCAAGAAAATGGAAGAAGGTTCAAACGAGTATTTAGAAAATATACTGGAAATATGCCTAGCTGTTGGAACAGGGGATTTTCAGGCGTGCTCTTCCATTTTCTGATGATGTACCAACTTCCCTCCAACAAGAAGTATGAATTGTGGTTCTTGATAGGAGGAAAGCCAGTTAGGTTTGGCTTAAGGGAGTTTGCACTCATTACTGGGCTGTATTATGGTCCTACGCTGCCCACAAAGGCTGATGAAGTGAGAGTGATAAATAATTCCCAAGATTTTCTTAAGAGGGTCCTCCGTAATAAAAGGAAATCGAACGTAAAGGACACGGAGTTAGAACCCTTGTTACTGAATAAAAAAATTGCTGTGAAAGATCGCTTGAGGATTTCTCACGTGCTTTTTGTTCATTATATTTTATTTGGAAAGGAAAAGGGATCAATTGTAAATAAGGATCATATTTGTTTTGCAAGTGATTTGGATTCTTTTTATTCATACCCATGGGGGTTATATTCATTCGTTGCGATGATTGAATCAATGAAAAAAAGGGAGACAGATATTTCCAAGTGATTTCCTCCTAAAGCTGGAGAAGAGTCTAAAGGTCGGACCTATTTTCTTAGTGGATTTCCATGGGCTTTAAAGGTGAGCATGAACCTCATAAGTGTTTGCAATTTAGTGTTTCTTTTTTTGCTAATTTTTCTCCTAACGAAATTATATAATACAATTGTTTTTGTTTTATGATAATAGGCGTGGGCTTACGAAATGTGCCCAACGATAGGAAGCCATGGAAGTGGCCTAGAACCTGGAGATTCCTACATGTCCAAACTGCCACTCCCAAGGATAATGAGATGGCTGCATTGTAGAGGGACCCCAATTGATATGGAGGAGCTGCGGGAAAAATTAAATAACCATGGGCCTGAGGTATGGAGAGATAACCAATTTAAATTCTGATCTATATTTTGCGTAATAAACAAAAATCCAACCAAATCTAGTACTAGATTATAATAATCTAGAACTCGAATCTATCTCGGTCTAATACTAGATTATATAAATCTAGTACTTGATTCTATTTCGATCTAGTACTAGATTATAGGAATCTAGTACTCGATTCTCTCTTGATCGAATTCTCGACTGTCTTAATCTAGTTCTCGATCCATCATTTGACATGTTTTTCCCTTTTTTTTTTCTTTTAACTCATTATTTTTCTGACTTGTACTCGATTTGGATTATTTTCAGGATACAGTGAGTCCATTTTTATTTCTTTCAACCCGAGAGAGTAAGATGAGACATGTGGAGGGGCTAGTGGAACCACCTGATGTTGATGATCAGCCTATTGATTATCTTCATCAAATTTTGGAGGGGTACACCTTATTGAAAATTGGTGATGAGTTGCCCCCATACAATGATGACTTTCTAGTCAAGTAGGGTGAAGATCTCAGGGATACTGACATTGATTTGATGTCATCATCGGCTCCTCGAACAACAACCTCACCAGCTACATCACCCCCACTAGCCACCACACCTGCTGCCACATCACCCCCACCTGCCACAACACCCGCACCAGCTGCTGCATTTCAACTGCCTCTTGAACTTCAACAGTTTCTACTCAAAACGGAAGCTAGTTATGAATCTCTGAAAGTAACTGTTGACAAAATATTGCTGCAGCTGGAGAAGGAAAAACAAGACAATGCAGGCGGTGAAGCATTGGCACAGGAGGTTGGGGTAAACAAAGAAGTTTCTGTGGTTAAGAGACCACAGAAAAATAAAAGAAGGGCTCTATACCTGCAGTCGCCTTATATTCAACAACTTAAGAGGCTTTGCACAACAGCTAGAACCAAAGCTAGAGCTAACGCTAAAGAAGCACCATCCTCGTTGCCTTGTCCAGAAATAGAAGTTTCTTCCAATAGCATCTCTCTCTCTCCCGAAAGATGGTTATCCAAGAAAGGAGAGAATTCAAGTGCCCGGTTATACAACTGGATGTTCACTGCTAATACGGAAGATCGAGTTTCTGGACACTCACTCTAATTTGGCAAGAAATTCTTTGAAGTCCTCTTCCAAAATGGAGCATGGTTACAATCCGATGTAAGTTGACGTGATGTTTTGTTTGGACCTTAAATTGTTCCCGCCAATGCCAAGTTACAAATATACTTCATTTCCATCCATTGATTATTTAATTTCATTCACTTTATTGCAGCATATCCAAGAGTGTTTGATCAATCTAAGGCTCAAACAAAACACACACCAGGATCACTATGCTCAGGATTGTGTTATCCTTGATGAGACTTTCTTCCAATTTCTTCAAATAAATTACTATCTGGCGCGGGGACTCATCACTGAGGAGGACTCTGTTGTGGTTGGTCCTGATGGCAATATCAAAATTGTCAGTGTTGATACGGGTGGCAAAGGTGGACGGACTGGCATAGGTGGCAGGACTGGCAAAGGTGGCGCGGCGGGGGGAGGGGGAGGCAAAGGAGGCAGGGCTGGACATGTGGACCTCGAATCTGCAGATCATTCAATGGAGACGATGAGAATGCACTTGAATGACCCCATCAAGTGGCAGGAAAATGTTTTGATGTATACAAAATGTCAGCTTCCATTTTTGTTTCCACGGACTTGGAATGGCGTAAGTAGATTTTATGGTGTTGTAAATGTGGGAAATTCCCATTGGGTGGCCATTGAGATTCTGGTGAACGAGGAAGTCATCCGAGTAGAACAGTGGCTGTAAAGGATCTCTGGAATCAAGGAATTACGAAATTGCTTTGAACCATCTCTGTGTGTACTTTCCCAAACTATTAGCCTATACAGGGATGTTTAAGCATTTAGGTAACAAACTCAACCGCATATGGAGGTTGGAAGAGATGGATCCATGTCCAAAAAATCTACGAAAGTACATACACAAACTCTCCCATAATAATTTTATTATTTTTTTAAATTACCTATTGTTGACTTAATTTCCTTTTCCTAATTTGCAGTGGTGATTGTGGGGTATATTCATTGTATTATGTTGAGCTTCTCGTTCGTGGGGACCCATTGGACATTCTCTCGGACAACAGAACCGATTTTTTCAGGTTACATTTAGCATCCGAGATTTTTTTTGGAGTTGATAAATTTAAAATCTAGAGAACCTCATTACATAATTTTTTTTTTTTTTTTTTGGTGTTTGTAAATTTAATTATTAGCAAATGGTATTATTGAATATGATTTATATGATGGTACTGATTATTTATTAATTTATATGAGTGTTGATAAGTGGTATTTAATGTATTAAATTTAATTACATAGATTTATTCACTGTAGCCCTAATTTTTTCTTATAAATAGCTCCACCACATTCAAATTCACTCACTCACTCACATTCAAGCCAAAAAACAAAACCCTAGCCTCTCTCTTCTCTTTCGCTTCGCCGCCTCCTCTTGTTGCTCTTAGCCAGTGTGGAGCATGGAGTTGGCTGTTAAGGGTTGGCTTCATGAAGCCCATCCTTAGCATCTCAACTTCATGCTTTACACCCAGCTAAAGACAAATGGGTTTTACTCACTGTAGTCCTAATTTTCCAATTTTTCCCTATAAACCCTAGCCGCTACTCCCTCTCTCTCTTTGTTGTGCTCACCTGTTTAGAGCTTGGAGTTAGCTTTTAAGTATTGGGCTTCATGGATCTCAACAAGTCACCTAATTATTATTAATGAGATGAATCACTCTGCATTCATGAAGCCCAATACTTAAAAGCTCGACTACAAGCTCTAAACCTGTGGCTCTACCCATTAACGGGAGTAACAAGACGACTCAGTTCTTCTTCGTTAAATATTTGTAATTGGTTGTACTATAGAAAAGAAAAGAATAGACTTTCTATTGATATTTGTATTTATATGTTTATGATTTGTTTTAATTTAGAGTGAAGGATTATTACAAGTGAAGGTTCGAGTACTCGATTTTGTGAATCTAGTACTCGACTAAGGGGATATCGAGTACTCGAATGTTGACTCGAAAACTCTATTTAGTTGGATTTTTTCCAAAAGCATGTTCCAAGTGGCCTGTATCCAAAATATGGATCAGAATGATTGTTTATTACACAAACTATAGATCATTCTGGCTTACAATATTAACTTTAAAAGTTTAAAAATCAATATCAATCCTAGAGAATAATGAGTTAAAATATGGAGTTACAATATAGATTACACATATTCATTCATATTAGCCTTACAAGTTTTGGAAGTCGAAAAATGGATTTATTTGGATTTTTTGCCAAAATCACGTTCCCAAACGTTTGCAATGGCCTATATACAAAATATGGATCAAAATGATTGTTTTCTACACAACAACTGGATTGGATTGATAGTTTATTATACACAATATGGATCATAATGACTTGTAATATGGATTTTATAAGGTAAACAACCAATATCAATGCTAGAATACACATATCTATTCATATTAGCCTATAAGTACCCCCAACAAATAATGAGTTAAAAAAAATAAGGGAAATTCGTTACAAGTGACTAATCGAGTACTCGATTATTTGAATCGAGTACTCGACTCACAAGGATTTTGATTTCTCGAATATTTGATTCGAGTACTCGATTTATAAAGATTTTTGATTTCTCGATTTTGGTAGTCGAAAGCTCGATTTAGTTGGATTTTTGCCAAAATCATATTCCAAAACGTTTGCAATGGCCTACATATAAAATATGGATCTAAATGATTGTTTTTTACACAACAACTGGATCGGATTAATAGTTTATTACACATAATATGGATCATAATGACTTGCAATATGGATTTTATAAGGTAAACAACCAATATCAATGCTAGATTACACATATCCATTCATATTCGCCTATACGTACTGTTAGGAATAGTGCCCTAGAAAGCCGATTGTATATCCGCTTTGTGCTTTTCCTTATTGTAATCACAGACAATCTTTGAATGAAATAACGTATTGAGGCAACACTTCTTTGTATGCTGTTGTTTGGTATGCGTTTACTTTATCTGTGCATGTATGAGAACTCCCCTAATCCTGATGACTTTAGGACTCTACCATTTAGGTGAAATGGTTCATGAAACGAGCCCTATATCACATAAATCATGATTAGTAAAATACTCCAAGCCGATGAGTCCCACCGACAGTGGGAGTGTCAACCTGACTCCTCTAAGGCTTGCTTGTGGGATCACGCCCTTAAGAAGGACCACCTTGTTTCATGGAGGTGCAAAGTGTATAGTTGATATGTGCGTGATACATGAGGGTGCTTACTTCAATAAGTAAGTTCACTGAGGTGCCCCGTGTGAGAATATTCCTAAATGGGAAAGGAAGTTTCTATTTCAGGAAATAGAAACTTCCAGATTAGGAAATATCTCACGAGTCATTGATGTAATTAATTGATCCTTAAGACTTGAGGTTCCTTGTCATTTTATGAGTTAACTCTGTAGTCTTAGGTATAAGCTTTAAAGGGTGTCGCCTTAGACAACTGATTCAAGGCTTATGCTGGGGCTGCACAAGTGATTCATGAAAGTGAATGAGAATCAAGAAAGGACGTACACTTGCATTTGCAAGGTGATCTCTTATTGTGTAAGTCATTCATATGACATATGTAGTCCTTGGCCAAGGCAGTAGATCAAGACATCAAGAAAAGCGTTTCTTGGATTGAGATCAAATGGATATGAAATGCACTTAGCTTTAAGACCGGATTATTAGGGTTCTGATTATTCCCTTACCCTAGATCTTGGTTGAGAGATAGTAAGTAGGAGGATTGTATCTCACATTAATCAATGACTTAAAGGTTCTGTCGAATCCGAACATTCCAATTCAGCTAGGGGTTAAACACCTGTTGCTAGACTATGGTCGTTTAATCAGTGGACTGATTAATTAATTAGTGAATTAATTAATTAATTAGGTCACTGCTAATTGAATTGAGAACCTAGAGGGTCACACACAACAACTTGGTTACATGAGTTGAGGCTTTAAAATGATTAAACGAGTTAATCGGGCCAAGAGGGTTCCACACGTGTGAAACCACACGTGTGGGTCACGTGAGTGACACGTGTTATTTAATAGACTTTGGTTTAATTAAAAGGAAAGTCTAATTTTGGAGAAAATAATCTAGTTAATTAATTATGAATTAATTAATTAGATAAAATAAGTTATTTATTTTAAATAAATAAAGCATAAAATTATCCAAAATTAGTTTGGATATTTTAGCTCTCTTGAAAGTTGATTTGAATTTGAATTCAAAGTCAAAGTCAAAATTACTTGATGATCAAGTAATAGGAGAGAGGGACCAAAATCCTTAGCCCATAAGGACTAGGATTTTCGGTCCTTCCCCTCCTATAAATAGGGGAGCTCGAGCTCCCCTTAGAGGGAATTGGTAATTCTTTTGGTTCATGTGTTGAACACCAACCTTTCTCCAAGATAAACGAAACCCTAGGTTAAACCTAAACACTAACTAGAGAACTAGCATCTTTACTAGTTAGATTGTAGTCAAGTTGGTGGACTATCTCTAGAGAGCTTCAAGTTAGAAGTTTGAAGATTCGAGCTTTACCGAGGAGAGGGGATCAAGGCGCGAGAAGAGCGTTCTTGGGTGGCTTGAAACGCTTCAAGAAAGACAATTAAGAAAGTAAGTTTCAAATCCCTACGAATTTGGTTACATGATTGTGAGTCCTAGATCCTTTTGTTGGAAAAATTTTTATTTTCCGCTGCTTTCTGATTCGTGTTTTCCAACAAGTGGCATCAGAGCCACCTCGTTAATCGTGTTTCTGATTCGTCTCAATTATTCTGAATTTGGTAGAAATTCTTAGGCTTGATGCGATTGAGTATTTGTAATTGTTTTAGAAAGCCTGAATTACGAAACTGTATTTTTTCCTGAAAGTTTCAGAAAATTAGTTTTTACAAAATTTAATTTTTGAAAACAATTTTAGATTTGAAACTGTATAAACTGTTTTTGGATTTCTTGGATTGGTTTTGCTTTTGAACGAAAACACGAAACGAAAAGCCTGGATTACGAACACGCGAAACCCCGCGCGTGAAGGCATCGCGCGTGCGGGCTTCGCGCGCCGCCGCCCGCCTGTCCTAGGTGTGCGCAGGCCGTGTGCCTACTCTCTCCCGCAACCGCGCGGGAGGCGTTTCGGGCGCGCCCAGGGCTGCCGCCACCGCCCGCTCAGGCTGGGCGAGAATCCCGCAAGGCGTGCGGGATTGCTCGCCCAGGCCGCCCGACATCGTGCCGAGAAGGGCCGCGCGCTGTGTGCGCGCGCACTCCTACAACGTGCAGCCCTTTTCGTGCACGGGCCCCGTTTTTTGTAATCCGTGTTTTCGTATTTCGTGCAATCCAGTCCCAATTTTTAATTTTAATTTTAAAATTTTATTTTTGAATATTTATTTTAATTTTTGAATAAAACTTAAAATTGGGATTTTTTGAGAAATAGAAACAGTTTATATTTTGGGAAAATACATCATTAATAAAATTATTAATTTTCAGAAATTAATTAGAATTTTATTTGTTTTGTTAATTTGGGATTTATTGAAAACTTTTATAAATAAGACTCGATCAAGTCGTGTTTTAAGTCATTAGGACTTGAAACGAGAATTTTAATTTATTGGCTAAATTTAAATTCTCGCAAAAGCATGTTAGGTGATCATGGGTTTAGACTTATGTATGGTTTTAATTTATGCACATGGATGGTTTAAATTAGGGTTGGAGCCCTATAGTTGCGTTTTTCAATTGAGGTTGGAGCCTCACTTATGTGCGTACTGTTATGTGATTTATTATGTGGCTTTCCATATTACTGTTTTTGAGGTCGGGGTATGCCCCGTGTAATTGTCTAAGGCCAATATGAAGATTGAGCCTTATTACTTTATGTCTTTTTCTTTTTATTGTAATTTGAGAGTAGAGATAGGTGGTGAGGTTTTATTTTCATTTTGGAGACAATGCACCCATGGAGTAAGATGGACCACATTCAAGTAACAAGGAGGCCATGAGTGAAGACCCCTCAAAATGTTAGGGAGGGGAATCTCAATTGTAAAAATGTAATAGAGATAGGGCTCGTATTTTGTTACCGCTTTCCCTTATGTGATTTTAACTGTTTATGTGGCATGTATGTTAGAACTTGTGATTGTGGAGTGGCTCCCACATATCACGCATAAGATAGGTAGAACCCATGATCATTACATATTAGTATCATGCTAGGACATGTTATCTGTTTATGTGCTTGTTTGAAATGCATTTAAGTGTACTTGCATTAATCAAGACTAATAAAATTGGATAACATATATGTTGGTGAGGTCGAACCGGACAACTCTCCGGTTGATTCGAAAATTCCCATTAAATATTAAGCTAATTTCGAACAAATAGGTATTTAATTCGAGATGCATATTTTGAATTAAATTCCTAGCATTCCATCAATAGGTTTTAAGTTGAGTAAGTGAAACTAGTTATTGTCCGCGAGTCGTGGGATAGCTAGTGGAGCTTATTAGTTCTTAGTTACCTAATTGATCATTTTAAATGGTCAATATTTCGTAGTCAATTTTGGCAAGGGCGATGTCCACGAGTCGTGGGTCGTTCGAACTAAGTTTTGATCATGATCTTATGATTGATGGGTCTAGCTTAACGCCTAAGTAAATATGGATGTCGCACGAGTCGTGGGTCCATATTGAAAGATGGGTGATGCAAAAACAATTACTAAGAGTTCTAAAGGTGTTAGAATGGGTAAGTTGTACCTACCTAGAGTTTTACTTAGAATGTCCGCGAGTCGTGGGTTCGAGGTAAAATGCCTAGGATCTTAGTACCCATTGGGAAACGTGTTCCTCTTAGATCTTTGGGAATTCTAGATCTTTGAAAAACAGTGGGAGCTACATTAGATTAAAGACCTTATCTTTTGTATATTGTTATCATTTAGCATGCTCACTAGTTCTCTGTTTTACCATTTAGGTCGTAGATTCTATGATTCTCTACGTGTTTTGAAATGGCAACCAAAAACCCTCTTGTATCGATCCTCGAGTCAAACAAGTTGACTGGTCCCAACTATTCTGATTGGTTGAGGAATCTAAAAATCATTTTAGATTCTGAGAAGAGAACTTATGTTCTCTTCGAGACTAGGCTCTCACTCGGGCCGAGCGGGACGCGATTCAGAAGTGGAAGGATGACAATCTCCAAGCCCGTTGCCTTATGTTGGCTAACATGTCTCCGGACTTGCAAAGGCAACATGAGGCCATGGAATTCGCTTGGGAGATTTACGACCACTTAGAGCAACTTTACCGCCCTCATGAACGTGTTACAATGTATAACACTTCAAAGAAATTGTTCCACTTAAGAATGAGGGAAGGTTCAAGTGTCCATGAATATGGACTCAAGTTTCTCGGGGAGAAACTTGCTTCCATGGACATGCCACTGAAAGATGAGCTTTCAGTGGATTTGTTGCTAGCTTCTCTCCCACCATCATTCAACCCATTTGTCCTTAACTTCAATATGAATCATGTTGGTGCTACTGTAGCTGAGCTGATTAGTCAGCTTGTGACTGCTGAAAGCACGATCAAGAAGGACAATAAGGTTTTGATGGTGAATGCTCCATCTTCCTCTTCTGGGCCTTCTAAAGGTAAGGGCAAGAAAGCCCAAAGGAAGAAGAAGAAACCCCTTAGGCCCACTGGTGGTGTTTCGAAGGGGAAGGCCCAAAAGAAGAAGCGTGATCAGAAAGAGGATGTTTGCTTCCATTGTGGCAAAGCGGGACATTGGAGGAGAAACTGCCCAGAGTACAAGGCTACTCTAAAGAAAGGTATCTTTCTCGTTGAAATAAATCTTTCTATTAATTCTAGTTCTTGGGTACTTGATACCGGTTGTGGAACTCATATCTGTAATGATGTACAGATGCTAAGTGAAGTCCAACAACTCAAAGAAGGAGAATGTGTCTTGAAGATCGGCGATGGCTCAAAGGTTGAAGCTCGAGCTTTAGGCACAATTAGATTAGATTTAGGTAGTTTTGAGTTAGTCTTAAATAAAGTCCTTTATGTACCGAGCATTATTCGTAATATAATTTCAGTTCCAATATTAGATTGTGAAGGTTATGAAACTTATATTAAGAATGGTAAATACTTTATCAAATGGAACAACTCTTCTGTTCACATCGGTACTCTAAGTAATGGACTTTATCTAACTCAAAATATCAATATTATGAATATACAACGAGAAACAAAGCGTAAGAGAGATGACAAAGTTTCAGCTCCCTTATGGCACGCTAGATTAGGACACATTTCCAAGAACAGAATTAGCAAGATAAACACTTTAGGATCATTCTCTGAAAATGATCTCAAAGAGTTAACTTCTTCCGAATCCTGTCTCAAAGGAAAGATGTCCAAAGTTCCTTTTAAAGGGACTGTGGAACGTGCCACTAAGGTCTTAGATTTGATCCATTCTGATGTTTGTGGACCGCTCAGTGTAAGCACTAGAAACAATCATCAGTATTTCATAACCTTTACCGATGACTTTAGTCGATATGGTTATATATACTTAATGAAGTATAAATCTGAAGCTTTTGAGAAATTCTTAGAATTTCAAAAGGAGGTTGAGAACCAAACTGGTCACAAGATCAAAGCACTTCGATCTGATCGAGGAGGCGAGTATCTTAGTGAAGAATTCCTTGATCATCTCAAAGATAATGGGATTATCTCTCAGTGGACTCCTCCGGGAACTCCTCAGCTTAATGGAGTTTCTGAGAGAAGGAATCGAGCCCTACTTGATATGGTTCGTTCCATGATGAGTTTCACTGACTTACCACCTTCTTTCTGGGGTTATGCCCTAGAAAGTGCAGCAAAGATTTTGAATCTAGCTCCCTCTAAGTCAGTCCCTAAAACGCCCTATGAAACGTGGCATGGTAAAATCCGTAGTTATTCTTACTTAAGAATTTGGGGTTGTCCTGCTTACGTGAAGACGACAGTGGGAGATAAGTTAGAATCTGTTTCTAACTTATGCTACTTTGTAGGTTATCCTAAGGAATCCATAAGATACTACTTCTATGATCAATCTGAGCAAAAAGTGTTTGTTTCCAGAAATGCCACTTTTCTGGAGGAACCGTTCCTTAAAGAAAAGAAAGGCAAGATCATAGAATTAGAAGAAGTACAAAGTGATCCCACACCTCCCACTGAAGAAACGTCTCCTTCTGATCAACTACAACTAATCACGAATTTCGATACACACGTAAATCCACCTCTAAGGCGTTCTGAACGCACTCCTAGACAGCCGGAGAGATGGTATGGATTCTTCCATGAAATCTCTCAAAAGGATAATGATCCTTTAACATATGAGGAGGCACTTTCAGATTCTGACTCTGAATAGTGGATAGAAGCCATGAAATCCGAAATGGATTCCATGAACTCCAACCAAGTTTGGACCTTGGTAGATTTGCCTGGTGGGGTCAAACCCATAGGTTGCAAATGAATCTCTAAGAGAAAGCTTGGAGTTGATGGAAGCATTGCAGCCTACAAAGCAAGACTGGTTGCAAAAGGATTCACTCAAAGACCCGGCGTGGACTTTGATGAAACCTTTTCACCAGTTGCAATGCAAAAGTCTATTCGGATCATGCTTACCATTGCTGCGTATTATGACTACGAAATATGGCAAATGGATGTGAAAACTGCCTTTCTCAATGGTGACATTGATAAAGACATTTATATGGAGCAACCCATAGGTTTCACATTCAGTGGGAGTGAGCAAAAGGTTTGCAAACTCCAAAGATCAATCTATAGATTGAAACAGGCTTTTAGGAATTGGAACATTCGATTTGATGAATCAGTCAAATCGTTTGGCTTCATTCAAATTTCGAATGAATCATGTGTGTATAGAAAGGAATTGGAGACCTCAGTCCAATTTTTAGTACTTTATGTTGATGACATCCTTCTTATTGGGAATTCGAAGGATGACATGAAAGTGACTAAGTTATGGTTATCAAACCAATTCGAGATGAAAGATCTTGGTGATGCGTCCTATATCATTGGAATTAAAATCTATCGAGATAGATCTAGAAGGTTAATAGGACTATCACAGTCGATGTACATTGACAAAGTATTAAAGAGATTCAATATGGAGTCAGCAAAGGTTAAGAACCTTCCTTTGAGTGTAGGAACATGTCTTTCAAAGAAGATGTGTCCTAAGACTAACCTTGAGAAGGAGAGAATGACTCATACACCTTATGCGTCAGCAATAGGTAGCATAATATATGCAATGTTATGTACTCGACCGGATGTGGCTTATGCACTTAGTGTTACAAGTCGTTTCCAATCTGACCCTGGAGATGGTCACTAGGCTACCGTGAAGAATATCCTCAAGTACTTGAAAAGTACTAAAGATTTATTCTTAGTTTACGGAGGTCAGAAAGATCTTACTGTCGAAGGATACTGCGATGCACGCTTTGCATCTGACTTAGATGATTTTAAGTCAATGTCAGGATATATTTTCTGCCTAAACGGCGGAGCAGTGAGTTGGAAGAGTTCCAAGCAAACTACCACTGCATATTCGACCACTGAGGCCGAATACTTAGCTGCAAATGATGCAGCTAAGGAAGGTGTTTGGATTAGAAACATCATTCAAGAGTTGAATGTTGTTCCTAGCATGAAAGACCCCATTTCTGTGTTTTGTGACAACACTGGGGCGGTTGCTCAAGCAAGAGAACCAAGATCTCACCAACGGACCAAGCACATTATGAGGAAGTATCACCTAATCCGTGATATTATCAAAAGAGGAGATGCGCAAATTGAGAGGGTCACATCAGCAGAGAACGTGGCAGATCCACTTACTAAACCCCTTAGTCGAGAAGCTTTCCAAGGTCATCTTTAGAAGATGGGACTTAGAGTAGCTTTAGAATGGCTTTGACGGGCAAGTGGGAGATTGTTAGGAATAGTGCCCTAGAAAGCCGATTGTATATCCGCTTTGTGCTTTTCCTTATTGTAATCACAGACAATCTTTGAATGAAATAACGTATTGAGGCAACACTTCTTTATATGCTCTTATTTGGTATGCGTTTACTTTATCTGTGCATGTATGAGAACTCCCCTAATCCTGATGACTTTAGGACTCTACCATTTAGGTGAAATGGTTCATGAAACGAGCCTTATATCACATAAGTCATGATTAGTAAAATACTCCAAGTCGATGAGTCCTACCGACAGTGGGAGTGTCAACCTGACTCCTCTAAGGCTTGCTTGTGGGATCACGCCCTTAAGAAGGACCACCTTGTTTTATGGAGGTGCAAAGTGTATAGTTGATACGTGCGTGATACATGAGGGTACTTACTTCAATAAGTAAGTTCACTGAGGTGCCCCGTGTGAGAACATTCCTAAATTGAAATAGAAACTTCCAGATTAGGAAATATCTCACGAGTCATTGATGTGAGTAATTGATCCTTAAGACTTGAGGTTCCTTGTCATTTTATGAGTTAACTCTGTAGTCTTAGGTATAAGCTTTAAAGGGTGTCGCCTTAGACAACTGATTCAAGGCTTATGCTGGGGCTGCTCAAGTGATTCATGAAAGTGAATGAGAATCAAGAAAGGACCTACACTTGCATTTGCAAGTTGATCTCTTATTGTGTAAGTCATTCATATGCCATATGGAGTCCTTGGCCAAGGCAATAGATCAAGACATCAAGAAAAGAGTTTCTTGGATTGAGATCAAATGGATATGAAATGCACTTAGCTTTAAGACCGGATTATTAGGGTTCTGATTATTCCCTTACCCTAGATCTTGGTTGAGAGATAGTAAGTAGGAGGATTGTATCTCACATTAACCAATGACTTAAAGGTTCTGTCGAATCCGAACATTCCAATTCAGCTAGGGGTTAAACACCTGTTGCTAGACTATGGTCGTTTAATCTGTGGAATGATTAATTAATTAGTGAATTAATTAATTAGGGTCACTACTAATTGAATTGAGAACCTACAGGGTCACACACAACAACTTGGTTACACGAGTTGAGTCTTTAAAATGATTAAACGAGTTAATCGGGTCAAGAGGGTTCCACACGTGTGAAACCACACATGTGGCTCACGTGAGTGACAAGTGTCCTTGTGACACGTGTCCCACACGTGCAAATATATATATTGTATATATATATATATATATATATATATATTAAATAATTAAATGTGTTAATTATTTAATAGACTTTGGTTTAATTAAAAGGAAAGTCTAATTTTGGAGAAAATAATCTAGTTAATTAATTATGAATTAATTAATTAGATAAAATAACTTGTTTATTTTAAATAAATAAAGTATAAAATTATCCAAAATTAGTTTGGATATTTTAGCTCTCTTGAAAGTTGATTTGAATTTGAATTCAAAGTCAAAGTCAAAATTACTTGATGATCAAGTAATAGGAGAGAGGGACCAAAATCCTTAGCCAATAAGGACTTGTATTTTCGGTCCTTCCCCTCCTATAAATAGGGGAGCTCGAGCTCCCCTTACAGGGAATTGGCAATTCTTTTGGTTCATGTGTTGAACACCATCCTTTCTCCAAGATAAACGAAACCCTAGGTTAAGCCTAAACACTAACTAGAGAACTAGCATCCTTACTAGTTAGATTGCAGTCAAGTTGGTGGACTATCTCTAGAGAGCTTCAAGTTAGAAGTTTGAAGATTCGAGCTTTACCGAGGAGAGGGGATCAAGCCTCGAGACGAGCGTTCTTGGGTGGCTTGAAACACTTCAAGAAAGACAATTAAGAAAGTAAGTTTCTAATCCCTATGAATTTGGTTACACGATTGCTAGTCCTAGATCCTTTTGTTGGAAAAATTTTAATTTTCCGCTGCTTTCTGATTCGTGTTTCCAACACGTACCCCCAACAAATAATAAATTAAAAAAAAAATAAGGGAAATTCGTTACAAGTGACTGATCGAGTACTCGATTATTTGAATCGAGTACTCGACTCACAAGGATTTCGATTTCTCGAATATTTGATTCGAGTACTCGATTCATAAGGATTTTCGATTTCTCGGTTTTGGTAGTCGAAAACTCGATTTAGTTGGATTTTTGCCAAAATCATGTTCCAAAACGTTTGCAATGGCCTATTTACAAAATATGAATCAAATTGATTGTTTATTACACAACAACTGGATCGGAATGATAGTTTATTGCACACAATATGGATCAATGCTAGAATACACATATTCAGAACCAGTCAAAACTCGACTTCCTTGATTTGCTCTTTCTTTCTTCAAATTCGACTAAAAATGATAATGTTGATATTGATGATTCTGTGTTATGTTATGGTACAAACACAGAACCATCAACACCAACATTATCATT
Source organism: Lantana camara (assembly GCA_037501455.1). Lineage (NCBI taxonomy): Eukaryota > Viridiplantae > Streptophyta > Magnoliopsida > Lamiales > Verbenaceae > Lantana > Lantana camara. The sequence goes on from CM074860.1 coordinate 70,632,121, forward strand.
TCAAGTTTGACAAGATTACTCCAAATGCTTTTCAAAGCAGCGGCGGCGACGAGAAGAGAATGGAAAGAAGTCATTCGGATGAAGCAGCATTGACCGGAATTTTGTCATTTCTCAAGATAATAACATGCACTTTGTTATATTTTTTATCTTAATTTGTGTGGAATTGTGTGCAAAAAATACGAAGCAACATGTTATTATCTAGAGATAAGACACACTGGCAGCCGGAGAGGCGACGATTAGAAGTAGGGAAGGGAGGAGAGGAGGCCAATTTAGGTAGATCTGGTGGCATAAGGTAGCAGCGGCGACACCACAGACGCGTCTCTCGCCTGTAAATTGAAAGAGAAATGGAAATGATAAATTTAGGGTTTGTGGATATTCGTTCATTATAATTATAATCTATGGTTTTTTGCAAACGGATCCCTAAAGTTTTTTTTTTTAACAAATCGAGCTAATTACATTTGTATGAGTTAAAAGTGCCACGTCATATAATAGGGAAGAAAGAAAAAGGAAAAAAAAAATTGAGGGTTATATCCCAAAAGACTTTGATGTCCCTTGGGATCAAATTCTCTCCACACATTCACATTACTCAATGAGCCAAAAGCGCTAGTCTAATGTAACGATGGCAAATAGCGACAACATAAACTTCATTACAGGATTCATGCGATTTAGCCGAACGCCGCGAAGCAATTTCAGAAGTTCTTCGTACGTAATCTGCTGTTACCCATTTCCCGCAAATCTGCTTGATGAATCTGGTGATATGCGCCGCATGGACAACTTCCCTGTCTATTCTACGTTCCATTCTTCGGCTACCAATTGATTTATCAGCCATCCTCATCAATTATTCATAAGCCCAGCGGATCTCTTCGAACTGAGTTTTGTCTAGGGTTTTGTTGGATTGGGTTGATTTTCCATGATGGTTAACGGGAGTGGAATTATAGGCGTTCTTGTTGTGCCCTAATTCTTATCCCTTCCCAATTTTCTTTTACCATTTTTTTTCTTGTTCTTTATCTTCTTTACAATTTTTAGCAGTTGAAGAATTAATTAGATGAGATGGGGACGGTAATTAAAGGAGAAGTTGATTCGAATTCATCGTTGCTTCCGCTTCGGTTGAATTCTTTTGGATGTCCATTTCGATTTGCGTCGGCTATTACTTCATTTTCGATTGCCTGTGAAGCTTTTTCGGATCGTCTCCTACTGTGACCCCAATCTCAATTGTATAGTTTATTTGGTTTTCCTTTTCCTTTTTTCCCCTTTCGAAATGAATTGTGGGACCAATGAGTGCTGGATTGAGAAATCGTGGCAGAAAACTAAAACAGAGAGTGCGGAGGCTGATTTTGTAGAGATATCTCCTGACGGGCGATATATTCGGGTAAGTTCGCTTTCACTTTCTTTCAATTCCTTCTCTTTTGGGACTATTCTCTTGAGGTTTTTGAGTTGGTGTCCTGCATGCTACTATATAAATATTTCCTGATAAAAGCTGAAAATCTGGCTGATTTGCTAGTTTTACGGTTTGGCAGTTTATGGTTGTCTCTTTGTATAGAATTATGTTGTCTCTTGCTCACCTTCTGTAAAGATATGAATGTACTATAACCATTCTCCTGAAAACCAGCTACGAATGCTTTTATCGTTCTGGTGGGAGAAGAATAATTTTGAGAATAAGTAAAACTATTTTTTAGGATGTACTTCCACAGCCGCACCCAGAGACACACACATCATTCACTGAAAGTGGTAAAATTGACTCTGATTAACAAGTGAGCCAGCCCCTGGATTGGAGCCAACGAATTGCTTCCAGATTTATTGCATTATGTCTGCTAATTTATGCTTTTGTTGGTTTGTTTATTTTCCACCTTTTGGTTGATTTCTAAGTTGCTTTATTAGCTTTTTCTGTTTCTTCCTCAGTATAATGAAATCCTGGGGAGAGGAGCATTCAAGACTGTGTATGCTTTCTAGACTATCTTCCTGTTACTTTTCCCTTTTCCCATTTTATTTTTGTAGTATGTTGTAGCATTTCAAACTCTTAGCAGTTATCAGCATTACTTTTTACATGTGCTTATTCTCATCTTTAGTTACAAGGGGTTTGATGAGACTGATGGCATAGAAGTTGCTTGGAACCAAGTAAGTATAGAAGATGCATTGCAGTCACCTGAACATCTCTCGAGGTTATATTCGGAGGTTCATCTCTTAAGGACGCTGAAACATGAAAACGTCATTAGGTCGTATTCCTCTTGGGTGGATGATGAGAACAAAACTATAAACATGATCACTGAGCTTTTCACTTCAGGGAGCTTGAGGCAGTGAGTTATCTCATTTTTTATGGTATTGCTTTTCAATTTTATTACCTTTTTCTAAAGATTGTGTTTGTTTCTGTTCAGATATCGAAACAAACATACAAGTGTTGATATGAAAGCCATAAAAAATTGGGCGAGACAAATCCTTCGAGGTCTAGAGTATCTTCACACTCATGACCCTCCTATTATTCACAGAGACTTGAAATGTGACAATATCTTTGTTAATGGGAATCATGGAGAAGTGAAAATTGGAGATCTTGGATTGGCGACAATATTGCGGCAATCTTCTGCTAGAAGTGTTGTTGGTATTATGTTTACTTGGAAGAAACAATTTCTTATGTTCAGTCACCCTTTTCCTCCTCTAGTTTAATATCAAATTACCATAAAATGTTATTTAGGTACACCTGAGTTCATGGCTCCAGAGCTTTATGAGGAGGAATACAGTGAGCTGGTGGATATTTATGCTTTTGGGATGTGTGTGTTGGAATTAGTCACAGGTGAATACCCATACAGTGAATGCAGAAATCAAGCACAAATATACAAGAAGGTCACATCTGTGAGTATCACTAATCTTTCCGATGTATATTCAAGTAATTATAACGAATGTTAGTCATATGCATCTTAACTAAAGATGAAGTGATGATCATACCGTGATTATCACAGGGTGTAAAACCAGCTGCTTTGGGAAAAGTGATGGACCTCTACGTGAGGCAGTTCATAGAAAAATGCTTGGCTCCAGCTTCTGAGAGGCTGAGTGCTTCTGATCTCTTGAAATCCCCTTTCCTTGTTTCCATATATTCCAAGAATTATACTTGTGATCCTCCGCAGTTAATTGATTCTACTCCTGAATCAATGAGTTACCTAAAATTGGATTCTCATTTCATGGATGTAGATCCTTCTTGCAAAGTGTTGTCGGATAGCCCTTGTGCTGAAAGCACAATCGAATCCCCTATGTCTATTCTAGAACTCCATAGATGTAATGAGAGAAATGAATTTGCTTTGAAGGGAGAAAAGTGCGATGATAATTCAATCAATCTAACTCTACGGATTGGTGACTATTCAGGTATTTCCATTTTGAGTAGGTTTGAAATTTTGTTTTTATGTTCTTCATTAAGGCATTGTTCATAATTAAAATAAATTTAGCAGGTCGGGTTCGGAATGTTCACTTCATATTTTATCTTAATGCCGACACTGCGCTATCAATTGCTGCAGAGATGGTCGAAACACTTGATTTGCAGACTGAAGATGTTGCTTTCATAGCTGATCTGATTGATAGCTTAATTTTACAGCATAGTTTGAGTGGAGAAAAGGGCTCTTCTACTCGTCATTATGAGAAGTGTGATGGGAGAGATTGTTGGTCATATGGCATTCACGGCAAAGAAGCTGATTTCAAGAATTCACTAACTTCCTATGCCGGTTCATGGGTTACTGCATCGAGTGACATGGATTTCAGCATTTCCTCTCTTTCCTTGACAGAGAAAGAGAATGAAGTATGTGATGATCTTAAGTTGGAGCTTGATGCAATTAATTCACATTATCAGCAAAGATGTCGCGAGCTTCTGATGATGAGGGAGGCTGCTATTGAAAATGTGAAAAGGAAGTGGTTCATGAAGAGAATCTCTGTTCTCTGATATTCCTTGAAGATTTCCCTTTTTTTTTTTTTTTAATTTTTTAATTTTTGATTGGTTTTGCTTTATGGGTTTTGGGAGAGTGAAATGTCTGTCAGTTGGTTCTAACCCGCCTTCAAGAGTTGTTGTTATACTAATATACAAAATGGATCATTAGAAAGTTGGCTTGACCTGCTATGATGTGATTTTGATATATTATAATACTCTCCCAAATTTTGGTAGAAAAATCATTTTATGGCGTGATAGGGACATGTCATGTGATTGATGTATGGATCAAGATTTCTTTCAATGATTCAATAAATTATGTCATAAGTTAGCAAGCATTTACACTTCTAAGATGAGACATTGCAAAGATGAGAAAGGATCGGTTCTAACTTATAAGGCACGGAGGCTTCAGAATTTTTATTCCTTGTAGTGTTGGATATGTAATATTAGCATGACAAAATGTGTTCAAAAATTTAAAAAATTCACGCGCGAACAACATGTGTCTGACAAAGCTTAGATATTCTGACACAAAAATTTCAAAAATAAATTAATTTTCATTTTATTTTTACTAAAAATGTGAGGATTATAATTTTTTATGGAAAAAAAAAAAGAATAGCATAAATTTACTAAAAATATATTATATTAATTTAAATTTATATTAGTTTTGATGAGCATTAAAATCGCGACACCATTAGATTTGTAGATGAGTTTCGAGTTATCCAAGTAAAAAAATCCAAATCCATTGAGGGGGAGACCTGCAAAACAAGGATTAACAATCCACTAAATTAAGTCAATAAGTGCTTGATGAAGATAGCTAATGTAATTCAAATAAAGTAATAACGAATAGCGTAAATGAAGAAGAAGAAAAGTAAAGAGAAGGTATCTACGACTCACGGTCTACTTTCTCGATTAGCCATTTGTCTTATGCAGATGATCTGATTATATTCTCCAACACCAGAATGAGATCTCTACAGCAAATTAAAAGTATTCTGGAAACCTATGAGGGCATCTCAGGTCAGCGAATCAATGCACAAAAAAGCGAGTTTATCTTAGGAGCTAATGCAGGATGGGCTGCTACTCGCATTCGGGGACACTCTAGGATTCCGACAAGACTCTTTACCTATAACGTATCTCGAGGCTCCTCTATACGTGGGACGGAAAAGGATTGTGCTATTTGATTCCATGATACAAAAGATTCGTTCAAGGTTAAAAGGTTGGGAATCAACATTGCTATCGTATGGGGGTAGGCTGCAGTTAATTCGTGCCGTCATTTACTCAATGCCAATGCATCTCTTCCATGTCCTAGAGCCTCCAGGAACAGTGATTAATATTCTTCAACACATTTGCAACAAGTTCTTTTGGGGCTCGGACTCTAAAACCCTTAAGTTACATTGGGCTAGATGGGAGAGGATCACTTATCCAGTTTAGGAGGGAGGTTTGGGTCTTCGTAACATCCAAGATATGGTGAAATCTTTCTCTTGGAAACTTTGGTGCCGCTTTCGTGCACAAAATAATTTGTGTTCTAGATTCATGAGAGTGAAATACTGTAAAGATGCCCATCCGTTAACTGTAGATACGAAGAATAGTCATTCCCCAATCTGGAAGCGGCTCCGTGAGGTCAGAATCGAGGTGGATAAACATATCAGATGGACGATAGGAAGCAGGAGTATATCCGTGTTTAATGACAGATGATGCACAACCAACTTCACCTCAGTGTCTTGGAGAGAAAAACGGCAAGTGTGCGAGCTTATGAAGGATATAATTGGAGCTATCGTAAGGTAGAAGAGGCTCTGGGTCTGATGTATTGGGAAGACGTAAGCAAGGTGCCTAGAAATGGGAGTGATGAAGATGGAGCGGTGTGGACTCTGGACACAACAGGTTCTTTTACTGCAAAATCAGCCTGGGAAGCAGTTCGTTCGCGGAGACAATCATTGGACCTGCTTGGAGCGATTTGGTCAACAGAACTCACACCGTCAATGTTAATTTTTATATGGAGACTTTTCCACAATTGGATTCCCGTTGATGACAGGCTACAACAAAAAGGAATTCAATTGGCATCCAAGTGTACTTGCTGTTCTAACATTGAGTCAATTGGCCATATATTCATATCGACTCCTAAGGTAAGAAAGGTTTGGGATTTTTTTGGAGAAATTTTTGATATTAGCGTTGCTGGTACTTCTAACATGGCTGACAAGATTGAAGATTGGAGATTATCTAACCCTTATAGCCGGAGAAAGCACATTCAGATAATTTACTCTTGGTGGAAAGGAGATGTGGATAGAGCTAAAAACATTCAAGCCAGAGTTTGGCGTCCACGACTGCCGAGACCACAGATTGTTTGATGGATACGGCCGCCTATAGAATGGTTAAAACTCAACACGGACGATGCTTCCAAAGGAAACCTGGGGCCTTCAGGTATTGGAGGTATGATTAGAAACAACAATGGAACGGTCCTCGCAGCGTATAGTCAAGGGATCAGAGATGGAACTAATATCAAAACGGAAATAATGGCTATCATAGAGGAAGTTAGAGAAGTCGAAACAATGGGGTGCAGAGCTCTATGGATAGAAGTTGATGCCAAAGTGGCCGTGGACATTCTTAGACGCGACAAAGATGGAAATCTGGTGATCCAACATCTCCTACTGCATTACAGAACTTTTGAAAGAGGTATGAATATTAAGATCTCACACATATCTAGGGAGGGAAATGGAGTGGCGGATTTCTTGGCAAATAAAGGTGCAGTTTCCCAAGAAAAATGGAAATTCCCCTCCGACCCCCTCCCCAAAGATTTCAAGGGTATGATTAGAATGGACAAATGGGAGACTCCCTCTATCCGGTTCTAAATGAATACTACTATGTATTGGGGTGGTAAGCCATTTGGTATGTTGAATTGCATTCAGTTTGTGTGGGGTGATTTTATTAAGCTTATCTTCTGTGAGAGAGATATTTCACTTAATCTTGGTTGTAGGACGAAGGTTTAGGGATATAATGTTGAAGCTTGGGGCCTGCACAAGACTAGATATCAATTTTCCATGAATATCACTTATGCTCAATCTTGCACGATGGAAGATAATAGAGAGAGCCTAAGAAGATATGTCTACAAAGCTCACCAATGGAAGAACTTTACCAAGAGTCATAATGTTAGATTGCGCAAGCTTTTGTTGAGCCAACTCTTGACTAGTCCGAAATGAGTTTTAAGCAGCACTCTGAAGCTAGTCCGAATTGGGAATAAGCCACTGTTGCGGGTTAGTCTGAATCTCTCCCTTGAACTGGTGGTTGACTCAGATGTCGTAGCTAAAGTGTTGGCTACTAGCTCGGTTGTCGTAGCCTTGAGGTTTGGCACGTCCTCGAATAGGACTTCTTGGGGTTTTGTGAGGATGCCGGTGGTTAGGGATTTATTTGCTTCCATCTTTCGCGAACATTTTTGTTGGTTCTTCTTGTTGGATGCTTGGATTTGTGTTTGTATCTAGCTCTTTGCCTTGTTGATTTATATATGAGGGGAGGTCCTCCTGCCTAACCCCATGGTTCTTTGGACCGTTTCTTATTAAAAAAAAAAAAAAAAAAAAAAAAAAAAAAGTAAAGAGAAGAATGAGAGAGAGTAGGGTTGTGTGTTGATGATCATTGATGAGAGTAATTATTAGGAATAGTGCCCTTAAAGCCGATTGTATATCCGCTTTAGTACTTTCCTTTTGTAAATCACAGACAATCTTTGAATAATAAACGAACTTTGACAACACTTCTTTATATGCTCTTGTTTGATTGTATGATTACTTTAACTGTGCATGTATAAGAGCTCCCCTAATCAATATGACATATAGGACTCAACCATTTAGGTGAAATGGTTCATGGAACGAGCCCTATATCACATAAGTCATGATTAGAAATCACTCTAAGCCGATGAATCCTAAAGATAGTGGGAGTGTTGACTTGACTCGTTCGAGGCTTGCTCATGTGATGACGCCCTTAAGAAGGACCACCTTGTTTCATAGGGTGCAAAGTGTATTGTTGATACGTGCGTGATACATGGGGGGTGCTTACTTATTCTAAGTAAGTACACTGAGGTGTCCCGTGTGAGAAGATTCCTAAATGGGAAAGGAAGTTTCTATTTCTGGAAATAGAAACTTCCAGATTAGGAAATATCTCACGAGTCATTGATGTGATTAAGTGATCCTTAGACTTGAGGTTCCATTGATACTTTATGAGCTAACTCTATAGCCTTAGGTGTAAGCTTTAAAGGGTGTCGCCTTAGACAACTGATTCAAAGCTTATGCTAGGACTGCACAAGTGGCACATGAAAGTATATGAGAATCGATAAGGGACCTACACTTGCATTAGCAAGTTGATCTCTTATTGTGTAAGTCATTCATATTCCATCTAGGAGTCCTTGGCCAAGGCAATGGATCAAGACATCAAGAAATGAGTTTCTTGGATTGAAACTTTAGGATCGAGATTATTAGGGTTCTAGTTATTCCCTTGCTCTAGATCTTGATTGAGAGATGGAACGTAGGGGGATTGTATCTCACATATGTCAATGACTTAAAGGTTCTTTCGAATTGAGATATTCTTATTCATCTAGTCATACACCTGTTGCTCGACTATGGTCGTATGATCTATGGACTGATTAATTAATTAGGGTCACTGCTAATTGAATTAAGAACCTAGAGGGTCACACATAACAACCCGGTCATGTGGGTTAAGGCTTGAATCGATTAAACGAGTTGATCGAACTAATACATGATTGGATAGGGGTTACACGTGTAAATCACACATGAGGGACAAGTGTCCTGCATGACACGTGTCACGTGATTAGTGTGTTAATTAAATAATTAATTTGATTAATTATTTAATGGACTTTAATTTAATTATGAATAAATATTAAAGTTCTAATTTGGTGAAATAAAGTCTAGTAAATAATTAATTATGAATTAATTATTTATTATGAATAAATAAAATATCTAAATTAGTTGGATATTATGTCTTGCTTGACAAGTTGGTCAAAAGGAGACTTTTGGTTAAAGTAAGAGTCTTTCTCTCCAACCAAGAAATCCCTTACCTTGATGGTTAAGGAATCCTATTCCAACATGGAGTGGGGTTCGAACCCCTAGAGCTTTAAATATAAGGGGTTCAAACCCCTTGATGGGTAATAGACAAATTCTCCTTCTCCAAATATTATACACTAAATCCTAGAGCCTAAATACCGAATATAGAACTAGCATCCTCCCTATTCGGATCGTGGTCGAGGTTGGTGGACTAATTCTCTAGAGGGCTACTATCGTGTAGTCTTGAAAGATTTGAAGGAGCTTTTGGGGACAAGCCGCGTGAAGAGCATTCTTGGGCGGCTAGAACGTGTCAAGATAGCTTCTATCTAAGTGAGTTTCTTGATCTCTACGAATTTGGGAATAGGAATTGCAAGATTCGATTCTATCTTTTGGGAAATTTTTTAAAGTTCCGCTGCGTTTCTGTTTCGTTTTCCCAACAGTAATAGTACAAATTTTGTTAGTATGAGAGCTTGTAAGTGTAGAATATCCAAAATGCAATTAGCCCCTTTAGAAGTGACATTTTCTCCTTTTACCGTCAGGTGTCATGCCAATTACCAGTCAGACAGGCGAGTGACTCCTACATTCCAGTTAGGATTTGTAGGGAGTTGAGAGAAAAGTAGGGGGAAGTTATCCCCACTATTTGTATTTGAGTCTTCACTTATCCCTTATGACCTTCAACCTCTACAAATACGCGTTAACCAACTAAAACCACAATAAACTCATTCGGACTAATTCGAAACCCGATCCAACTTAATCGGACCCGACTGTCCTCCTAGTAACCTGAGTGTTACTACTGCTACATACCTTCTAATTGGAAGGTAAACATCTCCTACCTGCTACTTATTATTAGCTGGGCCTTTGATAATTGGGTCGTTGCCGTTTTTATGGCACATCAATCCTTATTTTGAATTTTTTCTTATAATATTATAATATTTAAATTGTATTAACATTAGTTGTAAATTTCTATAAGCATTAAATATTAGATTGAATATAATGTATTTTATTTAAATTTGTAATATTGAATACTCTTATAAATATTTTATTTTATATAAATTAATATATATAATTTTTTTTATTTACATATTGTGACACCCCATGTTTTCAAGACTGATCAGGTATGACGTCACGAGTGAGGTCAGGTTAAGTGTTACGTGTTTTACTTGTTTAATTATGTGATTAAGTGATTTTATATGTTTACTCAACCATTGTGTGATTTAATTATAATTAAGTGTGTACGTGACTAACCGTTTATTTGTCTTATTTGCAATTTCACACACGACCACGTTTATTCCTTTTTACTCGAACTTTACCTTTTATTCCTCGTTAATTCCCGAATCTGTTGCCTATCTTTTTATTTAATTCGGGAACCCAATTCTACCCCAACCACATAAATATCACCACACCAAAATATCTAACGCGGGACCCACTAGTACTAACTCCCTTCCTCTTCTTTCTCTCCCTCACATGAGATGCCCCCATTTTCTTTTCCTCCTTCTTCCTTCTTTATTTCTTCTTCTCCTTTCTTCCTTTCTTGCTCCATCCGACACCACCCCTCACCATGCCTCACTCGGAGCACCACCACCTCATCGTCACTCCACCTCCTCGGCACCACCATTCTACCACCAAGCCTCCTCCACTCTTTCCTTCTCTCTCAAGCTCACCCAAGAAGAAAGGGAGCTTAGGCAAGGAAGGAAGCAAGTACCAACTTCGGCAAGGAATCCGACGATTCCCAACCACCACGAACTCACCTTGGCGTCCCCATTTCCATCCCAGTAAGCTTTCCTTCATTTCTTGCTTTTACTTGAATGTATATGTGTGTATATATGAGTATATATGTGTATGTATATATGTATATATTTTGATGGGTTTGTATGTTAACGTACCTTGTTTCGTATTTCGGTTGTACTTTTGGTCGCCTTAGGTGTTGGTTGTTGCTTGGTTTTAGTTTCGGGCTCCGACGGCAACTCGAGGGCCGCCAATGGCAAGGTTTTTCCTCTCCAGAGCCATCCCCTATTTCTATCGCAGGTGATCCCAGCTAGGATTGGGGCTAATGCATTTTAGTCCCGGCCGGGAATGCTTGTTGTCCCCTATTGCATTGTCCAGTCCGGGAATATGTTCAGTGCTTTTGGTGTCCCGGCCGGGATAGTCTGTCAGGTTGTGGCCTGGACGTCTGTCCTGGCTGAGATTCTTTTCAGTGTTTTTCTTGTCCTGCCCGGGATGGTCCTCTATTGACCTGGTTTTCATGCTTTGACTAGCCTTGTTTTCTTGTTGTGTACTTGTTTACGTTCCCTAACGTGCTTAACGTGTTTATATGCTTTCATGAATTGGTATTTCGTGTTTAAGTGCAATACCTGAAACTTTAGTTGTTTAATTGATTTAAATATATTCGAGCATGCGTTATATGATGACATATCACACGTACACTTATATTTTTCATCTATTTGATACTTGGGACATTAATTGTGGACATGAACACTATCACGACATAGCATATCATTTTATAATTTTCATATGCATACTCTATCATTCCATATCACGCCACGAACACCTCATGCCAATGCCGTGCGTCCTAATTGGTTTCATATTGAGTCATTTCTCACGAATGCACATTGTTCCTTTTCTTGTATAGTTCGTTTCCAGGGCGGAGACTTCCGGATCGAATAGGCACCCGTATTGTCCTTGTTCCTTGTCTCGTGGTATTCCAGGTGAGGGTTTTTTTTTTAGTTACATATCAAACCTTAGAACCCTATGTGACATGTAGCACCCAGCACGATAGGTCACCACATCCTCCGCACCTAAGCCCAATCCACATACGAGATGGGAAACCCGTATATGAAACAAGCAGAGGCGAACGGGAGACCGACAGACACTCACCTAAGCTAGGCGGAACGTAGACCTTATCAATTAAAAACAGACCACAAAACCAAAAACGCATGCGGAAGCTAAAGAATCAATCAATTATTAAAACACAAGCATCAGCTGACGGGTTCAACTAGCATAGATACCTAATCCCGAATATTAACATAAATCATACACAAAAACGGGTTCAATCTGGTCCCTAGAAGCCTGTCCTGAATTCAAATACATGAATTAACAAAGCTTACATAATAATTAACATGCTTAACAATATTCGTAATGAATGAAATGCAACAGACTTGAACAAGACTAAAACTTGACAGACTCCAAGGACACGACACGCCGCCTAGCTCAATCTCCACGCTACACCTGCACACTAAAAACAAAAAGGGAGAGGGGTCAGTCACACGGACTGAGTGAGGGGCTACCCACACAAGCTATGTATGTATAGAGCAGAGCACATTCACACACATTATTCGTGAACTCAGGGATAGTTTTTGCACGCTAAAACATTTACCCGTGATACGTACGTATAGGGGTTTCTAATTAATACGGAAGAAGAGACCAAATTCATACATAACAAACATTCAAAACAAAACTTATCATTTCATGCGTTAAATCATACTTTCGAAAGATTCATATTTTATCTTAGTTAAAAATCTATCCCCGTCTCATGAACTTAACAAGACATACATACAAAACTTGGCGGGTACGAGTACCTAGTCCCATCCTAGGCTGCTCCGACTAGACATGCGAACAAATACATTCAAACGTAAAACATACTTACATATTAACCTCCTTCTTCGGCGATGGAAGGGTTCCGAGACCCTAACCATCAGTATGGAAGAGGAGAGCGCGTACACGCAACCTCAGGGTCCCAGTTCCCAACCAAACCTCCTGGCGGGGTTCCGGGTTATTCCTATCAAACTTGGAGTGTAACGCCCTAGTTTTTCCAGCCGATCAGGTACACACGCCACGCGTGTGAGTTTTTAGATTTAGGGCTATTTAAATTCCTTTTTGTTATTTAATTGCGCGAGTCAATTTATTTAATTTGATTTCTTATGATTATATGATTTCTAATTTCGTCTTTCGTGAATTTCATTACGTGAATTATATGTCTAATTTTCCCGAATATGTTTAAGTGTTTAATTTTACATAATTGCAAGAATTCATGTTCATTTGTCCTTAATTGAAACTTTATAAAATGCTTGGACTTGATTGAATTAGCATAACATGCATGTATATATTCAACTCCATTTCATCATATTTTTTAGAGTCTTATATAGGGATGTAAACGAGATGAGCCCGTTCGCGAGCCTAACGAACTGAATCAATAAAGGTTCGGGCTCGTATTCGAGGAAAACGAGCCCGAACCGAACCTTGGCTCGGTTCGTAACCTTCACGAACCGAATTCGAACCCATTCTCTCTAAAATTTAGGCTCGCCAACCCGTTCACGAACCCTAAAATTTTAATAAAAATATTATTATATATTACATATTATGCATTATTATATATATATATGTATATATATTAAAATATAACATATCTAACCTACTTCTGTAATTCAATAACCCATCAGATATCAGCCGCCCCTCTTCTAAATCCAAACCCCAAGTCCCTAACTTCCATCATTCTCAAGTTGAAGCCAACCACCATCTCCATCGCCCACTGCCACGCTTCCACCGCTCAGCCGCCCATTGCTGCATCGTCACCGCCCAAAGCTGTTGTCATGCGGTGCTCCTCCACCACCACAACGCCACCGCCCGCCTGCGTCTCCTATATCTTTTTCTCCTCCAACATCACAGAGCCACCCCCGGCTCCTCTCTTTTTCTCCTCCACCACCGCGATGCTGTTGTGTGCTCTTCGTTGGGTCTAGTTGCTGCTGCGTTATCCTTTTTTGGTGTAGATCTGGACTTGGACTTGACTTTCTTCTCGATTTGAACGTAATTTCTCAGATCTGGGTTAACCACTTAAGTCGTGAATGGAATTTTTTCAGATTTGGCTTTCACATTTTTTAACTCGAACCGGCGAGTCGAACACGAACCGAATCGAACTCGAACCCAGGTTCGAACCGAACTCGAACCACAAATTTCCTGGTTCGTTAGGTTCGAGTTCGAGTTCGGGTTCGTCAAAAAAGCACTCGAACCGAACTCGAACTCTAAAAAATAGGCAAGGTTCGGCTCGGCTCGGTTTGTTTACATCCCTAGTCTTATATATATATATAGATATATATAATCATCGACCATGCATGCCAAGTTGAAGCATCTCTAACTTATAAATTTATAAGAGGTAAGGACTTAAATGCAATTAACTTTTATTTACAAGACTTTTCATCCACCTTGAATTATATACATACATATATTTGACTCATATACTTTATATACATACACATATATATGCCTCATCTTCTTCATTTCAAGAGATAAGCCAAGATATCCCTTTTCCTCTCCCTTTTGACTCTCGGTTGATCAAGGAAGCTAGAAGCCATGTTTTTCATCCAATTTCTTCAAGGAATCAAGCTCCATACCTTCATCTCTTCTTTCCCCTTCATCTCTTCTATCTTTCAAGGTGAGATCATGCATATACCTTTGGTAATTCATGAGATATAGTTAGGGTTTCTGATTCTTTCAGTTTCCTTGAGGATATATGAATCTTATATGATGATTTTGAGTTGGATTCTTGCCCATATAACTTTGTTTCAAGGAGGTATAAATATATGAAATCATATTTCCATACTAAAGGTTTCATGAATGATTTTGATGGATCAAGCATGTTATATTCATTTCCTTGTGGCCTAAATGATATATATGAGACTTATGCATGTTATATGTTTATTTTGGGATGTTTTATTGGTTATGGTATGGTGTGGGAAGGATTGGGAGCCATTCCCGCAAATCCCCAGTTTTTCCCCTGCTATTTTTTCGGACAGAGCCTTCCCACCCGCCCGTGTGGTCGCCCAGTTCATTTCCCAAACGCCTGTGTGGGTACCCACTGTCGTGACAGACAGTTTTCACACGCCGTGTCTGCTTCCAGTGTATATTTCACACGCCCGTTTACCCTCAAACGAACTCCGATTGACCTGAATTTTAAACTGTTAGAAACCTCTTGAAGTCTAGAACACTCTCAAATTGGAATCACCTCATTATCATTTCTAGTTGAGAGATATAACCGTTTCAATTTGGTGTCACCACTTTATCGGAAATCTGCAATCACCTAACTTCGAGCGTACGCCATTTTCTCCTCGTTTTGAACTAGAATATGAGCCATATATCCTTGGAAAGTTCTATGTGTCTAGTTTCATATACAAGAAACAAAACTCAATTCCAAATTCTAGAACTCAAGATATTCTAGTTTTCCTACAGCATGTGCGTTTCTGATAATTGTCGGGTTTTGCCAAACTTCATCAAAACCTTTCTTCTTGCATTCCTTTTATTCTCTTGGCTCCCGTATTTGAATTATATGAAGTATATTCTTGATTAATTTATAATTAGGCTCCTGACGCTTCTTGGTACTTAATTGCTCAAACATGATTGTGTGACTCCATGCTCTATACGAATTGAACTTGAAATGTTTGAATGATGTGAATACATGACTCCTTGAGATTAATTTCATCACTTAGATGTTAATTGGTTCTCATACTTATTTAAGTTTCACTTGATTGCTAATTTTTTTGGTTATTAAGGTGTTACATGAGCATTGTCGTGCGTCATACTTGGTCTCATATTGAGTCTCGTGTCACGAATTCACGTTGTTTCCTTTCTTGTCCAGTTCTTCTCCAGGGTGGAGATCTTTGATCGATTACACACTATCTTGTATCCTTGTCTTGTTCCGTCGCTTGTCAGGTGAGGTTTAAGTTCTAGTTATATAGAACCCCGTACAACCCTTATGTGGATTTCGGCCAAAATATATACATATATCTATAGTTTTCCATAAACCTCAAATGATTTACAACTGAACTAGTGCTACTGTACTGACGTACTGTCACTGTACTAAATTGACTGTTTTGGCGAGTATACTGTACTGTACTGTGGGCCCGAGGGTAGTGTACTGAGCCAACCGGGAAATCATGGGCTGATGGGTAACTCTTGCACTATCCTCACAACTTTTGGGATGACCCCTTGAATCCACTAGGAGATTAGTGGAAGAAGGAGTTCTGGGCATAGGGACTCATGGACCCTATGCTCACACTGACTGGGTGGTGGGGCGCCTTGCAATCCCACCATCACCGGAGGGAAAAGGGTTACTGAAATTGCTCGTAATTGTGCATTGTAATTGATTGCTTGATCACTTAATCAATTAATAACTGAATTATTGTACACAGTCGGAGAAAGGTTGGAGATTTTCCCTCACTCACCGGGCCACTGATTGATTGAACTGAACTGATTGAATTGTAAATTGGATAGTTGTAATCTCGGGGGAGAACTACTTTGCTATTGAACCTATATTGCTTTCTTTATAAAATCTTAACCGAGATTATAGCTTGCATGGTAATTGCGCTTATATTTATAAAGCCCTCACTCAGTCTTTCATAGACTGACACCTCACATTTTCAGGTTTTGCAGGGTTGCGTGCTAGGCGGGAATTGAGTCTTTAATTTTGGGTCTAGCACTTTTCATTCTCGTTTTCATGTACATTGTTGATGTATTTCTACTACTTATGACTTATTTTGGATAATTGATATTGTGTATATATATGAATAGGATGGAATGAACTTGTATAAGGTAAATGAATTAGAATGAATTTTTATTACTATGCTTTCGTTTTAATTGTTATGCATGTTGGTAATTAATGGAGGGTTAGTCCTGCCTAGCTAGATTGTTTTTTTTATTATCTCCCGTTCGCTATAGACTTGATTCATGTATGGGTCGTCCATTCCATATGTGGATTGAACTATAGTGTGGGGGATGTGGCTACCTTGTATTCCGGGTGCTACATCCTAAGGTGGTATCAGAGCCCGGTTGCAAAACCGGAGTTCTAGCATCGTGTAGTGTCAAGTCTAGGTCGAACGACTTAGGAACTACTTGATAACTTGTGGATTGCATTGATTCTTGCTACTAATTGTTGATTGATTGACCTCATATTGCTTGAATTTTTTATGATTAACGTGTTTTACTTTAGCTTTGTTGAATTAATTGTTGTATTTTACATTAAATATGTGTTTAAATGCTAATTATATGTCATATGCAATCACTAACCCCATGCATTTATATTTGAGACAAGTTGTGATTATAGGTTATAAAGATCATATCAATCTACGGCCAATTTCTACGACAACCTCAATCTATCGTAAGCTCCTTTCTCTAGCTTTGAAGTTATAAGGAATGCACCTGGGGAACTTTGCGCAAAAAAAATAAATTCAAGAGCCATGGTCTTCTCTAATCGGGTTATAATTCAAGTGATAAGAATCGGAATCGAAAGATTCATGGTGGGAGTAACTTACAAGATCTAGTAAGGTTAGAGGATACTCGAAGAGATAGTGCTAAGAAGCGAGGCTTATAAATTACAAGATAAACACGTGAGATTATATTATTAAAGAATTTGGTTAATCGGGGACAAGAGGTTCATTTAACTTAAGAGAGAGAAGGAAGCCTTGAGGGTACCAAGGATTCAAAGTTCAGAATTGCAAGCAAGTTAAGGATTGTCCGCTAGTTGGAACTAAAATCAGGTTTTAGGAGGAAAGTAATTCAAGTACTCCAGATCGAAGTTGAACTTTAGGAATTAAGTCCGAGATGAATCAAGACACTCCGGACCCTGGAATAGGGCTCGAATCAATTTGGAAAATTTAAGGAATTGATTTTGAGATCGTGAAAACATCAAGTAGAAGAATCGAACAACGAGGTAGTTGATATGGATCTACAGGGAATTGAGACATCTCAAATTTTGGATAAGAAAGAGGTCGGATAGGAAGGAGTAGAGAGGATCGATCAATAGGGTGGTTACAAGTTCATGGAAATCCAAGATACTCAAGATTCTACCTTCAGCTGGATTGGAGTTTATTTTTCAACTCCAAGCTGAATTGTCGTGTGGTGAGGTTGAATAGAGAGTAATGGAGCAACAAATGGAAACGGTAAAGAAAGACAAGGAACTTTTGGAGGGAAATTATATGCTCAAAGTGTAGGCAAGTAGAGGACAAGTCATATAACCAATTCAAGTTCAAAAAGAGTAAATTGAGAGGACTTCAATCGAGGTGACGCCTAAATGAAGTCGGGACAACAATGAGAGATTAGTCCCTTGAGAGAAGTTGGGATACTAACTTCAAAAGTCGAAAAGAATTTGAAAACAAGAATCATAATCTCGGATTATAAGGTTATACAAGTGATACAAGGAAACTTCGAACGAGGAGATAATTATGGTGAAGATTCGGCCAATACTTAGAGATCGGTACTTGGGAAAGAATCGAGTTCAAGAAATTTCAATCGCGGGGGATGGAAATGTATCGGTTGAAAATAGAGAATTTTACAGAGTTGGAAGACCGTGGGTAACAAGAGATGACCAATAAATTTGTGACAAGCTTGTAACTCAACAAACAAGAAACAAGTGTCGGGCTAAAGCCTATCGCTACAACGGTGACAGGTTCAATGCACTCATAAGCACGTGCATCATACATTGTTTAAATTATCTAAATTTCTTTAGTTATATGCGCATCTCTAATCGTGCTTAATTATTCCAACATGTTGCATTTTATTACTTACAAGTGTGATACGCGCATTGGCATATTAACCCGACATGCATCGTTAAGTGTTTACTTGATAGGAACTCTCCCCATCTGATTTATCAAGTATTACTCCAATCAAGACATGACTGAATTAGGAGAAGGAAAATAATTGGGTTGTAAAGTATGGACCAAAAAGGAAAGAGCCATTGAGAGGTCGAGAAAAGTAGTCGGCAGTTGGAATGGAAGAAGTGGTCATTATTCCTATCAATCACTTCAAAGGTAAACGTGAGACAAAATTTTCGGACAAGTGGCGAGACTGGAACTATTTATATCAAGGAGGCTGAGTTGACGAAGTCGAGAATCTTTAAAGTAAGAAGCGGTGTTAGCCAACGGGTAAAAATAGGCATTCTTAAGGGGAAGAGTCGACCGGGAAATGACTCCAAATTTATGGATAGGCTCAAATGGACTACTTTTAGTAGAAGCAACAAAAATGCAAGGGTTACCCACAATGGGATTTCTCGAAAGTGGAAAAAGGGAAAGAATTGGATGATTATGATATTTGATGACCTTTAAGGTTGGGATGAGAAAATTTTGAGAATAATTTCAAAAAGGAGAAGCACTTCAAGAACCAGAAATGGGTATTCAAGAAATGCTGGGAGATTTAGCACTCGGTAAAATTTCAAGATCGGGGTGAGGAAGACTTCGGGAATAATATTAGAAGAGACAAGTGCCTTGATAGATGAAGATACGGATTCAAAGAGAGTTGAAAATTTATGGATAGGACGGGGTAAAATTTCCAAAATAATATTGGAAGAGCTAAGTGACTCAAGAGTTGAAGGTGAGTACTCAAGAAGTGTTTGGGATCCTTGCCGTGTAAGCTTTTCAAAACAACGGTGGACGGTACATTTAAACATACATATCCCGTACATCATGTATTTTATTATTATCATATATGGTTCTTTGTTACTTGTTAATTGCCTTTGTATGCTTGATAATTGATGTCTTTGATATTTCCTACCTGTTCCTTGTGTGATTATTGTGTAATTTTTATTTAATTGTTCTCTTGGGCTTTTGTGTTGTGGTTTGAGAGACGGGGTTCTCTCATTGTTTGGTTGAAAGACAGGGTTCTTTCGTTATTTGTTTGAGAGACGGGGTTCTTTCGCTGCTTGCTTGAGAGACGGGGTTCTCTCATTGTTGCTTTCTACCTGTTTAACTTATTCTGGTGGAAGTTTAGAATTTTCAAGTGTTTAGATTTCGGTGAGTTAAGGGTCGTAACTTAACAGCAATTGAAGACCCCTAATTGTTTGAAGACCTTTTCCGAACTAATCCATCACGGGGAGTTGCTAACCCATGTGGGATGAACACGGGAGAGTTGCTTAAGAGTCCAGAACTCGAGGCAATGGACCTGGGGACCAGGTCCTCTCAAGGGGGAGAGATTGTAACGCCCCAAGTTTTCTAGCCGATCAGGTACGCACGCCACGCGTGTGAGTTCTGAGATTTAGGGCTATTGAAATTCCTTTTTGTTATTTAATTGCGCGAGTCAATTCATTTAATTTGATTTCTTGTGATTATATGATTTCTAATTTCGTCTTTCGTGAATTTCATTACGTGAATTATATGTCTAATTTTCCCGAATATGCTTAAGTGTTTAATTTTACATAATTGCAAGAATTCATGTTCATTTGTCCTTAATTGAAACTTTATAAAATGCTTGGACTTGATTGAATTAGCATAACATGCATGTATATATTCAACTCCATTTCATCATATTTTTTTAGTCTTATATATATATTGATATATATAATCATCAACCATGCATGCCAAGTTGAAGCATCTCTAACTTATAAATTCATAAGAGGTAAGGACTTAAATACAATTAACTTTTAATTACAAGACTTTTCATCCACCTTTAATTATATACATACATATATTTGACTCATATACTTTATATAAATACACACATTTATGCCTCTTCTTCTTCATTTCAAGAGATAAGCCAAGATATCCCTTTTCCTCTCCCTTTCACTCTCCGTTGATCAAGAAAGCTAGGAGCCATGTTTTTCATCCAATTTCTTCAAGGAATCAAGCTCCATACCTTCATCTCTTCTTTCCCTTTCATCTCTTCTATCTTTCAAGGTGAGATCATGCATATACCTTTGGGAATTCATGAGATATAGTTAGGGTTTATGATTCTTTTAGTTTCCTTGAGGATATATGAATCTTATATGATGATTTTGAGTTGGATTCTTGCACATATAACTTTGTTTCAAGGAGGTATAAATATATGAAATCATATTTCCATACTTAAGGTTTCATGAATGATTTTGATGGATCAAGCATGTTATATTCATTTCCTTGTGGCCTAAATGATATATATATATATATGAGATTTATGCATGTTATATGTTGATTTTGGGATGTTTTATTGGTTGTGGTATGGTGTGGGAAGGATTGGGAGCCATTCCCGTGAATCCCCTATTTTTCCCCTCCAATTTTTTCGGACAGAGCCTTCCCACATGCCCGTGTGGTCGCCCAGTTCATTTTCCAAACGCCCTTGTGGGTACCCACTGTCGTGACAGACAGTTTGCACACGCCCGTGTCTGCTTCCAGTGTATATTTCACACGCCCGTTTACCCTCAAAGGAACTCTAATTGACCCAAATTTTGAACTGTTAGAAACCTCTTGAAGTCTAGAACACTTTCAAATTCGAATCACCTCATTATCATTTCTAGTTTGAGAGATATAAATGTTTTAATTTGGTGTCGCCACTTTATCGGAAATCTGCAATCACCTAACTTCGAGCGTACACCATTTTCTCCTCGTTTTGAACTAGAATACGAGCCATATATCCTAGGAAAGGTCTATGTGTATAGTTTCATATACAACAAACAAAACTCAATTCCAACATCTAGAACTCCAGATATTATAGTTTTCCTACAGCATGTGCATTTCCAAAAATTATCGGTTTTTGCCAAACTTCATCAAAACCTTTCTTCTTGCATTCCTTTCATTCTCTTGGCTCCCGTATTTGAATTATATGAAGTATATGCTTGATTAATTTATAATTATGCTCCTATGTGACGCTTCTTGGTACTTAATTGCTCAAACATGATTATGTGACTCCATGCTCTATACGAATTGAACTTGAAATGTTTGAATGATGTGAATACATGACTCCTTGAGATTAATTTCATCTCTTAGATGCTAATTGGTTTTCATACATATTTAAGTGTCACTTGATTACTAATTTTTTTGGTTATTAAGGTGTTACATGAGCATTGCCGTGCGTCATACTTGGTCCCATAATGAGTCTCGTCTCACGAATTCACGTTGTTTCCTTTCTTATCCAATTCTTCTCCAGGGTGGAGATCTTTGATCGACTACACACTATCTTGTATCCTTGTCTTGTTCCGTTGCTTGTCAGGTGAGGTTTAAGTTCTAGCTATATAGAACCCGTACAACCCTTATGTGGATTTCGGCCAAAATGTATACATATATCTATAGTTTTCCATAAACCTCAAATGATTTACAACTGAACTACTGCTACTGTACTGAACTACTGTCACTGTACTGAATTGACTGTTTTGGCTAGTATACTGTACTGCACTGTGGGCCCGAGGGTAGTGTACTGAGCCAACCGGGAAAGCATAGGCTGACGGGTAACTCTTGCAGTATCCTCACAACTTTTGGGATGACCCCTGAATCCACTAGGAGATTAGTGGAGGAAGGATTTCTGGGCATAGGGACTCATGAACCCTATGCACACTGACTGGGTGGTGGGGCCTTGCAATCCCACCATCACCGGAAGGAAAAGGGTTACTGAAACTGCTCGTAATTGTGCATTGTAATTGATTGCTTGATCACTTAATCAATTAATAACTGAATTATTGTACACATTCAGAGAAAGGTTGGAGATTTGCCCTCACTCGTCGGGCCACTGATTGATTGAACTGAACTGATTGAATTATAAATTGGACTGTTGTAATCTCGGGCGAGAACTACTTTGCTATTGAACCTATATTGCTTCCTTTCTAAAATGTTACCCGAGATTATGGCTTGCGTGGTAATTGCGATTATATTTATAAACCCCTCACTCAGTCTTTCATAGACTGACACTTCACATTTTCAGGTTTTACAGGGTTACGTGCTAGGCGGGAATTGAGTCTTTCATTTTTGGTCTAGCACTTGTCATTCTCGTTTTCATGTACATTATTGATGCATTTCTACTACTTATGACTTGTTTTGGATAATTGATATTGTGTACATATATGAATAGGATGGAATGAACTTGTATAAGGTAAATGAATTGGAATGAATGTTTATTACTATGCTTTCGTTTTAATTGTTATGCATGTTGGTAATTGAGGGTTAGTCCCGCCTAGCTAGATTATTTTTTTTATTGTCTCCCGTTCGCTATAGGCTTGATTCATGTATGGACCGTCCATTCCATATGTGGATTGAACTATAGTGCGGGGGATGTGGCTACCTTGCGTTCTGGGTGCTACATGGAGAATGTGCACAGGGGTCATAACCAACGACCCCCATGGCCGTCCCGGGTCTCCCTTACTCACATCTCCGGGGCTCATCATTAACATTATATTACATTATCATTACATTCATTATGTAACAAACCCGCAATATTAAATTAAGATTATCAAACATTAACTTACGTACAAGGCATTAACTAGCAACAACCACGCTATTCATACCTCTCCGTGTCAAATCCTTTACTCGTATCTTCCGTCTCATAAGAGGCACACGGTTTGAAGCGTGGTTTAATGTTACAACACTAAACGAATACATTAACAAATAAAACAAGCATACATAGGCTTGTACATAGCGTATTATACTTGGAAAGGCCTAGCAAATTCATAAACTTATATATTTCTCACGTATTTACTTATACTTAAGGTTATAGATCGAATGCATAGAAAATAAGCACATTTGATAGGGTTTAACTATAACCTAACCTCACCTTACACCAATGGAGCCAAGAACGAGACGATTGATTCACCCCAGAATCAACACGGCTAACGAAACACCACCCCGGGTGCACCTGAACAAACAGAAGACATAAAACAAAACTTAAACTCAAGGATGAACCATATAGATGCATGGCGTATGCATAGACACTTAAGAGATTCAAATACATAGGCAAAGTTCATACTCAAACTCGTTACATGCCAAGAAATGCATTTCACAAAGTGGGGATACGTAACAAGGTGCATATGTGCTTTGTACAAACAATTCCCATTACTTAAGTAACATAAAATGCATATAAGAACAAATGCATACACATAAGCATGGTATAACAGGTTAGGAACAAGTTCGGAGGTGGAAGGATACGAGAAAAACGGAATAAAAGCACAAAAAGGGGTTCCGAGTGAAATTGGGCCAAAGCTGACAGTTTTACCGAAACGGACAAGCTGTACAAAAATGGGAATATCTTGAATTTCAGGAATGGGAATTGAGTTTTGTTTCTTGGAAATGAAACTATACACATAGATCTTTCAAATGGTATATGGCACGAATCGTGGTTCAAAGGGATCCAAAAATGGCAGAGGTTTGAAGTTGAACGAGTGCAGAATTTCGGCGATGTGGTGACACCAAATTAAAACGGTTATATCTCACAATCAAGAACGAATTTTGAGGTGATTCCAATTGGAGAGTGTTCTAGACTCAAAGAGGTTGATCGTGTTCGAAATTTAGGTCAAACAGAGTTCATAAAATAGTGCAGAAAGTTTTTGCCTTAGGTCCCCGCCCGGGGAACATTTTAAGCATAAAGTTCCCCACCCGGGGAACCTTTCTGGGCAGCAAAAATCGAGAAAAAACAGGGGTGCTCGAGGGAGAAGCCAAAAATCATAAAATCCACCTCAAAACTCGACCAAATCAAGTAAGAATCAAGGCACAAATTCATGTATGCATGCTCTATCACATATCTTAATCTTAAGGCATGAATCAAGCTATAAAACAAGATGCCATTAAAGCTAAATTAAGCTCCAACAATGGAGTTTCATGCAATACACAACCAATAACAAGAATTCTTACAAAGATGCAACAAGGAAGCTCATAGAAACAATATATATCAATCTTGGGGCATTTAATTCAAGTATGAGAGCAAGAGATCAAATATTCACATACAAGCACTATTTATCATCTTCAACCAAGCTCAAGAAATGAAGCAACAAAACAAGATTCAATTGGGTAGAATCGAAGCACACGAAGAGAGGAATTCATAGCTTACCTTGGATCGTTGATCGGGTGAGAAATGGAGATGAAGTCTTGAGCTCAAAGGTGGGGTGTGGAAAAACCCTTTCTTCTCTTCTTTCTTCTCTTGATCATGATAAGCAGCAAAAACATGGGGAAGAAAGGGGGTTGGTTCGGTTTTAAGTTAAGAAAAACTGGTTCGGTTCGGTTCACGTAGGGTTCGGTTCAATCGGTTGGAAATTAAATCAGTAGAAAGGTCAAATGGCCTCAGAAAAGGGCGAGGCTAGATCCATCGAACACGAATTGACGAAACAAATCCAATGGCGAAGTCGAAATTTGAATTCGAACCCCCGAGCTCAAGTTAGCCACGAAACGGCTCATAAACCCTAATTGTTATTAGCTCCCTAATTTGTAAATTTTGGACGATTGAGTCCAAGTTTATTTAATTAAATTCTAATGCGCACATGAATAAAATAAAATACCTATTGACACTTAGAGCATGCAAATACACATAAATCACAAAAATACAGAATTAAACTCTCCCGTGACATTATACCTGGTTCATCCGAGAGATGGGGTGTCACATGACAAGTTTTGGCTGAATATATATATATATAATTATCGTTTTCAAAGTAGAGTCATCGAGTAAATTCTTATCAGTAAATTATTACGAAAGACTTGAAACGTACTATGATTCTCATGACTTGAATTGTTTTGGCGAGATTATGCACATTGATCATGTTCAAGTTATTGGGCCCGGGGAAACGTGGGTTGGACACCGGTACGGTATGGGGCCCTTGGGCAACCCCTTTGCATGTTGTACCCATTGAGAATCTCTCTCGTGACCGAGAAGCCCGAAAGGTGAGTTATTCTTGAGCCGATGGTGTTACCCCATTGAAGAAGAGGGTAGGAGTCATGATCCCCTGTCTCGATACTTTTACGGATTAGATCGGGTCTGCAGGCCCGACCAGGGGAGGGAGAAGGTTGGAACTTATTACGATTTTGATCATGATTACGATTATGATTATGATTATTTCACGAATGTGTATCTCACATGTATTATTACGTATTGCATGATCACGTAATCAAAGTATTAAGTCACGTTTATTATATACAGTCGGAGTTTGGTTGGAGAATTATGCACGCTCACTCGTCGAGCCACAATGATTATTATGAATTATGAACTTAACGAACTTAATATGAATTAGTCGTAAAGTCCAAGCATTGGTTAAGCTAATTTCTTGCCCTTCGCGGGAACTAACTTCCAATAAAACCTTGCTCGAGATTTATGACTTGCATGTGCCTGTTTCTATATATATGTAAAGCTCCTACTCACTCAATCTTCTAGAGATTGAAGCCTCTTTCCACTTTTCAGCTTCTTGCAGGTTTTGCTAGGTGGGAGTCAATTCTTAGCTTTCTTGTTCGAGTCTCACTTGTACACTTGAATCACATTTTACATTATTATGAATTAGGGTTAATTATATCTTTTTATGTATTTAGGTCTGTATGCCAATTATGGATTAGTGGATATCGATTCGGAACAGGTTGCATACTTAGTTGAACCTGTTGTTAGGATGCCTGTTGGATTTTATTTATGTTATGAAATTATTGGGTTTGTAGCCATTGTTGGCATTCTTGTATTTAATATATTTCTTCTGCACCGCATTTTGGATATTCTCGATTAATTGGTACAGCGTTAGAATCCACCAAGCCAGGTTGTTTTTTTATATTGTCACCTGTTCGCTATGAGTCCGGTTCATATATGGATTGACCATTTCATGTGTGGACTAGACTTATGGTGTGGGGGATGTGGTGCCTTTCGTTGCAGGTGCTATATCCTAAAGTGGTATTAGAGCCTGGTTGCAAAATTGGGGTTTCTAGCATCGTGGCGTGTCAAGTATAGGTCGAATGTCTTAGGAACAACGTGTCAACGTGTGCACTGCATTGATCATGAGCATTAGTTATTGAAACTTGATATGGAAATATATTGTTGAATGTGTTTGATTTAAATTTTGTTGATTTATGTGTTGAATTTTACATAAATACGTGCTTTCGATGCTAATTATGTGTCATATGCACTTACTAACCCGCATGCATGATATTTGAGTTGGGTTGTGATTGTAGGATATTATTACAATACCAAACCACGGCCAATTTCCACGATCACAACAACTTGTCACGAGATCTTCTTTCAAGTGTGGGTGAATTAGAGAAGGCTCCGGAGACTTAAAAGAATTCGAGTAATTGGTGATTCTTATGACGATGTTAAAAGATGGGAACCAAGCTTGAGATAGGATTAAACCATGGGTGAAGTTTTGGCATGGGTAAGGTAATGGTATGGAGGTGCGGTGTCTAGATCCACGAAATAAACACACGCTTCTATACCACAATGGAGCTTATTAGCCAAGTTCAAGAGGCCTGTTTAATTCAAGAATACGGGGAATGAAACCCTTTAAGGTACTAATATTCAAAGGTTTGAAGTAGCCAACGAGCTGGGGACCTTAGGAAGAATTGAGTTGCCGGAATAAAGGGATAAAGGAAGTGATTCGAATCAAAGTTAAAGATTGAGAAATTTAGTTAGGGGTAAGAAGATTTTATAATTCCGAAATAAAAGAGATCGGGAAGAATGTAATAAGTCGAGATACATTGGATTTTGGAATAAGGTTCATGTCGGTTGACAAGAATTTAGAGACCGACCAATTTCAGGTTCTTGAAGATAACAAGTAGTGGGACCGAACAATGAGATAATTAAGGGAGACCATGAGAATTCAAGATAACTGAATTGACCTTCAAGTTCGGTATTTGAATCAGAGTAGAAGAAATATGATTACATACTCATGGGAGATAAGTTCATTCATTCTTATGAACTCGAAAAGGTTAGGGCAAGGTGACTCCGATCAAGGTAACGACCATGGAGAAGAAAATTTTTTGAGGTTGAAGCAATAAAACGGGAAAGAAGAGATGAATTGAGGATCAAATTAAGGTATAAGGAAGAGATCACTTGATTTTTGGATTTATAAAGGGGATAAGCAAGACTCTCGGATCTACATTTAAAGTTCATTATTTCGATTCAGAGAGGAGAAATGGAGGCACTCAATTATGAAAGTTGAAGTTGCCCGACCGTTGGAATTATTCAAGGTTAAAATAAGGAGGCTTCTGTAACAGCCCGTATCAGGACCTAGCTGAAAACAGTAAATCAAAGAGGACAAGAATGCGTTTATATACCTTGGTTCACCTTTACAAATGTTCATGCATTGCATTCTTATGTGAACAATGTGCATTCACTAGTCGTATTGTGTTCTAAGGGGGATTTCCTTACCACGAACCAAATTCACTATTCATTTCCCGAGCCTACCTTGCCCTAGCATCTCATTGGAACCCTAGAGGTTCATAACTCATGCTTCCCAGTCATATGAACATGTTTTCGAAGCTTCGAAATCCTTTTTTGATCATTAGGGGTATTTTGGGAAATTTTGTTAAAAGCACTATTCATTTTCCGAACCAGCACTACGCCATTTTATGCGAGAGACCTCAAAGAACCTATACGTACTTTCTTGGAATTTTTCAACTCTCTTTTCAATGGTTTGAGGTTTCGTTTATGTGTCCAGAGCAATTTAAGAATTTATTTTCAAATAAAAGTTTCCGTCGGTTGAATATATTTCCTTCGTTAGAATGATTTAGCCCTTGAGATCATCGCCATAACGTTCCTCGATTTTTTCTATATTTTTGGAAAGCCTTTCGGACCTTCAAATTTCATCCTAGTATTTATTTCATAATTAAATTAATTTTCGAAATTCAAGAAAATCAAATCTTCCGAAGCTTATAACTTTTGAACCGTACGTCCGATTTTGATCCGTGAGTAACCGTTTCGAAGCTAATTTTATTTCCTAGCTCTTGGGCACTTTTCCAGCTTCAAAAATACGCAGGAGGAAGGTGAAATTACCAGATTACCCCTGCTGTAACAATTATACTAAAGAGCAAACCTATTTTTGGAAATTTCATAAAATGCCCCACCTCAAATCCCTAGAATAAATATTATTTGCACCCTAGTCCTTCCCAACAAATATAAATAAGTCTGTTGGGGTCTCATTCTCTCCCTCACACCTCCAAACTCACGTCTCCCCCCCCTTGAAGAATAGGTATGTTTTCTTATTTTTTTTTATGTTTTAATTAGTTTAATTTATGTTTTAATTTATGTTTTCTTTTATGTTTTAATTTATTTATTAATTATGCTAGGTTTAGGATTTAATTTATGTTTTATTTTTTTCATGAAATATGTGATTTAATTTATGTTTTTAAATATTCATGAATTTATGAATTATGTTTCTTATAGTATAGTTTATTATGAAATGTGTTACATAATTTAATTATATTACAATTTAATTATGTGACAATTATTATGACATGTTACATGTTACATTTTATTTGTTTTATGATCATACTTAGGTAATTTAATTTGTTACCTAATTTAATTAAATGTTACATGTTATTTAATGTTACATAATTAAAGTATAACCTATAGTTTAACATGTTACATGTTTAATTAATTGTTACATATTTATACTTGACCAATTGATATATGTTATGGTATACATGTATAATATACGTATACGTATTTGATTCCAACATGTATAAATACGTGTATACTTTCGTATAAATACTATGTGTATTTCCATAACAAATACATATGTACTTTTGTATAAATACCGTATGTATTCTAGTATAAATACCGCATGTATTCTTGTATAAATACTGTATGTACCCTGTATAAATACTGTATAAATACGGTAGGTATCCCCGTATAAATACCGTATACATACAGTATAAATACCGTATACATACGATATAAATACACGTATACATACAGTATAAGTACCGTATACATACTGTATATATACCGTATACTTGAATAGTGACCTTTGACCTTGACCTTTGACCATTGACCATTGACTTTGACCATCGACTTTGACCTTGACCAAGAATTTTGACTTTTAACCTAAATGATCGTTTCAAAGAGACAAATTCAACGGTCAAAGCCTTTTTCAAAAATTCTCAAAAACAGGGGATCAAAGTAGGTTTCAAAGTTCACATTTCTTTTCTAAATGAGATTGTTTTAAGACCCTAAGAATATATACCCTTGAGTTCTTGACACGAGCTTTCAACTGAGACTAATCGTTTACTTGAATCCTTTCTTCGAAAAGATTATTCCTTGTTTAAGTGTTCCGCATTCTTGTTGATCTTATACTTCAATACATGGATATCCTCACTCAATCATGAATCATTTATATAGTTTGGAACTCAGTTCCTTAAGGCTCATGTCTATGATCATAAATTGATTAAAGATTGTTCGATTGCATTGATCTATTAACTCAAGTTTAAGGACAACTCACAATCAATGTTTCATTCTTAGTTAAATGATTCTCCTGCATTAAATGGTATTACTATCTTATGTACTGCATTACATGAATCCTATTATGCCTTCATGCTTTGACGGTTATTGAATAATTATCATGAAATCTCGCCACATGATATGATATACTTTGATAACGCTTTGTCCTGTACATGTGACATCGTTATGTGTTATTGAATGTCTTAAGGTCGTCCCTACTTGCTTATGTGACTATATGGTTTTTGGATAGAAACTTAATCATTCACCACTCACAGGTGAAGTCCGGATTTATTGTGGCTCTGGTATTATTGTATAATACCGTATCTGTAGGTGAGGTTTAAACTATTTCAACTGGAACCATGAATATTCCTTCGTTTTCAAATGATTTCAAAATCAACGCCTTCGGGTGCAAAGATTCCTATCTTTCAAAGTTTAACGTTTTCCCGTTTTGGGACAATGCTTCAAGTTTAAAGCAATGATCTCTGATATACGTTCTGTTCACTGTTATGCCACTTTGATTAAAGGTTCAGTCTTCTGAACTCTGTGTGCTTATGCACTTTTGATATTCTGAAAGCAAGCTTTGGAAATTTTGCTATGTTGGGCCCTGGCGGTATGGTTAAGTAGTAGACCAGGAGGCGTGCGCCAATGGCTACTATGAGACTGGCTGCCGTAATGACCTTGATGATGGTTTAATCGGAGGTTGGTTACTCCACATCGAAGGTCGGGAGAGGTGGTAAATTCCTCCCGTTTTGCACGTCACCGCGGGGTAGCTCCCTGGGCGCGACAATAAGGGGAGAAGGGGTGGTGCATGTGATTATGGGTGTTGGGATCCTAATGGATCTCGATACCAACTTTGTAAATGTTTTTGAGGAGTAAAGGATGGATATGGCCTAGCTTACGGGCAACTTTGGTTTTAAAGTCTGGTTCATACTTTTGGAAAATGTCCCGTACCCTGTTCCCCGTTTATAAAGTATATATGAACCAGAACCTCTGATGTGTGTGCATGTGTGTGCTTGCTTGGAAATCTCGTTTCAAAGTAATGTTTTGGAATACGATTCTGAAATAAAGATTCTGAAATTCAGTTTTAAAGTACAGCTTCGAAGTAAATCCTTTTCTGAAAACCTAAAGTTTAAGTACTTATATTATTTCAAAAGTCATGCCTCACTTAGTCCTTTTGACTAATACCTCCACCCTGTTTTCTGACCTCATGGTTTCAGGTTCAGTGATTGCTTGTTGGCTGGTATCTTGAAGTATAGGAAATCTTTTGTTGTGCTCTTGTGGTCAGGTTCTTTTGAACCATCTTGGTCTCCACCCTCTCGATGATAATGTAGCGTTCGATTAGGTACTTATCGATCTAGCCTCCGGTGTCCTTTGTTACTTGTTATATTTTCCTTGACACTCTATCGAAATATCTCTTTCAATACTCAATTCCTGTATAGTCCTTGTACTTGGTTACTAGCCTCTTGTGCTCATGATTTATGTTTCGAAAGTTTTAAATTTCTCATATTTCCGCTGCAATATTCCCTTCTAGTACTCTGATCTTGTGTTGTTTTGTCCGTTCGCCGGCGCGCTTCTTGGGGGCTAGGTCTCCTAGCCACTTGAGAGGTACGACGGTGCGGGGTTGTGGCCTCTTCGGGGTGCTACAACTAAGGTGGTATCAGAGCCCCAGGTTGCGGAAATCTGGGGTTCTCAGAGTCTCACAAGTATTCTCGTGTCTTTAGTGCTTAAATTGTGATTGATCATTGTTTGGGGCGGCCGACCAACATGTGATTTGTTACAATTGTAGTACTAAAACTTTTTTTCAATTGAGTCAACCGTCTAGTTTTATCAACATCAAAACTCTTGAGTTCTATTGAGTCTTTCAGTACTTTTGGAAAACAATTCGCTCGTTAGAGGTTACGATTTTCAAATTTTACCTCCTTCATCGTCTTACTTGCATCTCCAGCTTGCGGAAATTTCCTATTTGCACTTCTAGCCCGATCGTGCTTCAAGTCCTAGAGTGACTTCAAGATACCGACAAGGCCCCTATATAATGTGTTTTATGTGCTACTTGGATACTGATTACTTGAATACTGAGCATTGATGACTTGTTATTCCCTGCGTTGACAAGTGCTAGCTAATTGATAATTGATGATCCTTGATATATAATTGTTACTGGATTATTGTTGATTGGAATAATGAATGCTGATTAGCTTTGGTTCTCCACTTTGATATGTACTTGATACTTGTTAATAAGTGCTCTGTGACATGTATACATGTTTCATGAATATTGCCTCTGTGACATGTTGTGCACCATTCCTGACCCACATGCATTATATTTTAATCGTTGTTCCTGACATCAGAAAGTACTTGCTTTGGAATGAAGAGGGAACTCGAATTTTGCTAAATATGGCCAGAAGTACGGTACACACTCTTAACACGCCAGTTAAGGTTCTATAACCCTGGCGCCATGCATTCATCGCATCAAAGTTATATCTGGGCATACTTGTTCATGATTGAGTACTTGGTCATAGAAACATCATATTTAATCTCTTTTGAGATTTGCTTTGTTGCACCATTGGTATATAAACGCATAACTTTATCGGAGGTTAATCGCTACTACTCGTCGAATTCTGTCATGCTGCTAGAATGAGATATGGGATCATCCAAGGAAAGGATAAGGGTTGGGAAGAAGAAGAAACAAAGTATGCGTTATGGGAAGGTAAACGGTAATCTTCGTGAGAAGACGTAGCCTGTTCTTTGAATAAGCAATAAAGATCAACTCTTGTAAGAGAAATGGAGGTAGTATATGTGTTCTTAAAGGAGTTTTTGGTCATCGAAACTTATTTCCTCCTGAGCATAAGTGTGTTAAGACTATATCAGACATGAGGGAAGTAAGACCACTTTTGAGGAAAACTATAATGAACAACTCCGACTTAGTACAAGAGGATGGAAGAAGTAACTTATTAAAGTTATAAAATTGAGGTGTAACTACCATAGCGCGTTGTTGTAGGAAACGCTCCCATTATGTGAAACATCCAGTTGGTATAATGATACAAAGAGAACTGAATTCCCTGATAGTAAGGAAAATGTGATATCTCCTACCACTAATCGAGAAGTTATTTGGAAAACTACGAGGTTCCCGATTACGGTTCAAGTTGGATTTGAATAAGGGTAGCGTTTCCCAAATCGGAGGACAAAGAAGGATAATCCAGAACCGTTTTCCATACAGAACTAAGGGCACTCCAATTTCACAAAGATATCGCGGCATTGACTATTATATCTACAATAATTGAGAATGTGTTGGATTTCCAGAGGGTATCCTAACAAGTTATCCTGAGCTTCGTTGGCAACATCCTGGTGTACTTAATGGCTAAAGATGCATGATTCATATGACAACTAGTATTGGGCACTTCACTGGAGCACAAGTTAACTATTAAGTTCAATGAATACAATTTTAGGTAGAAAAAGAGAAACACTCTTTGATCATATCACCTGTGGCTCAGGAAGTTGCAGATAAACCTTCAACGATAGGAACAACGATGGATTTGATATTATCACGGAATACATCTAAAGTAAAGGCTTCTTGTAAGATGGAATATTATAAAGTGTCTCCAAAGAAATTTAGTAAAGATCGGCTTCTGTACCCATAACAACCTTGTTGAAAGAGTAAGAAGTACCTTCTTGCTTTAGTGATGGACACTTTGCTGGATCACAAGCCATAAGCCAAGTTCAGATAATGCAAATTTTGGCCGGAGAAAGAGTCACAATTCTCAGGCGTATCGCAACTGTTTAGGTATTAGAGTGGACCCCTCAAAAATTGAAACGATTTTGGATTGGAAACAACCAAGGAATCCTTCTGAGGTAAGAAGCTTTTTGGGACTCGCAGGATACTATCGAAGATTCATGCAGGATTTTTTTGAGGATAGCTGCACCACTTACTCAGTTAACCAAGAAAGAAGGAAAGTTCGTATGGACAGAGAAATGCGAACAGAGCTTTCAGGAATTAAAGAAAAGATTAACTACCGCACCTATACTAACATTACCAGAAGGGAAGGAAGGTTACACCGTCTATACCGATGCTTCAAAAGAAAGGTTAGGATGCGTTCTGATGCAGCATGGAAAGGTGATAGCATATGTATCCAGGAAGCTTAAACCACGTGAAGTCAACTATCCCACCCATGATTTGGAACTAGCAGCGATTGTCTTGCCCTCGCAAAATGGAGACATTACTTGTATGGGGTAACCTTTGAAATATTCACGGATCATAAAAGTTTGCGGTACTTTTTCACTCAAAAAGAGCTAAACATGAGACAGAGAAGGTGGATGGAATTCCTGGAAGACTATGATTGTATAATTCAATACCATCCTGGAAAGGCTAACGTGGTGGCTGATGCATTGAGTCGAAAGGCTAGTGCATTGCATGTCGAAGGACACCCAACAGAGTGTGGAAGGAAACCAGCTCAAGTGATTCCTAAAGTTAAGTTGGCAAATCTAATAATTTCGTCACCGCTGAAGGATCGATTGATAAAGACGCAAGCTATAGACGGATGGATTAAGAAGTGACTCAAATCCAAGGAGAAAGATGATGACACAAAATTCAGTAAAGGTGAAGGTGGAATCTTGAGATATAAGAACCGAGTTTGGGTACCCTCAGCTATCCGAAAAGAAATACTTGATGAAGCACACAAAACACGCTATACAGTACACCCTGGAGGAACAAAGATGTACCAAGATCTCCAGAAGCAGTTTTGGTGGAATGGAATGAAAAGAGATATTGTTGAATATGTCAAGAAATGCTTAGCTTGTCAAAAAGTTAAAGCAGAACACCAAAAGCCAGCAGGAAAGTTACAACCGCTACCAATTCCTACATGGAAGTGGGAGCAAATAACCATGGACTTTGTTACTGGGTTAGCTAAAGTTAAGGGAGGACAAGACAGTATATGGGTCATAGTTGACAGATTGATTAAATCAGCACATTTCTTATCGGTTAAGATAGCAAATAAGAATAACTCTTTGGCAAAACGGTATCGGGAGAAGATTGTGAGATCTCATGGAGCACCTGCTAATATAGCGGCTGATAGAAATCCAAAGTTTACATCATAATTTCGGCAGAGTATTCCAGAGTTATGGGTAGAAACTTAGACTTCATCATAACAGGCCATCCTTAGACATATGGATAGTCACTAAGGATGATAAAGGATCTAGAGGACATGATGAAGGTATGTGCACTAGACTCTCGGGTACCATGCAGAGACGTTCTAAGTTTTGTTAATGAAGGAAGTACCGTAAGGATCAAGCTCAACCGATGGTTTAATCCAAATAAAGATTTTTGGAAATAAAGTTACTTGGTTTGAGATATTGGAAAATTACCTAAAAAAGATCCTGAGAAAAAGACACGACATTTGGAAAGTAATGCGGTAACCAAAGAAAGATACAAGAACATCACCCGAAGTTATCCCCAGAACGGTTGTGGAATCTGAGGACAAATTCCTTTTAAAGGGGAGAGCTTCTGTAACAGCCCGTATCAGGACCTAGCTGAAAACAGTAAATCAAAGAGGACAAGAATGCGTTTATATACCTTGGTTCACCTTTACAAATGTTCATGCATTGCATTCTTATGTGAACAATGTGCATTCACTAGTCGTATTGTGTTCTAAGGGGGATTTCCTTACCACGAACCAAATTCACTATTCATTTCCCGAGCCTACCTTGCCCTAGCATCTCATTGGAACCCTAGAGGTTCATAACTCATGCTTCCCAGTCATATGAACATGTTTTCGAAGCTTCGAAATCCTTTCTTGATCATTAGGGGTATTTTGGGAAATTTTGTTAAAAGTACTATTCATTTTCCGAACCAGCACTACGCCATTTTATGCGAGAGACCTCAAAGAACCTATACGTACTTTCTTGGAATTTTTCAACTCTCTTTTCAATGGTTTGAGGTTTCGTTTATGTGTCCAGAGCAATTTAAGAATTTATTTTCAAATAAAAGTTTCCGTCGGTTGAATATATTTCCTTTGTTAGAATGATTTAGCCCTTGAGATCATCGCCATAACGTTCCTCGATTTTTTCTATATTTTTGGAAAGCCTTTCGGACCTTCAAATTTCATCCTAGTATTTATTTCATAATTAAATTAATTTTCAAAATTCAAGAAAATCAAATCTTCCGAAGCTTATAACTTTTGAACCGTACGTCCGATTTTGATCCGTGAGTAACCGTTTCGAATCTAATTTTATTTCCTAGCTCTTGGGCACTTTTCCAGCTTCAAAAATACGCAGGAGAAAGGTGAAATTACCAGATTACCCCTGCTGTAACAATTATACTAAAGAGCAAACCTATTTTTGGAAATTTCATAAAATGCCCCACCTCAAGTCCCTAGAATAAATATTATTTGCACCCTAGTCCTTCCAAAAAACTATAAATAAGTGTGTTGGGGTCTCATTCTCTCCCTCACACCTCCAAACTCACGTCTCCCCCCCTTGAAGAATAGGTATGTTTTCTTATTTTTTTTATGTTTTAATTAGTTTAATTTATATTTTATTTTATTTTTTAATTTATTTATTAATTATGCTAGGTTTAGGATTTAATTTATGTTTTATTTTATGCATGAAATATGTGATTTAATTTATGTTTTTAAATAGTCATGAATTTATGAATTATGTTTCTTATAGTATAGTTTATTATGAAATGTGTCACATAATTTAATTATGTTACAATTTAATTATGTGACAATTATTATGACATGTTACATGTTACATTTTATTTATTTTATGATCATACTTAGGTAATTTAATTTGTTACCTAATTTAATTAAATGTTACATGTTATTTAATGTTACATAATTAAAGTATAACCTATAGTTTAACATGTTACATGTTTAATTAATTGTTACATATTTATACTTGACCAATTGATATATGTTATGGTATACATGTATAATATACGTATACGTATTTGATTCCAACATGTATAAATACGTGTATACTTTCGTATAAATACTATGTGTATTTCCATAACAAATACGTATGTACTTTTGTATAAATACCGTATGTATTCTAGTATAAATACTGCATGTATTCTTGTATAAATACTGTATGTACCCTGTATAAATACTGTATAAATACGGTAGGTATCCCCGTATAAATACCGTATACATACAGTATAAATACCGTATACATACGATATAAATACACGTATACATACAGTATAAGTACCGTATACATACAGTATATATACCGTATACTTGAATAGTGACCTTTGACCTTGCCCTTTGACCCTTGACCTTTGACTTTGACCATTGACTTTGACCTTGACCAAGAATTTTGACTTTTAACCTAAATGATCGTTTCAAAGAGACGAATTCAACGGTCAAAGCCTTTTTCAAAAATTCTCAAAAACAGGGGATCAAAGTAGGTTTCAAAGTTCACATTTCTTTTCTAAATGAGATTGTTTTAAGACCCTAAGAATATATACCCTTGAGTTCTTGACACGAGCTTTCAACTGAGACTAATCGTTTACTTGAATCCTTTCTTCGAAAAGATTATTCCTTGTTTAAGTGTTCCGCATTCTTGTTGATCTTATACTTCAATACATGGATATCCTCACTCAATCATGAATCATTTATATAGTTTGGAACTCAGTTCCTTAAGGCTCATGTCTATGATCATAAATTGATTAAAGATTGTTCGATTGCATTGATCTATTAACTCAAGTTTAAGGACAACTCACAATCAATGTTTCATTCTTAGTTAAATGATTCTCCTGCATTAAATGGTATTACTATCTTATGTACTGCATTACATGAATCCTATTATGCCTTCATGCTTTGACGGTTATTGAATAATTATCATGAAATCTCGCCACATGATATGATATACTTTGATAACGCTTTGTCCTGTACATGTGATATCGTTATGTGTTATTGAATGTCTTAAGGTCGTCCCTACTTGCTTATGTGACTATATGGTTTTTGGATAGAAACTTAATCATTCACCACTCACAGGTGAAGTCCGGATTTATTGTGGCTCTGGTATTATTGCATAATACCGTATCTGTAGGTGAGGTTTAAACTATTTCAACTGGAACCATGAATATTCCTTCGTTTTCAAATGATTTCAAAATCAACACCTTCGGGTGCAAAGATTCCTATCTTTCAAAGTTTAACGTTTTCCCGTTTTGGGACAATGCTTCAAGTTTAAAGCAATGATCTCT
The DNA here is from genome assembly GCA_037501455.1 of Lantana camara. Taxonomy (NCBI): domain Eukaryota; kingdom Viridiplantae; phylum Streptophyta; class Magnoliopsida; order Lamiales; family Verbenaceae; genus Lantana; species Lantana camara. Next base: position 70,670,363 of record CM074860.1, read on the forward strand.
GATATACGTTCTGTTCACTGTTATGCCACTTTGATTAAAGGTTCAGTCTTCTGAACTCTGTGTGCTTATGCACTTTTGATATTCTGAAAGCAAGCTTTGGAAATTTTGCTATGTTGGGCCCTGGCGGTATGGTTAAGTAGTAGACCGGGAGGCGTGCGCCAATGGCTACTATGAGACTGGCCGCCGTAATGACCTTGATGATGGTTTAATCGGAGGTTGGTTACTCCACATCGAAGGTCGGGAGAGGTGGTAAATTCCTCCCGTTTTGCACGTCACCGCGGGGTAGCTCCCTGGGCGCGACAATAAGGGGAGAAGGGGTGGTGCATGTGATTATGGGTGTTGGGATCCTAATGGATCTCGATACCAACTTTGTAAATGTTTTTGAGGAGTAAAGGATGGATATGGCCTAGCTTGCGGGCAACTTTGGTTTTAAAGTCTGGTTCATACTTTTGGAAAATATCCCGTACCCTGTTCCCCGTTTGTAAAGTATATATGAACCAGAACCTCTGATGTGTGTGCATGTGTGTGCTTGCTTGGAAATCTCGTTTCAAAGTAATGTTTTGGAATACGATTCTGAAATAAAGATTCCGAAATTCAGTTTTAAAGTACAACTTCGAAGTAAATCCTTTTCTGAAAACCTAAAGTTTAAGTACTTATATTGTTTCAAAAGTCATGCCTCACTTAGTCCTTTTGACTAATACCTCCACCCTGTTTCTGACCTCATGGTTTCAGGTTCAGTGATTACTTGTTGGCTGGTATCTTGAAGTATAGGAAATCTTTTGTTGTGCTCTTGTGGTCAGGTTCTTTTGAACTATCTTGGTCTCCACCCTCTTGATGATAATGTAGCGTTCGATTAGGTATTTATCGATCTAGCCTCCGGTGTCCTTTGTTACTTGTTTTATTTTCCTTGACACTCTATCGAAATATCTCTTTCAATACTCAATTCCTGTATAGTCCTTGTACTTGGTTACTAGCCTCTTGTGCTCATGATTTATGTTTCGAAAGTTTTAGATTTCTCATATTTCCGCTGCAATATTCCCTTCTAGTACTCTGATCTTGTATTGTTTTGTCCGTTCGCCGGCGCGCTTCTTGGGGGCTAGGTCTCCTAGCCACTTGAGAGGTACGACGGTGCGGGGTTGTGGCCTCTTCGGGGTGCTACAGCTTCGGTCAAGATAACAACTACGGTGAAGAGTTGGACAAATGAGGAATCGACTCTAAAGCAAGAGTTGAGGGGATCGAGCCAATCGGATATGGGAGACTTGGGATCAAATAACATCCTCGGGTTATGAGAATATACCTTTTTTGTAAGAGGATTAAAGAATTAGGGAGTCCGTGGTGTCGCATAAGAGATAAGAGTAAGAGAAAAGAAAGTTGAAATTCGGAACTTAGGGAGAATTGAAGTATCAAGACTTTCGGGTATAGAAGAATCAGAAAATGTACGATGAATTCGGATCTTAAAACACTTGGGTGGATGCAAGGAAAATCAAGGAAGTTAGGAGACCGTGGGTAAGCAAGAGGTGATCAACGAATTCGAAAACAAAGGACCAATTGCGAGCTAAAGATTGTCACTACGGTGAAAGGTACTTACATTCATGGTACGTGCATCATACATCATATTAATTATTTTAATTTCGCTTCATATCCATTTAATTGAAGTAATTGCCTAAATGTGATGCATACTTTGATTGTCAAAATGTGCTACATGCATCAAACATTCTTACCCAACAAGCATAGTTTAGTATTTTCTTGATAGGAAGTCTTCTTCACCTTATACTTCACGTGCCACTTCAAACAAGTCATGTTTGGGTCAAGAATGAGTCTCGGGTTGCGAAGCAAACAAGGATGCAATGAAAATTTTAAAAAGTGTGAGAATTAAAGTGGAGATTAGAAAAGAGAGGAGTGTCATCGCTATCCTAACCAATCACTTCAAAGTGAATGTGGGCCAGAGTACCAAACACACCACATAATAAGAACTAACCATTTTGAGAAAGACGATTTTGAAGAAGTTGGGAATTGGGGTTAAAGAAACGGTGGACCAAGTTCAATGAGTCAAGGTGGAAACTATGGGGGAGGGTACGATCGAGGAATAAATACAAGCCTCCGATCGTGTCAAGGAAACTACTTTTAGTATGAACAACGGAAACGCAGGACTTGACAAGTCACGGGACCCTACAAAAGCTATAAGGAATAAGTTGGAAAATTTTGGCACTCGAAGAACGTCAAGGTTGAGAGGACTATAACTCCAAGAAGTCGTGGAGAGAAACGGGTACTTAAGTGTCAAGGGCTATTTAAGAACTGAATCGACAAGACGGAAGAATGATGATCGATGATGGTGAACAACATTGTTGACCTCTCATTCGAACACAGGTACAAACTCAATCTCCCAGGAATTAAATGATAGAGTTTCGTATGACGTATCTCGTATATCAAAGATAACGGACCTATGAAGGAACTAGAATAAATGGTAAAGTGGATATCGGGTAAAGGAAAGGCCAATCAGATCATCATATTCCGTGATGGAAAAAGTGAGAGTCAATTCAACCGAGCCTTTAAGATGAGATGACTTACCGGTTCATCAGCCGTTTTCCATGATGAACCAGGGACACCACAAGAGTTGGAAATCATAATTCGAGCTCCTAAGAGAGTGGCTCGAACAACCAAGGACGCCGAACATAACTTGTGGTAAAGAGAATTAATTTGGGTCGAAGCTGAGCATGAAACGAAGAACTTGAAAGAATAACAAGAAAGTGGTGAGCATGATGACTAAGTGTCAGGTTAGACGGAGGATCGGATCAACTAAGAACCGAGCTACCTTTGCTAATGAAGACACCTTAAAAGAAAAATGAAGGCAAACATCTAATCAATCTTGGGATGAAACACTCATGCAAGTTTGGATCATTAATATCAAATTCTAATCCCATTCTTCGGTGCATAGTATATTAAAGCATTCATAACACATTCATGGATACATCATTAATTATTGTTCGATTTCCCGTTAGTGATTGCATGTGCATGAAGACTATTTCTTTGCGCATGCCGCGTACGTGAATTTTGTATTTTGTCGGTTAGCTCGCCGCTAGAGGCAGCTTAGTTTCGTGAGTGTTTAGGCTTTCTGGTGAGACAAGGGCCATGGAGCCTTGTGGAGACAAGTTTTCAATAAATACACTGGAGTACTTGACCAAGAATGGTTCGATTCACCCAACATCGGACCATTTGGAAGCATCGAAGAGTTCTGTTGGGTTCATAGTTGTGAGTCAGTGGTTGTCTAAGGCACCATACCCGTTTCAAATCGAACCCCAAGAGTTAGGTCGTTATAGACTTAAGCGATGAGAGATGAATCCTTCGGACCCTCTTATTGTACGAGTCTAACCGAGCTACTCGCTTAACACCGGATCAAGTTCGAGGACGAGTTTTCTCTTTAGCGAGTCAAGACCCCAGATGCCTGAAGACCTTTTCCGAACTAATTTCTGTCGGGATGTTGCGAACCCTGCGTGGGATGAACACGGAGAAGTTGTGCTTAGAGTCCAGAACTCAAGGCATCGGACCTGAGGATAGGTCCTTCTTAAGGGGGAGAGGTTGTGACGCCCCGTGTTTTCAAGAATGACCAGGTATGACGTCACGAGTGAGGTCAGGTTGAGTGTTATGTGTTTTACTTATTTAATTATGTGATTAAGTGATTTTATATGTTTACTCAGCCGTTGTGTGATTTAATTGTAATTACGTGTGAACGTGACTAACCGTTTATTTATCTTATTTGCAATTTCACACACGACCACGTTTATTCTTTTTTACTCGAACCTTACCTTTTACTCCTCGTTAATTCCCGAATTCATTGCCTATCTTTTTATTTAATTCGGGAACCCAATTCTACCCCAACCGTATTTTAATTCGAGCCAAAACCACACAAATATCACCACACCAAAATATCTACCGCGAGACCCACTAGTGCTAACTCTCTTCCTCTTCTCTCTCTCCCTCACATGAGATGCCCCCATTTCCTTTTCCTCCTTCTTCCTTTTTCATTTCTTCTTCTCATTTCATCCTTTCTTGCTCCATCCGACACCATCCCTAACCATGCGTCACTTGGAGCACCACCGCCTCGCCGTCACTCCACCTCCCCAGCACCACCATTCTACCACCAAGACTCCTCCACTCTTTCCTTCTCTCTCAAGCTCACACAAAAAGCAAGGGAGCTTAGCAAGGAAGGAAGCAAGTACCAACTCCGGTAAGGCATCCGACGATTCTCGATCACCACTAACTCACCTTGGCGTCCCCATTTCCCTCCAGATGAGCTTTCCTTGATTTCTTACTTTTACTTGAATTTATATGTGTGTATATATGAGTATATATTTATATGTATATATGTATATATTTTGATGGGTTTGTATGTTAATGTACCTCGTTTTGTATTTTCGTTGTACTTTTGGTTGCCTTAGGTGTTGGTTGTTGCTTGGTTTTAGTTTCGGGCTCCGACGGCACCTCGAGGGCCGCCAACGGTAAGGTTTTTCCTCGCCAGAGCCATCTCCTATTTTTGTTGCAGGTGATCCCGGCCGGGATCGGGGCTAGTGCATTTTAGTCCAGGCCGAGAATGCTTGTTGTGTTGCTACCTGTTGCGTTGTCCCGACGGGGAATGTTTTCAGTTCTTTTGGTTTCCCGGCAGGGATAGTCTGTCAGGTTATGGCCTGGACGTCTGTCCTGGCCGGGATTCTTTTCAGTGTTTTTCTTGTCCCGTCTGGGATGGTCTTCTGTTGACCTGGTTTTCTTGCTTTGACTTACCTTGTTTCCTTGTTGTGTACTTGTTTACGTACTTTGCTTGATTCCCTAACGTGCTTAACGTGTTTATATGCTTTCATGAACTGTAATTTCATGTTTAAGTGCAATACGTGAAATGTTAGTTGTTTAATTGATATATGATCACATATCACACATACAGTTATATTCTTCGTTTATTCGATACGTAGGACATTAATTGTGCACATGATCAATATCACGACACAGCGTATCATTTTATAATTTTCATATGCATACTCTATCATTCCATATCACACCACGAACACCTCATACCAATGCCGTGCATCCTAATTAGTTTCATATTGAGTCATTTCTCACGAGTACACATTGTTCCTTTTCTTGTACAGTTCGTTTCTAGGGCGGAGGCTTCCGGAATGAATAGGTACCCGTATTGTCCTTGTTCCTTGTCTCGTGGTATTCCAGGTGAGGGTGTTTTCGTTCTAGTTACATATCAAACCCTACAACCCTATGTGACAAGTTTTGGTCGAATATATATATATTTATATATATGTATATATAATTATCATTTTCAAAGTAGAGTCATCGAGTAAATTCTTATCGAGTAAATTATTACGAAAGGCTTGAAACGTATTATGATTCTCATTACTTGAATTGTTTTGGCGAGATTATGCACATTGATCATGTTCATGTTATTGGGCCCGCCGAAACGTGGGCTTGGACACCGGTACGACATCGATCCGTCAGGCAATCCCTTTGCACATAGTACCCATTGAGAATCTCTCACGCGATCGAGAAGCCCGGAAGGTGAGTTATTCTTGAGCCGATATTGTTACCCCATCGAAGGAGCGGGTAGGAGTCGTGATCCCATGTCTTGATACTATTACGGGCTGGATCGGGTCTGCAGGCCCAACCAGGGGAGGGAGAAGGTGTTAGGAATAGTGCCCTTAAAGCAGCTTTTGGCTTTGCTATTTCCTTGTAATATCACAAACAATCTTTGAATAATAAACGAGATGATTTTGTTCATAGGCATTCACTTCTTTATGTGCTTATTTATGTCTGTTTGGGTTGACTGTGTTTTGCATGTATTGAACTCCTCTAATCCGATGAGGCCGTTAAGAACTTTGTTGTAATTGGAACGACACATGAAACAAGTTCTTAACTCCATAGGCGAGGATTAGAAACTTCTCCAAGTCGAGAGTCCGACAGACAGTGGGAGTGTCGACCTTGAATCTGTTGAGACTTGCTTATGTGTTATGTCCTTTTGAAGGATCACTCAGTTTCATGGAGTGATAAGTGCATACGATGATGCGTTCATAATACATGAGGGTGATTGTTACTAGAACTTCATCACTGAGATGTCCCGCATGAGAACATTCCTAAATAGAAAAGGAAGTCTCCTAGAAACTTCCAGAATAGGAAATATCCCACAGGTCAATAACATGATTCATTAATCCTTAGACTTGAGATTCTATAATGTCTCATATGAGCTAACTCTGTAATCTTTCATATAGGCTCAAAAGGGTGTCGCCATATAGACACCTGAACCACGACCTATGTTGGGATTACACAAGTGGCATATGTAGAATTAGTAGAATCAACAAAGGACCTACACTTGTTGCAAGAACAAGAATGATCTCTTACTGATTGAGTTGTTCGTAGTCCATTCAACTTAAACCCTTAGCCAAGGTGGATGAAAGATCAAGACATCAAGAAAATGGGATTTTCTTGGATTGAGGTCTAAATGGATATGAAACGAACTTAACTTTAAAGATCAAGAATATTTAGGCTCTGAGAATATTCCCATGCCTTAGTTCTTGATTGAGAGATGGAGTTATAGGAGGAACGTATTTCACTATATGTTATTGACTGAAAGGTTCTTTGATTCATTTCGTTATTCGGCTAGGGGTCACATATCCATTGGTAGATTACGATAGTGTGATCTGTGAAGTGATTAATTAATTAGTGAATTAATTAATTACTGTCACTGCTAATCGAATAATGAACCTATAGGGTCACACACAAATGCCAGGACACGAGGGTTATGGTAGGATGTTAATATGATTAACGAAGGATCAAAATGTTGATCGAAGAAGGCAAAATGCCTCGCCACGAGTCACGGTAATGACGTGACTGCCACGTGTCATTGACACGTGGGTCACACGTGTAATGCACACGTGTCATAGATGACGTGGCTTAGGCGTGTGGAATTATTCCACACGCGAATTCTTTTCTAGAATTAATTAATTAAATTGTAATTAATTAACTTATGTCTTTTAGTTAATTTTGAATTAATTATTAAGATTTTATTTCTCAAGCTTAACCCAATAAATAATTAATTAAGAATTAATTAATTTATTGAATCTTGACTTTTAGCTTTAGGAAAGTTGAAAAGTCTAACTTCCTATTGTAGGAGAGAGAAAGTTATTCTTCCAAGACTTCGAGAATAAGTTGGAAACTTATTCTCCCCAATTAAATTAAATAATTAATTAGTTAATTAGTGAGCAAGAAAACAAAGCCTATTAGGTTTAGTAAACGCTAAGGGGCTCGATCCACACTAGTATAAATACTAGTGGTGGTGCTTCTCTTATTCTTTAGACCAACACTCACGAAGTGTTAAGTTTTTGAGAAAAATAAAAGAAAAGTTTTCAAAGCAAAACCCTAGCCATTAACACAAGTTATAGAACTAGCATTCTCACTTGCTTGATCGTGTTCTAGGACTGGTGTGGATACACTTTAGAGGATCGCTGCTTTGGGATCTATCGAGAACCATTCGAGGGACATTCCGCTTGAAGGGTGTTCAGTAGGCGGTACTGACATCACTAGAAAGCTTCAATCTACGTAAGTTTCTAAACACCCTAAGATACGATGCGAGAATTGCAAGTCAATGATCAATCTTTTTGGAAAAATTTTAAATTTTCGCTGCGTTTCTGCTCTAGTTTTCCAACAAGTGGTATCAGAGCCACCTTGCAACACTCGTATTGTATCGTTACAGCTTTACGAATTTTGATTGAAAATTCTTGAATTTGAGTATATGTTGTGTATTCATGATTTTAGTTTGAAATACGAAATTGCCGGAACAAAACTGTTTCTTGAAAATTTTACGAAAATTGTTTCCTAATTAATCTGGTTTTAAACTATTTTGATTCAGATTTGTTTGAACTGTTTTAATTCGAAATTGGATTACATGAATTTGGTGGAATTGCCAAACGAAAATTACGGAACGGGTCGCGCGCGGGGTTGTGCGCATCAAGTACGCGCATGGGGAAGCATCACGCAGCCCCGCACCTGTAGAGACCCGCTGCGCGCGGTCACGCACCCAGGCCACCGCGCTCCCAGGCGTGCAGCTTTTCTGCGCGGCATGCGCTACCCAGAGCGCGGACGTGCGAGTCCGCTGGCGGGCGTCTCCCCGGACCCGCCTAGCACAGCCGCGCGGGCTATGAGCGCAGTGCTGCCCACTTGCGCGCCCTCGCGCATGATGACCCGGGCCCGTTTTCGCTTCGTGTTTTTCCAGTTTCGTAAAATCCCAAATTACGAAATTTGATTTTATTTTAAAATTTGATTTTAAAATTATTAAATTATTTATTTGAAATAATTACAAAATTTGGGATTTTATGAATTAAAGTCAAGTTCTTATTTTTCGAGAAAATTACGAAAATCACTTTGAATGATTAATTTGACAAAAATTAATTTTTGAATTAATTGTTGCTTTGTCATAATCCGGTGGTTTCAATTTTGAATAAATTCGTGAATAATGAACAATATTCAAATTGCTTAAGTTAATTGTAACTTGAAGTCAAAGGAATTTTAAATTTAGTTGGTAAATTTAAATAAAAGTGGAATCATGCTAGTTTAGGTGATCATGGGTTAGTCTTATGTATGTTTTAAATTCTGCACATGGATGATTTCAATTGGGGTTGGAGCCCTACTTATGTGCGTACTGTTATGTGTTTATTATGTGGCTTTCCTTATTATTGTTTTTGGGCCGGGGTATGCCCCGTGTACTTGCCTATGGCCAATATGAAGATTGAGCCATATTACTTTATGTAAAGAGAGTAGAACTTAGGAAGTGAGGTTTTTATTTTCATTTTGGAGATAAGCACCCACGGAACACGAAGGATCCACAAGGAGCACTTGAAGAACGGTGGCCATAAGAAGACCCCTCAAAATGTTTAGGTGGGTTTCTATTAATGTAATAGAAAGGGCTGTTTTCCATTAAATTCTGTACCCCTATGTGATATGAACTGTCTTGTGTGGCATGGATGTTAGAACTCGTGATTTTGGAGTGGCTCTCGAAATCACATATAAGATAGGATACCCATGATCATCTCATAATTAGTATCATGCTAGGACATGTTATCTGCTGATTGCTTTTGTGATGCACTTTACGTGAAATTGCATTAAACAAGACAATTAAAATTTGGAAAACATTATATGTTGGTGAGGTCATTCGAAAATCCCTTTTAAATATTAAGCTAAATTCGAATAAATAGGCATTTTATCACGGTAATAAAATTCCTAGCATTCTATCAATAGGATTTAGGACTTAATAAGTGAACCTAGTTGCTGTCTCACGAGTCGTGGGGTAATTAGTGGATCTTATTAACTGTTAGTTTCCTGATTAATTATTTTATATAATTAATATTTCTTAACCATTTTAGAATGGGCGATGTCTCACGAGTCGTGGGTCGTTCCGGACTAAATTCGGTTGAGATCTTATGATTGATGGGTCTAGCGCAACACTGAAGTAGATATGGATGTCTCACTAGTCGTAGGTCCATAGTCGAAAGATCAGTGATGCAAAACATTACTAGGAATTCAATGAGAGATCGAATTGGTAATTAGTACCTACCTAAGAATCTTAGACCTTTGGATGTGTCACGAGTCGTGGGTCCAAAACTAAGATTGCTTGGGATCCTAGTACCCACTGACAAAATAAGTTTCTTCTAAAGTCGTTGGGATTTCTGGACTTTCTAAAAACAGTGGGAGAACATATTTCTAAAGACCTTGATAATATGTATAATCGTTATTATTCAGCATGCTCATGATTTCTCTGTTTTTCCATTTAGGTTGTAGTTCTGTGATTCTCTACCAACTGAAATGGCAACCAAAAACCCTTTGGTATCCATCCTCGAATCAAACAAGTTGACGGGGCCCAATTACTCTGATTGGCTTCGGAATCTAAAGATAGTTTTAGATTCTGAGAAGGGAAGATATGTTCTCTTCGAGGGAGAGCCTACCCCTGAGGGTAAGGCTCCGACTCGGGCCAAAAGAGACGCGATTAAGAAATGGTCTGAAGACAATCTTCAGGCCCGTTGCCTCATGTTGGCTAACATGTCTCCGGACATGCAAAGGCAACATGAGTCTATGGAATACGCTTGGGAGATTTATGACCATCTTGAGCAATTATACCGCCCCAAAGAGCGTGTTCTAAGGTACAACACCTCTAAGGAGCTCTTTCATCTCAGAATGAAAGAAGGTACAAGTGTCCACGAACATGGGCTTAAGTTCCTCGCTTTGAACAAGAAGCTTACTTCCATGGAGATGCCTCTAAGCGAGGACCTCACCATGGACTTGTTGCTCGCATCGCTTCTACCATCATTCAATCCTTTCGTGCTGAACTTCAACATGAATCATGCTCATGCTACTGTCGCTGAGCTGATTAGTCAGCTTGTGACTGCTGAAGTCACGATAAAGAAGGATAACAAAATAATGATGGTCACATCCTCTTCTAAGCCTTCTAAAAGCAAAGGGAAGAAAGTTCCCAAGAAGAAGGGATCTCTTAAACCCGATGGAGGGGTTAAAAAGAGAAAGACCAAGAAGAAAAGGGATCAGAGAGAGGACGTTTGCCACCACTGTGGCAAGAAAGGGCATTGGAAGAGGAACTGCCAAGAGTACAAGGATACTCTAAAGAAAGGTGTGTTTATTGTTGAAGTAAATCTATCTATTGATTCTAATTCTTGGGTACTTGATACCGGCTGTGGAGCTCATATCTGTAATGATGTACAAATGCTAAATGAGGTTCGGCAGCTCGAAGAAGGAGAATGCGTTTTGAAGATTGGGAATGGATCAAGCGTTCAAGCTCAAGCCATTGGGACGTGTAGATTAGATTTAGGTGTCTTTACTTTAGTTTTGAATAAAGTCCTTTATGTACCTTCTATTATTCGTAATATAATTTCATTCCAATATTAGATTGTGAAGGATATGAGACTTTATCCAGAAATTGAAAATTTTATATTAAGAAGAATAAAGCTTCCGTTTTACTTGGTACATTATCTAATGGACTTTATATAACTAAAGACACCAATATTTTGAATATACAACAATCAAACAAACGCAAAAGAGATGACAAGATCTCGGCTTCTTTATGGCATGCACGTTTAGGCCATATTTCTAAAGATAGGATTGCTAAGTTAACTAATTTAGGATCATTCTATGATAATGAACTTAAAGAGTTGACTCATTGTGAATAATGTCTTAAAGGAAAAATGGCCAAGACTCCCTTTAATGGTAAAGTGGAACGTTCCCCTAAAGTGTTGGATTTAATCCATACTGATGTTTGTGGACCGCTTAGTGTAAGTACTAGAAACAACCATCAGTATTTCATAACCTTCATAGACGACTTTAGTCGTTTTGGTTATGTGTACTTAATGAAGTATAAATCCGAAGCCTTTGAAAAATTCTTGGAATTTCAGAAAGAGGTTGAGAGCCAAACCGGTCACAAGATTAAGACACTTCGATCTGATCGAGGTGGCGAGTATCTAAGTGATGAATTCCTTAATCATCTCAGAGATAATGGAATTATCTCTTAGTGGACTCCTCCGGGAACTCCTCAATTAAATGGAGTTTCCGAAAGAAGGAACAGAACCCTACTTGATATGGTTCGTTCCATGATGAGTTTCACTGAATTGCCACCATCATTCTGGGGTTATGCCCTAGAATCAACAGTTAAGATTCTGAATCTTGTTCCCTCCAAATCTATACCCAAAACCCCATATGAGATGTGGTTTGGCAAAATCCCTAAGTATTCTTACTTAAGAATTTGGGGTTGTCCTACTTACGTGAAGAGGACAGTGGGAGATAAGCTTGCAGCTAGATTAAGCTTATGTAACTTCGTAGGATATCCTAAAGAGTCAATAGGATATCATTTCTACGATCCTCTTGAACAAAAGGTCTTTGTGTCAAGAAACACCACTTTTCTTGAGGACTCATTCCTTAAAGAAAAGAAAGGCAAGATCGTATAACTCGAAGAGGTTCGAGACCACGGTCCCACGCCTAGCTTGGAGAATGATGTCCCTATCCCTACCCAAGAGAGTGATACATGCGATAATCCTCCTCAAATAAGACGTTCTGAACGCATTTCTAGACAACTAGAGAGATGGTATGGTTTTCTCCACCAAACATCTCAAATGGATAATGATCCATTAACTTATGAAGAGGCACTGTTAGATTCAGACTCTGGACAGTGGAAAGAAGCAACGAAATCCGAAATGGATTCCATGTACTCTAACCAAGTTTGGACCTTGGTTGATTCACTTGATGGGATCAGGCCCATAGGGTGTAAATGGATATATAAGCGCAAGCTTGGAGTAGATGGAAGCGTGGCAGCCTTTAAAGAAAGATTAGTTGCTAAGGGGTTTACTGAAAGACCAGGTGTAGACTTTGATGAAACCTTCTCCCCGGTTGCAATGCAAAAATCCATTAGGATCCTACTTGCCATTGCTGCATATTATGACTATGAGATATGGCAAATGGATGTGAAAACTGCCTTTCTCAATGGAGACATTGACAAAGACATTTACATGGAGCAACCCATGGGTTTCACATTCAGTGGGAGCGAGCAAAAGGTTTGCAAGCTTCAACGTTCAATCTACGGATTGAAACAAGCTTCTAGGAATTGGAACATTCGATTTGATGAAGCAGTCAAATCGTTTGGCTTTATTCAAAATCCGAATGAGTCCTGCATGTACAAGAAAGAATTGGAAACCTCGGTTCAATTTCTGGTACTTTATGTAGATGACATCCTCCTCATTGGGAATGCGAAGGATGACATGAAAGTAACAAAGTCTTGGTTATTGAACCAATTTAAGATGAAGGATCTTGGTGATGCATCCTACATTCTCGGTATAAAGATCTATCGGGATAGATCTAAGAGATTGTTAGGATTATCACAGTCGGTTTACATAGACAAAGTACTAAAGAGATTTAGTATGGAAGAATCCAAACGTGGAAAACTTCTAATGGGCCCGGGAACAGTTCTTTCGAAGAAGCTGTGTCCCAAAACTGAACTTGAAAAGTCCAGGATGTCCAAAATTCCTTATGCATCAGCTATATGAAGCATAATGTATGCAATGCTGTGTACTCTACCAGATGTGGCTTATGCACTTAGTGTGACTAGCCGATTCCAATCTGACCCTGGTGAAGGTCACTGGACTGCTGTAAAGAATATCCTTAAGTACTTACGAAGAACTAAGGATTTATTCCTAGTTTACGAGGCCAACAAGATCTTGTCATTAGAGGATACTGTGATGCAAGCTTTGCATCAGACATGGATGACTTTAAATCCATGTCAGGATACATATTCTGCCTGAACGGCGGAGCAGTGAGTTGGAAAAGTTCCAAGCAAGCGACCACTACTGATTCGACTACTGAGGCCGAATACTTAGCGACAAACGATGCAGCTAAGGAAGGTGTTTGGGTAAGAAACTTCATCCACGAGCTGGGTGTAGTTCCTAGCATTAAAAACCCCATTACAGTGTTTTGTGACAACACCAGGGCGGTTGCTCAAGCAAGAGAACCAAGATCCCACCAAAGGACCAAGCACATTTTGAGGAAGTATCAATTAATCCGTGATATCATCAAGAGAGGAGATGTGCAAATTGAAAGGGTCACATCGACAGAGAACATGGCAGATCCGCTCACTAAAGCCCTTAGTCAGCAGGCTTTCGAAGGACATCTTCAGAAGATGGGTCTTAGAATAGCACCTGAGTGGCTTTGACGGGCAAGTGGGAGATTGTTAGGAATATTGCCCTTAAAACAGCTTTTGGCTTTACTGTTTCCTTGTAATATCACAAACAGTCTTTGAATAATAAACGAGATGATTTTGTTCATAGGCATTCACTTCTTTATGTGCTTATTTATGTCTGTTTTCGGTTGACTGTGTTTTTGCTTGTATTGAACTCCTCTAATCTGGTGAGGCCGTTAAGAACTTTGTTGTTATGGGAACGACACATGAAACAAGTTCTTAACTCCATAGGCGAGGATCAGAAACTTCTCCAAGTCGAGAGTCCGACAGATAGTGGGAGTGTCGACCTTGACTCTGTTGAGACTTGCTTATGTGATTATGTCCTTTTGAAGGATCACTCAGTTTCATGGAGTGATAAGTGCATACGATGATGCGTTCACAATACATGAGGGTGATTGTTACTAGAACTTCATCACTGAGATGTCCCGCGTGAGAGGATTCCTAAATGGGAAAGGAAGTCTCCTAGAAACTTCCAGATTAGGAAATATCCCACAGGTCAATAACGTGATTCAATAATCCTTAGACTTGAGACTCTATAATGTCTCATATGAGCTAACTCTTTAATCTTTCATATAGGCTCAAAAGGGTGTCGCCATATAGAGACCTGAACCACGGCCTATGTTGGGATTACACAAGTGGCATATGTAGAATTAGTAGAATCAACAAAGGACCTACACTTGTTGCAAGAACAAGAATGATCTCTTACTGATTGAGTTATTCGTAGTCCATTAAACTTAAACCCTTGGCCAAGGTGGATGAAAGATCAAGACATCAAGAAAACGGGGTTTTCTTGGATTGAGGTCTAAATGGATATGAAACGAACTTAACTTTAAAGATCAAGAATATTTAGGCTCTGAGAATATTCCCATGCCCTAGTTCTTGATTGAGAGATGGAGTTGTAGGAGGATCGTATTTCACTGTATGTTATTGACTGAAAGGTTCTTCGATTCATTTCGTTATTTGGCTAGGGGTCACACATCCATTGCTAGATTAGGATAGTGTGATCTGTGAAGTGGTTAATTAATTAGTGAATTAATTAATTACTGTCACTGCTAATCGAATAATGAACCTGTAGGGCCACACACAAATGCCAGGACATGAGGATTATAGTAGGATGTTAATATGATTAACAAAGGATCAAAATGTTGATCGAAGAAGGCAAAATGCCTCGCCACGAGTCACGGTAATTACGTGACTGTCACGTGTCATTGACACGTTGGTCACACGTGTAATGCACACGTGTCACGAATGACGTGGCTTAGGCGTGTGGAATTATTCCACACACGAATTCTTTTCTAGAATTAATCAATTAAGTTGTAATTAATTAATTTAAGTCTTTTAATTAATTTTGAATTAATTATTAAGATTTTATTTCTCAAGCTTAACCCAATAAATAATTAATTAAGAATTAATTAATTTATTGAATCTTGACTTTTAGCTTTAGGAAAGTTGAAAAGTCTAACTTCCTATTGTAGGAGAGAGAAAGTTATTCTTGCAAGACTTGGAGAACAAGTTGGGAACTTATTTTCTCCAATTAAATTAAATAATTAATTAGTTAATTAGTGAGCAAGAAAACAAAGCCCATTAGGTTTAGGAAACCCTAAGGGGCTCGATCCACACTAGTATAAATACTAGTGGCGGTGTTTCTCTTATTCTTTAGACCAACACTCACGAAGTGTTAAGTTTTTTAGAAAAATAAAAGAAAAGTTTTCAAAGCAAAACCCTAGCCATTAACACAGGTTATAGAACTAGCATTCTCACTTGCTTGATCGTGTTCTAGGAATGGTGTGGATACACTTTAGAGGATCGCTGCTTTGGGATCTATCGAGAACCGTTCGAGGGACATTCCGGTTGAAGGGTGTTTAGTAGGCGGTACTGACATCACTAGAAAGCTTCAATCTACGTAAGTTTCTAAACACCCTAAGATACGATACGAGAATTACATGTCCATGATCAATCTTTTTGGAAAAATTTTAAATTTCCGCTGCATTTCTGCTCTAGTTTTCCAACAGAAGGTTGGAACTTATTATGATTATGATCACGATTACGATTATGATTATGATTATTTCACGAATGTGTATCTCACATGTATTATTAAGCATTGCATGATCACGTAATCAAAGTATTAATTCACGTTTATTGTACACGGTCGGAGTTTGGTTGGAGAATTATGCACGCTCACTCGCCGAGCCACAATGATTATTATGGATTATGAACTTAACGAACTTAATATGAATTAGTCGTAAAGTCCGAGCATTGCTTAAGCTAATTTCTTGCCCTTCGTGGGAAATGACTTCCAATAAAACCTTGCTCGGGATTTATGACTTGCATGTGCATCTTTCTATATATATGTAAAGCTCCTGCCCACTCAGTCTTCTGGAGACTAACCCCTCTTTCCACTTTTCAGCTTCTTGCAGGTTTTGTTAGGTGGGAGTCGAGTCTTAGCTTTCTTGTTCGAGTCTCACTTGTATACTCAAGTCACATTTTATGTTGTTATGAATTAATTGTATCTCTTTATGTATTTGGGCCCGTGTGCATCGATATTGATTCGGGACAAGTTGCATGCTTAGTTGAACCCGTTGCTAGGATGCCTGTTGGATTTTATTTATGTTACGAAATTGTTGGGCTTGTAGCCATTGTTGGCATTCTTATATTTTATATATTGCTTCCACATCGCATTTTGGATATTCTCGATTAATTGGTACAGGGTTAGAATCCGCCTAACTAGATTGTTTTTTTATATTATCACCCCTTCGCCATGAGTCTGGTTCATGTATGGATTGACCATTTCATGCGTGGGCTAGACTTATGGTGCGGGGGATGTGGTGCCTTTCGTTATGCGTGTTACACGTATAATTTAATTATATGAATAATTATGAACAACCCCCTGAGATATGACAAAATTATAGATTTCCCCTGAGATTTGAGAAATTACGAATACCCCCCTTGAGGTTTACACTCTCTCTCACAAATTAACCCAATGTTTAATAACGGTGTTAAATTTCGATGACGTCAACAAAATTATTTTTAAAAATTACGACCCTACCCTTAGTGGCTAAATTGTAATAATATTGAAAATATGATGATATATTTGTAATATTAGTTAAATTTGTATTTTTTAATGGGGCAATTAATTATGAGGACCAAATATCTTCAAAAGTTATCCTAAACCCCCTAGTTTGAAATATGTATGTTTTAGGTTACCAATACATAAGTTATTTTTCCTAAACTCTCCATGACCCTGAACAGTTTGTTTCGCCCCTAGTTTTTTTCCCTTTTTTTTTTCTCTAAATCGATTCCCAAATTGGAAACGATTTATTCATATTCTGCGACCACATTTCCACTTCGTCGGTAACGAGAGCTCACAACGACGACTTCCGGATAAAGATAGACGGTGGCAACGGTGGTGAAGATATCAGGATATTGAGTAATAGCGGTAACGAGAATCGATTTAGTCATCGTGCCCTATTTCCTGTGCTGCCACAAGGTATTCTTAGCATTGAATGTTAATTGAATGTATTCTTGGCGTTAATTGAATGTTAATTATGTCAATAAGATAATATAATTCACTGATAATTTGTATCGATTCGAAATGTTGATCCACTTCGAATTGGTATTCTGAAGATGGCGACGGCCGATGATGAAGCTCAGGACAAGCAAATCACAGGAAGTTGTTGGTTTAACGGTGAAATTACGGTATTTTCAATTCGGCAAAGCAAGTCAGGGATGAGATTCACGCGCAACTTGGTGAAGAGTTGACAAAATTCAACTTTGATTCTTACCTGTTAAGTCGTAAATTCTTGCTCCGTCGAGGCTCACTTTGTGTATGTTTTGCCCGAATTTGAAGCTTATATAGATTTAATACTCTTCTGTAGGTGTTTTAACCATGAGAGTACACAACGGGACGAAAACGGAGCATATTCATCATTTTCAAGCGTTATAAGATCGATTTACGACAATTGAATATTGGAATTTCAGCTGTATGGAATCCACGGGTGTGAATTTTTATAGTTCAATTTATCCACGCTTGTGGAACTGAGGCAGTAGCTATCTAGTCCGTCTGCCTGGAATCCATGATCGTGGATTTCCTATGCATAAATAATCCACGGTCGTGGATTTAGTGAAGAATCTTTAGTGCGTTTTTAGAATCCACGCCAGTGGATATTTTTACTCTTGTAAATCCACGGTCGTGGATTGGCCCCAAAAATGCGACTTTCCTAGTATACAACCTATTTTTCTGGGATTTTCGAGAGGATCTTCACTTCTAACATAATTTGGATTTGGGAGCAGCTGAGGAGGGCTTTTGGAAGACCACCTTTCCATTCCTTGAAAAGATGAAGATCCATTGATGTTTTAGTTTGCATTTACCTTCCTTTATTGCTTTCTTAGCTAATATAGTGTAGTTTTCATTTCTGTTCTAGTTTAAGATGAATTTTGACTCTTGTATGAACCTATTTACCTTGAATGCTTGATTTGGATCTTGTTCAATGAAAATGAGTTATTTCACGTATGATCCATCTTGTTCTTGGTTTGATTGGGTGAATATGAGTGGCTAAATTCTTAGGCAAAGGGGGGTGATGATTTGTGCAGGGTAAGTGTTTGATGAAATGTCTAGGTGGGACTACTTGTTCTTATGCTTGTGAAATTGAATTGTTAGCATGATTAAACATGATCACCTTAATTATGAACTTAGATTTGTATGCTAATTAAAAGATTGTATGTAAATTGGAAGAGATTTCACAACACTTAAGGGCTAAGTATAAAGAGATTTAACTTAGACTTGAGCAATTAAGCAATTGATTAACCGGGCCAAGCCGCTAGTTAGTTTCTTACACTAATCTTGTTTGTTTGACCTAATCACTGAGCCAATGATCACGAGAGCGACACTAGACTTGTTTAGGTACACACACTTAACTTCGAGAGGAGCTTGTGTATACACTAGTGATTAGAATTGTGTCATCTTTGTCACACCAAAACACTAATCAAACATGAACCTTGCATGATCATTACTTCCCCTTGCCGTTTGTTTACTCTTGTTATTTGTTGCCTATTTGATTATTAGTTGCTTCTTGCTAAGTCTTTTCTTAGTAACCTTTAGTCTAATTTCATTGCTTTAGTTAGTTAACTTACTTTCTATTTCTCAACCAGTCTATAGATTAACGAAAACACTTAACAATTGCCTTTGATTTTCCCTTCCTTGTGGATCGATCCCATGTGCTACATTCGTTTTTAACGTGCTTGCACTTGGGCATTAAAATTAACAACAAGTTTTTGGCGCTGTTGCCAGGGAGGGCGTTTGAAATCACTCTTGTTTTTGTGTTAGTAGTTAGTGAATTAGACTTTTACTTAATCGTGTTTGATACTTTTGCTTGTCTCTTGTGTAGGTGTTTATGCGAAGAGCTCGGAGTTGGGATAATCTCAAACACTATCCCGAAATCAAGAAGAAGCTCTGTGCCCTAAGAAAAGAAAAGAGACAAGAGGAGTTATCAACCCCGATTGCAATGGAAGAATTAAATGGAAACAATGATAACAATGAGGCAAATTAAGGGCATGGTCAACAACCACAACCGAATCCACAAGTTCCACAACGAAGACAAATTAGAGACTATGCTATGCCAAGCATGGAGAGCATTCAAAATAATTTTAACCAACCGGCGTTTGCGGCGAACCACTTTGAGATTAAGGCTTCAATAATTAGCCTTTTGCAACAAAACTAATTCACCAGACTCGCCACGGAGGATCCAATCTCTCATGTAAATTGGTTTGTTGAAGTGTGTGATACGTTCTAGCTCAACTATATGCCCGATGATGCAATTAGGATTTGACTCTTTCCATTCTCACTAAGGGACAAGGCCAAGGCATGGTTTAGCACTCTTCCATACGAGATAAATGGGTCGTGGGCTCTTTTATCACAAGTGTTCTTGGACAAATTTTTCCCATATTCAAAGACGGTCAAATTCCGGAATGATATCACATCATTTCGCCAATACGAGGGCGAAAGTTTGTATGAAGTATGGGAGAGATTTGAGGAATTGCAAAGATAATGCCCTCACCACGGTTGTGAAGATTGGAAACTAGTCCAATCATTATATGGAGGTATTTCTCAAGCCTTAAAGGTGATGATCAATTCCGCCGCAGGAGGTGCCATTATAAATATGTATGAAGCCGACGCGATTGAATTGTTGGAAAGGATAGCGAAAAATAATTCTTGGGCAAGTGAAAGCGGTAACACACCAATCCCAAAGCCTCCTAGTTCAACACCCGGAATGATGCAAGTGGGAGAGTACACGGCCATGCAAGCTAAGATTGAAGCATTGGAAAAGCAAGTGGAGCAATTCAAAGTTAATGCCGTTTCAAATCAATCTCCCCCAATGCAACCCTTGACTTGTGAGATTTGTAGTGGGCCACATAATTATGACTCGTATCCTTATGCTTCCCAAGGAAATCCAACTAATCCATTTCCAAGTCCCAGAGCAAGTGAATGCCTTAAATCAACAAAGGCCTAAAAAAAGCCAATATTCTAACACCTACAACCCCGGGTGGAAGAATCATCCCCAGTTCTCTTGATCTAACAACAACAATACACAAAACGCCCCAAGACCACCCGTAAATTTTCAACAACCACTTCCCTTCCCTCTACAACAAGTCCAATACCAAACTCCTCAACCTCAATATCAAGCACCACCTCCACAACCCCAACCTCCTCAACAACAAGCCGAGAAACAAGGTTGGGAAGTTACCTTGGAAAGGTTTATCACGGTCTCGTCGGACCGTATGCACAAATTGGAAACACAAGTAGATCAAGTGATTGTGCAAATCGGAATATGGAAGTACAAATAGGGTAAATTTCCAACGCCCTAAATCAAAGACCACATGGTACACTTCCAAGCAAGATGGAAACTAACTCGAGAGAGCATTGCAAGGCTATAAGCTTAGAAGTGGGAAAGCTTATGATGAGCCCCCTTTGCCTACATGGTATGAGACCGGGTCAAGTGGAGTGAATCAACACAAGAAGTTAGAGGATGTTACTGGTGACAAAGGAAAAGGGAAGATGCGTGAATTGGAAGAATTGGAGGAAAAGAATGGGAAGGAGGGAAAAGAACAAGAATTGGAAATTGAAGTCAAAAAGTCAAACTTGGATGAGAAATTAGACAAGGAATGAGAGCCCTCTTTGAAGCCAAATGGCTACATTCCACCTAAACCGTATGTTTCACCGGTGCCATTCCCAAAAAGTCTCTAAAAACATGCAAAAGATAAGCAATTTGAGAAGTTCCTAAACATGCTCATGCACCTTCATATCAACATTCTGTTTGCCGAAGCTTTGTCTCAAATGCCATCATACTTGAAGTTTTTAAAGGTGCTAGTTTCTAACAAGAGGAAGCTTGAGGATTTTGCCACCGTTGCACTCACCGAGGAGTGTAGTGCCATCATACAAAGGAAGCTTCCACCGAAACTCAAGGATCCCGAGAGTTTTTCTATCCCTCTCACCATTGGTTCTCTACATTTTAATAATGCTTTATGTGGTTTGGGTGCAAGTGTAAGTTTAATTTCCTTATCTACTTGTAGGAAATTGGGACTAAAGGAGCTAAGGCCAACCAATATGACTCTACAACTTGTGGATAGATCGGTGAAGTATCCAATGGGAGTCCTTGAGGATGTGCTAGTCAAAGTGGAAAATACTACATTTCGGTGGATTTAGTTATCCTTGACATAGATGATGACGAGAGCATGTCTCTCATATTGGGAAGGTCGTTCCTAGCTACTGCCAGGGCCTTGATCGATGTCAAAAAGGGCTACCTTAGTTTACAAGTGGGAGAAGAAAAGGTGGAATTTAATTTGTACACGGCAATGAAGAACCCAACCATGGAGGAAAAATGCTTTCGAGTTGAAGTGATGCAAGAGCACCATATGTTTGAGTTGCACAACAAGGATCCGTTAGAGCTCTACTTAGAAGGCGTGGAAAACATTGAGGTAGAAGAGGAGATTCTTGAAGAGCTTGATTCGTATGTGAAGGCATTGGAGGCCACACCTTTCGTCTCTTTCCAAAGGAGGTACCATTTTGAGGATTTGGGGAGTGGTAAACCCCTTCCTCCTCCTTCTTGTGTTAAAACCCCTACTCTTAAATTGAAACCCCTCCCCTCACATCTAAAGTATGCTTATCTTGGTGAAAATGAAACCTTGCTGGTTATTGTTTCTTCGGATCTGAATGATGTGCAATTAGATGCTTTATTACGTGTTTTGAGAATTCATGTAAAGGCTTTAGGATGGTCAATTTTGGATATCAAGCGAATTAGTCCCTCTATATGCATGCATCGACTTTTGATGGAAGATAACCATAGACCCTCTATTGAGCATCAACGTAGGTTAAGCCCAAATATGAAAGAAGTTGTTAGAGCTGAGGTTTTAAAATTGCTAGATGCGAGTATAATTTACCCGATTTTAGATAGCTCTTGGGTTAGCCCCGGTACAAGTTGTAGCAAAGAAAAGGGGGATGACGGTTATTCATAATGAGAAGAATGAACTTATTCTTACACGCACGGTCACGGGTTGGAGGGTTTGTATTGGCTATAGAAAGCTTAATAGTGTCACTAGGAAAGATCATTTTCCTTTACCCTTCATAGACCAAACGTTGGAAATGTTGGAAATGTTGGCAGGTCACGAGTTCTATTGCTTTTTAGATGGGTATTCGGGATACAACCAAATAGCCATAGCACCCGAGGACTAAGAGAAATGTACTTTCACTTACCCCTATGGCACCTTTGACTTTAGGAGAATGCCTTTTGGTCTTTGCAATGCACCGGCTACTTTCCAACATTGTATGATGGCAATTTTCTCGGATTTTATTGAGCGGACAATGGAAATCTTTATGGATGACTTCTCGGTATTTGGTTCTTCTTTTGATAGATACCTTGTTGATCTTAATAATGTGTTGAAACGTTGTGAAGATACTAATTTGGTGTTAAATTGGGAGAAATGCTACTTCATGGTGCATGAAGGAATTATTCTAGGCCACCGCATTTCGGCCAAAGGAATTGAAGTGGACCGGGCTAAAATTGAAGTCATTGCCAAACTTTTGCCGCCCATAAATGTGAAGGGTGTTAGAAGTTTCTTGGGTCATGCCGAGTTTTACAGACGACTCATTAAAGATTTTTCAAAAATTACTCTTCCTTTATGTGCTTTACTTCAAAAGGATACCAAATTCAGTTTTAATGATGATTGTTTATTGGCTTTTGATAGGTTAAAGAAAGAGTTGACTTCGACACCTATCATGATAGCACTGGAGTGGAGTCTCCTGTTCGAGCTCATGTGTGATGCAAGCAATCTTGCCATTGGTGCTGTTTTATGCCAAAAAGGGGAGAAAAGTTTACATGTTATTGTATATGCTAGCAAAATTTTAAATGATGCAAAATTGAATTATGCTACTACCGAGAAAGAGTTATTTGCTATTGTATATGCTTTTGACAAGTTTCGTTCATACTTGATAGGTTCGAAGACGGTGGTATATACCGATCATGCGGCAATCAAGTATCACTTGTCCAAGAAAGATTCCAAGCCAAGGTTAATAAGATGGATTCTCCTTCTTCAAGAATTTGACTTGGAGATTCGTGATAAGAAGGGAGCGAAGAATGTGGTAGCGGACCATCTTTCTAGGCTTGAGATGAATGAAGAAATCAAGAAGGATGATGCGGAAATAGAGGAGAATTTTCCCGATGAGTAATTGTTCCAAGTAGGTGCTTCGTTTCCATGGTATGCCGACTATGTTAACTTCTTAGTGAGTGGAGTGATTCCACCGGACTTGAATTCACATCAAAAGAAGAAATTCTTCTCGGACATCAAACATTACTACTAGGAGGAACCTTTATTGTACAAGCATTGCTCCGATGGGTTGATTCGCCGTTGTATTACAAAGGAAGAAATTAAGGATATTTTGGAAAGTTGCTATTCTAGTGTTTATGGCGGACATGCGTGTGCAAGTAAGACGGCGGCAAAGGTGTTACAAGTCGGTTTCTTTTGGCCATTGCTATTTCAAGATTCCTAAGAGTTTGTGCTTTATTGTGATCGATGTCAACGTGTTGGAACAATTGGCCAGAAGGATGAAATGCCTCTAAAACCGATTTTAGAGGTGGAGTTATTTGATGTATGGGGTATTGATTTCATGGGCCCCTTTCCATCTTCTCATGGAAATCTTTACATTCTTGTAGCGGTGGATTACGTGTCAAAATGGGTGGAGGCGACCGTATGTCCCAAGAACGATGCAAAAGTGGTGATCAAATTTTTGAAGAGGCATATCTTTAGTCGGTTTGGAGTACCACGTGCCTTAATTAGAGATGGAGGAACACACTTTTGCAACCGGCCACTCGAGGCATTATTGAAGAAGTATGACGTTCACCATAGAATTGCCACTCTGTACCACCCTCAAATGAGTGGGCAAGTTGAAATCTCGAACCGTGAGATTAAGCAAAACCTAGAGAAAACGGTGAACTCTTCAACGAAAGATTGGGCTCTAAACTTAGACGATGAGCTTTGGGCGTATAGAACGGCTTTCAAAACTCCGATCGGAATGTCCCATTCAGGTTAGTCTATGGAAAAACATGCCACTTACCCATTGAGTTAGAACACAAGGCGTATTGGGCAATTCGGACTTTAAACTTTGACTCTAAAGCGACCGGAAAGAAGAGACTCCTTCAATTGTATGCGCTAGAAGAAATGCGCCAAAATTCGTATGAGAATGCCAAATTGTATAAGGACAAGACAAAGAGATGGCATGATAAACACGTTTGGACCAAAGAGTTTGAGGTGGGTCAATTAGTCCTATTGTTCAATTCAAGATTGAAGCTATTTCCGGGCAAGCTCAAATCAAGGTGGTCGGGTCCCTTTAGAGTGGTAAGAGTGCTTACTAACGGAGCTGTGGAGATCGAAAATGAAAATACAAGCACTTTTGTAGTAAACGACCAAAGACTGAAGCCATACTTTGTTGGGGAGCCGATTGAGAGACACAACACGAGTGTGTTGACCACTCCTGTCATCTAACGAATTTGGGTGACCAAGTCGAGCTAGCGACTATAAACTTAGAACTACTTCTCTTTTCCTTTTGTTTCTTTCCTTCCCTTTCTCGTTTGGTGATTTCTAATATTGCTCTTGCTTTTGTTGTTTCCTTGTCTGCAGATTGTTGATTCAAGAAGAGATACCTTGGTTGCGTGCTTTTACCATGTTGACACCCCTTATATGGGGATAAGGTCCAATTTTCATATTCAATTCTTGTTCATGAAATGATTGATGCATGCTTTGCTTGATGATCCTAATTGTCTTGCTAGCATGAAGTGAATTGAACTTGTGCATGATGGGAGTATGAATGATGTGTTTCGTGTTGAGTGTGAAGTAGTGATTATTTGCATTGGTGTACTATGGATTATCATGTTGAATTTGATGTTGGGAATTCTAGACCCTAGCATGTTTAATCACCGTTTGCTTGTTTGTGTTGTATAATGCGATGTAGGGGTACAATTCGGTTACTATGGTTTGTGATGCTTATTTGGGCATGAATTACTTGGCTTACCGTGTTTAAGTACGAATTTATGGTTTTTGAGGTTGTAGTTGGCCGTTTCAAGTGGTTTTGGTTGAGGTTTGGTTGTATCCGGTTTGTCTTGAATGTGTTTGAGTAGTTTCGTAGCTTGCTTGTGTGAATTCCGGATGTTAAGCTTTGATAATTACACTTACCTCCCCACGTAACCAACCCTCTTTCGACTGCCTCTAATCTACGACCGTGGATTAACCCCAAGAGCACCAAGTTTTCGACTGCCTCAAATCCACGATCGCGGATTTTTCTCAATGGCAGAATCCATGACCGTGGATTCCCAAAATTTGAAATACGTTTTTGCCTTCTTTTAAAATACGTTTTTCATTTATTTCACACCCAACTACCCGATCTGCCTTTGTTCTTCTTAAAACACACGATACAATCCTTGCTTTCACACACTCATAACATTTAAACACACAACAATTTCTCTTCTCCCATGCACGTGTGCCAAAGCGGTGAACAACAGGTCGGAGACCTGTTTTTTCCAACGAATCTTCTCCACTTTCTTCTCATATCACTTGGTAAGTTTTATTTTCTCTTCTTTTCTTTGAAATTTTGGTAAAGATTGGAGCTTTTCCACCCAAAACCGAAACCTAGGCTTACATTTTGGATTTCTTGTTGAATACTTGCTAGATCTTGAAGAACTTGTTGCATTTATGCTTTATTTGCTTAGGGTTGAGTAGATTTTCAACTTTCTTGTCATTTTTGTGGAATTTTTGTGTCTTGTAACCCTAGAAGCATGCTAGTCCGAAGTTGCCTTGAAATTTTAAGCTTTTCTTGCCTATTTGCTTAGTATAAGTTTGGATTTGTTGCTTGAAGTCTATATTTGCTGAAATTTTGTGCAAAACAAGCATGGTAGTTCTTTAAACCCTAGGTTAAAATTTTGTACAAATGCTCTTGAATTCTTGGAGGTAATCGATAATTGTTCAGTTATTCTTGTTAAATTCTTGCTTTTGAGCGTGTTAAACTGGCCACACACTTGAGCTTTTATTAAAATCTACAAACATTCTTTGATGCACATGGGGTGTTCGATGGAATTCCTAAATGAATTTTTATCTCTTGGGGTTGTTAATTCCTGGTAAGATGATCTTTTATGCAGACATGGCACCTAAGAAGTGTACGAATGTCAGTGGGGCCTCTTCCTCGATGAAATCCAAAGGGTCTTCTTCTAGGCCTGCACCACCCTACAATCCATATAACCGAGTGGTTGATTATGCATGTACCATTGTTGCAATAGTTGAGAATTTTTAAGTGTATTCAGAAGCTTGCCGAGGGCCTTGAATGGACGAATTCTTCAGCAAATCAGCACTTACTTACCCTGATTTAACTAGAGAGTTCCTCTTAACGATGCGGTGGAAGATTGCTAAGCTGACTTTTCGCATTGGCAGCAATGAATATACCCTCACTGCAGCAGATCTCCGCCAAGTTTTTGGATTTCCAGATCCTGACAGAAATTCTAGGGTAAGACCTATCACTAAGCTTCCTAGGTGGACTCAAGAGCATAGGGAAGATGTTTGGAGGAGCTTTCCTGTAGCTCCAAATGCTAAACAGTACAATGAGAGCAACACCTAAGTTTCTAGCCTTGACTCACTCACTTGGAGAGTTATCCACCGCGTTTTAACAACTAGTTTTTGTGCTCGTTCAAATACCAACACACATATTAATGTCACCAAACTTACTCTCATGGATCACATGGCTGAGGATATAAGTGTTGATGGTACTTATATGTTAATGGAGAAAATATACACTGCGGCGAAGAGGAAGCAAGGCAAATTTGCATATGGTAGATTTCTTACTATGATTGCCATGAGTGTTGGTTGGGAGCCTTCGAAAGATTTGCAACCGTTGGCACTAAATCCATTCTTGGATGAAGTACATCTCTCTCATATGCAATTGATCACTAAGTGGGGGGCACCTCTCAATAAATGGGTAAACTATTGGCCCAAGCGAAACCGTTACAAGTATGATATTATGTATGCTTGGGGAGTGAAGCGAGAGAAGGATCTAAGGCCGGATCAAGTGTAATATTTTAACAATTTACCTATCCCGGTTTGTAACACCCGAGCGCAAGGTGTCACATCCCCCGCACCGAGACCCGACCCGAATATGATATGAACGATCCATACCCGAGCCAAATCACGGCGAACGGGGACGTACACACACTCTATGCTAGGCGGGACTAACCCTTGAACCATAAAATCAGAATAAACATTAAAGCGGAAGTAATAACTGATCCTCATAAAAACGATGGCATTCAAGCTCCAAAAATAAATCACAACCTTATCCAATTCCATTAGGGCTAAAAACATGTACGCTCCAATAGCAACATTCATATACAATGATCACAAGTGCAAAATGCGAGTGTAAGACCAATAAACAAAAGAGCTAGAAACGAAAACAAGACCTAAGACTCGAAATCCCGCCTAGCTCCCCTGACACCTGCACAAAACAACTGAAAGCCAAACGGGTTCAGTCCAAAAGGGACCGGTGGGTATAAAAGCAGGGCATAGTATAATATATGACTGTAATTAAACATTCACATGCAAGTTATAATCCCATATGAGGTTTTTAAAGAATTTCCCAAGTGGTTGAATAGAAATCATCAAAAGGGATTATAACGATTCATTTACATTAGGTCAAGGTCATTAGTGGCCCGGCGAGTGGGCGTGCATTATCTCCAACCAACACCTCGTGTAATTCATTAACATTCATTAACATTCATTCATTCATTCATTCTTTCTTTTCACGCATATCATTCTTTCGTGCGCATTCAATAACATTTACACCTTATTCCTCCGGGTTGGTGGCGGGTTTGCAAGGCCCATCCACCCATTCATTGACCAAAAGGGGAACATGCCTCCCCAGATGGCACTCAGCGTCCATTCCTCGCTAACTCCTAACGAGGTCCGGTTACGCCGTTCATTGGTGGAACTAGTGTGAGGGATCACCGTCGGCCCGTGCCTTCCCGGATAGCCACTCACACTAAGTCCCTGGGCCCCATTCGTGCATAACATTCATTCATTCTCGCCAAAACATTAGGTAGGGTTCAAGAAATAAGGGCTTTACGTTTGCAATCATTTACTCGATAAAAGACTCAAAATATATATCATATTACTTTGGCTTAAAACTTTTCACGTAGGGAGATATACCGGGTCGTTTTATCTAAGTAGAAGAGAAACCCACCTTAAACCGCAAAAAGGAGCAAACACAAGCCTCACTGACCGGCCCCATCTCCAACGGACTCAAAATCTGTGCAAGAGAGGTGAAGTGAAACTCAATATGACCAATTAAGACGCTCGACAATGCAATGATCATGATATGAATATGTAAGAGATAAGACTATGCTATGAAAATGTTCATGTGCACTATTAAAGTCTTAAAGACATATAAACATTCAATTCATTCATTCAATGAAGCATTCGTATTCAAACGAGTTCATATCCTTCACATTTCACGTCAAAGGAATTTAAATTATATAATCAAGTCGTTCACTCTTTCATTCACTTTCATTCGAATTCATAATTTCAATCAAATTAATTCAAGAAATTCAAATATAATCCAAGTACAAGTTAAATCACATTTAAATTAGAACATAAACAATTTAACATATTCAATCGCATTTACATTTAGAGAATAAACAATTAAATACATTCAATTATATTTAGGAAATTAAATAAAACATGAAATAGGTAACAATTTAAATTCTAAAATCAATTAAATCAAATAACGATTAATATTAATAAACATATACAATAAATATATAAATATATAATATATATACACATGCATGCTACGTACAAGATATGCATGCAAAAATAACATGCATGCAAAAATATTCTATCCAATCAACAACCACATTAATGCATGTAAAAAGGAAATTAATATGCATGCAATATCATGCATCAACCAACTTCAATGCATGCAAACATTCTGCATGCAATTCATGCATTAACAATCAATATTCAAGCAGGAAAGAAAAAGAAAACCAGCTGCAGCAGTTCACGGCAACACCACAGTTCAGGCATGAAAATACAAGGTGACACCCCCGTGTCACCTTCATAGAACAAACCGAGACACCCCCGTGTCTTGGTACAGAAATTCAGTCCACAAGAACACCCCCGTTTCACGCTGGAACACACAAGAACGACACACCCGTGTCAACCCGTTCAGCAGCAGCAACAAACGCAGACTTTCCCCTATTTTTCTAGCTTAAACGCAGCAACAACTGATGCAATATATGGGCAAGAAAAGCAGCAACAAATAACATGAAAAGCAGCAAGAAATCAGCCTTAACAATACACAAAACTGATAGCAACAACAAGAGTTAGCGCAGCAGATTGACAACAGGAAATCCAGGCCAAAAACAGGGCAAAACTCACGCGAAAACAGGGCATAGAATGATCCTCTTCATCTCCACAATTCTAGGTCATTTTAGGTTATCAAAACGCAGCAAAACAACACAAATTCAACATATAATTCAGTTCCAAACAAGCTCAACCAAGAAAAGCTGTCATACTTTTCTCAATGTTCTATAATTGATATCTCATAAATACTTCAACTACCATGTAATAAATGATCATAAGTGAGAAGAGGATGTTAAAACAATCAATTTCAGGCTTGGAATCAAACAAATCCATGAGGGAACGAAAGAGATCAACAAAAAGCTCTAAACTCCTTATTTTCGAATTCAGTCAAGAAATTCTTGAAACCATGATCAAATTTGGGGTGAATGAATGAAAATGATCAGGAATGAACATATAATACAACCCTAAGCTTACCTTGTTGATTGGATGAGGATTGGATGAGATTTGAGCTCCAAAATCTCCAAGGAACCAAGGGTTACGGGAAAGAACTGGAGAGCAGTAACTTTGGCTGAGATTTGTGATTTGTGTTAGGGTTGGTTCGGTTAGGGCATGGTATAGTAGGTTAGGTGGTTGAGTTAGGTTTCTATAGCATCAAACCATGGTTAATTTGGTCAACAGTTGAATAAGTTATGGCCATTTTAGTGCAACAAGGTCAGTTTCGTCGCCGTTTCGCTTTTCGGTTGAATTTCGGAGGTTCAAATGACGTTAGAAAAATATAAGGCTAAGTTTACTAAACTCGAATTGTCGTTACGAGTTCAGCGAAGTTGACGGAACTCGAATCCGAGTTCCCGAGCTCAAGATATTAAATACGGAACCATGGGTGCGCTAAGTGCTCGTTAGCCCCCGACTTAGATTCCAAAATTCAAATTAAATCCGAAACACAAGCAAATGAATTCGAAAATACAAAACGAACAAATATTCATATACAAGACACGTATAAGTTCAACATATTAAATTCGTACAACATTCCGGTATCAATTCAAATAGAAACGAAGCACGTAAATGTCACTCATATGCAAAGTAACAATAAAATCCAAAATATTAACAAATAATGTAACATTATATACGTATATAATATATTATGAATACATGCATGAAATATTAATTTATAAATATACATGCATGCATACGTATATATATATATATATATATATATATATATATATATAATGAATACATGCATGCATATATAAGTTATAAATATAAATGCATGCATAACATGCACACGTACACCATATATATATATATATATATATATATAATTATATACATAAATAAATGATATTAATATTATTAAAGTAAAATAATTAACATTTAATACATATAAAATAAAATGAAATATATAAAACATGTAAAAATAATTATTCGCGCAATTAAGGAGCACACAAGTTATTCACATAAATTCAAATTCAAATATTGCATATATTTCAATTAGTCACTTATTTAACAATTAAACAATGAAATTTAATTATAGAAAACACTAAAGACCAATTAATTTGCGCAATTTAGTAAACATATACGTCATGCTGTACTAATAAAAGAACTGGGGCGTTACAACCTTTCCCCCTTAAAAGAATCCGTCCTCGGATTCATTATCTGCCTGAAAACAATTAATGAAGGAACCCCGTTCCTCACAAACAAACAAGGAGAGAATCCCCGTCTCTCAAACAACAATGAGAGAACCCCGTCTCTCAAAAGCAACAAAGAGAGAACCCCGTCTCTCGCAAGCAAAGAGAGCACCCCGTCTCTCGAACAAAAATAAGAGCATCCCGGTCTCTTACAAACAACGAGAGCACCCCGTCTCTCGAACAAAAATAAGAGCAAGGAAGTCTCCAATACTCCCAAGCCACACACGCAAAACCATAATTAAAATCATGTAAGACACCCCAAAGCAAGTAACAGACATCGCCCACGTTGGTTATCAATTGCTCCAAGTAATTTAACATGATAAGATATCAAAGCACATAATATAAAAATTATTGGAGTTAAGTTTGTATGGATGCATCTATCATGGATGCTATAAGTACCGTTCACCGTAGTTGCGAAATTTAGAATTGTAAGTTGTCGTTGTCCAGTGCATGATCTGTCCTGATGATAAACTTAGTGCTCAACTTGTCTTTAACCTCTTCAGGGTACCCCGGTGAAGCAATTGATGAATCCTTTAAGGATTATACTCTTGAATCCATTCTGACTTGTACTGTTTCCAGTCTTCACCATTTCCCATAATCTTTGTTCGACCAACCAACTCTTTTTAATTGACTGAGCTTGACCTCCCCGAATACCCTTAAATCGTTTGTCCCGAACTCAGGTCTGTAGTTATTACCTTTACCATATCGAAGTCTAACATATCCCCGAGGATAACCACTCTGAACAACCTTGATGATTCAATCCCGACCTTAAGATGTTTATTCTTATGGTCTCTCTCAATACAAATCCTTTCCCATCTTCCGTTCCTATGATCCGTTCATTCCCTTCGACCCCCTGAAGGTTATATTCGATAATTAGTCCCATATTTCTTAAATCGAAGACAGAAGTTTCTTGACGATTCCTAGGTTTTGATTTAGATTTCTCAATGTTCATCCTCTCCGGTTTTGTTTCTTCTTAACTCCTTCCAACTCATTGGACCAAGCTTTATTGACAGCATCTCTTTCTGTGTTAATTCAAATTGATTCCCTCTCGATAAGTCAACTAGAGAGTTTCCTTAACTTCTCCGTAACTCCTCCATCTTCAAATCGACTTACACATGTAGAAAATTCAATGAACTATCTTCCCAATTCCTCGTGGAAATCTTCAGCCCGAATTTAGTGGCCTAACCTTCATTTTAATGGCCAATCGTTAAAGTCGTCTTATTCATTTTCGCTCACTAACATAACCCCGGATCTTCCTAATTGCACTTCCGTTATCTCTATTATTTATTTCTTCAGCCACAACTTCAAGTTTTAATTTTTGCTTCGTGGTTACGCTCTCCCCCTTAAATTTTCTATCGTTTTACCTTGAACTCCATCAATCCATCTTTCACCGAAATTCTTCATAAAACAATTTCATTTGGGGGGGGGGGGGGGGGGAGGAATTTAACGAACATAGCAACCCCCTTCTCTATTCTTGTTCAATCCAACACCCAAAGCCAACTCTAATTTCGCTTCTTTTTCTGAATCCCATTTCCATCAACCTGCCCCTTATTTGAGGTTCTTTATTTTCTCCAACGTTGCCTACCTATGCAACTCCATTATTTCCTTTCATCTGAATTCTGAGGTGGCTCGGTTAAAATGATACTTGATGGGTGAGATGAAGGAACTTCCTATCAAATAAACACTAAAATGCATGTCGGGTTAAAATTGACGATGCATGTGTCACGTTTACATCAAGCAACTATGCATCACATTAGCGCAACGAAACCAAATAGAAATGCACGGATAATCATAAGGCCAGAAGAATAAATAATTAATGCGAAATATGATGCACGTGCTATGAATGTTTTGGAACCTGTCACCAATGTGGTGCTATTAGCTCAGTAGCTTTTCTTCGTTCCTCCACTCCCGAGCTTACTTTGACTTGGTGATTATTCCTTGCCCTTCCCACGGTTTTCAAGCTTTCCATGAATCCTTTTGTATCACTTATATCTTCCACTGTCCGGAATTGCAAGTTCACGATCCCTGATTTCTTCATCATCCACTGAATTGTCCTCTGCATTTATTCCCCGAGAATCACTCTTCAACATTGCCCAAAATCTCTTACAAAATTGAACCCTAATGAAATTCTGAACCCTACTTCTCGTCATCACCGTGATCAAGACTCCCGTCCTTATCCTTTATGAACTTAGATTGACGAATTAAGCTTGTTTTCCGATTGTTTATACCTGAGCGCATGATTTCCTTGCAAAGAATCTCTCCCCGAGAATAATCCTTCAACCGGTCTTTGCCTTTCTTTATAGTTCCCATTTGTTGCTCCATATCTTCCAATTCAACTTCACAACATGACAATTCAGCTTGGATTTGGAAAAACGACTCAGATCCCGTCCTTAATATCGCCACATTCCCTATGTTTGTATTTACCCAGGTACTTGCCTCTCTCTACTCTTCCAGACTCGTTTCCCATCTTAATCGAAATCCAAAGCACCCAAATCCGACTTTTCCCAGTCTTAACTTCGACAAACTTGATTTCAAATCACTAGGCTGAGTCAGAAATCCTTCTTTGTCAATCCTTGGTGCACAACTCCTACCGGTCCCATTTTATCTTAACTCTTCTTAATTATTGATACCTCTTCAATGATCTAAATCCGGAATCAAAATACCTTCAAGGTTTGTTCACTTCACTCATTAGGTTGAAAAACCCCGTTGCTTCCAATCAAAGGCACCTTGTATGGCAGAGCCGTATATGTCAATCTTCTAAGTCGTAACCATCTCATAATCAATCCTTATTTCACCAAGTGTCCTTCTACCACCGTATCTCTAAATTCGAACCTCCCATTCCGAATCCTAATCCTTGAACTCTAGCTCCCTCTAGGAAACCTCACATCTCGAATTCTCTACATTCTTCCCGGTTGTATCCCTCCTAGCTTCCATGCCTCAGGAAGAACTAGCAATAGATCGTCTTTATCGTGGAGCTTGCCCGTGGTTTGATATTATCTTTATAACCTGTAAATCATAACTCATTTCGAAGGTACATGCATGCGATTAGGGCATGCATATGGCACATATTCAACACGAAAGACACGGATCCAGTATAAAATGCAACAGGTAATTTGACAAGATTAAGAAGAAAGATAATTTTATATTCAAGATCAATGCAATGCAAACATTATCAAGTAGTTCCTATGCCGAACGACCTAGACGGACCCACACGACTCGAGAGCCCGGGTTTTGCAACCCTAAGCTCTGATACAACTTAAGGATGTAACACCCGAGCGCAAGGTGTCACATCCCCCGCACCGAGACTCGACCCGAATATGAAATGAACGATCCATACCCGAGCCAAATCACGGCGAACGGGGACATACACATACTCTATGCTAGGCGGGACTAACCCTTGAACCATAAAATCAGAATAAACATTAAAGCGGAAGCAATAACTGATCCTAATAAAAACGATGGCATTCAAGCTCCAAAAATAAATCACAACCTTATCCAATTCCATTAGGGCTCAAAACATGTACGCTCCAATAGCAACATTCATATACAATGATCACAAGTGCAAAATGCGAGTGTAAGACCAATAAACAAAAGAGCTAGAAACGAAAACAAGACCTAAGACTCGAAATCCCGCCTAGCTCCCCTGACACCTGCACAAAACAACTGAAAGCCAAACGGGTTCAGCCCAAAAGGGACCGGTGGGTATAAAAGTAGGGCATAGTATAATATATGACTGTAATTAAACATTCACATGCAAGTTATAATCCCAAATGAGGTTTTTAAAGAATTTCCCAAGTGGTTGAATAGAAATCATCAAAAGGGATTATAACGATTCATTTACATTAGGCCAAGGTCATTAGTGGCCCGGCGAGTGGGCGTGCATTATCTCCAACCAACACCTCGTGTAATTCATTAACATTCATTCATTCATTGTTTCTTTCTTTTCACGCATATCATTCTTTCGTGCGCATTCAATAACATTTACACCTTCTTCCTCCGGGTTGGTGGCGGGTTTGCAAGGCCCATCCACCCATTCATTGACCAAAAGGGGAACATGACTCCCCAGATGGAACTCAGCGTCCATTCCTCGCTAACTCCTAACCAGGTCCGGTTACGCCGTTCATTGGTGGAACTAGTGTGAGGGATCACCGTCGGCCCGTGCCTTCCCGGATAGCCACTCACACTAAGTCCCTGGGCCCCATTCGTGCATAACATTCATTCATTCTCGCCAAAACATTAGGTAGGGTTCAAGAAATAAGGGCTTTACGTTTGCAATCATTTACTCGATAAAAGACTCAAAATATATATCATATTATTTTGTCTTAAAACTTTTCACGTAGGGAGATATACCGGGTCGTTTTATCTAAGTAGAAGAGAAACCCACCTTAAACCGCAAAAAGGAGCAAACACAAGCCTCACTGACCGGCCCCGTCTCCAACGGACTCAAAATCTGTGCAAGAGAGGTGAAGTGAGACTCAATATGACCAATTAAGACGCTCGACAATGCAATGATCATGATATGAATATGTAAGAGATAAGACTATGCTATGAAAATGTTCATGTGTACTATTAAAGTCTTAAAGACATATAAACATTCAATTCATTCATTCAATGAAGCATTCGTATTCAAACGAGTTCATATCCTTCACATTTCACGTCAAAGGAATTTAAATTATATAATCAAGTCGTTCACTCTTTCATTCACTTTCATTCGAATTCATAATTTCAATCAAATTAATTCAAGAAATTCAAATATAATCCAAGTACAAGTTAAATCACATTTAAATTAGAACATAAACAATTTAACATATTCAATCGCATTTACATTTAGAGAATAAACAATTAAATACATTCAATTATATTTAGGAAATTGAATAAAACATGAAATAGGTAACAATTTAAATTCTAAAATCAATTAAATCAAATAACAATTAATATTAATAAACATATACAATAAATATATAAATATATAATATATATACACATGCATGCTACGTACAAGATATGCATGCAAAAATAACATGCATGCAAAAATATTCTATCCAATCAACAACCACATTAATGCATGTAAAAAGGAAATTAATATGCATGCAATATCATGCATCAACCAACTTCAATGCATGCAAACATTCTGCATGCAATTCATGCATTAACAATCAATATTCAAGCAGGAAAGAAAAAGAAAACCAGCTGCAGCAGTTCACGGCAACACCACAGTTCAGGCATGAAAATACAAGGTGACACCCCCGTATCTCGGTACAGAAATTCAGACCACAAGAACACCCCCGTTTCACGCTGGAACACACAAGAACGACACACCCGTGTCAACCCGTTCAGCAGCAGCAACAAATGCAGACTTTCCCCTGTTTTTCTAGCTTAAACGCAGCAACAACTGATGCAATATATGGGCAAGAAAAGCAGCAACAAATAGCATGAAAAGCAGCAACAAATCAGCCTTAACAATACACAAAACTGACAGCAACAACAAGAGCTAGCGCAGCAAATTGACAGCAGGAAATCCAGGCCAAAAACAGGGCAAAACTCACGCGAAAACAGGGCATAGAATGATCCTCTTCATCTCCACAATTCCAGGTCAGTTTAGGTTATCAAAATGCAGCAAAACAACACAAATTCAACATATAATTCAGTTCCAAACAAGCTCAACCAAGAAAAGCCGTCATACGTGACATTCATGAAGTTTTTCTCAATGTTCCATAATTGATATCTCATAAATACTTCAACTACCATGTAATAAATGATCATAAGTGAGAAGAGGATGTTAAAACAATCAATTTCAGGCTTGGAATCAAACAAATCCATGAAGGAACGAAAGAGATCAACAAAAAGCTCTAAACTCCTTATTTTCGAATTCAGTCATGAAATTCATGAAACCATGATCAAATTTGGGGATGAATGAATGAAAATGATCAGGAATGAACATATAATAGAACCCTAAGCTTACCTTGTTGATTGGATGAGGATTGGATGAGATTTGAGCTCCAAAATCTCCAAGGAACCAAGGGTTACGAGAAAGAACTGGAGAGCAGTAACTTTGGCTGAGATTTGTGATTTGTGTGAGGGTTGGTTCGGTTAGGGCATGGTATAGTAGGTTAGGTGGTTGATTTAGGTTTCTATAGCATCAAACCATGGTTAATTTGGTCAACAATTGAATAAGTTATGGCCATTTTAGTGCAACAAGGTCAGTTTCGTCGCCGTTTCGCTTTTCGGTTGAATTTCGGAGGTTCAAATAACGTTAGAAAAATATAAGGCTAAGTTTACTAAACTCGATCCGAGTTCCCGAGCTCAAGATATTAAATACGGAACCAAGGGTGCGCTAAGTGCTCGTTAGCCCCCGACTTGGATTCTAAAATTCAAATTAAATCCGAAACACAAGCAAATGAATTCGAAAATACGAAACGAGCAAATATTCATATACAAGACACGTATGAGTTCAACATATTAAATTCGTACAAAATTCCGGTATCAATTCAAATAGAAACGAAGCACGTAAATGTCACTCATACGCAAAGTAACAATAGAATCCAAAATATTAACAAATAATGTAACATTATATACGTATATAATATATTATGATTACATGCATGAAATATTAATTTATAAATATACATGCATGCATACGTATATATATATATATATAATGAATACAGGCATGCATATATAAGTTATAAATATAAATGCATGCATAACATGCACACGTACACCATATATATATATATATGTAATTATATACATAAATAAATGATATTAATATTATTAAAGTAAAATAATTAACATTTAATACATATAAAATAAAATGAAATATATAAAACACGTAAAAATAATTATTTGCGCAATTAAGGAGCACACAAGTTATTCACATAAATTCAAATTCAAATATTGCATATATTTCAATTAGTCACTTATTTAACAATTAAACAATGAAATTTATTTATAGAAAACACTAAAGACCAATTAATTTGCACAATTTAGTAAACATATGCGTCATGCTGTACTAATAAAAGAACCGGGGCGTTACACGGTTGAGCACCAACAACGAGAGCCCGAAGAGCATGGAGACCCAACTGAGGATGGCCCAACTATGGCGGAACTTTCAGAGAGGATAAGTTGTTTGGAGCTTGGTTTGACAGGCATTGGAGACGTCGTGGCTGCCCTCCGTACTTCACATGATCGGGCACGAAGGCGAATGAATCAAACTTCAAAGCTCCCAATGACCAATTTGTGGTTCGGAATGCCAACATGGCTACGTACTTCCGCGGGTGGCCTAACAATCCTTCGAAGTAAACGAGTTGATAAAATATACATTCCTTGGTTGTTCAATTGGTGAGACGAGAAGGGATACTTTTAACTCTAGTCTCCACCCTTGTGCCTTGCTTTTGCTGCTTTTGTTATTTGCTTCTCTTAGCTCTTTGACTTTATTTGTGTCCCAAGTGTGGGACTTATATGGTTGTGTTGAATTTAAGACATTTGATACCCCGTTTGTGGGGTTGTGTGTGGTCTTGTTAAACCCTTAACTTTGGGATGTTGTTTATGTTGTTGCTTGTGTTATGATGATTAAAACCTATTTGTGTTTGATGTATGTTTCTTGCTTGACTCGTCCTTGATTGTAATATGCATGTTGATTGTCATTTACCGCCAAGGCTCTTGATCCGTGTTATGAGTCATTGTTTTGCAAGAATAGGTCTCCTTTAGTTCGTGCCCCATTGCCGGTTTTTGAATGATATGAGGGAGTTTTTTTCACCTTATCTTTCTTTATTCTTTTATGGGGACCATGCTTCGATTTTAGTGTGGGGAAGGGGTTGTGAGCTTAGTTTGGAATTTTTTATCTTGAGTAGCTCGTATTTTACATGCTTGTCGATAGAGAGTGATATGAAATGAGAATTGACTCTGATTCTTAATTTTGCTTTGATCTTGTGACACATAATTACTAGTTTGAGTTAGGCTAATTGAATGTATGAAAATACGTATGAGAATTCGGAAAGAATAGTGTGTTTGCATGCTATAAATTTTGTGCAATTTTAAACGATTCATTGTACTTCAAATTCTTAGAGGAAGTTTATATTTCCCAATAAGAGCTAAAATATGGTTAGAGTGAGCCTTAATGTCTTTCGAGGAGAAATTTTGAATTGACAAAAAATTAGGGAAATGACTTAGGCATTCGTTGTCGACTGTATAACCTTCTTAAATTTTAGCCGTTTTACACTATATCGTAATCTTATTGACCCCGTTAAGCCTAATTGTCGTGTATAATTTATCTTAGCCACATTACAAGCCGAAACACGACTTAATTACTCCTTACCTTAAAAAATTTTACATCATATTTGCTCGTTGTAAGAATTGTATTTTGTAATAGCCTTTCGACATTTTGTTGATGATTCTTAAGAAACTTGACAAAGAAAAAGAAAAGTCGAGAAAAGTTGAAAGAACAAGAAAGAAAAATTGAGCAAAACCCAAAGAGAAAAGAAATGAAAAGTGTGCAAAGTGTAAACAAATTAAAGGATAGCTGAGTATACAAAAATTCTAGTGTGGGGGAATTTTCTTTTGAAAGGCATAGAAGGGTAGATTTGTTTGTAAAACGATGTAAGCATTGGTGTCTAGTCACTTTTTGGCAAAATTTCCATAACCGTGACCCTAAGCCTACATTACAAGCTCGAAAGACCTTTCGATCCCGATATCTTGAGTTGATTCCATTGGTGGAGATAGGCATGGAGGGTGATCTCGAACCAGTAGATTAGTTTTAAAAAGGGAAATATAAACCAATCTGGGAATTCCTTGTGCTTGGTCTCATTTATTATTGCACATTATTTGGAGTATGTTAACTATACTATTTTGATGAATTCCATATGCATGAGTAATATGTTTGATAGGCTAGACTCGAATAGGTGATAGTGTTTCGGTTGATTATTGCGAGATTGATTGAGTTGGATTGACTTTATGAGCTTTTATATCATTACTCGAGGACGAGTATTGTTTTAGTGTGAGTTGGATTGTGTATGTTTTGCCCGAATTTGAAGCTTATTTAGATTTAATACTCTTTTATAGTGTTTTAACCATGGAAGTAGACAACGGGACAAAAACGGAGCATATTCATCATTTTCAAGCGTTATAAGATCTATTTACGACAATTGAAGAATGGAATTTCAGTTGTATGGAATCCAAGGGCGTGGATTTTTACAGTTCAATTTATCCACGCCCGTGGAACTGAGGCAGGAGCTATCTATTTCGTCTGGATGGAATCTACGACCGTGGATTTCCTATGCATAAATAATCCACGGTCGTAGATTTAGTGAAGAATCGTTAGTGCATTTTTAGAATCCACGCCCGTGGATATTTTTACTCTTGTAAATCCACGGTCGTGGATTGCCCCCAGAAATGCGACTTTCCTAGTATATAACCTATTTTTCTGGGATTTTCGAGAGGATCTTCACTTCTAACCTAATTTAGATTTGGGAGCTGCTGATAAGGGCTTTTGGAAGACCACCTTTCCACTCCTTGAAAAGATGAAGATCCATTGATGTTTTAGTTTGCATTTACCTTCCTTTATTGCTTTCTTAGCTAATATAGTGTAGTTTTCATTTCTATTCTAGTTTAAGATGAATTTTGACTCTTGTATGAACCTATTTACCTTGAATGCTTGATTTGGATCTTGTTCAATGAAAATGAGTTATTTCATGTATGATCTATCTTGTTCTTGGTTTGATTGAGTGAATATGGGTGGCTAAATTCTTAGGCAAAGGGGGGTGATGATTTGTGCAGGGTAAGTGTTTGATGAAATGCCTAGGTCGGAATACTTGTTCTTGTGCTTGTGAAATTGAATTGTTAGCATGATTAAACTTGATCACCTTAATTATGAACTTAGATTTGCATGCTAATTGAAAGATTGTATGTAAATTGGATTTTTCACAACACTTATGGGCTAAGTATAAAAAGATTTAACTTAGACTTGAGCAATTAAGCAATTGATTAACCGGGTCAAGCTGCTAGTTAGTTTCTTGCACTAATCTTGTTTGTTTGACCTAATCACTGAGTTAATGATCACGAGAGCGACATTAGACTTGTTTAGGTACACGCACTTGACTTCGAGAGGAACTAGTGTATACACTAATGATTAGAATTGTGAGATCTTTGTCACACCGAAGCACTAATCGAACATGAACCTTGCCATTTGTTTACTCTTGTTATTTGTTGCCTATTTGATTATTAGTTGCTTCTTGCTACGTCTTTTCTTAGTAATCTTTAGTCTAAGTTCATTGATTTAGTTAGTTAACTTACTTTCAATTTCTCAAGCGGTCTATAGATTAACGAAAACACTTAACATTACCTGGTATAGTACCTTGCTCCCCATCAAAAAGGGTTGTGGGTCAGTTTGCGATGCGGCAGGCAGATTCCGACTATTATCCAACTGCATCAACTTGCTAAACTCAACATTGTGGGGATGAGGGCGATTCAACCTCCTGCCTATTTAGGTGGGAAGCAGGCATCGAGAAGAAGGTAAAGCATTTCTAATTAATTTTTTTTTCTATTAACACTATATTAATACTAGTCAGTAATCTCATTTTTTGTCAGGAAGAGAAGATATAACCCATACGCCTATGATTCATGTTTGACCACTGTTCGTTCTGAAGTTGAGGATTAAGCAGATCCACTGCATGTTCTGGAGTTGAGGAATGATTTTATTCAATTTTTTTAAGGAATTTTATTTGTTGTTGTAAACGAATACACTCCCTTTTGTGATTGTTTCTGTTTGTTTGAAACTACGTTAATAAATTGCTTGGTGATGTTTTTCTTAATTTGATCTATGGAAATGAAATGCTTGATGATGTTTTCTCAATTTGATCTATGGAACTACGTTAATAAATTGCTTGTTCAGGTTGTTATAATTTGTTCACTTATGTGGTAATGAATTACTTGTTCAGGTTGTTGCAACTGTATAGTAATGGGTTAAATATTCGTAATTAAAAGCAGAGTTTATAGAGTGATGGGTTAAATATTTGTAATTGGAAGGACTGAAAGTCTACATATTATGAGAATAAACATATTACCTATCATTTTTTTTCACTAAGTATCTTCATAAAACGGTATAAAATGATAGTGTATGATCCTATCATGCATATAATAGAAGAATAATTGGAAGGACTAGAAGTCTACATATTATGAGAACAAACATATTACCTATCATGTTTGTTCACTAAATATCATCATAAAACGGTATGAAATACCATGTGAGGGCTATTAAAACATGAATTTTAACAAGCTGCACAATTAATCCAATCATGACCACGCTATTACTCAACAATCTGCATAATTAATCCTATCATGAGAACACATATTTACTCAACAATCTGCATATTTAGTTCTACCCCTGATTCACTGTTACTCTACAAACTGCACAATTAGTTTCACATAACCACACCATTACTCTACAAACCACAAAATTAGTTTCACATGATCAACCCATTACTTTACAAACCACACAATTAGTTTCAGATGACCACACCATTACTCTACAAACTACACAATTAGTTTCACATGAATTCACCGTTACTCTACAAACTGCACAATTAGTTTCACATGACCACACCATTACTCAACAATCTACACATTTAGTTCAACCCCTGACTCTTATTTACTCTACAAACTGCATAATTAGTTTCACATGAGCACACCATTACTTAACAAACTGCACAATTAATTCTATCATGAGAACACATATATAACAAACTGAAATAAACTTTCATATATAACAAAAAACAGAACCAGCAGGATATACTATAATCAAACAACAATAAACATTTCATGGTGCTCTGCACGAAATTCATTCCAAGCAATAATAAACATTTCATTACATAACCAGTAATATACACTATAATCAAACTAACTGTAATATTTAAAAATTAAATAATCTACAAACAACAAATTTTGGCGAAGCCATTTCTATATTATGGGGGAGAAAACTGATTAACCTCATCCGGATCACCCTGTAGGATGTTGGAATTAACACTCTCCACAGAGTGTTCAGATCCGGGGTAATCCTCGCCATCAAGGGACTCGGATCGATGTTGTCCGCGTGGAGGTGTTTCTATTCTCCCTCTAAAAGGTGTACCCGCCGCACTTTAAAGACAAACCTAAGGTCATCATAATAAGGGCATCCACTAGCCCTGGCCTCAGAATCCCGGTGAATATCCTATGTGAAATTGTATATTAAATAATGAACAAAAAAAAAAAAAAAAGATTGAGTATGAATTCGACTTACAGCTGGGCTATTCACTCGAAAATATAATAGATCAATTTGGCATGAATACCATCACTAGCCCGTTTAACTCCAAGATACCCCAACAATCTATAGAAGTTGTAAAATACTATCCGCAGTTTCTTCACCGCTTCTATGACATCTCGTAGCCAGTATCGTTCTTGGAATCGCACTGACATATCAAACGACACAAGAAACAGGGCTGTCTCCATACTGTCTAGCCGATCGATTTGGTGGTCTACGATATGCAACCGAAGACGTTCAACCAGAACACTTCGGCCTCGCCTTGGATGGGTGTTGGATTACTAGGGTGATTCATGACTTTGCTGTTCAAGTATTCGAGATCTAGGAGAGAAAGAGGACTTTTTGGTGAAATAAAATGGGGACTTTTTGGATGAAATGGAATGGGGGAGAAAATGTGTAGAATCCATTACATCTAGGGCAAGATATTAATAAAGGTGAATGCGCTAGGAAACCTAGCGTTGCACCGTTTCATCACCGCCTCTGCAATTTCGAGCAGTCAAACTATGAGAAACAGTGCAGGTAGCTTTCTAATTAATTGACGCGCCCCATCGGGAATGCATGACAATTTATTAAGTTTGTAGTATAAATATTCACTTTATTAGTTATTCAAAGGTTTGTTTGTCTAGTTAAAGAAAAATAAATGAAGAAATTAAAAAATAGCGTTCAGAACGAATATTTGTAGGCACAAAAATCTATCTGGAATAAAAATCGCCGGTGCTAAATTTTCCAGTTTTCCACCGGAAAAGGGTCGCCGAAAAAGAGTCAAGGGTGATGAGTTTACTGTCAA
The DNA here is from genome assembly GCA_037501455.1 of Lantana camara. Classification (NCBI taxonomy): domain Eukaryota; kingdom Viridiplantae; phylum Streptophyta; class Magnoliopsida; order Lamiales; family Verbenaceae; genus Lantana; species Lantana camara. The sequence goes on from CM074860.1 coordinate 70,714,786, forward strand.
GAAGAAAACATCAGATGCCATGAAGAAGATCACAATGGATATCTGTGTCAGAGGCCATGAAGAAGACAATGGATATTTGTGTCCTTCTTTATTATGCTATACCCATCTTTATGAACTTTGTGATTTCGGTGCTTATGTGCCGTAACACCCCGCATTTTCGGAGCAAGATACGATGTTGTTTTCTTGCGATTAGATTGTTATTTATTTAACTCGGCTTGTGCTTGAATTGCCTTATTCATGTTTTAATAATTTCATTGACTCAATTGCGATCTTATATAAATACGTGAACCTAATTGAGATATGAGTTTAATTCCTAATTGCTCTTTAATTTAAATTATGAGGGCTAATTTGAAATTAATAAAAGTTGGGGATCATCTTTTAATTATAAGAAATTTAATTTGGACATAATTGGACACCAGTTTAAATTTTATAATTTCTAAAATCCGAATTTGGACTTACTAATACTTTCTTTAAAACCTTGGGGATGCTTTTATAATTACACAATCTCTAATTAGATTTATTTGAACCCTAATTGAACTATGTGAACTCAATCACAAGACTTGGACTCTCGAGGGACTTGTTTGCAATTTCGGAAGAATGGCCCCTTATACACCGAGAAAACCCTAGCCCCATCTCACTCTTTCATTTTCCCTCCTCTCTCTTTCGGCTTGAGCAGCAGCGCAGCAATCGCTGTGCCAACCACCACCACCTGCGACACCTTCTTCTCCGGCAAGCTCCGCCGCCGACCACCACTCCCTCACCCTCTCAAACTCTCTCTCTCTCACTCCAGCACAGCGGCGCTGGCATCTCCAACCACCAGCGAATCTACCGCCGCCACCTTCTCCGACAAACCCATCACCATCATCCCCCCCCCCCCAAGATCTCCTCCTCTCACCACAGGAGATTCAACACCTCATCGTCGTCGCCTCCGTCTTCCACCCAACCGGCGAATCTCTCTATCCTATTTTAGAAGACAAGCAGCAGCTGACCACCATTCTCGACGGCGACGTAGCTCCACCGCCACATCACCACCCTTTTTCTTTCTCTGCCTTTCATCTCCGGCCACAATCCCGGAGAACAACCACCCAGCCTCCTCGTCACTGAAAGATCACCACCGTGGCAGTCGACCACCATCCACCAACTTTGGAAAGCCATGGATTCCGGTAGCCTCTGATGAGATCCGGCCCCGACTTCACCTCCTCCGCTATCATCTCGCTGCAGCGCACCTCACCACCTACGGCAAAGAAGAAGGCCGCACTCCGCCACTGCAAAGCCATCGCAGACCACCACTTCCGTCGGCGAGCTTTGGGCTGCCATCACCCTCAGACGCGCTCTCTCTCTCGTTCCAGATCTGAAAAGGGGGAAAAATCTATAAAGAGACTAACCACCCCGACGACAATCAGATCCAGTTTCGATAGCTTCCTTTCCTCCAGTCACCGCTATTGCTTTAGTCCCTGGCGCCATTGATTTCATTCGCCGCCACCTCAACCGACGACGCACCCTGCTTCTCTTTTAATGTAATTCAACCTCCTTCCAAATTCACACTTTTATGCCATTCTGTACAATTTAAAATTAGATTGATGTATGAATCTGTAGTATAACTCTTGATTAATTAGCTTGTCATTTAAGTTGGATTAATAGCTTCTGTTATGGTTTTGTGAATGTAAAGTGGTAACCGTATATTATTAAACTTATGTAATATGGATCATATAAAATTGTTGTTGTATGTGTAATTGGTAAATTTGAGTTGTCTGTTGAAATTATGTGTATATGTGACTTCATGCGTTTAAATGTGAGATCTGGATCAATTAGTCGATGTATGAAGGCTGAGATGCTATATGTAACTGTTCATGTGCAATTAGATGTGTGAATTTGTATACTTTGGGACTGATAATGTGAGTTAATTTAATTAGATTATTTAGTTAGCTGAGAATCGGTACTGTGTAATTAAATTGGTTATTTGAGATAAATGGTAAGTTGTAATTGAATGAATTTAGCATATTCATTTCCTGGACTTGTTTTAATTTGAGAATTCTGCGTGTGTGTGTGCGTTAAATGCAATCTTATGTATAATTGTTTGGGGTTAAAGACCTAACATGAAGTTGTATGTGTGAATCTATTTAGGTGCTGAATTAACGATATACTGTTAATTATTGAGAATTTGTGTAATTGATTTGGAAATCAAATTTATAAAAGAGTTTAGCTTATGCCTTTCTTGAATAACTAATTCAATCTGTACATATATATATATATATATATATATATATATATATATATATATATATATACATAAACATATATATTGTGTGAGTAATATTATATATATTTGGTATGCAATTGGTTATATCAACTACGTTTTAAAATTAAATAGGGTGCATCGGTGAACTTTAATTTATTTAAAATGTGAACCTGAATGTTTGCACCTAATTATGAACATGTGCTTGTGGTCGCATATGTGTGATTAAATGTAGGATGGTTTTCAGTAAATTGAATTCTTGTGGATTCTTGAGAGATTTCGTAACAATAAATGTGTAATTGTGTATATATGCTGTATAAATTAAATTGGCTTTAAAAGTCGAGTGATTCCTTGTTTGAAGTATTTGTCTCTCCATGTATTGTATATTTATATGGCTTGATTGTTAATTATGCAATTATGTTTAATTGCTTATTACTTGAGTATTATTTGACTTTCCGATTTAAATATAATAACTGTACTATAATTTGAATTACATGAATTACATAGATAATAAGTGGCTCGTTTCGTATTAACTTGGTTTCCTTAAGGGCTGATTGGATTGTTCGGTATGTCATGAGATTATCTATATGCCTCGTGTGCAAATGTGGCCTTGTTGTACATTGATGGGCCTTAATTAACCACGACACCATATCTAAGCACAACATGAACACTTATGCATAACCACGATCATGTTGAGCAACGCCGTGCGTCTTGTTTGGTTCATATAGAGTCTAAGTCTGGGCTTCTGTATGTTTTGTCACAGAGTTTGGTGGTGCCGGTGGGCCTGAGGTTTAGAGTGTTTGGCCCTTCACACTCTCAGACTCTACTTTCACGAGGTGAGGTTTAGGATTTTGTATAGTTACGCGACCTATGGCCTTAATATGCTGATTTCAACCCTGGCATGCGAGTATATCTATTATAAATACGTATGTGTTGGATATGATATGTTTATGACCTTCTGAATCAACTCTGTTTGGAAAATTAAATATCAAAGCATATATAAGATGTTTTGAAAAGTACTTTACATTATGTTCTGTAGCGAGATTGCCATGAAAGATTGGCGTATGTGATCCGTCGTGATCTGTTATGTTGTGATCCATTGTGATCTGTGTGTGGATCGATCCTGGTGAGCTGCGGAATGGGTACCCCCGGGACGGTTAGGGCCGTCGGGGCATTTATCCTTTGCGTAGTTCCATTTGAGATATCATTGTGCGACCTTAGGGTGATGAGGGAGGCGTGGTATCTTGAGCCTTCGGCTAAGGCCAGGGAGGACTCTTGTGGGTTCGCAACCCCTTGAGGGTGAGTCTATTTTAGACGGTTTATTCTCGATGGTATGGGGACGGTACATCTCCTCCATCATTGGTGTAGAGGTTGGATTGATTTTGATTTATGTTATGAGGAGTTGAGGTTGGAAGCTCGTACTCGCCGAGCAGTTGATTATGTTATGTTATGGAATTATGAATCGGGATAGAGTCTTTCTGGAAAATGATTTCCAAACTTATATCTATATCTTATTTGGGTTCTTTCAAAATGTTTTGGTATGTAGCACCTACTCCCGGTTCATGAGTCCATCCTTTTTATTCTGTGCTATGCTCCTTATATATATATTGTGGGTGTGCGTTAGCCCCCTCACTCGGTCAAGTTGACTGACCCCTCATTTACACTTTTAGTTGCAGGATTGTTGGCGTTTGCTAGGCGGAAGTGAGTCCTTTGAGTTGCACTTCGTCGGTCTAGTCTTTCTATTTGAATTTGTCTTTTCATACACTTTACTTATGCTTTGACTTGTAGACTTGAGATTATACTTTACTATTCGGTAGCCCTGCGTGGCACTCTCATTCGGCCGTTGTGGCACTTGATGATTATTACTTTATGTTGATATTCGGGACTAGGGATTTATGCTAGTTGAACCCGTCACTTGTTATGTTTGTTGATCTATTATTCGGGATTAGGTATCTATGCTAGTTGAACCCGCCACCTGCTTTGTATGTTTTGTTTTAAATGCTTCCGCTATCTATTGATGTTGGTTTTAATTGCTTCCGCGCTCTGAGTTTTGGTCAAGTTAGATCCGCCTAGCCTAGTGTGTGAGTTGGTCTCCCGTTCGCTCTGATTCGGATTCGGGCATGGACTTTAATTTCATGCTTCGGGTCTGGGTCATAGTGCGGGGGATGTGGCATCCTCCGTTTGGGGTGTTACATCCTTAAGTGGTATCGGAGCTCTAGGTTGCAAAACCGAGCTCTTGAGTCGTGTTGAGTCTGTCTAGGTCGTACGGCATAGGAATAAGCATTTGTTTGACTTGATATTTTGATCCTTCGGCATGAATTGTTTCGTGATTATATGATTGTGTGTACATTGTGACTTTAATTATGCAACATCTTATTTTATGCGCTTTATAAATTACAACTAATTGTTGCATTTACGTGATGTACTTGTTACATTTCATTTGCATCTTAATCCGCATACATCGAATTTAGTGTTTGAATTTCAGGGTACCCTATGAGTCAACACTGAGATTTCCCTCCGTCAACGCTACCTTTTGGTACTACAAAGGAAACACGCCATAATTCGAAAATGAAAGGATTCCTCACCAAGATCAATACTCATGAAAAGGTTCAGAGTTGAAGGAATGAGATTTGCTATATTGACTTACTACCTTAAAGTCAATTGAAAGATGAAGTTTGACGAATTTTAACCTTGTTGATTCGTTTATTTGGAAGTAGTCACCTTGTTGAGGAAATGAGTCAATGGAGGAGAGTCTGATCAAGTAGAACCGTTTTGAAGGAGTTTGATGAGCTTTCGCCTTGATGATTCGTTTATTTGGGAGTAGTCACCTTGTTGATGGAAACGAGTTAATATAGAAGAATCCGATCAAATAAGATCCGATCAAGTTCAAGGGATGTGGATAGGTAACCGTGTTACATGAGCAACGAGTTACAAACCAACGGTGAGTGTTGAAGGATTTGGTGTCGTTTAGAGTTAACAAACGACAAAACAAGATTGGTTGCTAGCTCTCTAGGTGTCCTTTTTCTGCTGCGGTGGAAGATTCTGCTAAGATCGAAGACTCTACTGAGATGGGAATAGAACACTTAGATGCCGAAAGACTTTATCCAAGTTTCAGAATCATATACCATGGATTGCTTTGGGAAGTGCGTAGCACCACGATCACTCAACGAAACTCTGAGGTACATATCTAATTGACAAACGAATCATGGACAACTCCTTCAAGATGAGCAGACTAAGATTTAACACATAAATGAGAATTCTTGGGAGAAACTGAAGATGATTCTAGTTGAGCAAGGATTACGGTATAGTAAGGGGTTTGGTGATAGACGAGCTTTGCTGAGTTACCACTTTATGAAAAGACTCAAGACAAAGAGGTTCAGATGACGAGGGTTGCATCATTGTTGGCTTAATCAACTCCTACTACTTCATCTCAACTTCCTGTCAAGAGTTTGACACTACGGTGATCGGTACGCCAGGCATTCATGGCATTTGCATACATGCATCGCTTAAATACTCTTACCTTGTTTTGCTTGATGTGGGTGATGGCCATTGTTGTTTTAATTGTGATAACTTGGATACCTGATCTAGTATTTATAACTTGAAATTTCTACTTGTTATGAACTGTGCTGGAATGAATGAGTTATGTACTCGTGTAAACTATTCATGCCTAGGTGATTTTAAAATTCTCTTGATTGCTCACTAACTTCTCATATAACATACATACATACTGTAACCTTGTTTTACAGGGATTCCATCGCGATATCCCCCTTGAGTTGAGGCGTGAGCATTGAATCTATACTCAAGGGACACCGATATCAGTTGTATAAGGTACACCAAACATGCATCGCATACTTTTCGCCAAGTGTTACTATGATGTGTGTATGTATGAATAACTGATCAGTAGATTTATGTGCAAGAGAGACCTTAGGTTCCCTCTTTTTACGTGTTGGAGAGATGTAGGATTCTCTCTATTTATGTGGTGGAAAGATGTTGGATTCTTTCTAAGTTTTGTGCACGAGAGATGTTGGATTCTCTTGTACTTAGATATTCGGAGATGTTGGATTCTCTTGAATCTAAGGGTTTGAGAAATGAGGGATTTTCTCAAACTAGAATGTTTGGGAGATGTGGAAATCTATCAGACTTAGGTTGAGAGATGGGGTTCTCTCAGTTGTGTGCTTGAGAGACGGGGTTCTCTCAATTATGTGCGCGAGAGACGGGGTTCTCTCTCTCGTGTGTGCCGAGGGACGGGGCTCTCTCACTTTACGTGCCGAGAGATGGGATTCTTTCTTGTTTGTTGCGGTTGCGTTACGCGTTATCCTGTCTACGGTCTGCAAGTGACGAGTTTGCGATGCCATCGAAGTTGAGTGCAGTGACAACTATTCGTCTTATGGGAATGGTCGAAAAACTTGATGAAAAGCAACGGTCCAATACTCAAACGGAGCCCAACGACAACGAGACATCGTGAGAATGGTTCAGTAAAGACAATGAGAGTAAACTTCACAACGGAAGCTTTTCCAGCTCAGCAGTGGAACCTGGGGACCAGGTTCTCTTAAGGGGGAAAGGTTGTAACACCCCGCATTTTCGGAGCAAGATACGATGTTGTTTTCGTGCGATTAGATTGTTATTTATTTAACTCGGCTTGTGCTTGAATTGCCTTACTCATGTTTTAATAATTTAATTGACTCAATTGCGATCTTATATAAATATGTGAACCTAATTGAGATATGAGTTTAATTCCTAATTGCTCTTTAATTTAAATTATGAGGGCTAATTTGAAATTAATAAAAGTTGGGGATCATCTTTTAATTATAAGAAATTTAATTTGGACTTAATTGGACACCAGTTTAAATTTTATAATTTCTAAAATCCGAATTTGGACTTACTAATACTTTCTTTAAAACCTTGGGGATGCTTTTATAATTACACAATCTCTAATTGGATTTATTTGAACCCTAATTGAACTATGTGAACTCAATCACAAGACTTGGACTCCCGAGGGACTTGTTTGCAATTTCGGAAGAATGGCCCCTTATACACCGAGAAAACCCTATCCCCATCTCACTCTTTCATTTTCCCTCCTCTCTCTTTCGGCTTGAGCAGCAGCGCAGCAATCGCTGTGCCAACCACCACCACCTGCGACACCTTCTTCTCCGGCAAGCTCCGCCGCCGACCACCACTCCCTCACCCTCTCAGGCTCTCTCTCTCTCTCACTCCAGCACAGCGGCGCTGGCATCTCCAACCACCAGCGAATCTGCCGCCGCTACCTTCTCCGACAAACCCATCACCATCATCCCCCCCCAGATCTCCTCCTCTCACCACCGGAGATTCAGCACCTCATCGTCGTCGCCTCCGTCTTCCACCCAACCGGCGAATCTCTCTCTCCTATTTCAGAAGACAAGCAGCAGCTGACCACCATTCTCGACGGCGACGTAACTCCACCGCCATATCACCACCCTTTTGCTTTCTCTGCCTTTCATCTCCGGCCACAATCCCGGAGAACAACCACCCAGCCTCCTCGTCACTGAAAGATCACCACCGTGGCAGTCGACCACCATCCACCAGCTTTGGAAAGCCATGGATTCCGGCAGCCTCTGATGAGATCCGGCCCCGACTTCACCTCCTCCGCTATCATCTCGCTGCAGCGCACCTCACCACCTACGGCAAAGAAGAAGGCCGCACTCCGCCACTGCAAAGCCATCGCAGACCACCACTTCCGTCGGCGAGCTTTGGGCTGCCATCACCCTCAGACGCGCTCTCTCTCTCGTTCCAGATCTGAAAAGGGGGAAAAATCTGTAAAGAGACTAACCACCCCGACGACAATCAGATCCAGTTTCGATAGCTTCCTTTCCTCCAGTCACCGCTATTGCTTTAGTCGCTGGCGCCATTAATTTCATTCGCCACCACCTCAACCGACGACGCACCCTGCTTCTCTTTTAATGTAATTCAACCTCCTTCCAAATTCACACTTTTATGCCATTCTGTACAATTTAAAATTAGATTGATGTATGAATCTGTAATATAACTCTTGATTAATTAGCTTGTCATTTAAGTTGGATTAATAGCTTCTGTTATGGTTTTGTGAATGTAAAGTGGTAACCGTATATTATTAAACTTATGTAATATGGATCATATAAAATTGTTGTTGTATGTGTAATTGGTAAATTTGAGTTGTCTGTTGAAATTATGTGTATATGTGACTTCATGCGTTTAAATGTGAGATCTGGATCAATTAGTCGATGTATGAAGGCTGAGATGCTATATGTAACTGTTCATGTGCAATTAGATGTGTGAATTTGTATACTTTGGGACTGATAATGTGAGTTAATTTAATTAGATTATTTAGTTAGCTGAGAATCGGTACTGTGTAATTAAATTGGTTATTTGAGATAAATTGTAAGTTGTAATTGAATGAATTTAGCATATTCATTTCCTGGACTTGTTTTAATTTGAGAATTCTGCGTGTGTGTGTGCGTTAAATACAATCTTATGTATAATTGTTTGGGGTTAAAGACCTAACATGAAGTTGTATGTGTGAATCTATTTAGATGATGAATTAACGATATACTGTTAATTATTGAGAATTTGTGTAATTGATTTGGAAATCAAATTTATAAAAGAGTTTAGCTTATGCCTTTCTTGAATAACTAATTCAATCTGTACATATATATATATATATATATATATATATATATACATAAACATATATATTGTGTGAGTAATATTATATATATTTGGTATGCAATTGGTTATATCAACTACGTTTTAAAATTAAATAGGGTGCATCGGTGAACTTTAATTTATTTAAAATGTGAACCTGAATGTTTACACCTAATTATGAACATGTGCTTGTGGTCGCATATGTGTGATTAAATGTAGGATGTTTTTCAGTAAATTGAATTCTTGTGGATTCTTGAGAGATTTCGTAACAATAAATGTGTAATTGTGTATATATGCTGTATAAATTAAATTGGCTTTAAAAGTCGAGTGATTCCTTGTTTGAAGTATTTGTCTCTCCATGTATTGTATATTTATATGGCTTGATTGTTAATTATGCAATTATGTTTAATTGCTTATTACTTGAGTATTATTTGACTTTCCGATTTAAATATAATAACTGTACTATAATTTGAATTACATGAATTACATAGATAATAAGTGGCTCGTTTCGTATTAACTTGGTTTCCTTAAGGGCTGATTGGATTGTTCGGTATGTCATGAGATTATCTATATGCCTCGTGTGCAAATGTGGCCTTGTTGTACATTGATGGGCCTTAATTGACCACGACACCATATCTAAGCACAACATGAACACTTATGCATAACCATGATCATGTTGAGCAACGCCATGCGTCTTGTTTGGTTCATATAGAGTCTAAGTCTGGGCTTCTGTATGTTTTGTCACAGAGTTTGGTGGTGCCGGTGGGCCTGAGGTTTAGAGTGTTTGGCCCTTCACACTCTCAGACTCTACTTTCACGAGGTGAGGTTTAGGATTTTGTATAGTTACGCGACCTATGGCCTTAATATGCTGATTTCAACCCTGGCATGCGAGTATATCTATTATAAATACGTATGTGTTGGATATGATATGTTTATAACCTTCTGAATCAACTCTGTTTGGAAAATTAAATATCAAAGCATATATAAGATGTTTTGAAAAGTACTTTACATTATGTTCTGTAGCGAGATTGCCATGAAAGATTGGCGTATGTGATCCGTCGTGATCTATTATGTTGTGATCCGTTGTGATCTGTGTGTGGATCGATCCTGGTGAGCTGCGGAATGGGTACCCCCGGGACGGTTAGGGCCGTCGGGGCATTTATCCTTTGCGTAGTTCCATTTGAGATATCATTGTGCGACCTTAGGGTGATGAGGGAGGCGTGGTATCTTGAGCCTTCGGCTAAGGCCAGGGAGGACTCTTGTGGGTTCGCAACCCCTTGAGGGTGAGTCTATTTTAGACGGTTTATTCTCGATGGTATGGGGACGGTACATCTCCTCCATCATTGGTGTAGAGGTTGGATTGATTTTGATTTATGTTATGAGGAGTTGAGGTTGGAAGCTCGTACTCGCCGAGCAGTTGATTATGTTATGTTATGGAATTATGAATCGGGATAGAGTCTTTCTGGAAAATGATTTCCAAACTTATATCTATATCTTATTTGGGTTCTTTCAAAATGTTTTGGTATGTAGCACCTACTCCCGGTTCATGAGTCCATCCTTTTTATTCTGTGCTATGCTCCTTATATATATATTGTGGGTGTGCGTTAGCCCCGTCACTCGGTCAAGTTGACTGACCCCTCATTTACACTTTTAGTTGCAGGATTGTTGGCGTTTGCTAGGCGGAAGTGAGTCCTTTGAGTTGCACTTCGTCGGTCTAGTCTTTCTATTTGAATTTGTCTTTTCATACACTTTACTTATGCTTTGACTTGTAGACTTGAGATTATACTTTACTATTCGGTAGCCCTGCGTGGCACTCTCATTCGGCCCTTGTGGCACTTGATGATTATTACTTTATGTTGATATTCGGGACTAGGGATTTATGCTAGTTGAACCCATCACTTGTTATGTTTGTTGATCTATTATTCGGGATTAGGTATCTATGCTAGTTGAACCCGTCACCTGCTTTGTATGTTTTGTTTTAAATGCTTCCGCTATCTATTGATGTTGGTTTTAATTGCTTCCGCGCTCTGAGTTTTGGTCAAGTTAGATCCGCCTAGCCTAGTGTGTGAGTTGGTCTCCCGTTCGCTCTGATTCGGATTCGGGCATGGACTTTCATTTCATGCTTCGGGTCTGGGTCATAGTGCGGGGGATGTGGCATCCTCCGTTTGGGGTGTTACATCCTTAAGCATGTGCGAAGTATGACAAGTTATGGCTTAAATGCTCTCTTGTTTGCCTACTTGAGATTGTTGCTTCATTTATTCATTTTGTGTGATACTTTCTTGCTTGTTTTATGCTATGTATGCATTGTTAGCATGTTATAAGATGTGTTATGCTCATTGTATGAAATTTATGGATTCGTTTGACGTGAAATATGTGAAATATGCCTTGATATGAATTAGATGCTACCTTGTTGAATTGCATTTGCATCACTTGCATTCATATGCATTTTCCGAACGTTATATGGTTCATTTTGAGTCTAAGTTACCTTATCATATTTGTCTTGTTCAGAGAAGTATCCCGTTGGTGATGTAGTCGCTCCGTAAGCTTTGGTTTTGTACCGTTTGCCCTATTTTATCGGTGTAAGATGAGGTCAGGTTATAGTTAAACCCTAAAGATATATGCCCGATATGTATGCATGTGAAATAAGCCTTATGTACACTAAATGTGTGTGAGCTATGTATATGCAATATATGATCTCCGTTATAAAATAAGAATATGATATGCATGGTATGATAAGTGCTATGTTAGGTTTGTTAGTAAGTATGAATATGATTATGTTAGAATCAGATTATGCTAGGATGTGATTAAGAATATGCCATGACCATGATTATGAATATGAAATAAGTATGGGTATGCCTATGAATATGATATGCCTTTGAATATGATATGCCTCTGATATGATATGCCTCCGCTTTTTGTACGCCTCTGAATATGAATATGGATATGCACTTAGTCTTGGACCTTGTTATGCCTCTGATTCTGGTAAGACTTTGCTCTGCTTCTTCTTAGGGCTTGGTAATTATGGGTAAGGGAGACTCGGGACGCCGGTATTACTCCTGTGTATGATCATCGTGATGTGGGTAAGGGAGATCCGGGACGGATAATATCCCTGTGCACATTTCCCCTTTTGTTTGAAGGTTCGCTTTGTGTGTATGTTTCATTATACTGGTTTGTTACATAATAGTTCGTGAAACGGGAGTGGATTCTCAATTAATAAAATTTGGTTGTTTAGGCCTTTGGCCTAACTCTTTTATTCCCTATATCTAGTATCACGTGTGAAAATATTTTAGAATGTAAAAACCACGCCCCGGTTCATGAAATCCCCTCTTTGATATGTGTTATGCTCTGTATACATATGTACGTGTGTGTGTGTAGCCCCTCACTCTGTCAATGTGACTGACCCCTCCCTCTTTATGCTTTTAGTTTGCAGGTAACGGTCTTGGTTCGAGCTAGGTGGCTTACTGTCTTTTGAGTCTTCTGTAGATTAGCTTGAGTCTGCATCTCACTCCTCAGCTTGTGTTCACATATGTACTTTGCTACTTTTGAAGTTTGAGATTCTGGGTTTGTATTTGATTTTTTATTAGCCCATTATGGCAAGTTTGTTTGTAATTCGGTTTAGTATGGTTTGGCTTTCAAATTGTGAATATGTTTAATCTGTTTAATGTTTCCGCTCTTGTATGTTTGTTTAATGCGCACTTCATTTAAGGGTCTAGACCGCCTAGCTTAGGAGTGGCTTTTGTTTGTCACCCATTCGCTATAGCTTGGTGCCTGTGCGGATTTTCCCATTTTGTTACACGTGTCGGGCCCTAGTGCAGGGGATGTGGTGCCCACCGCATGGGGTGCTACAGACACGGACCCTGGCTAGGCGGGTCTAACCCTGTACTAACAACACAAAATATCCAACAGGAAGAAACAAGAATATAACAGGAGTGCGGAAGCATAATCACAGATAGTAATCCATAATATACAAATCCTCGAGTCATAAGTTCTTACAAAACATAAGTAAGAGTATCCGGCCCACACGTCCTCCAATAACCTACAAGACAAAAGTATATAAATATTCAGAAGTGTGTGTGGTATAAAACATGTGTGACACGATCTAGACACAAAATTTCAAAGACTAATGCAATTTCCCGCCTAGCTATGCCAAGAGTTACCTGAGGGACAAAGAAGGGAGAGATCAGTCTCTACAAGACTGAGTGAATGGCATAAATAATATATATAAAGCAGTAAAGTTCATGCAAGCTATAATTCCATATAAAGTTTTCAAAAACCAAGTATAGAGTCATTATATAGAATTACAACTATCAATTCACTTCAAGAAAAGTTATCAAGTGGCTAGACGAGTGAGCAATCTCCAACTTTTCTCCTTTTGTGTACAAATAAAGTTATTAGGCGTTCATGCAAGATATGTTTTCACTTATTACAAGGGTATTAATTTCAAGTGCACAAATACTTCTTTTTCCTCCGGGTTAATGGTCCGGGTAGCTAGCCCTCGCCATCCTAGACACAGTGATCAACAGGCACTTGAATCCCATTGACCGGAATCCCATCGATCCACCAAGCCTCTTGGAGGACCTTCGGGTTAGTCCAAAAAGGTGGGACCTAGCAAGGAGATGGCAGTCAGCCCATGCTTTCCCGGTTCACTCAATACACAGGCCCCTGGGCCCCACGAAATGCAAAAATCTCACCAAAACGGGGCATCCCCTGTATTTGAAAATATTTGAACATTTGAAAATAAAGTATAAATATAAGATAGGTTTTAGCTAAAACAACATATAAGAGGTTCTAGGGTTTGTTTTATATCACCTAATAATTCCTCACCTGTACCAACCCAAAAGAAAGGAAAGAACTCCCTGACCCTACACGACCGGCTCGACGTCCTCTTGAGAATCCTCTGGACAAGAGAAACAAGACAAAAGTGAGACTCGACTCAAAAAGAACCAAGTACGACGCACGATAACAGAATAAAAATGAAATGATATGATGATGAGGTGAAATTATATCGTGAACAAGTTCTCGTGGCCAATTAATATTTCACTCATGCTTTAATAAGAATTAAATCATGATAAAGTATAAAATAGAGTAGGGATTAACACATAATTGATCACGTAACAAGACTTGAATAAAACATAAATGAAACAAAAGTAATTACACAAAACAACCAAAATCACACTTGGTAGCATGTTACTCCCCTCAAGAAAAAATGGAGTAACGGCCGTTAACGGAGGCAGGCGATCTCCTCTTGGAAAATCTTGGAGCTAACGGGCGTTACCTCCCTACAATACAAAGCTGGTAACGGGCATTAATCGAGGCAGGCATCCAAAGTCTCAAAAATCATGGAGGTAACGGGCGTTACCTGTGACGCCCGGAGCGGTGGGCCACCACATCCCCCGCACTTAAACCCGAACCCACATATGAAATGGATTTTCCATACATGAGTCCAAGTCTAAGCGAACGGAACCTACACTCACTCCTTAGGCTAAGCGGGGCTAAAACCCGGACAGAGCGCGCAAAAATAAACACATAAATGCGGAAGCCATAACATAAGGATCGAAAAGAGCTCTATAATTAACATTTACATCATATACCATGGCCTCACGGCCCGAAAGATCGAGCAGATACATCAAAAGCCCATAATTCAGCAAAATATAGTTCTAACATCAAATACATCATGAGAGTAACCAAAATGCAAGAAGTATGGATGCAACTCGACCTAGACACACAAGTACAAGACCAAGACTCGCACTTCCCCGCCTAGCTCGAAACAACCTGCACTGAAGGTGGGAAAAGAGAGGGGTCAGTCAAAACTCGACTGAGTGAGGGGGCTTAAGCGCACACCCACACCTAAATACATATAAAGCAGAGCATATTACAAAGGTGATAGTCATGAATCGAGGCTAGGGTTTTACATACCAAATCATTTTCCAGAGAAAGCATATAATATAAATGAAAACCTATCTCGATCCATAATCTATCAAACATAACATAAACAGAAGTCCGGCGAGAACGGACTATCCCTTACTCCATCAAACATAGCATAAAAATCAAATTCAAATCACATCCACCCCACATCCATGGTGTATCGGGAATCAAACCCTAACACCTACATTACCAAACACATACGGGGCAGCTAACCCACGATATGCCTTCCCCGGTTATCCACCGAGGGCTCAAGATACCACGCCTTCCCAACCTCCATAGGTCGTACGTGAATACCTCAAATGAGAACGTGCACAGGGGTCATAACCGGCGACCCCGTGGTCGTCCCGGGTCTCCCTTACCCACGTCTCCGGGCCCAACAAACCAAATCAAACCAAATTCCCATCTTTCAGGGTACAACTCGCTCAAACATACCACATACGGATAACGAAATTTCAAAATATAACTTACTTATGCCAATACTTATACCAATTTCGAAAACGTAAAGCTTATTTCACAAGATCATAACATACCTTAAGCATTCGTATTTAATACATATATATAAATATATATATATTCGCATACGGGGTAAGAAAACAACACGTAATAGGTCTTAGGTCGCTTATCTAATACAAAGGATCCTAACCTCACCTTTGCAACAGTAGAAGGAAGGCAAAACGGACGAACGAACACTTAAACCTCGGGCTCACGAACTTCCGGAAGAGGCTCTGAAAAAAAAGAAGACAAGACCCGAGACTTAGACTCAATAATGTACCAAAGAAGACGCCCGGCAAAATGCATGGATCATGTTCACAACAAAATATTACAATTAAGTCATATAACAATTAATCATGCAAAAGAGAAGCAATTAAAGTCATAAAAATGCATAAATAAAGCAAAGAGAAGCATTGGCAGCTTTCAGGTCTTGGATTCTTCAAAGGGGAAAATCCACCCCCATGGATTTTTCCAAAGGGGAAAATCCACCCTCATGGATTTTTCAGAAGCTACTGCCTCAAATCCACCCCCATGGATATTTTTCAAATGAAAAATCCACCCCCGCGGATTTCTTTTCAAAAGAAGGGTTTCCGGCAATGGGAACGGCCGTTCCCGTTCCCAGTACAACTGGGAACGGTCGTTCCCACTCTCGGTCATGAACAGTATGGCCTGGGAACGGTCGTTCCCAGTTTAAAACTGGGCGGGAACGGCCGTTCCGGCCTGGTTCGAAAATCTGGAACAGAGTTTAACACAGAAACAGGGGAAGCTCGAAAATATGCCAAAAATGGCCAAAATCCAACCTTTAAAGTTGCCATAACTTCTCAAAATGCACACACAATTCAACTAAATCATACTTAACATGTTGTCACTCAAATAGCTCAAGAAAATGGAATTAAAAGCCATGATCACATGAATGAAAACTTCAAGCTAGAATCATGATCATCAATCAATGCTCACCCTACCAAAGATAAAATGCAATAAATGCAACATATATAACCTATACAACTCATACAAGAAGCTAGGACTCAATCATCTCAAGCAAAGAGCAAGAAATCACCATTAAAGCTAAACCCTTACTATTCACGTATGGGAGCAAAGGCAAAACAAACTCACACCAAACTCAGAAATTAAACCATGGAATCGAAGAGCATGACGAGGGGATTCCGAAACCTACCTAAGTTCGAGAAAAGGCGAAGAAACGAGAGAGATATTGGCTTGTGAAGTTGGATGATCAAACCTTGGGGTTTTGGCTCTCTTGCTTGGCTTGAGCTGAAAATATCGTGAGGAATGAGGGAGAAGAGAAATGGTTCAGCCTTTAAGGCTGAGCCGGTTCGGTTCACGGGTTCGGTTCAAGGTTCCCGGTTCAAGTTGGTTCGGTTTAACAAATACGGGTTCAAATAAGGCCAACTCAAATAAAACGAATAAATCACATGCACATTCATTCAAATAATTCATATAAGAATTAAAATTAAATAATTCAAATAAACAATTAGAATAAATATAAGATGCGTAAATAATAATTTTAAATGCGCACATACGTCATACCTGTACGGTCTGAAAATCGGGGTGTCACAATCCTTCCCCCTTAAAAAGGACTTGCCCTCAAGTCCGAACCGAGTCCTCAAACAACTCCGGGTATAATTTCCTTATTTTCTTCTCAGTTTCCCAAGTCGATTCCTCGGATTTCTGATCCCTCCAAAGTACTCTGACCAAAGGAATTTGCCGTTTTCTCAATTCTTGCATCTTCCGGTCCTGAATTGCAACCGGATGCTTTTCTATAGTTAAATCCGTCTCTAACTGAACCTCTTCAACTGGAAGAATAGTTGCCTCATCGGGATGGTACTTGCGGAGCTGAGAAACATGGAAAACGTTGTGTATCCCGGTCAAATTCGGTGGGAGATCCAATCTGTACGCCGTTTCTCCAATTCTTTCCAAAATTTCAAATGGCCCTAGGTATCGTGGACTGAGCTTTCCACCTTTACCTATTCGAGTGAAGCCTTTCCTTGGAGATGCTTTCAGAAAAACTCTATCTCCGACCTCAAACACTAAGGGCCTTCTTCTCTTATCGGCGTAGCTTTTCTGTCGAGCCTGAGCTGCCCTCATTCTTTGTCTAATCGTATGAACCTTCTCAATAGTAGCAACAATGTTTTCCTTAGGCTCGGCCCTCTCAAGCTTATTCTCTTCGGTCCATCTCTAATCCTCGATATCCCAAAACAAAGGCGACCTACACTTTCTTCCATAAAGTGCTTCATAAGGTGCCATCTTAATCGAACCCTGATAACTGTTGTTATAAGCAAATTCAACTAGAGCCAGATGCTCATCCCACTTATCCTGGAAATCCAAAGCACACGACCGAAGCATATCCTCTAAGTACTGAATTAGCCTTTCAGATTGACCGTCCGTTTGAGGATGCGAAGCGGTGCTAAACCTGAGCCTGGTGCCCAAACATTTCTGAAGATTCTGCCAGAAGATCGAAGTAAACCGTGGATCCCGATCCGAAACGATACTAGCCGGAATTCCATGTAGTCTTATAATCTCTCGAACATATAACTCGGCTAGCTTTGGAACTTTCTCGGACATCCGAACCTTGAGGAAATGGGCCGACTTAGTCAATCTGTCGACAATTACCCAAATTCCATCAAACCCTCCTTTAACTCTAGGCAAGCCGGACACGAAGTCCATAGTCACTTGCTCCCACTTCCACTCGGGAATAGGAAGTGGTTGGAGAGTTCCTCCCGGCTTCTGGTGTTCTGCCTTCACCTTTTGACACGTCAGACATCGCTTCACGAAGTTCGCGACGTCCCTTTTCATGCCATTCCACCAGAATTTCTCTTTCAGGTCCCGATACATCTTAGTACCTCCCGGATGAATCGAGTACCTCGAGCGATGTGCCTCCTCAAGTACAAGCCTCTTGAGCTCTTCTGGGACACATATTCTCGCTTCGAACCTTAACAAACCGGAATCATCTAATCCAAACTTAGAATTCGGGTCGTTCTTGGAACGAGCTACCAACCTTTGAATTTCTGCATCTGAATTCTGTGCTTCCAACAACTGTCCTTTCAAATCGGGTATTACTGTAAGATTGGCCAACCAAGTTCCCGAAACCAAGGTCTCTGAACCCGAACTTGAAGAACTTGCTTCCAATTTAGCCACACTCACCTTTCTACTCAAGGCATCGGCGACCACGTTTGCTTTACCCGGATGGTACTGAATGGTGCAATCATAATCCTCTAACAACTCCATCCAGCGCCTCTGTCTTACATTTAAATCCTTCTGAGAAAAGAGATACTTGAGGCTTTGGTGATCTGTAAATACCTCGAACGTGGTACCGTAGAGATAATGTCGCCACTTCATCAAAGCAAACACAACGGCAGCTAATTCAAGATCGTGGGTAGGGTAATTCTTCTCATGCTCCTTCAATTTCCTCGAAGCATAAGCTACCACTCTACCGTGCTGCATCAAAACACAACCAAGACCTTCTTTCGAAGCATCTGTATAAACCGCATAACCCTCGGTACCCTCGGGTAAAGTAAGAACCGGTGCTGAAGTTAATTTCACCTTCAATGTCTGAAAACTCGCCTCGCACTTATCATCCCATTCAAATTTCACTTCCTTCTTAGTCAGACGAGTCAATGGAGCGGCAATTTTTGAAAAATCCTTAACAAATCTTCGATAGTAGCCAGCCAACCCAATAAAGCTTCTAATCTCAGAGGCATTTCTAGGTCTCTCCCAACGAAGCACGGATTCAACCTTAGATGGATCAACCTCAATCCCATCACCTGAAATTATATGACCCAAAAATACAACTCTATCGATCCAGAATTCGCATTTGCTGAATTTCGCGTACAACTTGTGTTCCCTCAAAGTTTCCAAAACGATCCGAAGATGCTGAGCGTGCTCTTCAGCGGACTTAGAATACACCAGAATGTCGTCTATAAATATAACCACGAACTTGTCAAGAAACTGCCTAAACACTCGGTGCATCATGTCCATAAATACAGCTGGAGCATTAGTTAATCCGAACGGCATGACAACGAATTCAAAATGCCCATAGCGCGTGTTAAACCCAGTCTTCGGAATATCCTCCTCCCTAATTCGCAGTTGGTAGTAACCCTGCCTCAAGTCTAACTTGGAATAGACTTTCGAGCCTTGCAGAATATCAAATAACTCCTCAATGTGAGGCAAAGGGTATTTGTTCTTCACTGTCATCCGATTCAGCTCACGGTAATCTATACACATCCGTAACATCCCATCCTTCTTCTTTACAAATAGAACGGGAGCACCCCACGGAGAAATGCTCGGGCGGATGTACCCGCAAGCCAAAAGCTCATCAAGCTGCGCTTTTAACTCCTTTAACTCTGCAGGAGCCATTCTGTAGGGAGTCTTCGAGAAAGGCTCTGCTCCGGGATAAAGGTCAATTACGAACTCGATGTCCCTATCAGGCGGTAGAGAACCCAAAGTCTCAGGGAAAACATCGATATACTCTCGCACGACCTCCGTCTCCTCAAGTTTGGCCTGATCCTTCGGTCTATTCAAAAGATAGGCCACAAAACCTGTCGCACCGTCCCGGACCAGTTTACTCGCCTCAACAAAAGAAATAAACGGGCTCAACTTCACATTTTCGCCCTTAAACACCACTGAACCAAAAGAAACTTTCTTACCCCGACAATCCATCTGAGCCCCATGTTCATACAACCAATCCATACCCAAGATTACATCATACCTCTGCATCAGCATTTCAATCAAATCTGCGAGGAAAACTCGGCCTTCGAAGCTAACCGGACAACCCCGAAAAACCCTGCAAGTTACTAAACTACCACCAAGAGGGGAGCTAACCACGTAATCATGCGCACACAAGGAAATAGGCAAGCACATAGAAGCGGCAATATCCCGGGAAATAAAGGAATGAGTGGCCCCGGGATCAAATAATGCATGTAATGTAGTGCCATGAATGCTTATAGTACCTTCGATCACGGCATTTGGGTCGATTTCCACAGTTTGCTCTTCCTCAACTCCCAATGCGTAAGCCCTAGCTTGGATTGCAGGCCTCGGGTTATCTTGCTTCTTCGGGCATGTGTTCACCATATGATCCTGCGCCCCACAAATGAAACACCTCTTATGAAGCCTGAAGCAATTATCCACGTGATGAGGACCCTTGCAATAAGTACATTGCACTTTAGGTGGAGCCGGAAGTGCTAAGGGTCGATTCGGTTGGTTAGGTCCCGCGGGTCGAGGTTGTTTATTTTGAGGCTTGGCTTGTTGAAATGTTTTAAATGCCGGCCTTTTCCCGAATTTATTAAAATTCCCCGAGTTAGACCCTTGTCCGGTGTAAGTACTCTTCCTCCTCATCACAACCCGTTCTTCCACTCTTAAAGCTTTGTCCGTGACTTTCGCCCAAGTACTTGTGTTAGAAGCCTCTAGAGCATCTTTCATATCCTCCCGAAGTCCTTGGAGGAATTGAGAAGCCTTGCTTTCATCATCATTGGCAATGTTCGGGGCATAACGAGAGAGCCTTTCAAACTCGTTGATATAATCAGTGACGGACATACCTCCTTGTTTGAGCTCCATAAATTCTCTCACCCTTCGATTCCTTGTAGCTTTGGGAATATATTTATTCTTGAATTCACGAACAAACACCTCCCATGTGATCTCCTCCTCGGTAGCCTCTAATCTTCCTTGCAAACTTGACCACCAACTATAAGCTTGGCCTTGGATCATGGTAAGTGTGCATTGTAGCTTCTCCATAGTCCCACACGGTATGAGATTCCATATCCGGTTAGTTTGCACGAGCCATTCTTCTGCTTGGACATCATTTCCACCCACGAAAACCAGTGGACTTTGGTTCTTAAACTCCCGGAGAGTAGCTGTAATTAAATTTCCTCCATGATTCCCAGCTGGAGGTGCATTGTTTCTTTCCTGAGCCCTTTGTTCCAAATATACCGCTAATCTCTCCATGAAATTGCCCGGATCCATTTGGGGTGGTGGTGGTGGATTATTATCTCCCGGGTGTGGAGAATGATCTCGGTGATGACGATGTTCCGGAGATCTATCTCGGCGGTGGTGTCTTCGGGGAGGCATATTTCTACAAAAGAAAAGATTCCAATTCATATGCGTGAGGGTTAGTACATGTTCATGTGCACGATTAACAAGAAGATAACGAATAATCACATAAATGCATATAACCACGTTGTCCTAAGCCGAACGACCTAGACTCACCCGACTCGACTCTAGAGCTCCGGTTTTGCAACCGAGAGCTCTGATACCACTTTAAGGATGTGACGCCCGGAGCGGTGGGCCACCACATCCCCCGCACTTAAACCCGAACCCACATATGAAATGGATTTTCCATACATGAGTCCAAGTCTAAGCGAACGGAACCTACACTCACTCCTTAGGCTAAGCGGGGCTAAAACCCGGACAGAGCGCGCAAAAATAAACACATAAATGCGGAAGCCATAACATAAGGATCGAAAAGAGCTCTATAATTAACATTTACATCATATACCATGGCCTCACGGCCCGAAAGATCGAGCAGATACATCAAAAGCCCATAATTCAGCAAAATATAGTTCTAACATCAAATACATCATGAGAGTAACCAAAATGCAAGAAGTATGGATGCAACTCGACCTAGACACACAAGTACAAGACCAAGACTCGCACTTCCCCGCCTAGCTCGAAACAACCTGCACTGAAGGTGGGAAAAGAGAGGGGTCAGTCAAAACTCGACTGAGTGAGGGGGCTTAAGCGCACACCCACACCTAAATACATATAAAGCAGAGCATATTACAAAGGTGATAGTCATGAATCGAGGCTAGGGTTTTACATACCAAATCATTTTCCAGAGAAAGCATATAATATAAATGAAAACCTATCTCGATCCATAATCTATCAAACATAACATAAACAGAAGTCCGGCGAGAACGGACTATCCCTTACTCCATCAAACATAGCATAAAAATCAAATTCAAATCACATCCACCCCACATCCATGGTGTATCGGGAATCAAACCCTAACACCTACATTACCAAACACATACGGGGCAGCTAACCCACGATATGCCTTCCCCGGTTATCCACCGAGGGCTCAAGATACCACGCCTTCCCAACCTCCATAGGTCGTACGTGAATACCTCAAATGAGAACGTGCACAGGGGTCATAACCGGCGACCCCGTGGTCGTCCCGGGTCTCCCTTACCCACGTCTCCGGGCCCAACAAACCAAATCAAACCAAATTCCCATCTTTCAGGGTACAACTCGCTCAAACATACCACATACGGATAACGAAATTTCAAAATATAACTTACTTATGCCAATACTTATACCAATTTCGAAAACGTAAAGCTTATTTCACAAGATCATAACATACCTTAAGCATTCGTATTTAATACATATATATAAATATATATATATTCGCATACGGGGTAAGAAAACAACACGTAATAGGTCTTAGGTCGCTTATCTAATACAAAGGATCCTAACCTCACCTTTGCAACAGTAGAAGGAAGGCAAAACGGACGAACGAACACTCAAACCTCGGGCTCACGAACTTCCGGAAGAGGCTCTGAAACAAAAGAAGACAAGACCCGAGACTTAGACTCAATAATGTACCAAAGAAGACGCCCGGCAAAATGCATGGATCATGTTCACAACAAAATATTACAATTAAGTCATATAACAATTAATCATGCAAAAGAGAAGCAATTAAAGTCATAAAAATGCATAAATAAAGCAAAGAGAAGCATTGGCAGCTTTCAGGTCTTGGATTCTTCAAAGGGGAAAATCCACCCCCATGGATTTTTCCAAAGGGGAAAATCCACCCTCATGGATTTTTCAGAAGCTACTGCCTCAAATCCACCCCCATGGATATTTTTCAAATGAAAAATCCACCCCCGCGGATTTCTTTTCAAAAGAAGGGTTTCCGGCAATGGGAACGGCCGTTCCCGTTCCCAGTACAACTGGGAACGGTCGTTCCCACTCTCGGTCATGAACAGTATGGCCTGGGAACGGTCGTTCCCAGTTTAAAACTGGGCGGGAACGGCCGTTCCGGCCTGGTTCGAAAATCTGGAACAGAGTTTAACACAGAAACAGGGGAAGCTCGAAAATATGCCAAAAATGGCCAAAATCCAACCTTTAAAGTTGCCATAACTTCTCAAAATGCACACACAATTCAACTAAATCATACTTAACATGTTGTCACTCAAATAGCTCAAGAAAATGGAATTAAAAGCCATGATCACATGAATGAAAACTTCAAGCTAGAATCATGATCATCAATCAATGCTCACCCTACCAAAGATAAAATGCAATAAATGCAACATATATAACCTATACAACTCATACAAGAAGCTAGGACTCAATCATCTCAAGCAAAGAGCAAGAAATCACCATTAAAGCTAAACCCTTACTATTCACGTATGGGAGCAAAGGCAAAACAAACTCACAACAAACTCAGAAATTAAACCATGGAATCGAAGAGCATGACGAGGGGATTCCGAAACCTACCTAAGTTCGAGAAAAGGCGAAGAAACGAGAGAGATATTGGCTTGTGAAGTTGGATGATCAAACCTTGGGGTTTTGGCTCTCTTGCTTGGCTTGAGCTGAAAATATCGTGAGGAATGAGGGAGAAGAGAAATGGTTCAGCCTTTAAGGCTGAGCCGGTTCGGTTCACGGGTTCGGTTCAAGGTTCCCGGTTCAAGTTGGTTCGGTTTAACAAATACGGGTTCAAATAAGGCCAACTCAAATAAAACGAATAAATCACATGCACATTCATTCAAATAATTCATATAAGAATTAAAATTAAATAATTCAAATAAACAATTAGAATAAATATAAGATGCGTAAATAATAATTTTAAATGCGCACATACGTCATACCTGTACGGTCTGAAAATCGGGGTGTCACATTACCTCCCTTAAGTGTAAAATGGGGTAACGAGCGTTACCCCTGGCAGACCAGCATCCTCTGTTTTCTTCTCTTCTTCGAAGCAACGAACCAACAATCCCAACAAAAAGCTAAAACTCATTTAAACCAAAGAACTCACCAAAAAAACTTAGGAAACATATATGTGGTTCATATACATCATTTAGGCATCAAATAATCCAAGGTAACATGTAGAGATTCACCCAACTTCTCATATAATACCCCAAAAATGTCATGTGCTCAAACATGCTACAAATTTCGTGAACTTAAGTTATATATGTATGAAACCATCTCAAGATCATTACCAATACTTCAAAACATATCATGGTATACATAGATTTCATAAGCCCTACATTTATTTCAAATACCTCATATATATATATATATATATACACACACATGGCTCACCTTGATGGGAAAGAAGTAGAGAATGGAGAGGAAGAAGTATGGAGCTTGGATTTCTTGGGGAAATGGAGAAATTCCTTGGTTTCCTTGGTTGTCTTGTGGACCGAGATGGAGAAGAGAGAGTGATGAAGGTCTTGTGCTCTTGTTCTTGTATGAAGAATGAAGAAAATGCAAGTATGTGTGTATATGTGTATATGTCGAGATATGTAGGTGAAGGAAAAGGGAAAATTGTTCTAAAGTCCTCCAAGAATTTAAATATATGCAATGTGGTATATAATATACAAAATTTACAAATAAGTCCACATTCAATTATCAATTAAGTCCAAGAATTTCATAAAGTTGCAAATAAGTCAAGTATGTATATAATTCTCACAATTAGAAATAATATATCACTTAAACTTGCTCGGGGAAATTAAACACAAAATTAAATTCACGGAATTAGAAATTTAAAATCACATAAATCACAAGTATAGAAATTAAAATAAATTAAATCATGGAAATAAAACGACGAAAATGAATTAAATCTTAAAACTCACACTCGTGGTGTGCGTACCTATACGGTCAAGAAGTCGGGGTGTCACAACCTCCTCCCCTTAAAAGAATCGGGTCCCCAGATTCACTGCCCGCTCGGAAACAATTCCGGATGAAATTTTCTCATTTTGTCCTCCGTTTCCCAAGTAGCTTCTTCGGTTTTATCACTTCTCCATAAAACCTTAACCAAGGGAATACGCCAGTTTCTCAACTTTTGAAATTTTCGATCCAATATCTTAACCGGCTTTTGGAAAAAAGTTAAATCCGGATGAACTTCGGCTTCATCAAGGGAAATAATCTTTGAATCATCGAGATATTACTTCTTCAACTGAGACATATGGAAGACATTGTGAATCCCGATTAAATTTAGCGGTAGGTCCAGTCGATAAGCAACTTCTACAAATTTTTCAAGGATCTCGAAAGGACCTAAATAACGAGGGTTCAACTTTCCTCCTTAGCCAATTCTTGCAAAACACTTGCGAGGAGATGCTCTCAAAAACACATGATCACCAACCTCAAATTCGATTTTCCTTCTACGGAAATCGACATAACTCCTCTGTCGATCCTGAGAGGCTTTCATACGTTGCCTTATCATCTAAACTTTTTCAACAGCATCTCGAGTGGCTGTCGAGAGTTTTATCTTTGTAACATCTCTTTGAACACCCTATTGTTTTGACCATCTCCACTCTTCAAGGTTAAAGAACAATGGTGATCGACATTTCCGTCCATACAAGATCTCATAAGGGGCTACTTTGATCGAGGCTTGGTAGCTGTTATTATAAGCAAACTCAATCAGGTGCAAATGTTCATCCCACTTCGTTTGGAAATCCAATGCAGAAGCCCGAAGCATATCTTCCAAGTACTGAATCAACCTCTCGATTTCCCGTCTGTTTGAGGATGCGAAGCCGTGCTGAACTTAAGCTTAGTACCTAACCTCTTCTAAAGTTCTTGCCAAAACTTGGAAGTGAATCTTGGATCTCTGTCGGAAATAATACTGAGAGGAGTGCCATGAAGTCTGCCAATCTCCCGAACATACTTATCTGCAAGTTTGCTTATCTTATCTGTCATCCGAACTGCAAGGAAGTGTGCTGACTTAGTTAACCTATCAATTATCACCCAAATTTCGTTAAGTCTACCCTTAGCTTTGGGTAATCCGGACATAAAATTCATGGTAACTTGTTCCCACTTCCATTCCGGAATAGGTAGAGGTTGTAGCAAGCCCCCGGGCTTCAGGTGTTCTGCCTTTAACCTTTGGCACATCAGATAATATTTCACGAACTTGGCCACATCTTTCTTCAAACCATTCCACCAATAGAATTTCTTCAAATCCCGATACATCTTTGTACCTCCTGGGTGGATAGAGTGACCCGATCGGTGAGCTTTCTCAAGAATCACCCGTTTCAACTCTTTGGGTACACAAACCTTAGTCTTGTATCTCAACAATCCCGTGTCATCAAAACCAAACGGACACTCAGGGTCAGCACGAGCTTTCAACACCAACCTCTGAATCTCGGGATCGGTAGCTTGAATTTCAAAAATTCTCTGCCTTAACTCGGGTTGTACCGTAATATTAACCAGTCGAGCCTTCAACATAATAGGTTCGATTCTTCCTCCCACGTCAACTTCCAATGAGGACACGCTAGCCTTCCTACTCAACGTATTCGCGACCACATTTGCTTTACCCAGATGGTAATGGATAGTGCAATCGTAATCTTCGAGAAATTCCATCCAACGCCTTTACCTCATATTCAGTTCCTTCTGAGTGAATAAGAACTTGAGGCTCTTGTGGTCGAAAAACATCTCAAAAGTAACCCTGTAAAGATAATAACGCCACTTAGGCAAAGCAAAAACCACGGCGGCTAACTCGAGATCATGAGTGGGGGAATTATTCTCTTGATCTTTTAGCTTTCTCGAGGCATAAGCTATTACTCGACCATTCTACATAAAAACACAACCAAGACCTTCCTTCTAGGCATCAATAAACACGGTATACCCTTCAGAACCCTCGGGTAGGGCTAACACTAGAGCTGAAGTCAACCTTTCCTTCAAGATTTGGAAATTTGCCTTGAAGGCCTCATCTCACTCAAACTTTACCTCTTTCTTAGTTAGTCGGGTCAAAGTGACAGCAATCTTAGAGAAATCCTTCACAAATCTCCGGTAGTATCCCTCTAGGCCCAAGAAACTTCTTACTTCTGAGGCGTTCTTTGGTGTCTCCCATTGCACCACTGTCTCAATCTTAGAGGGATCCACCTCTACTCCAGTACCGAACACTACATGGCCCAAGAAAGTCACTCGATCGATCCAAAATTCACACTTACTGAACTTGGCGAATAGTTGGTGCTCTCTAAGAGTCTCTAGCACAATCCTAAGGTGCTGTGCATGCTCTTCGGGAGACTTGGAGTATACAAGGATGTCGTCAACAAAGATCACAATGAACTAATCAAGATACGGACGGAAAATCCTGTGCATCATATCCATGAAAGCTGCAAGGGCATTCGTTAATCCAAACGGCATCACTATAAACTCAAAATGCCCATACCAAGTGTTAAATCCGGTATTAGGAATATACTCTTCTCGGATTCGCAGCTGATAGTACCCTTGTCGAAGATCAAGCTTGGAGTAGACTTTAGATCCTTGTAGCAAATCGAAAAGTTCTTCGATGCGAGGGAGAGGGTGCTTATTCTTGATTGTCATCCTATTTAGCTCGTAATAGTCGATGCACATCCTCAAAGTTCCATCTTTCTTTTTTACAAATAGAACCGGTGCACCCCACGGAGAATAACACGGTCGGATGTAACCACTAGCAAGGAGCTCATCAAGTTGAGTCTTCAACTCCTTCAACTCGGTCGGAGCCATTCGGTATGGAGACTTCGAATAAGGCTCAACTCTCAGAAATAATTCAATTACAAATTTAATTTCCCGCTCTGGTGGTAAAGAATCCAAAGTCTCGAGGAAAACATGGAGAAAATCCTTAACAATTTCGGTTTCCTCAATCTTGGCTTGATCCTTGGGCTTGTTAAGTAAATAAGCCAAAAAACCCATAGCCCCTTCACGAACCAATCTGTAAGCTTCGGTGAACGAAAGAAGTGTTGGAGTCTTCGAACCTTCACCAACAAATAAATCTGAAACCAAATAAACTTTCTTCTCAAAATAATCAACCTTCGCTCGGTGAAGAAAGAGCCAATCCATACCCAAGATAGCCCCGTATCTGTCCATGGGCATCTCAATCAGGTCTGCTGGAAAAACACGGCCCTCTATGCTCATCGAAACCTCCCTAAACACACGGTTCATCTCGAAGCTCCCCCTAAGAGGAGAACTAATCACATAACGAGATGAGTTACAAACAACAAGCATAGGCAAAGAGGAAACCACACTACAAGAGAGAAAGGAATGTGTAGCACACAAATCGAATAATGCATGAATGTGTATAGTACCTTCCACCGCGGCCTTGGGATCAAGGTCGGCATCTTGCTCTTCACCTCCGACAGCATAAGCACGGGCTCTAATCAATGGCCTTTGGCCCCCTTGTTGTGTTTCAGGTCTCAATTCCGGGCAAGCCTCAACTTTGTGATCCGCCTTTCCACATTTCAAACACAACCCTAACCGGCGTCTGCAATGTTGGTAAGTGTGGGAAGGATGTCCACAATAAGAGCAACCGGGCCTTTCTTGTTGAGGTGGCAGAGCCGGTAGTGTTGAAAATGCTGAGGCTTTCCCTTTAAATTTCTGCTTCTTAACATTACCTTTGGGAGCTTGAATTTGTTGAAATGCGGGCCTTTTCCCCACTCCCGAACCCAAACTAGAATGGAAGGTCCTTGCCTTGCTCTTTGCTATCTTGGCCTCGGCCTTCAAGGCTTTGTCCATGGCCTTTGCCCAAGTTCTCACATTAGAGACCCCGATTACATCCTTGATTTCATATCGAAGACCCTCCACAAATTGTAAAGCCTTAAGTTCATCATCTCCGGCAATATGAGAGGCATAAGGAGCCAACCTGTTGAATTCCAAAATATACTCGTTCACGGTTCTCCCAGCCTATTTTAAATCCAAGAATTCCCTAAGTCTCCTCGTCCTCACCGATGGTGGTATATAATTGTTCTTGAACTCCCTTACAAAAGTTTCCCACGTGAGTTCATCCCCATTGGCTTGAATTGTAATGTTCGCTGTATTCCACCAGTTACGAGCCTCTCCCTGAAGTTGAAATATAGCAAGATCAACCATTTCCTGAGGGTTACAACGACACACCCTGAATATATCCTGGATTTCGACAGGCCACTTCTCGGCGAGTACATCGTTCCCACCATGAAATTATGGTACATGATAGGAACAGAAATCCCTTTGAGCTTGAGATAAACCTCCTTCTTGAACCGGGGCAGGAGCTGGAGCCAGAGGTGGTGGTGGTAGATTCTCTCGTAACCTTCTCTCAACAAAATTTATTACAGCTTCCATAAAATTCACAGGAGTAGCCCTTAGATTTCTCCCTTGAGGAGTAGGAGAGCGGTCACGGCGGCGACGACGACCCGTAGAACGATCACGGTCTCTTTAGGGAGGCATCCTATAAGATCAAACACTAAAAATGCATGTATGATCAGTTTGTGCTCATGAAGCAAGGAATGCAACATTTAAGTTCACATAAGCTAACAAGTAGATGCAAAAGCACGTTGATAAGTTATCCCTAAGCCGTACAACCTAGACAGACTCGACATTAGAACCCCAATTTTGAAACCGGGCTCTGATACCACTTAAGGATGTGATGCCCCAACGTGGGCCCCACATCCCCCGTACTAGGACCAAGCTCATATACGAATATAGTCCGCATACAAGCCCAATCATAGTGAACGGGGACACGACACGAACCCTGGCTAGGCGGGTCTAACCTTATACCAACAAAACAGAATATCCAATAGGAAGAAACAAGAATATAACAGGAGTGCGGAAGCATAATCATAGATAGTAATCCATAATATAAAAATCCTAGAATCATAAGTTCTTACAAAACACAAGTAAGCGTTATCCGGCCCACACGGCCTCCAATAACCTACAAGACAAAAGTATATAAATATTCAGAAGTGTGTGTGGTACAAAGCATGAGTGTGACACGAGCTAGACACAAAATTTCAAAGACTAATGCAATTTCCTGCCAAGCTACACCAAGAGTTACCTGAGGGACAAAGAAGGGAGGGATCAGTCTCTACAAGACTGAGTGAATGGCATAAATAATATATATAAAGCAGTAAAGTTCACGCAAGCTATAATTCCATATAAAGTTTTCAAGAAACAAGTATAGAGTCATTATATGGAATTACAACTATCAATTCACTTCAAGACAAGTTATCAAGTGGCTAGACGAGTGAGAAATCTCCAACCTTTCTCCTTTTGTGTACAAGTAAAGTTATTAGGTGTTCATGCAAGATATGTTTTCACTTATTACAAGGGTATTAATTTCAAGTGCACAAATACTCCTTTTTCCTCAGGGTTGATGGTCCGGGTAGCTAGCCCTCGTCATCCTAGACATAGTGATCAACAGGTACATGAATCCCATTGATCGAAATCCCATCGATCCACCAAACCTCTTGGAGGACCTTTGGGTTAGTCCAAAAAGGTAGGACCCATGCAAGGAGATGGGCGTCAACCCATGCTTTCCCGGTTCTCTCAATACACAGGCCCCTGGGCTCCACGAAGTGCAAGAATCTAGCGAAAATGGGTCAAGTACAATTCATGGTTGCATTTGAAAATATTTGAACGTTTGAAAAATAAAGTATAAATATAAGAGAGGTTTTAGCTATAACACCATATAAGAGGTTGTAGGGTTTGTTTTATATAACCTGATAATTCCTCACCTATACCAACCCAAAAGAAATGAAAGAACTCCCCGACCCTACACTACCGGCTCGACGTCCTCTTGAGAATCCTCTGTACAAGAGAAACAAGACACAAGTGAGACTCGACTCAAAATGAACCAAGTGCGACGCACGGCAACAGAATAAAAATGAAATGATATGATGATGAGGTCAAATTATATCATGAACAAGTTCTCGTGACCAATTAATATTTCACTCATACTTTAATAAGAATTAAATCATGATAAAGTATAAAATAGATTGGGATTAACACATAATTGATCACGTAACAAGACTCGAGTAAAACATAAACGAAACGAAAGTAATTACACAAAACACCCAAAATCACACTTGGTAGCCCGTTACTCCCCTCAAGAAGAAACGGTGTAACGCCATTAACAGAGGCAGGTGATCTCCTCTTGGAAAAGATTGGAGGTAACGGGCATTACGTCCCTGCAGTACAAAGCTGGTAACAGGCGTTAATCGAGGCAGGCCTCCAAAGTCTAAAAAATCATGTAGGTAACAGGCGTTACCCCTGGCAGACCAGCATCGCATGTTTTCTTCTCTTCTTCGAAGCAACGAACCAATAATCCCAACAACAAGCTAAAACTCATCTAAACCAGAGACCTTACCAAAACAACTTAGGAAACATATATGTGGTTCATATACATCATTTTGGCATCAAATAATCCAAGGAAACATGTAGAGATTCACCAAACTTCTCATATAATACCCCAAAAAGGTCATGTGATCAAACATGCTCCAAATTTCATGAACTTAAGTTATATATGTATGAAACCATCTCGAGATCATTACCAATAATTCAAAACATGTCATGGTATACATAGATTTCATAAGCCCTACATTTATTTCAAATACCTCATATATATATATATATATATATACACATGGCTCACCTTGATGGGAAAGAAGTAGAGAATGGAGAGGAAGAAGTATGGAGCTTGGATTTCTTTGGGAAATGGAGAAATTCCTTGGTTTCCTTGGTTGTCTTGTGGACCGAGATGGAGAAGAGAGAGAGATGAAGGTCTTGTGCTCTTGTTCTTGTATGAAGAATGAAGAAAATGCAAGTATGTGTGTATATGTGTATATGTCGAGATATGTAGGTGAAGGAAAAGGGAAAATTGTTCTAAAGTCCTCCAAGAATTTAAATGTATGCAATGCGGTATATAATTTACAAAGTTTACAAATAGGTCCACATTCAATTATGAATTAAGTCCAAGAATTTCATAAAGTTGCAAATAAGTCAAGTATGCATATAATTCTCACAATCAGAAATAATATATCACTTAAACATGCTCGTGAAAATTAAACACGAAATTAAATACACGGAATTAGAAATTTAAATCACATAAATCACAAGTATAGAAATTAAAATAAATTAAATCGCGCAAATAAAACGACGAAAATGAATTAAATAAATCCTAAATCTCAAAACTTACACGCGTGGCGCGCGTACCTGTATGGTCAAGAAGTCGGGGTGTCACACTGCTCATAATTATCCCTATAATTATGTTGGAACTGTTTAGCATTTTTAAGTTTTTAAAAATATTCGTGTAATCGTGTGCGTATCGCTATATCCGTGGATTATAGAGGACCAGCAATCTGTGCATTATTAACTGCTCTTGCCTAGGGATGCAAACGACCAAGCCGAGCTGAGCTTTGGCCTTTTTTGGGCTCAACCAAGGCTCGCGATCTACTCGGCTCAGCTCGAGCTAAACCATATTTATTTTATTTTTATTAAAAAAATAGTTATTTTGTAATAATTAAATATATTTTATATATAATAATATATATTAATTGATTATTTATATAAATATATAATAAATTAATTTTTTTTTAGGAAATATATATAAATATATGTATATATAATATTATATATTAATTAAGTATATATATATATATAAATAAATATTTTAATTTTTTATTTAAATATATAGGCTCGCGAGCCATGAGCCAGACTCAAAGAGGCTTGAATTCGGGCTTGTCACAAGCCGACTAGTCAAGCTCACGAGCCGTTTCGGCTCGTTTACATCCCTACTCTTGCCTCATACTGGTATTCACTTTACATGACATGGTAAAAAGCCTAGTCCCAAGATCTTTTCCGCATCAACGACAACAAATTCACATGAATATGAAACATAAGCTGAGCCTCACGACACGAAAAGCAGCATAACATATACTACATAGTGACCTTGATGGTGTGTACTATCACCATATACTATCCAACATAAAAATGTAGTGTGATAATTTATAATCACGTACCCTAAAGTTGGTCTAACTACACAAAGACTTCCCTATTTGAGAATTTACATTACATATTGCATTGTAATGATTTCACATCCAATTTCTTGCGTCATGTGAATGACCTATTTTACTCCTGGCAAAAACTGAAACATATTTGTATTTAACACAGCTTAACACTTATAGATCAGTATTTAAGTTTTAATTCATAATTGCAATAACATGTGTTAAGAGTACACCAGGGAAGTGTGTTGTGATTTCTCAGAAAAGTTTGCTTAATTATGCTAAATTCTGGGTACGCCAAAACATCATATAAGCTGATTTAAAACCAAAAAAACAACTAACAATTCATCAAATCCAATTTTTATTATAACCCTTACTATTCATCATCTTCTTCAACCCATAAATACACATGCTTTCAAGGTACAAAAGAGACATTAAATCGAAGTTTATCACGTGAAGTGACCTGACATTTGTGTGTGACCCTCTAGGTTAATCACTCAAAACTCATACGTACATCACATGTACCTGGACGATTTGAAAATATGGGGTGTCACAGATCCAACTTGGTCAAAACATAAGCTATGGAACTAGCATACTCCCTCGCTTGATCGTGATCTAAGGCTGGTGAGAATATATTTCGAGGGCTTCTACCTTGGAGTCTTGAAGAAGGATTGTTCGAGAAAGGACATGGAATATTCAATCCGTACGAAGAGTGTTTGAAAAACGATTCAAACACCTCAAGAAAAATTTATTTTAAGTAAGTTTGCAAAACTTTCTCAGATTCATTTTAGGATAAAAATTGTAAGCAAACGATTTCTTGTTGAAAAATTTTAAATTTTCACTGCATTCTATTTATGTTTTCCAACAGGGTTTTGGTCCAGAAAGGCAAACATTAGCTTCATATTCAGATGTCACCCCTTAGTTTGTTTTGGCTAAGATTCAGTCGCTAATACATAATTGATTTTGTTCCTTCCCTTACCATAATATCCTCTGTAACTTCAGGCTGGTCATCTTTATTTTTTGCACAATTTTCCATATCAGAGGAAACCTCGAATCTATTTGTTCTCAAAAAATTTGCCCTAGCTACCATCCGATTTTTCCCGCCACCGCCTGTCGTCCTTTGTCCATGTACACCTCGGTTTCGCTATCATCCAACTTCCATAAGCAAGTTCCTTAGCCTTTCCAGACACTGATTCTGGTGGTGGTGGTGGTGCTTCCGTTTGGGCCTCCTTTATGCAGCGGAAAATCAGTGAAATTTAGAACTTTTTACAACATGTGTGATGGTGGCACATAATGAGCACATTGAACAGTTAACGATCGTTGAAGCATAAGAGACTATTAACATTACTATATCAATTGAGTATTATCACGGGAACATAACAATAGCAATAGTAGTTGTATCAAAGTAGCAGCAAGAGTATCACAAAATAGATTAATAAAGTAAAGTCCTGACGAACAAAATGGAAACTCTAGAGCTTCAAGAAACCTCTAGACTGCTGCAAGACCTGAAAGCATAAGGCCAGAAAACAGGTAGAGGTATTAGTCAAAGTGACTAAGTGAGGGATATCTTTAAAAGAAAGTACTTGAAGTAAACGTTTGAAGTAAATTTCACAAGGTAAAACCTTTAATGCAAAGCTTTAATAAAGAACTTAAGAGTAAGCTCAAGTGATAAAACCCTTTGATGCAATGTTATAAGAAATGAGAGTTTTCAAAACACTTTCATGAATGCTGTCGCATGCGCACACATATGCTATGATTTGGTTCATATGATATTCATAAAACGGGGTAAGGGTAGGGAATAACTTTGCAAGATATGAACCAACTTTATGAAAACATTGATGCCCGCAAGTTAGGCTTCTCCATCATTACTCCAGAAAACATGGCCATTAATAGGGCGTCGGACCGAGATCAACAACACCCTAACACATACACACATGCACCATCCTCCACCAATTTTCACTTCGGGGAGCGACCCCTAGGTGACCATTAACCATTGATTTCGGAATAGATTTACGATCCATTCCCCAATAATTGTCCTGACTTAACCAAACCTCCTGATTAAAGTCGGTATCAATTGCCTAGTGTGGTGGTAGGTATTATTGATGTCGTTAGCGCTCACCTCCCGAGCATCACCTCTACACATAACCGTCGGGCCCATACCATTACCATTGATTGCTTGCACCATTGATGACATCCGGAATAAATCTGAATGCATGAACCATTGAAGAAATGCTTTGAACTATTGAACCATTGATGCAATACTTTGAAAACATTGAACCATTGATACATTACTTTGAAAACATTTACCTTTGATCAATGAATATGAATAGGTCTGGGTTCTTTGAAGAGTTATCCCTTATAAAGGGCATTTCAAAGCAAGATTGTAAAGCACTAGGCTTAGAGTTTCAAAACGATTGAATCATTAAGTATTCATGGTTCCAGTTGAAATAGTTTAACCTCACCTATTAGTAACAATAGGTTGGATAGATTATGCAGTGCCTTGGGGATCCCAGTGCTCAACCTTAACTCCTGTAAGTGGTGTACTAAAGTGAGCTCAAGAACTAAGACCCACTTCTATAACGATGCACATGAATGCTATCAATCAAGCAAGGAACATGCAACACATGAGAGTAATACCATTTAAGGTATTAGAGAAAGGTAACACACAAAGGAATACGTTAAAGAGAGTTATCATTAACATGGGACTATGATCTAAGTATAACCGATTAAGAATTAATTAAATTATAAATCTTATCGCAAAACCTTAGGTTATGAAACAAGTCAAAGAAAACACGTTTTGAAATCACATTTTAGACCCCGGATTTGAAAACCCTAGGCGCAAATGTCTATTAAGAAAGCACAAGTTTTATTTCATTTTTTCTATTCAAAAACAGTATTCAAAATTACTAGTCAGGATTACTATTCCAGATTACTATTCACGGATTACTATTTATAGGTTACTATTCACTTATCGGGTCAAAGGGTCGCGTCAAACCCTTACTATACACACATACGACACACACACACACACACCAAGCACGTACACACACACACACATGGCATGTACACATATACACACCCTAATTCAATTATGATTTTGATTATAACCTATAGTTCAACTTCAGGTTATTATAAGCAAGTGTGATCAAGGTTAAAGGTATAACCTATGATTAAGAGGTCTAATTAAAGAGTAACACAAGATTATGTAGCACTATTCTATCTTAGGTTATAACATGTGACACTATTAAAGCATATAACATATGATCAAGGCACTATTCCATTAATCCATATCATATCATAAGCTCAATTCATTATTCATGAATCATATAACCATATAAGAACATGTCTCAACATATTTCATATCATATCATGAACATTAGGCATGTAACATGTAACAAATTAAATTAAATAACAACATGTAACATGTTATAACATAATTGATCATAGGTTACTATTCCATTAGCTAACATGCATGAACGTAATTTAAATATCATAAACATGCATCAATATACAACATATAGCAACCCTAGAGCATGATCATATCATATATTAAAGCATATTATAATATTTCATAGCATATACTAAATAATTAAATCATAAACTATAACTATTCAAACATGTCATAAAAACTATATAATAAATGCATAAATTAAACTCCTACATGTCTGAGGGAAGACCCTAAGACCCAACCTAAATATAATATAAACATAGCATAACATAAAAACATAAACTAAACTAAAACATAACATAAAAACTATAGCATAAAAAATAAAACAACAAACCTACACAAAAGGGGGGGGAAACTCTCGACAATTGAGAGAATAGAGGGAGAGGAGAGTGCTTGTCAACACAAGACTTCGTGCAAAAGAAATGTAGCACCCCAAGCGGTGGGCACCACATCCTCGCACTATAACCCAACACGTGTAACGGAACGAAGACTCCGCACACGTACCAAGCTATAGCGAACGGGAGAGAAAAAAAAAAAAAAAAAAAACAAACCTAAGCTAGGGGGAACGTAGACCCTGTACAACACAATGCTCAACGAATATGTGAAAACGTGATCATGCCAAACCAAAATTTTAAAACAATATAAGCAGGTGATGGGTTCAACTAGCCCTAGAAGCCTGTCCCGAATAATCATACAACAAAACGAGTTCAACTAATCCAGGAACCTGTCCTAACCTGTCCCGAAATTCATGCATTCAAATAGTAAGCTTCAACCTGTACAGAATATATCAAATAGAAAATTTCAAACATAAATTGAGGCAAAGTACATAACGGACTCAGACGGACTGACACAAACTCGACAGATACAACACATAGCTGCCTAGCTCGAACTGCAAGGACCAGAACTTGCAACTAAAAACATAAAGGGGAGGGGTCTGTCCAAAGACTGAGTGAGGGGGCTAACGCACACCCACACAATATACATAATAGAGCAAAGCACGTATCAAAAGGAAGAATCATGAACCGGGAATAGGTTTTGCACACCAAAGCATTTTTAAAAGGAAACCGATACATATACATATACTAATAAAAATCATTTCATAAAACTATCCCCGTTTCACAATTCCAAGACATAATCATAATGCTCGAGCGAGTAACGAGCTTCCAACCTTACCTGCATATTTAACATAAGAAAACTAAAATCACACATATAATCCACCGATTCCCCGAGATAGAAGGGCTACATAAACCCTAACTATCCAGACATACATAACCTCGAAGGGTAGCGATCCCACTGCAAGTCTTTCCCGGTTTTTACACCGCGAGCTCGAAGAGTATGCCTTCCCCGAACTCCCAGGGTCACGCTTGACACTTCGGATCATATGGAGCTATACTAAGGAGTGATGAGCCCGATGGCCCAATTCCGTCCCGGGTGTCCTCGCTCATAGCTCCGGGGCCCAAACATACGGAACAGAACATATACCAATCTTTCATGGCTTATCTCGCTTCATAACATATCATATCATGTCATATCATATCATATCATAAGGGTTTCAAAACTCAAAATTACATATGCCCGTATACATACTTTCCAAAATTCAAAGAGTGTTCACAAGATCATAACATATCATAATTAACACATATTTAACTATATATATAATATATAGTCGCATGCGGACTAGAAATACAAGCACGTAGGGGTTATAGGTCGTTTAATTGAAAGAAAAGATCGTAAACCTCAACTGGTACCAGATAAAGCTGACCATAAAGTAGACGGTCCACCCCGAAACCTGCACGACCACAAGTCACCACCCCGGGTGCACCTGTACTAACTGAACACACAAAACACAATACAACATTCAGACTCGGACTCGGACAACCATACAAAGACGCACGACAATTGCTCAAGCACTTGAGAAAAGCAATCACATAAGTAGGGTTCAAATTTGTATTAATTACATGCAAAAGAAAACATTATATAGCTCAATAAAATCATATTAAACACTAGGACATGTTCATGTGCACAATTAATGCAATTAGAAGAATTTGAAAGACAATGCAATTCACATTATTTCATACCAATTCATTCATTACATAACCAATTCATATATTACATAATGAATTCAAGTAGCAAGGTTTAATTGGTTCAAATTATACAAATTTACATATTCATGAAAATTACATTTACACCCCTTCTAACTAGAACAATTAATACAATTTCGATATATCGGGATTCAATTTACAATTCAAAACATCAATACATATCACATTTCATTTAATACATGATTTCATATTCATCGGAATACATTTCGGTCGACAATTCAAGTATATCACAATTAAATTGCATTTAGAACAATTAAATCAAATAATCCCAATTACACCAATAAATTCATAACAATTAAACCGAATATCCGATTGACGAACGGAAAGTGGCATTGTACTCACCACAACGAGGCGGACAAATTGTCCGAAGCCCGTTGGAACGCCGCCACCAGAGCCGCCGGAACAGTGGAGGGCAGCCGCTCCGGAAAATTCCAAGCCAATTGTCTCCAATTTCAGATCCAACAATACGAAACCCCAAAATCTTCAAACTCAAATTACTTCCAAACCGGTGAACGAAAATAAAATCCGTAACAGGCATCGTCTTACCCCGTGAGGAGCTCTTTCAAATGCCTAGGGTATTGGCCGGAAAAAGTCGCTAAAACCACTATCGCCGCAAACAGCCACCGCGCACCACTCTTGCTGTCAGAAACCGCCATCTCAAATCAAGGTCGGAAATGGACTCAGGGGGTCGAAAAAGGGTAGGAAACACCAACCTCCGTCGAAAAAGGCCGCCAGAATGGTGGAAACTCCACCACTACAGTAACGCTCCGCCGCGGTAAAAGCTTCAAGCGGCGCGTGAGCCATCACCGCCGCTCATACGGCCGCGCCGTCAACGCCAAACAAACCGTCGTGATGTCTTCTAGCAAGGCCTGGGGCACGTGCCCCAAAAGCACCGCCGTAAGCCGTCGAAAAGGGCCAGCGAAGTGGCGGTTCCGCCACCCCCCCTCCAGCCGCGCCTGAAATCCGACGAAAAGCCCACCTCTGGTTATCGTCGGGCCACGATCTTGGTACGGTTGCACTGGCGTCATGGAGCTCTTCGAAATACACTACTCACTCGTCGAATTCCATCGAGAAACGACCGAGTTTGGATTAGTGTGTTTTCACACCTCTAGTGTGTGTGAACAATGGCGAGATCGGTTTGAATCGTTGGAGAAGAGAGAGGGAGTTGAAGCTGGAGTTATGGTACGAATTACGAGGATCCGAGTATTATATCTTGGGTCCTCGTACGTGAAAACGGTGGGAATGAGGGGTTAACGACGTCAGAATTGGGTAAACTTAGAGTCTACGGACTCGTCTCGATGCCCCGAACGCGTTGAAGGGGTCCAAGGGGTCGAAATCTCGATCGAACGAGAAATGACCAACCCCCCTAAAAGAAGAAAATTACAGAAAGGCCCTTAAACTCTAAAAGAGTTCAAAAGAGGGTCACACCAAGCACAAAATCACAGAATTAAACACATAAAAAGTTAAAACGTGGCGTACCTCGTACATCGGAAGAACAGGGTGTTACAAGAAATGAATGAGCTTGGGGGTCTATTTATAGATGTAGAGAAGCCCTTCACCTTGTAATAAAACTTCTCTTAAGGGTAGGAGAACAAAAGAGAGTGACTTACCTTGTAAGCTTGCTCTTAGGAATTAAATAAAAATGGGAAATAAAGGGTGTTTTGGTAATTCAACACCCTAAACACGAGGATAAGCTGCTGGAAGTTGCCTCATGTGATTCGGACAAAAATTAGCTTCGAAACGGAAACGAATTTACCGTTTAAAAGATATATTGATTTTAAAGAATAGTAACTTGAACCTCTTGAAGAAATACGAATGAAAGATGACCTCCGAACGTGATTTGAAAGACCGGATTATTTGAAAATGCCATAAAATAAATCAAGAAGCATTTTAAGCCCAATATCAACTATCAAAAGTTTTACCGATAAAAAGTTAGAAACGTAGGATGAATAGTAACTTTATTTTAAAAACTGATTTCTTCAAAACTCGAGCTAGGCCTAAATCAAGAGATGTAATCAATCCCAAAAATCATGAAATGAATCAAGAAGTGTTTTAAACTCAAATTTGAAGAGTAGAAGTTCTCCGGATGAAAAACCATTCGTAGAAGGAATAGTGAATAGTATTTTAGCTCAAACGTTTCTTTAAAACGAAGTTCAAAATAGATTTTCGAGTAATGAATGATACCAATAGACTTGTATCGACTCAAGGAATGATTTAACTCAGAGAGTGTCCAAATCAAAGCTCGTTTACAATAATGAATAGTAACTTTAGGCGGTAAGCTCCCAAAATGTCCTTTTGGCTCAAGAAGGGTTTCGAGCCTTGGAAAACAAGCTCAAACTATTGGGAAAATGAGTTGTGAACCTCTAAGGTTGAGCAAGAATACAACAAAAGTAGGCTCGAAAAATGAATAGTAAACTGAGCCAAAGGTCAAGAATTCCCCCTTAAAACACTGTAGGTCACATATAAG
The DNA here is from genome assembly GCA_037501455.1 of Lantana camara. Taxonomy (NCBI): domain Eukaryota; kingdom Viridiplantae; phylum Streptophyta; class Magnoliopsida; order Lamiales; family Verbenaceae; genus Lantana; species Lantana camara. Next base: position 70,756,070 of record CM074860.1, read on the forward strand.
CACTTTGATCATGTAAGAATGTAATGCGTGAAAGTTTATAAAGTGGGATCACGGTCTACAAATACTTTACCAATGCCCTTAGCTTACCGTTTCCATCCAGACCCTGTTTTGAGCTGTTGCACCATCGACCTCAATCGCACTCATAAGTAGTTTCTCCAGATCAAGTTCGACAAAAAACTTGTTAAAATTTTCCGTTTCACCCCAATAAGTGTTCCTGTCATTTTTAATCAATATCCCAATAGCTAATGTCATTTTGTAAATGATCTCCTCCTTGTACTATTCTACCAAAGTTTTCGGAATTCTTACTCAAGATACTTTTGTAGTTATTATATCCTTTGACGATTCAAATTTCGTAATTCATTTACGCACCATTAGATAGTGGTCAGAGATCATCCAAGGCCCTTTTATAAGGATATAAGAGGTCTTCTCTCTGTCCCACAACTTAAGTATAAAGCATCCATGTCCAAGGTCAATTAGCTTAAAGTCATCTGTAGTTGCCACATTTTGTCAATTCTCACTAAGAGGATATTGGCATTCATATTTCACCGCAAAATCAAAAGAACCAGTGAGTTTTTCCATGTCGCTTGTATTTCATTCTTGTAATTATCATCAACGAAAATTCAAGGACATAGATAGTCCAAAGTGGATTCAATCATATGAACCGCAAAATCATAAGAACCAATGAATGTTTTCCACGCCACTTGTATTTCATTATTGTAATTATCCTCAATGACAATTTGAGGATACGAATAGTCCAATGTGGATTCAATCATCTTGATTGTAACGCCCCGTTTTCCCACAATTCAGGTATGACGTCACGAGTGGGTGTAGGCCGAGAGTTATGTGACCTTTATGTGCTTTAAGTGCTAAGTAGATGTTTAATATATTTTACTTTCGTGAATTAATTGCCATTACATTACCTATATGATTTATATGACCTTTGACTATGCCTTTTAAATTCATTTACTACCCGTATACTTGCTTAATTAATGTTTTGTTTCGACTATGTACGTATTTGATCTTATATGAAAACCTTAGACTCAATTGATTTTTGGAATTGGACCAAATTGCTCACCTATCAAACCTTGGCACCCTAATTTAAGTACTTAAATTCTTGGAGGACTCGTTGGCAATTTCTTACCTCTTCTACACGATATATATCTATACACACACACACACACCTCTCTTCTTTCTTCATTTCTTCAAGAACAAACACAAGACACACACCCTCAATTTCTTCCACTCCACTCTCGAACAAACAAGGAAGCTAAGAGACAAGGATTCAAGCTCTTTTTCCTCAAGAGATCAAGCCAATACCTCTTTTTCTTCATCCTCTTCTTTTCTTCCATCCAAGGTATATATGTGTGTGCGTTCATGTATGAATTTGAATGATTTAAGATAGGGTTTTGTGATCTTTGCCTAATAACTTGAATCATTGTGTGTTTTTACATGAATATATGTTGATCTATGAATTCTATGCTTAACTGTTGGTATTCTTGGAGCAAGAATGTGTATATATATTGTATGTATGTATATGTGTGTATATGCTTGTAGGTTTGTGAATTAATGTGTTAATTTGCCCTAAACTTGCATTTGATGTTCCTACATTACTTAATACATGTTTTAAGTGTTTTGGGTTGAGTTTTGAGGTGTTTTGGTGTTGGTTGCTTTCTCCCGCGGATGTCCTACTTTTTCTGCTTATTTTTTGCCCTGGAATGAATCCACGGCCGTGGATTTTTATACCTTGAGAAACCCACGGCCGTGGATTAGTGTCCAGAAACCTGGAGGCCTTCCCACGGGCATGAATTTTTATGAAGGAAAAATCCATGGCCATGGATCCTCCCCTGTTTTCAGTCTGAGTTTGTTTTGTTCCGATTACCCCTCAAACGTGCTCCGATTGACCTGAATTTTGAACCATAAAAACCTTTTGAAATCTAGAACATTTTCCAATTGGAATCACCTCAATATCCCTTTTAATGTGTGAGATATAACCAATCCATTTTTGTGTCACCACTTCACCGATAATCTGCATTCATTCAACTTCGGACCTACCCCATTTTCATCTTGCTTTGAACCACGATTCGAGCCATATATCTTCGGAAAGACATATTCGTCTAGTTTCATATCCAACAAATAAAACTCAATTCCAACTTCTATAAATCAAGATATTCCCTTTTTTGTACAGCTTACGCAATCTAGAAAACTATCATCTCTTATCAAAACGCGCCAAAATTCGTCCTCTTGCTGTCCTTCCACTTCCTCGGACTCCTAGGTGATTTGAATGAATTTTATGCTTGATTAATTGATAATATGTGATATATTTTGATATGATTATGGATTTTATGTTGTGAACCCAATGTGTAAGCGTGAAATGAAGTGATGCTACAATATGGCCTTCTTTGCAACTGTTGCTTTCTTTATGTGTTAATGGATTCCTTTCACCTTAAATTGATTCCTATGCATTGTAAACATGTTGATATGTATGTTATGATTATGTTTATGTGCTTCTAATACATTAATTGTGCACATAAACATCTTCATAACATGTTATTGCCTCATATGCACATATATCGTGTTCATTGCATAGTCGTACGTCATTTATGGTTCATATGGAGTCTTGAGTCTCACATATGCACCGTGTTAGTTCTTGTACAGTTTTCTCCAGGACGGAGATCTACCGGGTTCATAGGCATCTTTCAAGTCTTCTTTTCTTCTTGGTCTTGTTCGGTAAGGTGTAACAGGTGGGTTTCTCTACTATTAGCTATCTCGACCCGATATATATCCAATATGAAAAGTTCTGAGCCAAATCATTATATATATATATATATCGAGTCTTTTTCTCTAGTAAATGATTTTGAACGTAAGGCCTTTTCTCTTATACATCCCCACCTAATCATTTTAGCAAGAGTATGACTGAAAGCACGGGTCCTAGAACCTGGTGCAAGTGGCTTTTCAGGGAGGCATGGGCCGATGGTGATCCCTTGTACTAGTTCCACAATGATCTACGGTGAAACCGACCTCACTAGGAGTTTGGTGAGGAAGGGGAACTGGGCTTTTGGGGCTTCATGGACCCCTGTAGCCATAATGAATTGGGAACGCATCCCGTGAGATGGTACACATCAGTGGGGCCAAGACCCTGGGGGTCGGTACACGGTAGCCAGGTGGATAATATCGATGGTCGGGAAGGTACGCCTCATCCAAAGACGCGTTTCCAACTGGAGGGAAAAGGGAGTAATTGCTTACGCAATGAATGATTATGAATGATTGATAATGAACGAATGAATATGAACTTATGAGAATGAATAATTGATTATGAATGCATGTTGTGTGATCACTAATGATTATGAATAAATGGATAATGCACACACGAGGTGAAGGTTGGAGAATTCGCCCACTCGCCGGGCTCACGTATTGGCCTAATTAACGAAATTAAAGAATTGATGGTTGTAATCTCTTACGTTGTTTTCTTTGTTTTCACCCGCTTGTGAAATTCTTTTAAAACCAAAGGGATTATAACTTGGATGTGTGCGTGTTTAATTTCTATATTATTATTGTATTAAACCCCTGTTTTATACCCACCAATCTCTTAAAGACTGAACCCAGCTTTGTTTTCAGTTTTCTTGTAGGTTTGGTGTGCTAGGCGGGAAATTGAGTCTGTCAAGTTTCTTAGTCAAATCTGAGTCTGTTCATATGCATAATGTAAATTGAATGAGTTATATGAAGAATGTACAAATGTTATGATTATGTTTATATTGCATTGATTCGGGACAGGCTTCTAGGGATAGATTGAACACGTGATTTATGATTTATGTTTGAAATCTCGAGACTAGGTATCTATGCTAGTTGAACCCGTCACTCCTTTCTTATATTATTAATTGAGTATATGTTTTGCTTCCGCACGTGCATTTATTCTATTTATTTGCTTATTTGGTTTCGAAAGTTAGCTCCCGCCTAGCATAGCGAGTGAGTAAGTCCCCGTTCGCCATGATTGGGCACGTGTAATGACTTCCCATTTCATATGCGGGTCGGGTCTCGGTGCATGGGATGTGGTGCCTTGCGCTCAAGTGCTACATCCTTAAGTGGTATCAGAGCCCTAGGTTACAAAATCGGGGTTCTTGTGTTGTGTCATGTCAAGTATAGGTCGAACGGCAAAGGAAAACTAATTGCCAACATGTGCATTGCAATGTTCATGAGCATTCATTATTGAAATTTGATGGAAATTATATTGTTGAATTTGATTAATTTAAATTTTGTTGAATTATGTGTTGCATCCTGCATCAATGCGTGCTTTTGATGTTAATTATTTGCCATATGCACTTACTAACCGGCATGCATTTATATTTGAGTTGAGTTGTGATTTGTAGGATATCGAGGCAACATCAAACCACGGCTAATTTTCTCAATCACAACAACTCATTACAAGCTCTTCTTTCAAATGCGGGTGATTTAAAGGATATACCGGAATAAAAGAGAAGTATTAGGGTGATAGTTGCTTTCCATAAGAAAGGTATCCATTGGAATTGACAAGGTTATAGGTTGGGAGTTCAATCTCGAGATGGGAATTAAATCGTGCAAGAAGGTTAAGATCCGAAACAAAAGACTCGGTATGTGGCAACAGTTTTTGGGTTCTATTGTAGTCGGTACATACTTATGAGATGGTGGTTGGGTGTGTGATGTTTACAATTCATAATGCCAACATGCACGCTTACTCTACGAAGCTTATATAACCGGATTCAACGGGATCATCTAATTCACGAAAGAAGCGAGGAAAAACCTTGAAGGTGTTTTAGTTCGAGGTTCGAACCAACAAAGAGGCGAAGACCTTCAAGAGAATTCAAGGTAAAATAGTTTTGTTGGATGATAAATGTAACGCCCCGATTTTTATTAAATAATTTCTTATGTTTATTATAATTTTATAAATTATATTTTACCAAACTTTCATGAAATTTCATGAATTTATATTAAAGATAGAATTTATTTCATAACTTGAAAGTATTTATTTCGTGAAACAAATACCGAGAGTGCTTCAAATTACGGAATTGTCCCTAGTTGAACTTTTCTTTAAATTTTAGGGACTTAATTGCATAGGTTTCAAGGATCTAATTAGCAATCTTTTAAAATCACATAAACTTGAATGCATAACTTGAATTCTTGGAGGATCAAATCGTAATTTGGGACATTCCACACTTTTCAAAAATGGGATGTATCGGTATAAGGCTTCCATATGCTTCCTTGATCATTTTATCATAAAAAATTCATCAACATCCTCATCTTTTCTCTCTCGGTATTAAGAAGAAAAGGGAAAGAAGTGATTTTCATCCATATCATCAAGAACTTCAAGAATTAATCCAAGTTTGGGAAACTTGATCATCATCTTCATTCATCTTCTTCATTTCTTTCATTGCCAAGGTTGGTTGTGCACGAGTTGATGATTCTTGATTGTATATGAACTAGCTAGGGTTTGAGAATTATGTGCTAAGTGCATTATTTAGTGATCAAGGCCTGAATATGTGATCATAGCATGATTAATTCATGGAATTCTTGGAAGAATTGAGCTTGAGTGATTCATATGGACATGAATTGGAAACTTGGAAATCTTGATGATATTGCATGATTTATGCGTTTAAATGTTATATTATCACCTTTTGAATATATATGCTTCATATTTCCAGAAAATCATAGCTTTGTTGATTGAAATTGGAATTTTGGTTGCTTTGTTGATCATTCTCGTAGCTCTTCCCCTGTTCTGCTCTGTTTTTCTTCAGTTGCAGAACTGGGAACGACCGTTCCCAGGCTCAAGGCATTGTGGGAACGGGCGTTCCCACCTTTTCAAATGAAACTAGGCGGCCGAGCCTGGGAACGGCCGTTCCCGTTTTAGCCTTGAGGCCAGAAGGGCCGTTCCCAGACAAAGCGCACTTTTCAAATTAAAATCGTTGGCGCGTCTTTGGGGTTATGGGAACGACCGTTCCCACTTACAAAGGGAATCCGGAACGGCCGTTCCCGTGCGTCTGACAGAACAAAACTTTCTGCACAAAATTACATTTTTAGCCCCTCGATCCAACGACTTCTTTGACCCCGAATTGCTATTATATGATCCAATATGTACTGAAACAAGATGTTTTCATGCCACATTGTATTTTCCTCATCATCTCGTTGCATTTCCGTCGTTCGTCATATTTCGTCCATTTTAGGGTCAAATCTCATGTATACATGTGTCCCTTGCACAGATTACCTTCTCGTGATGTGGAGCAGGGACTGTAGGCCGTGTCTCGACTTGAATTTTGTTGGTAAAGGTGAGGTTTAGTTATTAATTGTCTAGAACCATATAACCTTTATGTGGATTTCAGCCAAATTACATATACATATATCTTTATAATCGTTTTCCAAGAAACAAGGGATTTAATAACTATCCGTGTATCGTGTTACAATTCGTGTCCCTTAAGAGTAAATCGTGTTTCTTGAAACTAATCGTGTTCATGACAAGCAAGCCGTGTATCGTGTTATCGTGATTGCACCGTGATCGTGTTTGGCGAATTATCGTGTATCGTGTATATGGGCCCGAGGGTGAGTGTTTGAGCCAACCGGGAAAGCATAGGGCTGACGGGTAACTCACACACCTCTCTCACACCGTGGGGATGCCCCCTGAATCCACCAGGAGGTTTGGTGGAGGAAGGAGTCCCGTACGTGGGAGTCATGCTCCCGATGTACGTCGTGTTATCGTGGGTGGTTTGGGCCTTGCAAACCCACCATAATGACTTGCATGATAACTTAATTAAATGAAAGTGTAATCCATGTTCACTGTCGAGGTTTTGTTGGAGATCGTGCACGCCCCTCGCTAGGGCCACTGATTGTTATAATAAACGTGATTATCATGTTAAACCTAATAGTTGTAATCTCGGGCGAGTTCTATGTTATCCTTGCATTTATATTATTTTAGTTACAAAACCTTACCCGAGATTATAACTTGCATGTGCTTGTGTTTATATATATTTATCCCCCTCACTCGGTCTTCACAGACTGACGCCTCCACCTTTCAGGTTCCGTTCGTGGCGTGCTAGGCGGGAGTCGGGTCGTGTTTCTCATCCAGTTGAGTCTAGCATAGCGTTTCTATCCATGTATTAGCATTTCGGAGTATCATGTTAGTAGTTCTGAACATCTATATGTGAATATTATTTGGAAGATGATAATGTATTGATATGATGAACGGTATTGTTATGCTTCCGCTTTTGGATTTCATGTATTGGATTCATTTTCATTTGAGGGTCTAGTCCCGCCTAGCTTGTCGTTTATTGCATTGTCACCCGTTCGCTATAGGTTAGTTCATGTACGGATTGCCCGTTTCGTATGTGGATTGACCTATAGTGCGGGGGTGTGGCACCTCCACGTGTAAGGGGTGCTACAATAAATGCCAAGGATCACCAAAGAAGGTTCGGAATACCATAGGGTTTGCAAAGGGCGAGCAATATACAAATCATCAAGGAAGAGTTTTCGAATAAATCAAGTTCTTAGAAGTTAAGTTCGGGAGAAGGAAAAGAAGAGGAAATTGAGATTCTTTAGATTTCGGGTGAGATGAAGTTCGAATTTGGAAAAGTTAGGGAAAACCAATCAACGCAATGAGTATAACCTCATAGAAGATATAGAGCAACAAAGGGAAAAGATAAAGAAAGACAAAGAGCTTTTGGAAGGAAATTATGTGCTCAAGTGTAAACAATTGGAGGGCTAGTCATTCAACCAATTTGAATTCACCAGAGATAAGTCAAGGGGACTTTGATCAAGAAGAATTTAGGTTCAAGAATCACGAAATTTCGGACCATGGAACCACGTAAGTCCATATAAGGAACTTTGAAGATTTGGAAGTCATGGGAAGTCAAGATACCCTAGTTGACACTTAAGTTCGGTATTCGGATCGGAGTGGAAGAAATAGGATTACTTAATCATGGAGGATGAGAGTTTATTTTCCCATAAGAACTCGCAAAGGATAGACCAAAACAACTTCCACCAAGGTAATGACCATGGAGAATATTTTGACAAATTAGAATCGAAATTGGGAAAGAATCAAGAGATCGGTTCCATGGATATAGAATTTAGGTTCAAATAACAATTCAGGCCGTGGGAGCACACTATCTCCTACAAGAGAACTAAGGAAATCTAAATGACCGTGGGTAAATAAACAAAGATCAACAAATTCGAGAGTAAAGGATATGGTGTCGGACTAAAGCTTATCTCTATGGTGAAAGGTACTTGCATTCATGGCACGTGCATCATCCACTGCGTTAATTATGTGATTTCTTTACATTTTGTTTAATTGATATAATTGCTTAAATGTGTTGCTTACCTTGATTGTTGGAGATGTGCGACATGCATCGAGCATTCTTACCCAACATGCATAGCTTGGTGTTTTCTTGATAGGGAGTCTTCTGTACTCCGCTTACTGCACACTATATCAAAACGAGTCGAATTTTAATCAAGAAAGGAAAGGAATCTTGGGTTACGAAGTAGATAAGAGTGGAATGGAAGTTTTGAAGAGTTGGGAAATTGAGTCGGAGGATAATTCTTGAAGAAGTTGAAAATTTTGGTTAAAGAGTATTGGATCAAGTTCAACAATTGAATGGGAGAATTTTAAGGGGGAGAGCACGAACAAGAAGTAAACCTAAGCTCCCGATCATGCCAAGAGAATTCTGCTAGTAGGAACAGTGGAGATACAAGTTTTAGCAAGTTACGGGACTTTACAAAAGCGATAAGGAATACGTCAGAAGACTTTAGTACTCGATGAACTTCAAGATCGAGGAGATTAGAACCCCAAAGCATATAAAGAAAACTTATGCTCCAAGCGATAAGGGATGCTTAAGACTTAAATCGTTAAGGCCGGACGAAGAATGATCGATGGTTAGAGAAATAATACCATTGATTTGTTGTTATGGGACAAGGATGAACTCAATCTCTCCAAGAATTGAGAGGCGTGAACTATGGGTGACGTGTCTCAAGGTCGAGGATAATGGGAACTCGAGGAAACCTCAAAGAATGAAAAAGAGAACACCGATTAAGAAAAGCCTGATCGAATCATTACATTCAATAAGGGTAACCATGAGAGTGAATTCAACAGTGCCTCGAAGGTGAGATATCTATGGCAAAGACATAACGTGAACAAGATGGATCTTTAGCTTGTCATCCGTTTACCCATGGTGAGTGAGGGACACTTCAAGGGTTGGAATCTTGATTCGAACATTCGAGATTATTGAATATAACTTTTATGAAAAGCAAGTTGATTGGGTCAAGGTCAAGCGCACACTAAAGAACTTAAAGGGTGAAAATGATCATCGAGAATTGGGTTATCGGGGAATCAGGCTACTACTTTAACCGATTGCTAGAGATCAAACCATCTAGTCGTGTTACAAGGTCACCAACCTTATTCCCGTCACTACGGTGAACGGTACACCAAACATTCATGGCATATGCATACATGTAACTTTAACTTGAACAATTTCATGATACTATGTGTACCTTGATCGCTTGTTGTATTAATTGCTCTTGTATGAATGATACTTGATTTATTTGATACTTCTTACCTATTCCTTTTGTGGTATATACGTGCTTGTTTATTTATCTTTTCTCTTCGGTTGTTGTGTTGTTGTTTGAGAGACGGGGTTCTCTCGTTGTTGTTCGAGAGACGGGGTCCTCTCATTGTTGCTCGAAAGATGGGGTTCTTTCGTCATTGCTTGCTACCTGCTTAGACCTTTGAGTGCTTAGATTTCGGTGAGTTAAGGGTCGTGACTTAAGAACAATTGAAGACCCCTTGTTGCTTGAAGACCTTTTCCGAACTAATTCCTGTCGGGGAGTTGCTAACCCTATGTGGGACGAACACGGGAAAATTTTATTTAGAGTCCAGAACTTGAAACAGTGAATCCGAGGACGGATTCTTGTAAGGGGGAGAGGTTGTAACGCCCATTTCTCCCGCCAAGTCAGGTATGACGTAACGAGTGGGTGTAAGCCGAGAGTTATGTGACCTTTATGTGCTTTAAGTTCTATGTGGATGTTTCATATATTTTACTTTCGTGAATTAATTGCCATTACGTGACCTATATGATTTATATGACCTTTGAATATGCCTTTTAAATTCATTTACTACCCGTATACTTGCTTAATTAATGTTTTGTTATGTACGTATTTGATCTTATATGAAATCCTTGGACTCAATTCATTTTTGGAATTGGACCTAATTACTCACCTATCAAACCTTGGCACCCAAATTCAAGTACTTAAATTCTTGGAGGACTCGTTGGCAATTTCCTACCTCTTCTACACGATATATATCTATACACACTCACACACCTCTCTTCTTTCTTCATTTCTTCAAGAACAAACACAAGACACACACCCTCAATTTCTTCCACTCCTCTCTCGATCAAACAAGAAAGCTAAGAGACAAGGATTCAAGCTCGTTTTCCTCAAGAGATCAAGCCAAGACCTCTTTTTCTTCCATCCAAGGTATATATGTGTGTGCGCTCATGTATGAATTTGAATGATTTAAGATAGGGTTTTGTGATCATTGCCTAATAACTTGAATCATTATGTGTTTTTACATGAATATATATTGATCTATGAATTCTATGCTTAATTGTTGGTATTCTTGGAGCAAGAATGTGTATATATATTGTATGTATGTATATGTGTGTATATGTATGTGGGTTTGTGAATTAATATGTTTTAATTTGGCCCAAATTGGATTTGATGTTCCTACATGACTTAATACATGTTTTAAGTGTTTTGGGTTGAGTTTTGAGGTATTTTGGTGTTGGTTGCTTTCTTCCTCGGATGTCCTACTCTTTTTGTGTATTTTTTCCACTGGAATGAATCCACGGCCGTGGATTTTTATGCCTTGAGAAACTCATGGCCATGGATTAGTGTCCAGAAACCTGGAGGACTTCCCAACGGGCGTGGATTTTTATGAAGGAAAAATCCATGTCCATGGATCCTCCCCTGTTGTCAGTCTGAGCTTGTTTTGTTCCGTTTACCCCTCAAACGTGCTCCGATTGATCTGAATTTCGAACCACGAAAACCTTTTGAAGTCTAGAACATTTTCCAATTAGAATCAACTCAATATCCTTTTTAATGTGTGAGATATAGTCAATCCATTTTTTTGTCGCCACTTCATCGGTAATCTACATTCATTTAACTTCGGACCTACGCCATTTTCACCTCGCTTTGAAACACGATTTGAGCCTATATCATTGGAAAGCTCTATTTCTCTAGTTTCACATCCAATAAACATAACTCAATTCTAACTTCTAGAACTCAAGATATTCCCTTTTTTTCTACACCTTGCGTAATCCTGAAAATTGTCAGCTCTTATCAAAACGCGCCTAAATCCGTCCTCTTGCTTTCCTTGCACTTCCTCGGACTCCGTAGGTGATTTGAATGGATTTTATGCTTGATTAATTGATAATATGTGATATATTCTGATATGATTATGGACTTTATGTTGTGAATCCAATGTGTAAACGTGAAATGAAATGTGAACATTTAAATGCTACAATATGGCCTTCTTTGCAACTATTGCTTTCTTTATATGTTAATGGATTCCTTTCACCTTAAATTGATTCCTATGCATTGTAAACATATTGATCTGTATGTTATGATTATTATTTTAAGGTTATGGCTCGATTTGATACGATTCACGAAAGATACGGAACGAATAAACTTCAAACCTTCTTGCATTGATTGAACTTGAACGAATTGCTCGTTTATGTTCTTCTAATGCATTAATTGTGCACGTAAACATCTTCATAACATGTTATTGCCTCATGTGCACATATATCATGTCCATTGCGTAATCGTACATCATTTATGGTTCATATGGAGTCTTGAGTCTCACGTATGCACCGTGTTAGTTCTGGTACAGTTTTCTCCAGGGGGAAGATCTACCGGGTTCGTAGGCTTCTTTCAAGTCTTCTTTTCTTCTTGGTCTTGTTCGGTAAGGTGTAACAGGTGGGTTTTTCTACTATTAGCTATCTCGACCCTATATATATCCAATATGAAAAGCTTTGAGCCAAATCATTATATATATATATATATCGAGTCTTTTTCTCGAGTAAATGATTTTGAACGTAAATCCTTTTCTCTTATGCATCCCCACTTAATGATTTTAGCGAGAGCATGAATGAAAGCACCGGGCCCTGGAACTTGGTGCAAGTGGCTATCCGGGGAGGCATGGGCCGACGGTGATCCCTTGTACTAGTTCCACAATGATCTACGGTGAAAACGACCTCGCTAGGAGTTTGGTGAGGAAGGGGAACTCGGCTTTTGGGGCTTCATGGACCCCTGTAGCCATAATGAATGGGGAATCCCGTGGGATGGTGCACATCAGCTGAGGCAAGGTCCTGGGGGGTCGGTACACGACAGCCAGTTGGATAATATCGATGATCGGGAAGGTACATGTAACGCCCTAATTTCCAGACAGTCAGGTACGCTCGACACGTGTGAGTTTCGAGCGTTAGGATTTTATTTTATTATTTTTGTTTATTCAATTTATACATGCTATATTAATTTTATAAATTGTATTTCAACATGATTATGTGAAAATATATGAAATACTTGTTACCTTGAGAATTATTTTATATATTGAATTATTTGTTACATGAACTAAGTCCCTAACTTGTTTAATTATTTAATTGTCCTTAATTGACATTTAGTTAAATTAGTGGTCCAAATTGCATGAAAATATTCTTGGACTAAATTGATCCTCTCCCAACCTTGTTATACTCAATTGCATAACTTACAAACTTGGAGGATTTAATTGCAATTACCATATCTCCTCAAGAGATATATCGATATATGCATCTCTTCCACAATCTTCATTTTCATTTCATGCCAAAAATATACATATTTGCTTCCTTGCTTCCACCGAGCCACACCATTAAAGAAGAAGAAGAGATTTCATGAATTCAAGCTAATTTTCCATGGAAATTCCATATTTTGGGGCTCAACCATCCATTTATATAATCTTCTTCCATCTATTTTCCTTTCAAGGTATATATGAGCTAATTATATGAATTCTTGAATTAGAGCTTGAAGCTAGGGTTATGATTTCTATGTAATAACTTGTTTATATGATGTTAGAATTATAATTCTAAGCTTTAGACTTGAAATTCATGCATAAATATTGAGAATTATGGATTTATATGCTAAGTTGATGTATGAGCTTGAAGTTGATGATTTGTGATGATCAAGCATGATTTGTGATGTTTCCTTCATGAAATTATGCAATTAGAGATTGAGTTATAAGTGATTCGAATGATTTGGAGCTTGGTTCGTGCCTCCCCTATTCTTTTGCTCTGGTTTCTGTATTGTCTGCGTAACAGGAAAGGCCCTTCCCGTTCCCTTTGTATTTGGGGAACGACCGTTCCCATGTTTCGAGATATGTGAATGCCGGTGAGAACGGGAACGACCGTTCCCACTTTGGCCTATAGTCGGGAACGGCGGTTCCCATTTTTGGGGAGCCACTTCGGGGAGTTGGGAACGACCCTTCCCATTTTGAACTAAGGGCTGCAACGGCCGTTCCCAGGCCACTGGAGAGGCAGAAATATTCTACATAAAAATAGAATTTTGGAATTTAATTCCAATGATTTATTTGACCCCAAATTGTTCTTATATGGTTGATTACATGCCAAAAACTAATATATACATGCTACATTGTTCATTGCACGATATCTCGTTACATGAATAAGCCGTGCGTCCTATTTGGTAACATTCTTGAGTTATTGTCTCATGCACGTACATTGTCCCGTTTTCTTGTCCAGTTCTTCTCCAAGGCAGAGATTGTTGGTCATGAGCACGTTCATGCATCCATGAGTCGTCGTGTCGCCTGTCAGGTGAGGTTTAATTGCTAGTTATATAGAACCAGTATACCTTTATGTGAACTTTCGGCCAAAAGGTAATTATATCTATAGTTTTCCATGAAATCATTCACTATTTCAAGCAAGTCACGTTCATGAAAAGCAAGCAAGCAAGCCATGTTATTATCATGAATCAAACACGTTTGGAGAGTAAAGCATGTTCACGATTGGGCCCGAGGGTAGTGGCTGGAGCCAACCGGGAAACCATGGGCTGACGGGTAACTCTGGCGCTATCCTCACAACATTGGGATGACCCCTGAATCCGCTAGGAGATTAGTGGAGGAAGGAGTTCCGGGCTTAGGGATTCATGTACTTTCTGCTCAACACGTCGTGGATGGTGAAGGCTAGCTACCTTCCCATCATTGGAGGGAGAAGGAGACTAGGGACGGGTCCGGCAGCACGGATTGTCCTCGGGTTATTGCATGATTTTCAGTCCTTGATTGTATTGCCTGAATACACTATCGTACCTATGCACTGTAACTGAATTGTGTGATCACGCGTTAAGTAATTAAGCAAGCATGTTTCATGTACATTTGGAGTAAAGTTGGAGACTGCCCTCACTCGCCATGGCCATGTATTGACTGCATGAAAATTATCAAGTTTTTAATCCTGACAGTTGTATTCTCGGGCGAAGATATCATACTATTGAACTTATACATTTATCTTTTCTAAAACTTTACCCGAGAATATAGGTTGCATGTTAACTGCGAAAATATTTATCTAAACCCCTCACTCGGTCTTCACAGACTGACGTCTTCACCTTTTAGGTTATTGCAGGTGCACGCTAGGCGGGAATCGAGTCGAGTCCAGTCCATGTAGTCGAGTCAGGCACGGTGTATTTACTTGATTATTTATAATTGCGTATGACATCATTGTTAAAGTTAATTGTTATGTATTCGAAGATGATGTATTAATATGTGAACTAGTATACGAATTATCTGACAAATGATCCAGGTTATAGCATGTTTTAATAGTTATATTTGCAAGTTAGTCGACTATGCTTCCGCTTTATTCTGTTACATGTATGAGTTGGTCCCGCCTAGCTTGTCATTTTATTTGCATTGTCACCTGTTCGCTATAGGTTAGTTCACGTACGGGTTACCCGTTTCGTATGTGAATCGACCTATAGTGAGGGGGGTGTGGCATCTCCACGTGTAGGGGTGCTATAGTACACCTCATCCAAAGACGCGTTTCCAACTGGAGAGAAAAGGGAGAAATTGCTTACGCAATGAATGATTATGAATGATTGATAATGAACGAATGAATATGAACTTATGAGAATGAATAATTGATTATGAATGCATGTTGTGTGATCACTAATGATTATGAATAAATGGATAATGCACACACGAGGTGAAGGTTGGAGAATTCGCCCACTCGTCGGGCTCACGTATTGACCTAATTAATGAAATGAAAGAATTGATCGTTGTAATCCCCTGCGTTGTTTTCTTTGTTTTCACCTGCTTGGGAAATTGTTTTAAAACCTCGCAAGGGATTATAACTTGCATGTGTGGGTGTTTAATTTCAATATTATTATTGTATTAAACCCCTATTTTATCCCCACCAGTATCTTAAAGACTGAACCCGGCTTTATTTTTAGTTTTCTTACAGGTTTGGAGTGCTAGGTGGGGAATTGAGTCTGTCAAGTTTCTTAGTCAAGTCTGAGTCTGTTCATATGCATAATGTAAATTGAATGAGTTCTATGAAGAATGTATAAATGTTATGATTATGTTTATATTACATTGATTCGGGACAGGCTTCTAAGGATAGATTGAACCCGTGATTTATGATTTATGTTTGAAATCTCAGGACTAGGTATCTATGCTAGTTGAACCCGTCACTCCTTGCTTATATTATGAATTGAGTATATATTTTGCTTCCGCACATGTATTTATTCTGTTGATTTGCTTATTTGGTTTCGAAAGTTAGCTCCCGCCTAGCATAGCGAGTGAGTGAGTCCCCGTTCGCCGTGATTGGGCACGTGTATGGACTTTCCATTTCATATACGAGTCGGGTCTCGGTGCATGGGATGTGGTGCCTTGCGCTCGGGTGCTACATCCTTAAAGTGGTACAGAGCCCCAGGTTGCAAAATCGGGGTTCTTATGTTGTGTTATGTCAAGTATAGGTCGAACGGCAAAGGAACTAATTGTCAACGTGCGCATTGCAATGTTCATGAGCTTTCATTATTGAAATTTGATGGAAATTATATTGTTGAATGTGAATAATTTAAATTTTTTTGAATTATGTGTGGCATCCTGCATCAAAGCACGCTTTTGATGTTAATTATTTACCATATGCACTTACTAACCGGCAAGCATTTATATTTGAGTTGAGTTGTAATTTGTAGGATATCGATGCAACATCAAACCACGGCCAATTTTCTTAATCACAACAACTCATTACAAGCTCTTCTTTCAAATGCGGTTGATTTAAAGGATATACCGGAATAAAAGAGAAGTATTAGGGTGATAGTTTCTTTCCATAAGAAAGGTATCCATTGGAATTGACAAGGTTATAGGTTGGGAGTTCAATCTCGAGATGGGAATTAAATCGTGCAAGAAGGTTAAGATCTGGAACAGAAGACTCGGTATGTGGCAACAATTTTTGGGTTCTATTATAGTCGGCACATACTTGATGAGATGGTGGTTGGGTGATGTTTACAATTCTTAATGCCAACATGCACGCCTACTCTGCGAAGCTTATATAATCGGATTCAACGGGATCATCTAATTCACGAAAGAAGCGAGGAAAAAACTTGAAGGTGTTTTAGTTCGAGGTTCGGACCAATAAAGAGGCGAAGACCTTCAAGAGAATTCAAGGTAAAATAGGTTTGTTGGATGATAAATGCCAAGGATCACCAAAGAAGGTTCGGAATACCATAGGGTTTGCGAAGGGCGAGAAATATACCAATCATCAAGGAAGAGTTTTCGAATAAGTCAAGTTCTTAGAAGTTAAGTTCGGGAAGAAGGAAAAGAAGAGGGAATTGAGATACTTCAGATTTCGGGTGAGATGAAGTTCGAATTTGGAAAAGTTAGGGTAAACCAATCTACGCAGTGAATACAACCTCATAGAAGATATAAAGCAACAAAAGGAAAAGATAAAGAAAGGTAAAGAGCTTTTGGAAGGAAATTATGTGCTCAAGTGTAAACAATTGGAGGACGAGCCATTCAACCAATTTGAATTCACAGGAGATAAGTCAAGGGGACTTTGATCAAGAAGAATTTAGGTTCAAGAATCACGAAATTTCGAACCATGGAAACACGTAAGTCCATACAAGGAACTCTGAAGATTTGGAAGCCATGGGAAGTGAAGATACCCTAGTTGACACTTAAGTTCGGTATTCAGATCGGAGTGGAAGAAATAGGATTACTTAATCATGGAGGATGAGAGTTCATTTTCCCAGTAAGAACTCGCAAAGGATAGAGCAAAATAACTTCGACCAAGGTAATGACCATGGAGAAGATTTTGACAAATTAGAATCGAAATTGGGAAAGAATCAAGAGATCGGTTCCATGGATATAGAATTTGGGTTCAAATAACAACTCGGACCGTGGGAGCACACTATCTCATACAAGAGAACTAAGGAAATCTAAAAGACCGTGGGTAAATAAACAAAGATCAACAAATTCGAGAGTAAAGGATATGGTGTCGGACTAAAGCTTATCTCTATGGTGAAAGGTACTTGCATTCATGGCACGTGCATCATCCACTGCGTTAATTATGTGATTTCTTTACATTTTGTTTAATTGATATAATTGCTTAAATGTGTTGCTTTCCTTGATTGTTGGAGATGTGCGACATGCATCGAGTATTCTTACCCAACATGCATAGCTTGGTGTTTGCTTGATAGAGAGTCTTCCCTACTCCGCTCACTGCATACTATATCAAAATGAGTCGAATTTTAATCAAGAAAGGAAAGGAATCTTGGGTTACGAAGTAGACAAGAGTGGAATGGAAGTTTTGAAGAGTTGGGAAATTGAGTCGGAGGATAATTCTTGAAGAAGTTGAAAATTTTGGTTAAAGAGTATTGGATCAAGTTCAACAATTGAATGAGAGAATTTTAAGGGGGAGAGCACGAACAAGAAGTAAACCTAAGCTCCCGATCATGCCAAGAGGATTACTTCTAGTAGGAACAAAGGAGATACAAGTTTTAGCAAGTTACGGGACCTTACAAAAGCGATAAGGAATACGTCGGAAGACTTTAGCACTAGATGAACTTCAAGATCGAGGAGATTAGAACCCCAAAGCATATAAAGAAAACTTATACTCTAAGCATTAAGGGATGCTTAAGACTTAAATCGTTAAGGCCGGACGAAGAATGATCGATGGTTAGAGAAACAATACCATTGATTTGTTGTTATGGGACACAGATGAACTCAATCTCTCCAAGAATTGAGAGGAGTGAACTATGGGTGACGTGTCTCAAGGTCGAGGATGATGGGAACTCGAGGAAACCTCAAAGAATGAAAAAGAGAACACCGATTAAGAAAATCCCGATCGAATCATTACGTTCTGTAAGGGTAACCATAAGAGTCAATTCAACAAAGCCTCGAAGGTGAGATATCTATGGGAAAGACGTAACGTGAACAAGATGGATCTTCAGTTTGTCAGCCGTTTACCCATGGTGAGTCAGGGACACTTCAAGGGTTGGAATCTTGATTCGAACATTCGAGATTATTGAATATAACTTATATGAAAATCAAGTTGATTGGGTCAAGGTCAAGCGCACACTAAAGAACTTAAAGGGTGAAAATGATCATCGAGAATTGGGTTACCGGGGGATCAGGCTACTACTTTAACCGATTGCTAGAGATCATACCATCTAGTCGTGTTACAAGGTCACCAACCTTATTCCCGTCACTACGGTTAACGGTAAACCAAACATTCATGGCATATGGATACATGTAACTTTAACTTAAACAATTTCATGATACTATGTGTACTGTAGCACCCCGAGCGCAAGGTGCCACATCCCCCGTACTAGGACCTTGCACGTGTAACGAAATGAATAATCCGTACACGCACCAAGCACTAGCGAACGAGTGATAAACAAAAGACCTTCCTAACTAGGCGGTCTAATCCCTCAAACAGAGTGGGCAAAACATAAACATACAAAAGCGGAAGCAATAACGAAACCAACTTAGGGATATAGTTAAATTATACAAAGCTTAAAACAAAATATATACATATATGCCCTAACGGGACGAAGCTTAACATATAGCAAAATTCCAAATTACAAAAGTTCAAGGTGCAGAATGAAATACAGACTCTAAACAAAATGCAGACTCTGACAACCCAACCAGGACTCAAAAGACAGCAAACCGCCTAGCTCGAACCAACTGACCGGCACCTGCGAACAAAAACATAAAGTGGGAGGGGTCAGTCGCACTGACTGAGTGAGGGGATACACACGAACGCGTACATACGTATACGGAGCACAACATATATCATAGAGGGGAGTTCATGAACCGGGGCGTGATTTTTGTATTCTAAAACATTTTCACACGTGATAATAGATATAGGGAATAAAAGAGTTAGGCCAAAGGCCAAAACAACCATATTTTATTAATTGGAAATCCACTCCCGTTCCACGAACAATTTCTTAACAGACTAACACAACGAAAATCAAACATAACTCACACACACCATCCGTCGACCTAAAATGAGTCGTCCCGGATTTAGAACACACACACACATCCGTCGGCCTAAAATGAGCAATCCTGGATTCAGAACACACACCCGCTCAGACATATTCGGAATCGGAATCAGAATCAGAATTAGAATCAGAAATTGGAGTCTTACCTTATTTAGAATCATACCTCATTCGTACCAGCACCATTCCACAATCTAAACATCTCATAGTCTTAGCATATCCATAATATCATAATCATAACGTATTCAAACTCGGGTTCAAAAGTACATCCTACATACTTCTAATTCCAACCTAGTCATATCATACTCATACACTAGCATAAACATATTCTAAGTATTCGTGTTCATACCTATTCATACTCACATGCCAACCCTAGGTTCATATCATAATCATACCTCGCATAAAATATTCTATAGGCTAATTCATATCATACATAATCATAATTCACACTATTACGTATACATAGGCTTATTTCGCATGCAAACATATAAGCACATATCATTAGGGTATAACTATAACCTAGCCTCACCTTACACCGACGAACCGGGCCAAAAGAACACAACCGATGCCTACGGAACAACCTCGTCTCCAACGGGAAACTCCTCTGAACAAGACAAACATTATAAGAAAAACTTAGACACAAAATGAACCATATATAGGCTCGGCATATGTATATGAATGCAAATGATGCAACACTTCATATAAATTTTACACTTAGGCATATCGGGGCAAATATCGAAATATCACATAATTAATCCAATAAACAAACTCATCATATGTCAAATAAATTCATATTAATTCATATAAGAGCATATCACAAGCATTCATCAATTATAAGTTCATTCAAAGGGCAACGAATGCAAAAGATACGAATAAAATGCAACAAGGTGACATTTAGTGCATATAATTTTACATCAAGCCATAAATCACGTAATTCACGTCAAACAAATTCATAAAATTCACATAACATGCATAACGTATCATACCACATATTAGAAAAACATTTTCATATCATATAAGAGCAAAGAAGAATCATTCAAGGCATATAAACGAAGCATGAAGTCATATACGTATGTTAAGGTAGCATATTACACGTATGGAGTCATAAATCGAACACGAGCACGTAAAACACGCCCTAAATTCACAACATAACACCTAACACATATTTGACATGTTAACATATCAAATATATCATATATTAATCATATAAGAGCAAGGAAAGACAAGCAAAGCACGAACAAACCCAAAAACAACTGACAAAAACAACACAACTCGAAACTGGGCCAAAATAGGGTCGCAGCCGCTACCAAAAATGAACTAAAACTGGTCGCGGCTGCTACCATGGTCGCAGTCCCGACCAAAAGTGAACTGGTCGCGATCACGGCCGCGACCAGTTACTCAACAACAGCAAAACAGGGGAAAAATGGCAAAAACTCAACCAAAACTCATCCTAAATCATTCTAACATGCAAGGGAAGGATCATAAAACAATGACGAAGACGAAATAGACCAAACATTGTGGAACCTATGGTTCGTGAAAGGGACCTTCGTGATATTGAGTTGGACGAATTAAGGAGACAAGTGCAACAACTCGAGCAATGTCTTGTACGTCGCGAACCTTTGGAACGTGATGTTGAGGGTCACGATTCAGAGGATAATTCCTCACAAAATGAAGTGGATTTTAATCCATTTTATGGTGGTCGAAATAATGAATCAAATGATGATTTGTCACCCCGACAAAGGCCTCGAAGAAATGTCCGATCTCATGAATTCAGAATTGATATTCCAGACTTCGAAGGAAGAAACAATCCTGATGAGTTCATTGATTGGCTCAACTCTGTTAAAAGAATCATTGAATTTAATGAAGCTTCCGAAGTTCGTAAAGTAAAACTAGTTGTAATCAAGTTAAAGAAACATGCTTCTATTTGGTGGGAGCACTTAAAGAAGCAGCGAGTTCGTGATGGAAAAAGAAGGATCGGTACTTGGGAAAAAAATAAAAAGGGAACTTCGTAAAAAGTTCTTGCCGGATAACTACCGTCAAGATGCTTTCTTGAAATATCATAATTTCAAGCAAAGAGATCTATATGTAGAGGACTATATTGCTGAATTTGAGAACTTGATGATGCGTTGTGATGTCATAGAACCCGAGGAACAAATCATTGCTCGATTTTTAGGAGGACACCGACTTGAGATTTTCAATGTTGTTCAATTGCAGCCATATTGGACCTACAATGATGTGTGCAAAATAGCTCTTAAGGTGGAACGACAACACAAAGAATTAAATCGAGGAGTTGCTCGGTTTTTTTCACAAAGCAGCACTTCCAACCGAGGGAGTACCTCTTTCCCAAAACCTCCAACCGAATCAAAGGATGCAAAACAAAATTTTATCGTAAACAAAGAAGGCGGTACTAGTAATGCTGTTAGGAATAGTGCCCTAGAAAGCCGATTGTATATCCGCTTTGTGCTTTTCCTTATTGTAATCACAGATAATCTTTGAATGAAATAACGAATTGAGGCAACACTTCTTTATATGCTCTTGTTTGGTATGCGTTTACTTTAGCTGTGCATGTATGAGAACTCCCCTAATCCTGATGACTTTAGGACTCTACCATTTAGGTGAAATGGTTCATGACACGAGCCCTATATCACATAAGTCATGATTAGTAAAATACTCCAAGCCGATGAGTCCTGCAGATAGTGGGAGTGTCAACCTGACTCCTCTAAGGCTTGCTTGTGGGATCACGCCCTTAAGAAGGACCACCTTGTTTCATGGAGGTGCAAAGTGTATAGTTGATACGTGCGTGATACATGAGGGTGCTTACTTTAATAAGTAAGTTCACTGAGGTGCCCCGTGTGAGAACATTCCTAAATGGGAAAGGAAGTTTCTATTTCAGGAAATGGAAACTTCCAGATTAGGAAATATCTCACGAGTCATTGATGTGATTAATTGATCCTTAGACTTGAGGTTCCATGTTACTTTATGAGTTAACTCTGTAGTCTTTGGTATAAGCTTTAAAGGGTGTCGCCTTAGACAACTGATTCAAGGCTTATGCTGGGGCTGCACAAGTGATTCATGAAAGTGAATGAGAATCAAGAAAGGACCTACACTTGCATATGCAAGGTGATCTCTTATTGTGTAAGTCATTCATATGCCATATGGAGTCCTTGGCCAAGGCAGTAGATCAAGACATCAAGAAAAGTGTTTCTTGGATTGAGATCAAATGGCTATGAAATGCACTTAGCTTTAAAACCGGATTATTAGGGTTCTGATTATTCCCTTGCCCTAGATCTTGGTTGAGAGATAGTAAGTAGGAGGATTGTATCTCACATGAATCAATGACTTAAAGGTTCTGTCGAATCCGAACATTCCAATTCAGCTAGGGGTTAAACACCTGTTGCTAGACTATGGTCGTTTAATCTGTGGACTGATTAATTAATTAGTGAATTAATTAATTAGGGTCACTGCTAATTGAATTGAGAACCTAGAGGGTCACACACAACAACTTGGTTACATGAGTTGAGGCTTGAAAATGATTAAACGAGTTAATCGGGCCAAGAGGGTTCCACACGTGTGAAGTCACACGTGTGGCTCACGTGAGTGACACGTGTCACTGTGACACGTGTCACACACGTGTCTATATATATATATTAAATAATTAATTAGTTAATTATTTAATAGACTTTGGTTTAATTTTGAATTAAAAAGAAAGTCTAATTTTGGAGAAAATAATCTAGTTAATTAATTACGAATTAATTAATTAGATAAAAATAAGTTATTTATTTTATAATAAATAAAGTATAAAATTATCCAAAAATAGTTTGGATATTTTTAGCTCTCTTAAAAGTTGACTTGAATTAGAATTCAAAGTCAAAGTTGGAAAATACTTGATGATCAAGTAATAGGAGAGAGGGACCAAAATCCTAGCCCATAAAGGACTAGGAATTTCGGCACTCCCCTCCCTATAAATAGGGGAGCTCGAGCTCCTTATGGAGCGAATTGACAATTCTTGGTTCATGTGTTGAACACCTTCCTTTCTCCAAGATTAAATTAAACCCTAGGTTTAGCTTAAACACTAACTAGAGAACTAGCATCCTTACTAGTTAGATTGTGATCCAGTTGGTGGACTTTCTCTAGAGACTTCAAGTTAGAAGTTTGAAGATTCGAGCTTTACCAAGGAGAGGGGATCAAGCCGCGAGAAGAGCGTTCTTGGGTGGCTTGAAACGCTTCAAGAAAGAATAAAAGAAAAGTAGGTTTTCTATCTTTACGAATTTGGTTACACGATTGCGAGTTCAAGGTCCTTTTGTTGGGAAAATTTTTTAAATTCCGCTGCTTTCTGATTCGTGTTTTCCAACAAGTGGTATCAGAGCCACCTCGTTAATCGTGTTTCTGATTCGTCTCAATTATTCTGAATTTGGTAGAAATTCTTGGGCTTAGATGCGAATTAGGTATTCATGAGTTCTTTTAGAAAGCCTGAAATACGAAACTGTAATTTTTCCTGAATTTCTGAAACTGTTTTCTTAAATTGTGATTTTGAAAACCGTTTTGATTGAAATATGTTTAAATCAAATTTTTTAATTTTGGATTGAACCGGGTTTTGGAGAAACCCAAAATATGAAACGGAACACGAAAAAGGACGAGCCTAGGCGTGCTAGCACGTCGCACGCCCAGGCCCGTCGCCGCCGCCCAGCCCTCCCGCAACCGCGCGGGAGGCCCTCCCGCCCGCGCCTAGGCGCGACCGCTCGCCTGTCCCGCAACCGCGCGGGACAGCCGCCCGCACCGTTCCGCAACAGAGCGGGACGCCCAGGCCGAGATCGCCCGCCATCGGGCGGGCACTGCTGCGCGCGACAAGCGCACGAATCGCGCGCCTGATGCCGCGCGGCAGTGCCCTCCTTTGGGCGGATGCTTTCGGGCCTAATTTCGTGTTTTTCGTGTTTCGTGTTTTCGGTCCGAAAAATCCCGATTTAATTTTATCTTAATTTTATCTTCTAAAATCAGTTTTGCTAAAATAAAATTATTTTAAAATTTTGATTAAATTGGGATTTTTGAGAAATTAAAGCGATTTGGATTTTGGGAAAATTATGAATTTTATTTTCTGAAAATAATGAAAGAATAAAATTATTAATTTTGGAAATTAATTGGAATTTTATTGGTTTGTTATTTTTCGGGTTTTATTGAAAAGGCTCTTGAACAAGAATTGCATCTAAGTCGTGTTTTAAGTCATTAGGACTTGAAACGAGAATTTTAATTTATTGGCTAAATTTAAATTCTCGCAAAAGCATGTTAGGTGATCATGGGTTTAGACTTATGTATGGTTTTAATTTATGCACATGGATGGTTTAAATTGGGGTTGGAGCCCTATAGTTGCGTTTTTCAATTGAGGTTGGAGCCTCACTTATGTGCGTACTGTTATGTGATTTATTATGTGGCTTTCCATATTACTGTTTTTGAGGCCGGGGTATGCCCCGTGTAATTGTCTAAGGCCAATATGAAGATTGAGCCTTATTACTTTATGTCTTTTTCTTTTTATTGTAATTTGAGAGTAGAGATAGGTGGTGAGGTTTTATTTTCATTTTGGAGACAATGCACCCATGGAGTAAGATGGACCACATTCAAGTAACAAGGAGGCCATAAGTGAAGACCCCTCAAAATGTTAGGGAGGGGAATCTCAATTGTTAAATGTAATAGAGATAGGGCTCGTATTTTGTTACCGCTTTCCCTTATGTGATTTAAACTGTTTATGTGGCATGTATGTTAGAACTTGTGATTGTGGAGTGGCTCCCACATATCACGCATAAGATAGGTAGAACCCATGATCATTACATGTTAGTATCATGCTAGGACATGTTATCTGTTTATGTGCTTGTTTGATATGCATTTAAGTGTACTTGCATTAATCAAGACTAATAAAATTGGATAACATATATGTTGGTGAGGTCGAACCGGACAACTCTCCGGTTGATTCGATAATTCCCATTAAATATTAAGCTAATTTCGAACAAATAGGTGTTTAATTCGAGATGCAAATTTTGAATTAAATTCCTAGCATTCCATCAATAGGTTTTAAGTTTAGTAAGTGAAGCTAGTTATTGTCCGCGAGTCGTGGGATACCTAGTGGAGCTTATTAGTTCTTAGTTACCTAATTAATCATTTTAAATGATCAATATTTCGTGGTCAATTTTAGCAAGGGCGATGTCCGCGAGTCGTGGGTCGTTCGAACTAAGTTTTGGTCATGATCTTATGATTGATGGGTCTAGCTTAACGCCTAAGTAAATATGGATGTCGCACGAGTCGTGGGTCCATATTGAAAGATAGGTGATGCAAAAACAATTACTAAGAGTTCTAAAGGTGTTAGAATTGGTAAGTTGTACCTACCTAGGGTTCTTACTTAGAATGTCCGCGAGTCGTGGGTTCGAGGTAAAATGCCTAGGATCTTAGTACCCATTGGGAAACGTGTTCCTCTTAGATCTTTGGGAATTCTAGATCTTTGAAAAATAGTGGGAGCCACATTAGATTAAAGACCTTATCTTTTGTATATCGTTACAATTCAGCATGCTCACTAGTTCTCTGTTTTACCATTTAGGTCGTAGATTCTGTGATTCTCTACGTGTTTTGAAATGGCAACCAAAAACCCTCTTGTATCGATCCTCGAGTCAAACAAGTTGACTGGTCCCAACTATTCTGATTGGCTGAGGAATCTAAAAATCATTTTAGATTCTGAGAAGAGAACTTATGTTCTCTTCGAAGGGGAGCCTAGTCCCGAAGGGGAGGCTCCCACTCGGGCCGAGCGGGACGCGATTCAGAAGTGGAAGGATGATAATCTCCAAGCCCGTTGCCGTATGTTGGCTAACATGTCTCCTGACTTGCAAAGGCAACATGAGGCCATGGAATTTACTTGGGAGATTTACGACCACTTAGAGCAACTTTACCGCCCTCATGAACGTGTTACAAGGTATAACACGTCAAAGGAATTGTTCCACTTGAGAATGAGGGAAGGTTCAAGTGTCCATGAATATGGACTCAAGTTTCTTGCCCTTACTGAGAAACTTGCTTCCATGGACATGCCACTGAAAGATGAGCTTTCAGTGGATTTGTTGCTAGCTTCGCTCCCACCATCATTCAACCCATTTGTCCTTAACTTCAACATGAATCATGCTGGTGCTACTGTAGCTGAGCTGATTAGTCAGCTTGTGACTGCTGAAAGCACGATCAAGAAGGACAATAAGGTTTTGATGGTGAATGCTCCATCTTCCTCTTCTGGGCCTTCTAAAGGTAAGGGCAAGCAAGCCCAAAAGAAGAAGAAGAAACCCCTTAGGCCCACTGGTGGCATTTCGAAGGGGAAGGCCCAAAAGAAGAAGCGTGATCAGAAAGAGGATGTTTGCTTCCATTGTGGCAAAGCGGGACATTGGAGGAGAAACTGCCCAGAGTACAAGGTTACTCTAAAGAAAGGTATCTTTCTCGTTGAAGTAATTCTTTCTATTAATTCTAGTTCTTGGGTGCTTGATACCGGTTGTGGAACTCATATCTGTAATGATGTACAGATGCTAAGTGAGGTCCAACAATTCAAGGAAGGAGAATGTGTCTTGAAGATCGGCGATGGCTCAAACGTTGAAGCTCGACCTTTAGGCACAATTAGATTAGATTTAGGTAGTTTTGAGTTAGTATTAAACAAAGTCCTTTATGTACCGAGCATTATTCGTAATATAATTTAAGTTCCAATATTAGATTGTGAAGGTTATGAAACTTATATTAAGAATGGTAAATACTTTATCAAACGGAACAACTCTTCCGTTCACATCGGTACTCTAAGTAATGGACTTTACCTAACTCAAAATATCAATATTATGAATATACAACGAGAAACAAAGCGTAAGAGAGATGACAAAGTTTCAGCTCCCTTATGGCACGCTAGATTAGGACACATTTCCAAGAACAGAATTAGCAAGATAAAAACTTTAGGATCATTCTCTGAAAATGATCCCAAAGAGTTAACTTCTTGCGAATCCTGTCTCAAAGGAAAAATGTCCAAAGTCCCTTTTAAAGGAACTGTGGAACGTGCCACTAAGGTTTTGGATTTGATCCATACTGATGTTTGTGGACC
Source organism: Lantana camara (assembly GCA_037501455.1). NCBI lineage: Eukaryota > Viridiplantae > Streptophyta > Magnoliopsida > Lamiales > Verbenaceae > Lantana > Lantana camara. The sequence goes on from CM074860.1 coordinate 70,783,713, forward strand.
GCTTAGTGTAAGCACTAGAAGCAATCATCAGTATTTCATAACCTTTACTGATGACTTTAGTCGGTATGGTTATGTATACTTAATGAAGTATAAATCTGAAGCTTTTGAGAAATTCTTAGAATTTCAAAAGGAGGTTGAGAACCAAACTGGTCACAAGATCAAAGCACTTCGATCTGATCGAGGAGGCGAGTATCTTAGTGAAGAATTCCTTAATCATCTCAAAGATAATGGGATTATCTCTCAGTGGACTCCTCCGGGAACTCCTCAGCTTAATGGAGTTTCTGAGAGAAGGAATCGAACCCTACTTGATATGGTTCGTTCCATGATGAGTTTCACTGACTTACCACCTTCTTTCTGGGGTTATGCCCTAGAAAGTGCAGCAAAGATTTTGAATCTAGTTCCCTCTAAGTCAGTCCCTAAAATGCCCTATGAAATGTGGCATGGTAAAATCCCTAGTTATTCTTACTTAAGAATTTGGGGTTGTCCTGCTTACGTGAAGAGGACAGTGGGAGATAAGTTAGAATCTCGTTCTAACTTATGCAACTTTGTAGGTTATCCTAAGGAATCCATAGGATACTACTTCTATGATCAATCTGAACAAAAGGTGTTTGTTTCCAGAAATGCTACTTTTCTGGAGGAACCGTTCCTTAAAGAAAAGAAAGGCAAGATCATAGAATTAGAAGAAGTACAAAGTGACCCCACACCACCCACTGGAGAAACGTCCCACTCTGATCAACCACAACCAATCATGAATTTCGATACACACGAAAATCCTCCTCTAAGGCGTTCTGAATGCACTCCTAGACAGCCGGAGAGATGGTATGGATTCTTCCATGAAATCTCTCAAAAGGATAATGATCCTACAACATATGAGGAGGCACTTTCAGATTCTGACTCTGAACAGTGGATAGAAGCCATGAAATCCGAAATAGATTCCATGAACTCCAACCAAGTTTGGACCTTGGTAGATTTGCCTGATGGGGTCAAACCCATAGGTTGCAAATGGATCTTTAAGAGAAAGCTTGGAGTTGATGGAAGCATTGCAGCCTACAAAGCAGGACTGGTTGCAAAAGGATTCACTCAAAGACCCGGCGTGGACTTTAACGAAACCTTTTCACCAGTTGCAATGCAAAAGTCCATTCGAATCATGCTTGCCATTGCTGCATATTATGACTATGAGATATGGCAAATGGATGTGAAAACTGCCTTTCTCAATGGTGACATTGATAAAGACATTTATGTGGAGCAACCCATAGGTTTCACATTCAGTGGGAGTGAGCAAAAGGCTTGCAAACTCCAAAGATCAATCTATGGATTGAAACAGGCTTCTAGGAATTGGAACATTCGATTTGATGAATCAGTCAAAGCGTTTGGCTTCATGCAAATTTCGAATGAATCATGTGTGTATAGAAAGGAATTGGAGACCTCAGTGCAATTCTTAGTACTTTATGTTTATGACATCCTTCTTATTGGGAATTCGAAGGATGACATGAAAGTAACTAAGTTATGGTTATCGAACCAATTCGAGATGAAAGATCTTGGTGATGCGTCCTATATCCTTGGAATTAAAATCTATAGAGATAGATCTAGAAGGTTAATAGGACTATCACAGTCGATATACATTGACAAAGTATTGAAGAGATTCAATATGGAGTTAGCAAAGGTTAAGAACCTTCCTATGAGTGTAGGAGCATGTCTTTCAAAGAAGCTGTGTCCTAAGACTAGCCTTGAGAAGGAAAGAATGACTCATACACCTTATGCATCAGCAATAGGTAGCATAATGTATGCAATGTTATGTACTCGACCGGATGTGGCTTATGCACTTAGTGTGACAAGTCGTTTCCAAACTGACCCTGGAGATGGTCACTGGGCTTCCGTGAAGAATATTCTTAAGTACTTGAAAAGTACTAAAGATTTATTCTTAGTTTACGGAGGTCAGAAAGATCTTACTGTCGAAGGATACTGCGATGCAAGCTTTGCATCTGACTTAGATGATTTTAAGTCAATGTCAGGATACATTTTCTGCCTAAACGGCGGAGCAGTGAGTTGGAAGAGTTCCAAGCAAACAACCACTGCAGATTCGACCACTGAGGCCGAATACTTAGCTGCAAATGATGCAGCTAAGGAAGGTGTTTGGATAAGAAACTTCATTCAAGAGTTGAATGTTGTTCCTAGCATGAAAGACCCCATTACTTGTTTTGTGACAACACTGGGGCGGTTGCTCAAGCAAGAGAACCAAGATCTCACCAACGGACCAAGCACATTATGAGGAAGTATCACCTAATCCGTGATATTATCAAAAGAGGAGATGTGCTAATTGAGAGGGTCACATCAGCAGAGAACGTGGCAGATCCACTTACTAAACCCCTTAGTCGAGAAGCTTTCCAAGGTCATCTTCAGAAGATGGGACTTAGAGTAGCTTTAGAATGGCTTTGACGGGCAAGTGGGAGATTGTTAGGAATAGTGCCCTAGAAAGCCGATTGTATATCCGCTTTGTGCTTTTCCTTATTGTAATCACAGACAATCTTTGAATGAAATAACGAATTGAGGCAACACTTCTTTATATGCTCTTGTTTGGTATGCGTTTACTTTAGCTGTGCTTGTATGAGAACTCCCCTAATCCTGATGACTTTAGGACTCTACCATTTAGGTGAAATGGTTCATGAAACGAGCCCTATATCACATAAGTCATGATTAGTAAAATACTCCAAGCCGATGAGTCCTACAGACAGTGGGAGTGTCAACCTGACTCCTCTAAAGCTTGCTTGTGGGATCACGCCCTTAAGAAGGACCACATTGTTTCATGGAGGTGCAAAGTGTATAGTTGATACGTGCGTGATACATGAGGGTGCTTACTTTAATAAGTAAGTTCACTGAGGTGCCCCGTGTGAGAACATTCCTAAATGGGAAAGGAAGTTTCTATTTCAGGAAATGGAAACTTCCAGATTAGGAAATATCTCACGAGTCATTGATGTGATTAATTGATCCTTAGACTTGAGGTTCCATGTTACTTTATGAGTTAACTCTGTAGTCTTTGGTATAAGCTTTAAAGGGTGTCGCCTTAGACAACTGATTCAAGGCTTATGCTGGGGCTGCACAAGTGATTCATGAAAGTGAATGAGAATCAAGAAAGGACCTACACTTGCATATGCAAGGTGATCTCTTATTGTGTAAGTCATTCATATGCCATATGGAGTCCTTGGCTAAGGCAGTAGATCAAGACATCAAGAAAAGGGTTTCTTGGATTGAGATCAAATGGATATGAAATGCACTTAGCTTTAAGACCGGATTATTAGGGTTCTGATTATTCCCTTGCCCTAGATCTTGGTTGAGAGATAGTAAGTAGGAGGATTGTATCTCACATGAATCAATGACTTAAAGGTTCTGTCGAATCCGAACATTCCAATTCAGCTAGGGGTTAAACACCTGTTGCTAGACTATGGGCGTTTAATCTGTGGACTGATTAATTAATTAGTGAATTAATTAATTAGGGTCACTGCTAATTGAATTGAGAACCTAGAGGGTCACACACAACAACTTTTTTACATGAGTTGAGGCTTGAAAATGATTAAACGAGTTAATCGGGCCAAGAGGGTTCCACACGTGTGAAGTCACACGTGTGGCTCACGTGAGTGACACGTGTCACTGTGACACATGTCACACACTTGTGTGTATATATATATTAAATAATTATTTAGTTAATTATTTAATAGACTTTGGTTTAATTTTGAATTAAAAAGAAAGTCTAATTTTGGAGAAAATAATCTAGTTAATTAATTACGAATTAATTAATTAGATAAAAATAAGTTATTTATTTTATAATAAATAAAGTATAAAATTATCCAAAAATAGTTTGGATATTTTTAGCTCTCTTAAAAGTTGACTTGAATTAGAATTCAAAGTCAAAGTTGGAAAATACTTGATGATCAAGTAATAGGAGAGAGGGACCAAAATCCTAGCCCATAAAGGACTAGGAATTTCGGCACTCCCCTCCCTATAAATAGGGGAGCTCGAGCTCCTTATGGAGCGAATTAACAATTCTTGGTTCATGTGTTGAACACCTTCCTTTCTCCAAGATTAAATTAAACCCTAGGTTAAGCCTAAACACTAACTAGAGAACTAGCATCCTTACTAGTTAGATTGTGATCAAGTTGGTGGACTTTCTCTAGAGACTTCAAGTTAGAAGTTTGAAGATTCGAGCTTTACCAAGGAGAGGGGATCAAGCCGCGAGAAGAGCGTTCTTGGGTGGCTTGAAACGCTTCAAGAAAGAATAAAAGAAAAGTAAGTTTTCTATCTTTACGAATTTGGTTACACGATTGCGAGTTCAAGGTCCTTTTGTTGGGAAAATTTTTTAAATTCCGCTGCTTTCTGATTCGTGTTTTCCAACAAGTGGTATCAGAGCCACCTCGTTAATCGTGTTTCTGATTCGTCTCAATTATTCTGAATTTGGTAGAAATTCTTAGGCTTAGATGCGAATTAGGTATTCATGAGTTCTTTTAGAAAGCCTGAAATACGAAACTGTAATTTTTCCTGAATTTCTGAAACTGTTTTCTTAAATTGTGATTTTGAAAACCGTTTTGATTGAAATATGTTTAAATCAAAATTTTTAATTTTGGATTGAACAGGGTTTTGGAGAAACCCAAAATACGAAACGGAACACGAAAAAGGACGAGCCTAGGCGTGCTAGCACGTCGCACACCCAGGCCCGTCGCCGCCGCCCAGCCCTCCCGCAACTGCGCGGGAGGCCCTCCCGCCCGCGCCTAGGCGCGACGGCTCGCCTGTCCCGCAACCGCGCGGGACAGCCGCCCGCACCGTCCCGCAACAGAGCGGGACGCCCAGGCCGAGATCGCCCGCCATCGGGCGGGCACTGCTGCGCCCGACAAGCGCACGAATCGCGCGCCTGATGCCGCGCGGCAGTGCCCTCCTTTGGGCGGTTGCTTTCGGGCCTAATTTCGTGTTTTTCGTGTTTCGTGTTTTCGGTCCGAAAAATCCCGATTTAATTTTATCTTAATTTTATCTTCTAAAATCAGTTTTGCTAAAATAAAATTATTTTAAAATTTTGATTAAATTGGGATTTTTGAGAAATTAAAGCGATTTGGATTTTGGGAAAATTATGAATTTTATTTTCTGAAAATAATGAAAGAATAAAATTATTAATTTTGGAAATTAATTGGAATTTTATTGGTCTATTGTTTTTCGGGTTTTATTGAAAAGGCTCTTGAACAAGAATTGCATCTAAGTCGTGTTTTAAGTCATTAGGACTTGAAACGAGAATTTTAATTTATTGGCTAAACTTAAATTCTCGCAAAAGCATGTTAGGTGATCATGGGTTTAGATCTATGTATGGTTTTAATTTATGCACATGGATGGTTTAAATTGGGGTTGGAGCCCTATAGTTGCGTTTTTCAATTGAGGTTGGAGCCTCACTTATGTACGTACTGTTATGTGATTTATTATGTGGCTTTCCATATTACTGTTTTTGAGGCCGGGGTATACCCCGTGTAATTGTCTAAGGCCAATATGAAGATTGAGCCTTATTACTTTATGTCTTTTTCTTTTTATTGTAATTTGAGAGTAGAGATAGGTGGTGAGGTTTTATTTTCATTTTGGAGACAATGCACCCATGGAGTAAGATGGACCACATTCAAGTAACAAGGAGGCCATAAGTGAAGACCCCTCAAAATGTTAGGGAGGGGAATCTCAATTGTTAAATGTAATAGGGATAGGGCTCGTATTTTGTTACCGCTTTCCCTTATGTGATTTAAACTGTTTATGTGGCATGTATGTTAGAACTTGTGATTGTGGAGTGGCTCCCACATATCACGCATAAGATAGGTAGAACCCGTGATCATTACATGTTAGTATCATGCTAGGACATGTTATCTGTTTATGTGCTTGTTTGATATGCATTTAAGTGTACTTGCATTAATCAAGACTAATAAAATTGGATAACATATATGTTGGTGAGGTCGAACCGGACAACTCTCCGGTTGATTCGATAATTCCCATTAAATATTAAGCTAATTTCGAACAAATAGGTGTTTAATTCGAGATGCAAATTTTGAATTAAATTCCTAGCATTCCATCAATAGGTTTTAAGTTTAGTAAGTGAAGCTAGTTATTGTCCGCGAGTCGTGGGATACCTAGTGGAGCTTATTAGTTCTTAGTTACCTAATTAATCATTTTAAATGATCAATATTTCGTGGTCAATTTTAGCAAGGGCGATGTCCGCGAGTCGTGGGTCGTTCGAACTAAGTTTTGGTCATGATCTTATGATTGATGGGTCTAGCTTAACGCCTAAGTAAATATGGATGTCGCACGAGTCGTGGGTCCATATTGAAAGATAGGTGATGCAAAAACAATTACTAAGAGTTCTAAAGGTGTTAGAATTGGTAAGTTGTACCTACCTAGGGTTCTTACTTAGAATGCCCGCGAGTCGTGGGTTCGAGGTAAAATGCCTAGGATCTTAGTACCCATTGGGAAACGTGTTCCTCTTAGATCTTTGGGAATTCTAGATCTTTGAAAAACAGTGGGAGCTACATTAGATTAAAGACCTTATCTTTTGTATATCGTTATAATTCAGCATGCTCACTAGTTCTCTGTTTTACCATTTAGGTCGTAGATTCTGTGATTCTCTACGTGTTTTGAAATGGCAACCAAAAACCCTCTTGTATCGATCCTCGAGTCAAACAAGTTGACTGGTCCCAACTATTCTGATTGGCTGAGCAATTTAAAAATCATTTTAGATTCTGAGAAGAGAACTAATGTTCTCTTCGAAGAGGAGCCTAGTCCCGAAGGGGAGGCTCCCACTCGGGCCGAGCGGGACGCGATTCAGAAGTGGAAGGATGATAATCTCCAAGCCCGTTGCCTTATGTTGGCTAACATGTCTCCTGACTTGCAAAGGCAACATGAGGCCATGGAATTTGTTTGGGAGATTTACGACCACTTAGAGGAACTTTACCGCCCTCATGAACGTGTTACAAGGTATAACACTTCAAGGAATTGTTCCACTTGAGAATGAGGGAAGGTTCAAGTGTCCATGAATATGGACTCAAGTTTCTTGCCCTTGCTGAGAAACTTGCTTCCATGGACATGCCACTGAAAGATGAGCTTTCAGTGGATTTGTTGCTAGCTTCGCTCCCACCATCATTCAACCCATTTGTCCTTAACTTCAACATGAATCATGCTGGTGCTACTGTAGCTGAGCTGATTAGTCAGCTTGTGACTGCTGAAAGCACGATCAAGAAGGACAATAAGGTTTTGATGGTGAATGCTCCATCTTCCTCTTCTGGGCCTTCTAAAGGTAAGGGAAAGAAAGCCCAAAAGAAGAAGAAGAAACCCTTTACGCCCACTGGTGGCAATTCGAAGGGGAAGGCCCAAAAGAAGAAGCGTGATCAGAAAGAGGATGTTTGCTTCCATTGTGGCAAAGCGGGACATTGGAGGAGAAACTGCCCAGAGTACAAGGCTACTCTAAAGAAAGGAATCTTTCTCGTTGAAGTAAATCTTTCTATTAATTCTAGTTCTTGGGTACTTGATACCGGTTGTGGAACTCATATCTGTAATGATGTACAGATGCTAAGTGAGGTCCAACAACTCAAGGAAGGAGAATGTGTCTTGAAGATCGGCGATGGCTCAAACGTTGAAGCTCGAGCTTTAGGCACAATTAGATTAGATTTAGGTAGTTTTGAGTTAGTATTAAACAAAGTCCTTTATGTACCGAGCATTATTCGTAATATAATTTCAGTTCCAATATTAGATTGTGAAGGTTATGAAACTTATATTAAGAATGGTAAATACTTTATCAAACGGAACAACTCTTCCGTTCACATCGGTACTCTAAGTAATGGACTTTACCTAACTCAAAATATCAATATTATGAATATACAACGAGAAACAAAGCGTAAGAGAGATGAAAAAGTTTCAGCTCCCTTATGGCACGCTAGATTAGGACACATTTCCAAGAACAGAATTAGCAAGATAAAAACTTTATGATCATTCTCTGAAAATGATCTCAAAGAGTTAACTTCTTGCGAATCCTGTCTCAAAGGAAAAATGTCCAAAGTCCCTTTTAAAGGAACTGTGGAACGTGCCACTAAGGTTTTGGATTTGATCCATACTGATGTTTGTGGACCGCTTAGTGTAAGCACTAGAAGCAATCATCAGTATTTCATAACCTTTACTGATGACTTTAGTCGGTATGGTTATGTATACTTAATGAAGTATAAATCTGAAGCTTTTGAGAAATTCTTAGAATTTCAAAAGGAGGTTGAGAACCAAACTGGTCACAAGATCAAAGCACTTCGATCTGATCGAGGAGGTGAATATCTTAGTGAAGAATTCCTTAATCATCTCAAAGATAATGGGATTATCTCTCAGTGGACTCCTCCGGGAACTCCTCAGCTTAATGGAGTTTCTGAGAGAAGGAATCGAACCCTACTTGATATGGTTCGTTCCATGATGAGTTTCACTGACTTACCACCTTCTTTCTGGGGTTATGCCCTAGAAAGTGCAGCAAAGATTTTGAATCTAGTTCCCTCTAAGTCAGTCCCTAAAACGCCCTATGAAATGTGGCATGGTAAAATCCCTAGTTATTCTTACTTAAGAATTTGGGGTTGTCCTGCTTACGTGAAGAGGACAGTGGGAGATAAGTTAGAATCTCGTTCTAACTTATGCAACTTTGTAGGTTATCCTAAGGAATCCATAGGATACTACTTCTATGATCAATCTGAACAAAAGGTGTTTGTTTCCAGAAATGCTACTTTTCTGGAGGAACCGTTCCTTAAAGAAAAGAAAGGCAAGATCATAGAATTAGAAGAAGTACAAAGTGACCCCACACCACCCACTGGAGAAACGTCCCACTCTGATCAACCACAACCAATCACGAATTTCGATACACACGAAAATCCTCCTCTAAGGCGTTCTGAATGCACTCCTAGACAGCCGGAGAGATGGTATGGATTCTTCCATGAAATCTCTCAAAAGGATAATGATCCTAAAACATATGAGGAGGCACTTTCAGATTCTGACTCTGAACAGTGGATAGAAGCCATGAAATCCGAAATGGATTCCATGAACTCCAACCAAGTTTGGACCTTGGTAGATTTGCCTGATGGGGTCAAACCCATAGGTTGCAAATGGATCTTTAAGAGAAAGCTTGGAGTTGATGGAAGCATTGCAGCCTACAAAGCAAGACTGGTTGCAAAAGGATTCACTCAAAGACCCGGCGTGGACTTTGACGAAACCTTTTCACCAGTTGCAATGCAAAAGTCCATTCGAATCATGCTTGCCATTGCTGCATATTATGACTATGAGATATGGCAAATGGATGTGAAAACTGCCTTTCTCAATGGTGACATTGATAAAGACATTTATGTGGAGCAACCCATAGGTTTCACATTCAGTGGGAGTGAGCAAAAGGTTTGCAAACTCCAAAGATCAATCTATGGATTGAAACAGGCTTCTAGGAATTGGAACATTCGATTTGATGAATCAGTCAAAGCGTTTGGCTTCATGCAAATTTCGAATGAATCATGTGTGTATAGAAAGGAATTGGAGACCTCAGTGCAATTCTTAGTACTTTATGTTGATGACATCCTTCTTATTGGGAATTCGAAGGATGACATGAAAGTAACTAAGTTATGGTTATCGAACCAATTCGAGATGAAAGATCTTGGTGATGCGTCCTATATCCTTGGAATTAAAATCTATAGAGATAGATCTAGAAGGTTAATAGGACTATCACAGTCGATGTACATTGACAAAGTATTGAAGAGATTCAATATGGAGTTAGCAAAGGTTAAGAACCTTCCTATGAGTGTAGGAGCATGTCTTTCAAAGAAGCTGTGTCCTAAGACTAGCCTTGAGAAGGAAAGAATGACTCATACACCTTATGCATCAGCAATAGGTAGCATAATGTATGCAATGTTATGTACTCGACCGGATGTGGCTTATGCACTTAGTGTGACAAGTCGTTTCCAAACTGACCCTGGAGATGGTCACTGGGCTGCCGTGAAGAATATTCTTAAGTACTTGAAAAGTACTAAAGATTTATTCTTAGTTTACGGAGGTCAGAAAGATCTTACTGTCGAAGGATACTGCGATGCAAGCTTTGCATCTGACTTAGATGATTTTAAGTCAATGTCAGGATACATTTTCTGCCTAAACGGCGGAGCAGTGAGTTGGAAGAGTTCCAAGCAAACAACCACTGCAGATTCGACCACTGAGGCCGAATACTTAGCTGCAAATGATGCAGCTAAGGAAGGTGTTTGGATAAGAAACTTCATTCAATAGTTGAATGTTGTTCCTAGCATGAAAGACCCCATTACTTGTTTTGTGACAACACTGGGGCGGTTGCTCAAGCAAGAGAACCAAGATCTCACCAACGGACCAAGCACATTATGAGGAAGTATCACCTAATCCGTGATATTATCAAAAGAGGAGATGTGCTAATTGAGAGGGTCACATCAGCAGAGAACGTGGCAGATCCACTTACTAAACCCCTTAGTCGAGAAGCTTTCCAAGGTCATCTTCAGAAGATGGGACTTAGAGTAGCTTTAGAATGGCTTTGACGGGCAAGTGGGAGATTGTTAGGAATAGTGCCCTAGAAAGCCGATTGTATATCCGCTTTGTGCTTTTCCTTATTGTAATCACAGACAATCTTTGAATGAAATAACGAATTGAGGCAACACTTCTTTATATGCTCTTGTTTGGTATGCGTTTACTTTAGCTGTGCATGTATGAGAACTCCCCTAATCCTGATGACTTTAGGACTCTACCATTTAGGTGAACTGGTTCATGAAACGAGCCCTATATCACATAAGTCATGATTAGTAAAATACTCCAAGCCGATGAGTCCTATAGACAGTGGGAGTGTCAACCTGACTCCTCTAAGGCTTGCTTATGGGATCACGCCCTTAAGAAGGACCACCTTGTTTCATGGAGGTGCAAAGTGTACAGTTGATACGTGCGTGATACATGAGGGTGCTTACTTTAATAAGTAAGTTCACTGAGGTGCCCCGTGTGAGAACATTCCTAAATGGGAAAGGAAGTTTCTATTTCAGGAAATGGAAACTTCCAGATTAGGAAATATCTCACGAGTCATTGATGTGATTAATTGATCCTTAGACTTGAGGTTCCATGTTACTTTATGAGTTAACTCTGTAGTCTTTGGTATAAGCTTTAAAGGGTGTAGCCTTAGACAACTGATTCAAGGCTTATGCTGGGGCTGCACAAGTGATTCATGAAAGTGAATGAGAATCAAGAAAGGACCTACACTTGCATATGCAAGGTGATCTCTTATTGTGTAAGTCATTCATATGCCATATGGAGTCCTTGGCCAAGGCAGTAGATCAAGACATCAAGAAAAGTGTTTCTTGGATTGAGATCAAATGGATATGAAATGCACTTAGCTTTAAGACCGGATTATTAGGGTTCTGATTATTCCTTTGCCCTAGATCTTGGTTGAGAGATAGTAAGTAGGAGGATTGTATCTCACATGAATCAATGACTTAAAGGTTCTGTCGAATCCGAACATTCCAATTCAGCTAGGGGTTAAACACCTGTTGCTAGACTATGGTCGTTTAATCTGTGGACTGATTAATTAATTAGTGAATTAATTAATTAGGGTCACTGCTAATTGAATTGAGAACCTAGAGGGTCACACACAACAACTTGGTTACATGAGTTGAGGCTTGAAAATGATTAAACGAGTTAATCGGGCCAAGAGGGTTCCACACGTGTGAAGTCACACGTGTGGCTCACGTGAGTGACACGTGTCACTGTGACACGTGTCACACACTTGTGTGTATATATATATTAAATAATTAATTAGTTAATTATTTAATAGATTTTGGTTTAATTTTGAATTAAAAAGAAAGTCTAATTTTGGAGAAAATAATCTAGTTAATTAATTACGAATTAATTAATTAGATAAAAATAAGTTATTTATTTTATAATAAATAAAGTATAAAATTATCCAAAAATAGTTTGGATATTTTTAGCTCTCTTAAAAGTTGACTTGAATTAGAATTCAAAGTCAAAGTTGGAAAATACTTGATGATCAAGTAATAGGAGAGAGGGACCAAAATCCTAGCCCATAAAGGACTAGGAATTTCGGCACTCCCCTCCCTATAAATAGGGGAGCTCGAGCTCCTTATGGAGCGAATTGACAATTCTTGGTTCATGTGTTGAACACCTTCCTTTCTCCAAGATTAAATTAAACCCTAGGTTAAGCCTAAACACTAACTAGAGAACTAGCATCCTTACTAGTTAGATTGTGATCAAGTTGGTGGACTTTCTCTAGAGACTTCAAGTTAGAAGTTTGAAGATTCGAGCTTTACCAAGGAGAGGGGATCAAGCCGCGAGAAGAGCGTTCTTGGGTGGCTTGAAACGCCTCAAGAAAGAATAAAAGAAAAGTAAGTTTTCTATCTTTACGAATTTGGTTACACGATTGCGAGTTCAAGGTCCTTTTGTTGGGAAAATTTTTTAAATTTCGCTGCTTTCTGATTCGTGTTTTCCAATAAATGCAAGATCGGCCGGTTCTAACTCACAAAAAGCATGTTTCAAGTGTAAAGAATTTGGACACTTTCAGGCAGATTCTCCGAATCGGAAAATTATCACCCTTGTAGAAGGAGAAATTAATGAAGAACCTTCCGAAATAGTCCCTATCTTTGATAAATTGGAGGAGGAGGAAGATATCACTTATGAAGATCACGATGAATCCTTGGTGATACGTCGTAGCCTCAACACCACGTATGTTGAAGAAGATTCTTGGCTCCGTCATAATATATGCCATACAAGATGCACTTCGCATGGCAAGGTGTGCAATGTTATAATCGATGGAGGAAGTTGTGAAAATGTTGTGGCTACAACAATGGTGGAAAAACTGAATTTGAAGACGAATGATCACCCTCAACCATATCGATTATCTTGGTAACGGAAAGGAAATGAGGTGAAAGTGAATAAAAGATGTCTCGTTCAGTTTTCTATTGGTAACAAGTACAAAGATGAGGTATGGTGTGATGTTGTTCCCATGGATGCCTGTCATTTACTTCTTGGGAGACCATGGCAATATGATCGAAAAGTCATGTATGGTGGCTTTACAAATACCTATTCTTTTACTAAAGATGGAGAAAAGATTACTTTGGGACCATCTAAAATGGAAAGTGTTCCTAAACTTTCCAAAGGAGAAGGAAGCAATCTACTCTCTAAATCTGAAGCAGAAAAAGCCATTTGTGAGTCCGCGGTGGGTTTTGTTTTGATTATTTTTGAAGAAAACAAGAAAAACAGTGTTATTCATGGCAAGTGCAACCAATTCTCCGAGAGTTTCGAGATGTGGTGCCCGATGAGATTCCTTCCGGCCTTCCCCCAATGCGAGAAATTCAACATTGTATTGATTTAGTTCCTGGTGCTTCTCTTCCAAACAAGGCAGCCTATAGAATGAACCCGAAAGAGTATGAAGAGCTACAAAGGTAAGTTGATGATCTTGTGGCTAAAGGTCTGGTGCAAGAAAGTAAGAGTCCCTGTGCTGTCCAGGCACTTCTTGTACCAAAAAAGGATGGTTCTTGGCGAATGTGCATCGATAGTCGAGCGGTAAATGAAATCACTATCAAATACTGCTTTCCTATCCCTCGACTTGATGATCTTCTCGATCAACTCCACGACTTCAAGATTGGTTCTAAAATTGATCTTAGAAGTGGTTATCATCAAATTCGAATGCGGCCTGGAGATAAATGGAAGACGGCTTTCAAAACAAGTGATGGACTTTACGAGTGGTTGGTTATGCCATTTGGTCTTTCTAATGCCCCTTCTACATTTATGCGTTTGATGAATTATATCTACAAACCTTTCATTGGAAAATTTGTGGTTGTCTATTTTGATGATATTCTCATCTATAGTTCCAGCCCCAAAGAGCATTTGAATCACCTTCGGCAAGTGTTTGAGTTATTACGAGAGCAAAAGTTATATCCTAACTTGAAGAAGTGTCATTTCTTTTCAACAAGCCTTGTATTCTTGGGCTATGTTGTCTCATCAGAAGGCATCAAGATGGATGGGGAGAAAATTGAGGCTATTCCAAGTTGGCCAATTCCCAAATCAATTCATGGTATTCGAAGCTTTCACGGTTTAACTTCTTTCTACCGTCGGTTTATCAAGAATTTCAGCACAATTATTGCACCTATCACTGAATCTTTGAAAGGTGGCAATTTCAAATGGACGGAGGAAGCACAAACAAGCTTTGAACTCCTTAAAAAGAAGGTAACAGAGGCTCCAATTTTGCAGCTACCAAATTTCGAAGAAGTTTTTGAAGTTGATTGTGATGCCTCAAATGTTGGAATTGGTGCTGTTTTTAGCCAAGGAGGTAAACCTATTGCTTTCTTTAGTGAAACGTTGAACACCTCTCGGCGTAATTATTCTACATACGATAAAGAATTCTTTGCAATCATTCGTACGTTGGATTATTGGCAACATTATCTATTGCACAAAGAGTTTGTTCTTTTTTCAGATCATGAAGCTTTGAAATACGTAAATACCCAACAAAAACTGAATCCCCATCATGCTAAGTGGGTTTACTATTTACAAGCTTTCAATTTTGTGATCAAACATAAATCTGGTGTTCTCAATCGTGTGGCTGATTCACTTAGTTGGAGATATTCTTTGTTGTCCACTTTACAAGTAAATGTCATTGGCTTTGAGGTGATTAAAGATCTTTACAAGGATGATCCTGATTTTGGAAAAATTTGGGAAAGTTGTAAGACTTCTCCATTCAAACTTTTCTTGATTCAAGATGGTTTTCTTTTTAAGGATAAACTTCTTTGTATTCCTAACTGTTCTTTAAGGCAAGCAATTATTTTGGAAGCTCATAATGGTCGTCTTGCTGGATATTTTGGGAGAGATAAAACTCTTGAACTTGTTCAAGAAAATTTCTATTGGCCTCGAATGGATAGAGATTTCAGGCGATATATTGAAAGGTGCCGAATTTGCCACATTGCTAAAAGTCATGGACAAAATACTAGTTTGTACACTCCATTACCAGTTTCAATGGCCCCTTGCCAAGATGTAAGTATGGATTTCGTGGTTAGGTTGCCCCGCACTCAAAGAAACAAGGATTCTGTAATGGTGGTTGTAGATCGATTTTCAAAAATGGCGCATTTATTCCCTGTACGAACACTTTCGATGCCACAAATGTTGCTGAACTTTATTTTAAAGAAATTGTGAGAATTCATGGTATTCCAAAAACAATCACATCGGATCGGGACTCAAAATTCATGAGTCATTTTTGGCGTACACTTTGGAGAAAACTTGGAACAAAACTCTAATTTAGTTCTTCTCACCATCCGCAAACCGAGGAACAAACTGAGGTTGTGAATAGAACTTTGGGAAATCTTTTGAGAAGTCTTGTTAGTAAAAATATTCATCAATGGGATATGGTTTTGGCACAAGCAGAGTTTGCTTATAATCGGTCTTCTAGCCAAACTACTGGAAAAAGTCCTTTTGAAATTGTTTATGGAGTTAATCCAACAACACCGTTGGATTTGGTTTCTATCCCAACTACTCATCAGTTTAGTAGTGATGGAGATGAGCATGCTAAATACATCAAGAGATTGCATGAACAAGTTCGTCAAGAAATTGTCAAGCACAATGCAAAGTATAAAAAAATTACCGACAAGCATCGGAAGCCATCAACTTTCAAGGAAGGTGACTTGGTTTGGATTCATCTTCGCAAGGAACGTTTTCCTCGTGGTCGTTATGGAAAATTTCAACCTAGGGCTGACGGTCCTTTCAAAGTGCTACAACAAATTGGTGACAATGCTTATAAGATTGAGTTACCCGGTGATTATGGTGTTTCAGTAACTTTTAATGTCGCCGATCTTTCTCCTTACATTGAAGATAATGTTGAGCAAGACTCGAGGTCGAGTCTTTTCCAACCGGGCGAGAATGGCAGCGAAAGGTCAAAAACCATGAAACTAGCATCTTAATTAATAGTTATTCATGTCTTTAAATTTATTGTTTTGTCAAGTCATTTATTTTTTTTGGAATCTAGTATTAATTCATGAATATCTTTTAGAGTCCAGTTCGTATTAATCTCTTTAGATTCATCCTACACTTGGAGGGATATTCCAATATATCTATTTATATGGCTCTTGAGACATTATTGGAGGGCAGAGAATATTTTTTGAAGAGTGAAATATTAATCTGAATGATTCTTGCTCCTAAATTCTTAGTGGATTTTTTGAGTTGTGAGTGTTATAATTTTTCTTTTTTTTTGAGTGTTCCTTGTATTTCCTCCTACCTCTCCAAAATCGCGGTGTCACATTTCCATAAAAGAGCATTTGATTAATCTGCCGAACTATAACAATCTACCAAGCAACTAATTCAAAACATCAATTTGATAGATTATTTAAAGTCATAAAAGACAGATTAGGGGAAACAATTGGTTACAAAAAAATGTCTATTTACAACTGCCACTTCTGATCTTTTTTAACATAAAAATTAATGTCTTCAACAAATGAGGAATTTGCACTTCTTACAAGGGCGTTAAACTTTAGATATGGAACAGATCACATGAATGATGAATCACTTATCTCGAAAAACACTAATGAATAAATTAATAACAAAATGAAGAAGATGAAAACAAAAAAGAACCGGAGCAAACATTGTGAAGACCGTATCTAACACAAATATCATGAACCACGATATAATTATAATAAAACCCATGGTAATACCTTGGAAAACTACGGTCCACGTGCATAAGAAGTATGTAATCTACATAAAAACACCATTTTCTGTTTTCATATCTCAGAAAAAGCCATGAAATTTCAGCAATCGGCTTAGATCCTATTCTCATTTTTAACCAGGAAAAATACAGGAAAAAAATAATAAGAAAAGAGAAAAGAAGAGAATACTCTGAAAGACAATCAATCCACATTAATCACCACAATACATATGAACATTTGCATTCCTCGACCAGCATCAATAGATAATAATTGGTTGTCACCTGTGGGCAGTGATCAGGGTTTCTATGAACCTCAATCCATCGAACCTTGGAGCATATTTCTTCTTCACCGCAGAGGCTCTTATGGAATTCACAGTCTTGCCCTTTAAACAAAAAGTAAGATGAAACACCAATGTTACTACAACTGCATGACAATTGAACCCAAACTACATGAATAAATCAAGTAAGTTACACAGATCCAACGAAACACACCCAAACAACAGAATTTAACATCTAGTTACAATTTCTATTGGATTTGAGCAAATTCTTCACATCAACCAAAAAAAAGAAAAAAGAAAAAGAACAGATAAAAAAAAGAAAATTAGTGAATTAAAGACCAAAGCAATACCCTTTTGGCATAGGAGGTGAGAGCAACGGTGAACGCGGCCATCACCGACGCAACCAGAAAGCAAGTGGCCTTCATCTCTACGCCGTCAGATCAGACGAATCCCGAAGAATAATCTCCACCTGTGTTTTAATGGTGCTTCAAAATCAATGGAGGAAACCCGAAGAACAAACGTCGCCGGATCTCGAACTCGACTACCCTCTTTGGTTTTTGCCTTTCTATCACGCGGTTGTTTCGCCACGTTTTTTTCGGTTTTTATAACCACAGGAATTTAATTCCCACGCTACCCAAATTTAATTATGTTTTAAAGTTTTCTCTTTTATATAATTAATTTATTGTGTATTTGTATTGGTTATTTATGGCCACGTAGACCCAACTTCCCAGTAGCCAATAGCCACTAATGCTTTGAGTGTAGGCTACACCATCCAGCTCATGACATGAGCATCCTTTGATGTTTTTTTTGGTGGAATCGTGAGCATCCTTTGATGTTAATATGTTGGTAATTGAACAACTAAGGCCCTTTAGATTCTTTGTCTGGCTGTAGCATTTTTTTAAGCATTTATAATACAGTAAACTTTAAATTCTTTATCTAGATAAATTCATTTTTTTAAACATTTATAATTGATGAGTCGCTAGAATGCGTAAGTTTGATTTGTTATCGAGTGATTTTTTTTCTAAACGATTATCGAGTGAGTTTTATATACTTTTGAAATAGTTTTATTTATTATTGGTACCCGATTATGATATTTTATCATTCTGCAAAAATTTAGCAGCGTAAATAGCAAAAATATGAGGAAGAAATGAGTTTTATGCAAATTTTTGGAAAATAAAGTTAATGTTCAGACATGAATATCTGTATTGCAACATGAGTTAGAACAAAAACTACAAGGTGATATCATGTTCGAACATAATAATTTATATTTTCGAACATGGAACGTGTTGAGAGAGAATCCCAGGGTCTTAGCAGTATAAGGGATATATTTAGGCGACTTTTGAGAAGTCTTGAATTGAGAAAATACACCGTTGACAGATTCACTAAGAATTCATTCGGAATCCGTGAAGATTGGACATCAACATCTAAAAGTTCAAAATCGAAGATTCTATTTGTAAAGTTTTTTCTTTCTTTTAATTTTTCCTGATTTCGCATTCTGAATCTTTTGTATTTTCAGTTCAAGTCGTCATGAATTAAGTTACGTTTTTAGGATTATAGAAAAAACATTAGATTCATTTGAATTAGTTATTGACTTTTGAATAGTATGAAATTTACTTGTTTCTTATATTGTGTGTCATTTTTCGATTTTAGTTGCTTAGCTACCAATTATGTCATAATTCTAACTCTTAATGAACCTCGGGAAAGATAAGTAAGAAAAGGTTAGACATATAAGAATTTATGTTTTAGTTACTTGCAGGATTAAATAATTTGATTTGTGATTAGAATAGGATATACTTAATTACTTTAGGCAAATTAATTCGAACTTGAACTTAATTCTTTCTTGTTTATTATTCACTCACGTAGGAGTATGGGGTTGCAATAGCAAGAATAGGGAGAACACTAGTAGAAAACTGTCAACTAGCAACAGATAATAGTAATGGAGATAGTAACGAACAATAAATTTAAGGAAAAAATTGTGGCAACGAAAATTCTATTGTTAAATTTGTTGTTAAATATGGGGACAAAATAGCAACACACCTTTTGTTGCTAAAATAAAATATTAAAAAAAATTGAAAATGAAATATATAGCAATAGAAATTTCGTTGCTATTCTAATTAAAATATAATAAAAATTAAACGTATAATATAAATTATTTAGCAAAGAAAAATCAGTTCCTAAAAATAATTTTATTGAAAGATAATAAATTATTTACTATAAAAATCCATTATTAAAATTAATAATAATAATAAATAAATAAATTATATACTATTTAGTAATGAAAAATCAATTGCTTTTCTGGTTAAAATTCAATAAAAATAAATATTAATATAAATTGATTAGCAACTAAAAATACGTTGCTAAAAATAATTATATTAAAATATTAATAAAGGATTTACTAATTTTGATGTGGCCCAAATATAATTTGACCATGTTATTGTCCTATACCCATTAAATGCACGGCGCGAGGATCCTCAATCGACCACGAGGGCGTCACAGATTTTTCGGACGTACAGGTAAATCGTAACGAGAGTGCTAAGTGCACAATTAATTTATTTAATTATACGATTATATTTTTATTAGATTAATTATGTGATTATTTGAATTATATGAATTTTTGAATGTTTATGCTCTTTACCTTTGAAACTTAACCTGTATATGCCCGAATGTGAATCTGATTTTTGTGATAATTTGCTATGCATGAAATATATGATTTACGAATGTATGTATATGCTCGTTTCTTGTTTTTGAGTTTGTTTGATATGGTTCTTAAACCGTTTTGTTTGTTAAGGGACTCGAGGGCCTAACACGTTTTAGCGCACCTTGGGTTCCGCAAGGCATAACTTGAGGTCGAAAATTTGGATTTGAATTCGGGAAGTATCGTTTTACTCACAAAGAAAATTAGCAGCTAAAGAATCTATCTTTATATTTTTCTAAGCCCGTTTAAACCCCCGAAATTTGTCCGAACTGAGCCTCAAACGTGTGACTGCCACCTTTTACGTTTTAACCATAACCTTTTCATCTTTTGACCAAATCACCCCAATTTTGGACCCACAACTCCTACAAAAATATCCTATCACCCTAAAACATTCTCATTTCATCCAGTTGATGAAAAAGGGGAGAATAATTGTTGCAAACCGAGACCAATAAGAAAGGAAGAAGAACACTATTGACTTTACAACTTTTGAGCTCAATTCACCTCCATTTCTTCTCCAATTCGAAAGATAAGTTCATAATCTTGTTCTCCATCTTCTTTTGATTCTTTGGAGCTATGATTTGTATATCTTCATCCATGTTTGCCCATGCTATGATCATATGTATGAATAGTTATGTTAAATCTATTTTTTTGGAAGAGTTCATGCCATCCTTGCTTTATGATTCGAATTGAAGCTTGTTTTGTGCTCTTTATGACTCCATTAATGACCTTGTAACCTGAACTTTGGTGGTAGTTGATTGTAGTAGGATTCACCATTAATGCATCAAGCTTTTATGAACTTAAAACTTGGATATATTCGGACCATACCTTCTTGAGTTGTTGCTTGCGTTTTTCTTTGGTTTATGGCCTGAATTTAGATTGTTTATTGTTGGTTTTCTTGCTCTCTTGCTGCTGCTTCTTCCCTTACCTTCCCTCCCCTGTTTTAGCTTCGTTTGGTTGTGTTTTCTGGGCCTGGGTTGTAGTGGCGCAGGCGCAATCGCGCAAGGAAGGAACCTTATCGCGGCCACGACGCACCAACAGATTCGGTTCTGTCTTCACGTTGCGCACGCGCCTGCTTTTCTCTCTTTTTGTGTCATGCCCGCGAGTGTCCTGTAGCAGGCTGTCTACAGCAGCGTTCTGGCCACGATGTATTCTTGCACTGATGCGACGGCCTTGCAGTTCCGTTCCTGCTCGAGCGGCGCAGCCGCGACACTTTCTGTAGTGGCCACGACTCTCTGTTGCTTTTTTAGCCTCATTTTCTTATCTTTTCATGCTTCGTTTGATCATAATTGTTCCTTATATGTTTAATGCATGATGTTAACTTATTATATTGCATGTTATGGCCTTCAGTATATTCGAACGTTTAGATGTATATATGCAATGTGTAATTCTCATGCAACTCCATACACTTCGTTTCATGTTAGGTTGTTCATTCCTTGATTTAACTATAACCTTTTCATCTCTTGACCAAATCACCCTAGTTTTGGACCCACATACTTCTGATAAAATATCCTATCACCCTAAACCCTTCCCATTTTATCCACTTGAAGAAAAAGAGGAGAATAGTTGTTACAAACCTAGACCAAAAAGAAAGGAAGAAGGATACTATTCACTTTGCAACTTTTGAGCTCAATACACCTCCATTTCTACTCCAATTCGAAAGTTAAGTTCATAATCTTTTTCTCCATCTTCTTGTGATTCTTTTGAGCTATGATTTGTGCATCTTCATCCATGTTTGGCAATGCTATGAATATATGTATGAGTAGTTAGGATAAATGTATTTTTTTGGAAGAGTTCATGCCATCCTCGCTTTATGATTCGGATTGAAGCTTGTTTTGTGCTCTTTATGACTCCATTAATGACCTTATAACCTGAACTTTGGTGGTAGTTGAGTGTAGTAGGATTCACCATTAATGCATCAAGCTTTTATGAACTTAAAACTTGGATATATTCGAACCATACCTTCTTGAGTTGTTGTCTGCATTTTACTTAGGTTTATGGCTTGAATTTGGAGTGTTTCTTGTTGGTTTTCTTGCTCTCTTGCCGCTGCTTCTTCCCTTACCTTCCGTCCCCTATTTAGCTTCGTTTGCCTGCATTTTCTGGGCCTGGGTTGCAGTGGCGCAGCCGTGATCGCGCAAGGAAGGAAACTTGTCGCCGCCCCGACGCACCAGCAGATTAGGTTATCTCTTCATGTCCTGCCCGCGCCTGCTTTGATCTCTTTTCATTTCACGCCCGCGAGGATCCTCCAACAGGCTGTCTACAGCAGCGTTGCAGCTGCAACGCTTTCCTGGGCTATTAGGACGGCCTTGCAGTTCCGTTCCTGCCGCGCGGCGCGGCCATGACACTTTCAGTCGCGGCCTTGACTCCCAGTTGCTTTTTCAGCCTTGTTTTCTTGTCTTTTCATGCTTTGTTTGATCTAATTATTCTTAAATGTTTAATGCATGATGTTAACTTATTATATTGCATGTTATGGCCTTTAATATATTCGAACGTATGATGTGGTTTAGACAGATATATGCAATGTGTAATTCTCATACAACTCCATGCACTTCGTTTCATGTTACATTGTTCATTCCTTGATCTAATTGCTTCGTTTATGATTCATAATCTTTTCTAACTCGTTGTATAATGTGTTATGACTTCGTTATAAATTTATAATGTGAATTCGATGAAAATATGCGATCTATGTCATGATATGGATTGAAATGGCTTGTTATGAACTACGTGCATTTCCATGTCATTCCATATGCATCATTTACATTCATATACATTTGTTGAGCGTCTATTTGGTGAATGTTGAGTCTAAGTCATCTCTTGTTACTTAATTTGTTCAGAGGTTCATTCCAAGGGTGACGAGGTGGTCCCGTAGGCGTTTATTGCTTCCTTTTTGTTCTCGTTACATCTCGAAGGTGAGGTTTTGTTTCTTTTAACTATCTTGACCTAAAACCCTACGTGTTTTGAAGCTCACATGTGAAATATATATACTATATGATAGATACGTGCTTGATACGTAGTTTGAGGGCTTGTCCTGCTTGTTAAAGACTTTGAAAATGTTTTTATACGTATATAAGCTAAGTTTTGCTTTGTTTTTGAAAAGATTTTGGTACGTTTGAACTTGTAGCGAGAAATGGTCTTGAAAGATAGACTAGTTGTACATGATCTTGTTCTTGACTTGCTTGGGCCCCGGGAATATGGGTAAGGAGCAACCGGGACGGCCATGGGGTCGCCGGACTCACCTCCTGTGCATATTTCCGTTTGAGAGAATTCACCCAACCTTGCGAGATTGAGGGGAAGGTGGGTTTTCTTGAACTGGTGGCGATCATCGTCGAAGAAGCGGGTAGGAGTAATTAGCCCCCGTCTCAGCACGTACTTGATCTGGGAACTGCGGGGATTCGTCTCTCTTTTCAAGCTTGGTGGGACTTGTTCTTGTTTTGATTTTGTACATGTCTCGACTTGAGGAGCTTGGAGGAAACTCGTACTCACTGAGTTGCTTGTCGTGTCTTGAATCTATGAAACGGGAATGGATTCTTAAATACAAAAAATTGGTTTATTTGGCCTTCAGCCTTTATCTTTTACTATTGATTTTGTTACGTGCTTTGCTCTATATGTATACGAGTGTGTGTGTTAGCCCCCTCACCAGTCTCTAGGATTGACCCTCATTGTCTCTAATTTTTTTCCCCCTTGTTCTTTAAGTTGCAGGTACAGGAGTGGTTCGAGTTAGGTGGCAGTCTTTCTTTTGAATCTTTGGGGTTGTGTAGCTCAAGTTTCATGCATTTCTTTAGCTTAGTTTGCACTCTTAAGCTTTTGCACTTATGTATATGATTACGTTTCGCTATGGAGAGTATTTGTTATGAATTAGTTTGGCCGGAGTGGCATGTTATGTATAATTGATTTAAGTGACACTAGTGTATCAAATATATGCATATCTGCTTGTATGGATCCTGTTGCTTCTGCACTTGCTTTGATGTTATTGTGCGCTCTGTATTAGGGTCTAGACCGCCTAGCTTAGGGTTTTGATTTTGTTTGTCTCCTGTTTGCTATGGCTTGGTGCGTGTGCGGAGTCCTTGTTTTGTTACACGTGTTGGGCTATAGTGGGGGATGTGGTGCCCGCCGCTCGGGTGCTACATGCTCGATCCACCATTGCTGCAACATGAGAATAATGGAATAAATGCTAGGTGTCCCTCGAATCTAAGAAGCATGATATCATCTTGAGGGCCCTGCCCCTCGTAACAACTTCAGTACCTTCTGACACTGCATACATGACTGTGTCCCTACTACGGATGGTTTTCCTCAGACTTTCCCTCATTGGACCACACATCTAGGGCAACATCTCTGTACATGCATAGCCATTCCAAGCTATTGTTATGCAACTCATATATTCTCTTTAACTCACTTAAATCTTCATATACGGTTTACTGACTTGAGCATCGGAGAGCTAAAACTCGGCATCCTCCCATATTCCCTAGTTTGGCCTTCTAACTATTTTGTGTTTAACTAGCAAGAAGAACCCAGATCACCCTCAAACGATATAATCTTCATCCACTCGAGCGCCCTTCTCTTTCCTCTTTCCCATATTTTACAAATACTGAATGATATTGTAGTGATTCCCAATCAAGCATAATCATTTTTGCTCCGTCTATGGGAAACACTTTAGATCCTTTTTCTTTTCGCACTGCAGGAAGTAGATCAAGAACGAGTCCCATCATGGTAATGTTAATCAAGTCCGGAGTCACTAGCAAAGAAGGTGATCCCACTAAAAATAACGTTGGGGAGACTCAACCTCCTGAGGATCCGAGTGGGAAGGGGAAGGGTGTGCTTCAGGATCCCTCATTACAACAAAATATATATTATAGGACACTCCTTTTAGGATATATTTTTTTTTAAAATGTCTCAAAAATTAATTTATTGGGACACTTACAAAATTAAGAATATTTATTTGATATTGGCACTTAAAAATTCCTCTAATTAATTTACTTAGTTTTCTAAATTATTGAGTCTCTCTAATCACGATATCCACTAGGATACTACATTATTTTTTTTCTCTCTCTCTTTCTTAAGCTTTTTTTTCTTAGAGTTCTTATTTATTTTCTTTCGTCATGACAATAAAAAAAAATTATTTCTTCTACTTCATACGCGACAAAGAAGATTCACACTATTTTACTCTAACGTTAGTTAAGATGTCACTTTTGTTTGTTGTTATTTCAGCATTTAATTTGTATTTTACGTGTTTTCCCTTTGATTTTTATTTTGGTTTTACTTATTATGTAGGTCTTGTTTTCTATTTACAAATAGTTAATGATATACCCATTTTGTGTTGCTTTTATTGATAGTTAAATGAAGATAAAAGGCCTTTCTAGAGAACATTTGTTAATCATTTCAAAAAAAAAAAAAAAAAGAGAGGGAGAATATTTGTTAATTAAGTATGCTCCATGAGCTTCTAGTTTGATATAGGTGTTATACTTGTTAAACTTGTATATTGTCTAAACTCATTTGTTAATGAGAGAATCTTTGTATAATTTTTTTGTTGCAGTTTATTGCAGAAAACCAAAAGGATTTTTATTTTTATTTTGCTTTTACTCATTATGTAGATCTTGTTTATAGGTGTTATACTTGTATATTGTCTAAACTCATTTGTTAATGAGAGAATCTTTGTGTAAGTTTTTGTTGCATTTTATTGACGAAAACTAAAAGGAGGATATCCCCCACAATTGACAAGAAAATGTAATTTTTTTGGTTTTTTAACACACGCACACCAAAGTGGGATTCGAACCCACCACCTTGCCTTGGAGAATGAACCCATTAGCCACTTGGACCAACCCTGTTGACTGACAAGAAAAGGAAATTTATTGAAAGTGTTTTCATAAATATTTTTCAATGAATTTTATTGACCCTGTTTTATTTAATTTGACTATCATATTCTTTAATTCTTTTTGTTTTACATAGGAATAAGCCTTTACATTCACTAGAAAAGAGGTTAGTAGTGTATTGCTTTTGAGATATGATGACAAATTACATTGATGAATTATCTTATATCATGTCGAGAAGTCAGATTTTAGAAAGGGACAGTTTCAAAAAACTCCCATTAGTTAGGAGATTTTTACTTTACTCCCCGAAAATTTATACTACATAATAGGATATAAGTACTGCATTAGAACATTCTAGTACTACATTATGTGAAAATTATACAACATGTTTTGAGAGTGGTGAAAATTTATACAACATAATAGGATATAAATACTGCATTATATCATGTTTGTGCTACACGAGGGGAGTAAAATAAAAATTTGATGGCCAATTGGGGAGTTAAGTAAAAATATGATGCTCAAATGGGGATTTATCTAACATTACCCGTTTTAATAGAAATTGAATTTGTGATATTAGGAAGTTGGAATAAATTGTTTTATATACATATTAATCTTGGAATTAAAGACATTTTTAATATAAATTTATTGGTATTTTTTTTAGTTTTATTAAAGAATTCATTTTTTAATTCCAGTATACTATAGTTTAGATATAAATAATAAGGTATAATTATTTTCATCGCATGTTACGAGTGATGGAATCAAAAAATAACTAAAAATGTCATTTGTCTAAAGATATAAAAATAATAACAATAACATATAATTTGAAATGGTGTAAATTTAAATATATACACAAGTGTCCCGAGATTAATTACTCACTAATTCTCGAATTTTGTATAGGGACACTTCTTTATGTCCTATAAATGCACTAAAAGGACAAATATAACTATCTCAATAAAAGAGTTATTGAGGCATTTTAAGTATTCCAAAATTTCATGCGACACCAATACATGTAACACTTATATTAAGTGTCCCAAAAATTAAAAGTGCCTCAATATGTACCATATAAGGACACTCACTTGTGTCCTAATAACCATTTTTTGTTGTAGTTCCTTAATCGTGGGTGGAACAGGTGGATCCGGGTCCAATATCCCCCAGATCAACGTTAACTCCACAGTGGGCGTAGCTTGAGGGTAGCAAGGAATGGTAATGTCGCCGCCAGGTTATGTCATCATGCAACCTGGGGTCATGCCTGTCGTCCTACCATACCTTGTCGGCCATATTCAGCTGCCCATCACTGTCCCCAAAGTGATCAATGGCGTGGAGATGCGAAGCCTAACCCCCCTTCAACTGCAAGCGGTTTACACCTAGTGCAATTACAAGGTAAAATTTCTCTTTTCTTAATTTTTATAAATTTATAAATAAAGGTACATATAAAATAATTCCATGTTTGATTAATTAAAAATAATTTTATACAAAATTATAATAAATTAGAATAATTTTTATATTAATATAATACTTAAATCATATTATAATAACTATAAATGTGTCAAAATATTTTAAGGGTAAATTAGTAACTTCATAAAAGTTAAAAGTGATTATCCACTTTTGTTTTCACTTATTATTTTTCTGCTTATCATTTTTTTCCAAACACTCGTTGCTTTTACAAATAAAATATTATAGAGAATAATTGTAAAATAAATATTTTAAATAAAATGTTTTATTTTTTAATGATATATATTTTTTATTAGTAGTTAAAATTTTAAGATAATTTGAAATTAAATATTTTAAATAAAATATTTTATTTTTTAATAATATATATTTTTAATTAGTAGTTAAAATTTTAAGATAATTTGAAATTAAATATTTTAAATAAAATATTTTATTTTTTAATAATATATTTTTTATTAGTAGTTAAAATAATTTGACTCCACTATCTCACAATCCTGGTGTCGCCCCTGATTAATTACACATCCAATTCGTTTAACATCCGATCCAGTTGATGGGTCTGCTTTCAGATGTCCAAACTCCAACACTTTAGAATTTGTTTATGTGGTGAATCAGGGGATGAAAGCTCGGGCAAATATCACCGGAAATGGTGGGCTCAACCTGCTAGGACAAAGACCAAGAAAAGAAAGGTCAGAAGGACAAGCTGGGGGATCTAGGGGTGATACCCAGTTTGGCTCTCCGACGCTCAAGTCAGTTGATGAACTAAAGAAGATGACGAAAAATGCAGAGCTTAAGTTATGGAAGCTTACTTACAGTGGGAGAGATGAAGTCTCTTATTTTTAATTGAGGGTCAGGGACCTTTTGGTAATTATCACCGTGTGGTCCTAGCCTAGTGTGGCCCTAACACGTGGCGTGATGAGGTGAAACCTAGGAGGAATCTCCTGCAAAAGCTGAGGAAAAGTTGGTGGCGGGCAACAGTGGCAGGTGCGCGGGTGTGTACTGCGTGTCAGAGAGCTATTTTGGGGTTGGTGGCGAGGGCGAGACGCATGCTCGTATTTATCATGAGCCTTAGAGGCTCACAGATCTGAGGGAAACCTGGGCAAGGGCTGTGAGGCGAGGGGACTTTTGCTCCTCTTGTTTGTCTGTCCAAGTGGGAATGTTCCTCCGAGGGGAGTACACGCTTGGGAATTAACCGCTGGAAAATTGGGGTACATTTGGGAGTGGGGGTGACGCTCGTCTGAAGGCAACTGTTATGGGGCCTGAGCGTCACGTGTCCCGTGGTGATGACGCCACGTGTCTAAACGTGGGCCAAGCGTATTTTCACCTCATCATTTTACCCCCCAATTTTGTAGTCCTCAGTGATGAGGGCTGTAGAATTCAAATCCTTTTAAATCTCGAGGGTGAGCCTTGGCGGGGGAACTTCATGCTGAAATATTCCATTCTGAAATCGCATTTAATGTGATCACTTCATACTGCCTGCTTGAAACGTCCAGCATTAAATGCTAATGAGGAAACGGAGCGTGTTTCTCTGATGGCGTGCGACGGTTCTCCAAAGTGGGCAGTTACCAAGGCGGGAATGATTGAAACTTTTGAATTAATTGCCCAAATCCCACCAACTTCTGCCCCTATAAATAGGGAAATGATTCATTTCTCCTACTTCTTTACGCGATGCTCTCAAGCATTCACATATTTGCAGATGTCTTCTTGGTATTATTTAGAGAACTTCCGGAAAAAAGTCTCAATCCTTCCAAGAACTCTAGGTATTTTTCTGAGTTTCCTCTAACTTTTCCTTGCTAACCCCTAGAATAAGTAGGTTTTAATCTTTGAATCTCCTCCATCACCGAAAATTTCTACTTCTTCTCCCAAATTCTTAAAAGCCATGTCTGGAGATCATGTTGAAGAGTTCGTCCGAGAACTTTGAAGAAATGGCAAGCCAGAATTCATCCCCTCATGATCCAACTCCCCACCATGAAACATTGTTCAAAATTTCCGGGGAGGCAAGGGATGAAGAACTAGATGCGGTGGTTTTTGCCATGGTGGAGAGAAATCCAGAGGGCGTAGATCATCTGTTTGAGGAAATGGACCTGGTGTTGGAGGCGGAGAGACAGAGGGTGACGTTGCCCTTGACAGAAAGTGCCACTCATCCCTACCGTCACACTGAAACAGTGGCCATCCTAGCCCCTGTTCAAGAAGATGAGGGGGCTGGCCCTCCGAAGATCCTCCCAAAAACCGCAGAAAGAAAGGGAAGAAATCTAAGAAAACCGCCGAGGGTGAGGTCTCGGGCATGCAGGCCACCAAGAGGACACCAGATGAGACCCCAGCAATATAACTATGGGGGATTTGGTTTCAATGAGGGCCCCCCGTTACTGGGACGAGCGCTACACGTACAGAATCCCAGCACCGCATGAGAGAGCTAACAATCCCTCTCCTGGGGAAATGGCAGTTTATATAGATGTGGTCGAAGCGGGAGGGTTGAGATTCCCCTTTTTTGTTCCATTTGCAAGTATTCTAAACCTCTTAAACCTTATCCCCACTCAGATTGTCCCCAATGGCATTGCCCTCATCAATGCCTTTGTTATTTTGATGAAATGTACCGGAAATCAGCCGTCAATCCATAATTTCGATAGCCTTTTCCAAGTGGCTCGCTCGCAACGCTTATCTCCCATGGCGGGTTTTTACTACATCCAGGCCAAATCCAATTTGATATTGATACATGCCTTCATCCTCCTGCGA
The DNA here is from genome assembly GCA_037501455.1 of Lantana camara. Taxonomy (NCBI): domain Eukaryota; kingdom Viridiplantae; phylum Streptophyta; class Magnoliopsida; order Lamiales; family Verbenaceae; genus Lantana; species Lantana camara. The sequence continues at coordinate 70,813,377 of CM074860.1, forward strand.
AACTGACTGGAAGGAGAAGTTTTTCTTCGTAAGGGCTCCTGATGGTGAGGATTTTGGGGTTCCCCGAGAGTGGGTTGATCATGGGGATAGGTCCCTCGTGAAACCTCACATGGATGTTGGGAATAATGCCCTAGAAAGCTGTTATGCTTTGGGACTTTCCCTATATCACAGACAATCTTTGAATAATATACGAATGATTATAATTACAGGTGAACACTTTTTATGTGCCAATACGTGTTTTGTGTGTTTCCATTACGTGTGCATGTCTAGAACTCCCCTAATCCGATGACGCCGTTAAGAACTTTGTCATTATGGGTATGACACATGAAACAAGTTCTTAACTCCATAGGCGAGGATTAGAAACTTCTCCAAGTCAGTGAGGCCGACAGACAGTGGGAGTGTTGACTTTGCCTCTGTTGAGACTTGCTTGTGTAGTTGTGCCCTTAAGAAGGGTCATCTTGTTTCATGAGGTGCAAAGTGCATAAGTTGATGTGTATACAATACATAAGGGTGCTTGTTGTAAGAACAAGTTCACTGAGAGTGCCCCGCGTGAGAAGATTCCTAAATGGGAAAGGAAGTTTCCTGAAACTTCCAGATTAGGAAATATCTCACATGTTAATGACGTGAGGAATTAACCCTTAGACTTGAGATTCCACATTGTCTCATATGAGCTAACTCTGTAATCTTTGATATAGGCTCAAAAGGGTGTTTCCGTATAGACACCTGAACCACGGCCTATGTTGGGATTGCACAAGTGGCATATGAGAATTGTTGGAATCAATAAAGGACCTACACTTGCTGTAGGCAAGATTATCTCTTATTACACAAGTCATTCATGATTCCATCGTAAAAAAAAATCCTTGCGCAAGGTAGTTAGATCAAGGCATCAAGAAAATGGGGTTTTCTTGGATTGACATCAAATGGAATATGAAGGGAACTTTGTTTTAAGATTAAGGTTAGTAGGGCTCTCTATATTCCCATGCCCTAGATCTTAATCGAGAGATAGGAAGGTAGGAGGATCGTATCCCACATGATGTCATTGACTGAAAGGTTCTTTCGAATATACATTCACATTTCGGGTAGGGGTCACACACTTGTTGCTAGACGATGGTCATGTGATCTGTGAGGCAATTAATTAATAAAGTGTATTAATTAATTAGGCTCACTGCTAACTGAAATTGAACCGAGAGGGTCACACACAAATACCGGGTTTAGAGGGTATTATGGAAAGATCAAATAGTTGATCGAAACGAGACCAGAGTGTAAAGTACACGTGTGGATATCGAGAGCAATGTTTGGACATGTCGTTCCAATTAAGGAATTGGACCATGTGTTAATTAATTATTAAGTCCAAATATAATTAATTGGTGAATTAATTGTAAAACCCTGAATATAATTAATTGGAGAATTAATTATATGGCCAAAATAAATTAATTGGAGAATTAATTTTAACCCGTTAGAATTATTGAATTAATTCTAAAGTCCTTGATGGAATTAATTGGAGAATTAATTCTAAGTATTTATTTATTTGCTTGTTCTAATTTGATTAGAATAAAGAAATAAATAAATATCTTCTATTTTATATTATTCTAATAAAGTATTAATTCTAATATGATTAGAATAAATATTATTAGGATAAGATATTTAATTATTTCTAGAATAATTAAATATTCCTAATTAGTTAGGAACTCTCTTTTTAGAAGAATAGATATCTTATTTTAGATATGATATTATTTACTTGGAGAGAAAGAAAGAATAGGAGACAAGTCAAATTTGGAATCCGATTCCTACTTAAGCTAGTAGGGTTTCAAACCCCATTTATATAAAGGGCTAGGGGCTCGATTTTTTAGCCTTACACGCAATTAAGAGAATCACGTCCAACCTTCATGGAATTTTGGCGATAATGCTCTTGCTCTCTTTTCTCATTTCTAGTTTCTTTAATACGCATGTTATAATACTAGCATACTCACTAACATGATTTGAATCTAGGTTGGTGTGGATTAATACTCTAGAGGATTTCTACTTTGGAATCTCGAAGAAAGAATCAAGAAACGGGGATATTCATGCCGCTTGAAGAACGTTTGAGGGAGGCTCAAAACGTTTCAAGAAAGCTTTAATTGTTGTAAGTTTCTTGATATCCCAACGTTACGATACGAACATTGCAAGTTTTAGATCTACTTTGTGGAAAATTTTTTAAACTTCCGCTGTGTTAACTCTACTGTTTTCCAACAAGTGGTATCAGATCCACATTCCAACGTTCGTATTGTATCTTTACTTCTTTTGGAATTTTGATGAAAATTCTTGAATTTGGATATATGTTATGTATTCTTGGTTTTTGTTTGAAGTACGAAATTACCGGATCAAAACTGTTTCTTGAAAAATTTTACGAAAATTGTTTACCAAATAAATATGGCTTTAAGTTGTTTGGATCTGATTTATTTTGAACTGTTTTAATTCGAAACTGAATTGTTGGAATTTCTGAAATTATGAAATGAAAAACGGAATGAGTACATAGCCACGCGCAACCGCGCGTGGCCTAGCGCATATCGCGCCTGGGGCCGTGAAAATTGCCCCCTCTTATACACACTTGGGCAGGCGACAGTGCCGGGCACGCGCCCAGGCTGCCTAGCACAACCGCCCGCTACGTTCCGCCAGACCAACCTAGGAGACCTTACTCGCGGCGCGAGGGCCAGTGCGCAAGGCGTGCATGCGTGCAGGGCTTTGACGAGCGGCTTACGCGGTCAGACGCGCGCTTACGGGAGCTTCCGCCGGGCAGTTATGGAAACCCTCGTGGGCTATGAGCACGGTGCTGCCTGCTCTCGCGGGCATTGTGCGAGCGCTTGCGGGCGGCGGCCGCTCGCCCGGCCTTGGCGATCCGAAGCCGTAATTTCGTTTCGTGTTTTGGTTTCATAAAATCACTATTTTGTAAAATCTGATTTTATTTTAAAATTTGATTTTAATTTTATAAAATTATTTATTTGAAGTAATTATAAAATTAGGGATTTTATGAATTAAAGTCAAGTTCTAATTTTTCGAGAAAATTAATAATGTCACTTTGAATGATATTTTGACAAAAATTTAATTTTTGGAATTAATTGAGTTTTGTCATGATCCGAATTTCGTGTTTTGAATAAATTATTGAATAGTGAACTATATTCAAATTACTTAAGTTATTGTAACTTGAAGTCAAGGGAATTTTAAATTTAGTTGGGAAATTTAAATTTCAAGCGGATTATGCTAGTGTAGTTGATCATGTGTTAGTCTTGTGAATGTTTTAAATTCTGCCCATGGATGATTTCAATTGGGGTTGGAGCCCTACTTATGTGCGTACTATTATGTGTTTATTATGTGGCTTTCCTTATTACTGTTTTTGGGCCGGGGTATGCCCCGTGTACTTGTCTATGGTCAATATGAAGATTGAGCCATATTACTTTATGTTAAGAGAGTAGAACTTAGGAAGTGAGGATGTTTGTCTTCATTTTGGAGACAAGCACCCAAGGAGCAAGAGGGATCCACAAGGAACACGTGAAGAACGGTGGCCATAAGAGAAGACCCCTCAAAATGTTTAGGAGGGTTTCTATTAATGTAATAGATAGGGTTTTCTATTAAATTCTGTACCCCTATGTGATATGAACTGTCTTATGTGGCATGAATGTTAAAACTAGCAATTATGGAGTGGCTCCCATAATTGTACATAAGATAGGATACCCATGATCATCTCATAATTAGTATCATGCTAGGACATGTTATCGACTAATTGCTTCTGTGATGCATTTTATGTGAAACTCCATTAAACAAGACAATTAAAAATGGATAACTGTACATGTTGGTGAGGTCAAGACCGGACAACTCTCCGGTTAATTCGAAAATTCCTAATTAAATATTGAGCAATTTTCGAATAAATAGGTATTCTATTACGGTAATAAAATTCCTAGCATTCCATCAATAGGATTTAAAAGTTAGTAGGTAAGCTAATTGCTGTCTCACGAGTCCTGGGGCAATTAGTGTAGCCTATTAAATCTTAGTTTCTTGATTGATCACCTTAGGTGATTAATATTTTCTTGATCATTTTAGAATGGGCGATGTCTCACGAGTTGTGGGTCGTTCCGGACTAAGTTTGATTGAGATCTTATGATTGATGGGTCCTGCTCAACACTGAAGTAGATATGGATGTCTCACGAGTCGTGGGTCCATGATTGAAAGATCGGTGATGCAAAAATATTACCAGGAATTCCATGGAGATGGAATTGGCAATTTAGTACCTACCTACAGATTCTTAGACCTTTGGATGTCTCACGAGTCGTGGGTCCAAAACTAAGAATGCTTGGGATCCTAGTACCTACTGAGAAAATAAGTTTCTTCTAAGGTCGTTTGGGATTTATAGAACTTCTAAAAACAGTGGGAGCCACATATGACAAAAGACCTAATCCTATGTGTCACGTTATTATTCAATATGCCCACATTTTTTCTGCTTAGCATTTAGGTTGTAGTTCTGTGATTGTCTACAAGTTGAAATGGGACCCATTAGTATCCATCCTTGAGTCAATAAGTTGACTAAAGTCCTAACCACTCTGATTGGCTTCGAATCTTAAAATCCGTTTTAGCTTCCAAAGGAGAAAATTGTTCTCTAAAAGCCGAACTTTTCACACATTGTGAAAATTCGACCTAGGATTTTGGAAAGCAATTGAAAAGTGAAAGGAAATTCTCCGAACACTTAAGAGCAATTGTATTGTACTCCCTCATAAATGTGTTACAAAGTACAACACATTATAGGAACACTTAAGAGCAGTTGTACTCTCTTGCGAGCATGTTATAAGGTATAACACATCGAAGGAATGGTTAAATCTATATGAAGGAATACACGTGCAACGTGGGCTAAAAGTCCTCACTGAGGAGGACCTTGCAGCTATGCAGTACACTAAGAAACGAGTTCTTCGTCCACTGATTGCTTGAATTGCTTACATCATCATTCTTAACCCTTTTTGCTCAATCTTAGATGATGCCATTGTAGCATAGTTGATCAAATTAGTTGATAACTTAATAGAGCATCCTTATGAAGGACTAAAAGGTAGTAATGATTAGTTATTCTTCTAAACCTAATAAGGTAAAGGCATCTAGGAAAAAGAAGAAGAATCCCTTAAAACCCGATGGACGGGTGAGAGAAGGGAAAACCTAAAAGAGAGATCAGATTTTTTCTTCCATAGTGGCAAACTAGGGCCTTGGAAAGGAACTGTAAAGAGTAGAAGGATACTCCATATATCTCTCGTTGTGGTAATTCCGATAGGATCCGAATTCACTAGTCTTGAGTCAATTTTGCATAAACTGTTGTGCAAAACTCAAAGCATTGATGTTTTGAACATACAACGAGACAACATAAACAAGTAAGATGACGAAGTTTCAGATAACTTTGGAACGTCCTAAATGGGATTAGCAAGTTAATCATCTTAGGATCATTTTATGAAAATGAACTCAAAGACTTAACTTCCTAAGAATCCTATTTAGAGGGAAACGTTCCCGAAGCCTCGTTTACGAGAAACGAGAAATACTTCCAAAGTGTGTGTAGATCTCGATCCATACTAATGATCTTGATTTGCTTAATGTAAGCACTAGACTAAATAGTTAGTTTAATCATTATGAATGTGAGTACTAACAGTAGTACGAATCTGAAACTTTTGTGAAATTATTAAGAATTTCAAAATAAGGAAGGTTAGGAACCTTCGTAGTTATAAGACATAGGCAGCTCGATTGGATCGAGATAGCAGATATCTCAGTGACTAACTCCTTAGTCATCTAAGAGATAATAGGATTATCCCTCAGTAAGCTCATTCAAGAATAACTTGGTATTTTTGAATGAAGGAACATAACCCTATAGGATATGGTTTGTTCCTTGTTGAGATTTACTGACTTATCTATATTCTGAACTTATACTTCAGAATACGCAGCTAGGATTTTGAATCTTACAAATTCCAAATCAGTCCCTTAAATGCACTATGAATTGTGGCTTTCAAAAACTCCCTAATAATTCTTAGAATTTTGGGTTTGTCTTCTTAATTGAAGAGGACAGTGGGAGTCTTCCTAAGTGAAGAAGACAGTGGGAGATAAACTTGAAACAAGTTCAAGTTTACATGAACAATATATATTGTTACTTTTGCAGATCTTTGGAACAAATGTTGTTTGTACTAAAGAATGTATCTCTCTTGAGTCTTCTTAATTGAAGGAGAAATTGAGAGATAAGATTGAAACTAGTTCAAGTCTATGCAAACAATATAGAATATTGTTTCTACGATTCTTTTGAACAAATGTTGTTTGTTTTTAAAGAATATACATTTCTTAAGGAATTGCTCCTAAGATAGAAGAAAGGTAAGCCCAATACTTCAAAAGGTTTGAGGACATAACCCACGCCACAAATAAGAAGAGATAAATCGATCTGATAAAACTTAGCCAATTTTAAGGAGATAGTACACGAGTGAACTCTCGTCCCTCGATGCATTCAGAACGTATTCCTAGATAGCCTGTAAGATAATATGGTTTTCACCATGAAATCTTCTAAAGTGGATACTGATCCATTTATCCTGTCGGGAGGCATTGCCAGAATTGGAATCTGGGCAGTGAAAACTAACTATGAAATCTGAAATGGATTCCATAAAATCAAACTAAGTTTGGACCTTAGTTGATCTACTTGATAGGATCAAGCTTGTCTTATCAATATGAGATTGATGGAGACATAAATATGGAACATCCATGGATTTCACATTTAGTGGGAGTAAGCAAAAGGTTTGCAGACTCAAATTGGTCAATTTACGAAATTGGATCAGGCTTCTAGGAATTAGACCATTCAAATTAGTGAAATAGTCAATGTTGTTTGACTTTATATATTAAATTCGAGTAAGCGTGTACAAGAAAGTGTTAGAGACTAAAAGTTCAACTTTTGGTACTTTATAAAGATGACATCCTTCTCATTGGGAATGCGAAGGATGACATAAAAGTTACTAGAGCCTGGTTAGGAACCATTTTGAGATGAAAGATCTTAGTGATAGATCCTACATTCTCGAGACAAATATCTGTGGAGATAGATCTAAGAGAATAATTGGATTGTCACAGTCGAGGTACATAAACCTTGTACTAAATTGGTTTAGTATGGAAGGTACCTGCAGAATTTCCAATGGACAATGGAACATCTCTTTTGAAAAGGATGTGTCCTAAAATAACTATGAGAAAGTTAGAACGTCCAAAACCCTTTTAGGGAAAAGGGTGCATAATGTATACAAAATTATGTACTTGACGAGATATGGCTACCACATAGTGTGGTGGGCCTATTCTAAATGTAACCTTAGAGAAGGTCACTGGATTGCTGTAAAAATACCCTCTAAGTACATTAGAAGAAATGAGGATATGTTTTAAGAGTCCAGCGAGATCTTGTCACTAAAGGATTGTTTGATGTAATCATTGCATCAAAACATAGATAATCATTAATCTATTAGAGGATACACAATCTGCCTAGATGGCAGAACAGGGCTTTGGAAAGAGTTCCAATCGAGAGGCACTATAGATTCGATTATAAGGTTGAATACTTAGTCGTATTGAATACCAGTAAGTTACGTGTTTGGGTAAGAAACTCCATCTAACGGGTAGATGTAGTTCCTAGCATGAAACAACACCATTATCGTATTGTATGATAAAATGGATAGTTTCTCGAGTAAGAGAACTGAGACCTCACCAAGGGACCAGACGCTTGATTATGAATCACGTAAATAAGGAAATCGTGTTTCCTTAATGACTTGCAAATTAGAAACATTCACATCAGTAGAGAATATAGCAGATCCAATTTGGAAACGCCGAAAGTCAATAAGGCTCTAAAGGTACATCTTGGGAAGATGGGACCTAGAATGGACCAGAAAAGCTTTTACGGGCAAGTGGGAGAATGTTGGGAATAGTGCCCTAGAAAGCTGTTATGCTTTGGGACTTTCCCTATATCACAGACAATCTTTGAATAATATACGAATGATTATAATCACAGGCGAACACTTCTTATGTGCCAATACGTGTTTTGTGTGTTTCCATTACGTGTGCATGTCTAGAACTCCCCTAATCCGATGAGGTCGTTAAGAACTTTGTCATTATGGGAATGACACATGAAACAAGTTCTCAACTCCATAGGCGAGGATTAGAAACTTCTCCAAGTCAATGAGGCCGACAGACAGTGGGAGTGTCAACTTTGCCTATGTTGAGACTTGCTTGTGTAGTTTTGTCCTTAAGAAGGGTCATCCTGTTTCATGAGGTGTAAAGTGTATAAGTTGATGCGTACACAATACATAAGGGTGCTTGTTGTAAGAACAAGTTCACTGAGAGTGCCCCGCGTGAGAAGATTTCTAAATGGGAAAGGAAGTTTCATGGAACTTCCAGATTAGGAAATATCTCACATGTTAATGACGTGAGGAATCAATCCTTAGACTTGAGATTCCACATTGTCTGAGCTAACTCTGTAATCTTTGATATAGGCTCAAAAGGGTGTCTCCGTACAGACACCTGAACCACGGCCTATGTTGGGATTGCACAAGTGGCATATGAGAATTGTTGGAATCAATAAAGGACCTACACTTGCTGTAGGCAAGATGATCTCTTATTACACAAGTCATTCATGATTCCATCCTAAAAAAAAAAATCCTTGCACAAGGTGGTTAGATCAAGACATCAAGAAAATGGGGTTTTCTTGGATTGAGATCAAATAGAATATGAAGGGAACTTTGTTTTAAGATTAAGGTTAGTAGGGCTCTCTATATTCCCATGCCCTAGATCTTAATCGAGAGATAGGAAGGTAGGAGGATCGTATCCCACATGATGTCATTGACTGAAAGGTTCTTTCGAATATACATTCACATTTCGGGTAGGGGTCACACACCTGTTGCTAGACTATGGTCGTGTGATCTGTGAGGTAATTAATTAATAAAGTGCATTAATTAATTAGGCTCACTGCTAACTGAAATTGCACCTAGAGGGTCACACACAAATATCCGGTTCAGAGTGTATTATGGAAAGATCAAATAGTTGATCGAAACGAGACCACAGTGTAAAGTACACGTGTGGATATCGAGAGCAATGTTTGGACGTTTGGTTCCAATTAAGGAATTGGACCATGTGTTAATTAATTGGTGAATTAATTATTAAGTCCAAATATAATTAATTGGTAAATTAATTATAAAACCCTGAATATAATTAATTGGAGAATTAATTATGTAGCCAAAATAAAATTAATTGAAGAATTAATTTTAACCCCTTAGAATTAATTATTGAATTAATTTTAAAGTCCTTGATGGAATTAATTGGAGAATTAATTCTAAGTATTTATTTATTTGCTTGTTCTAATTTGATTAGAATAAAGAAGTAAATAAATATCTTCTATTTTATATTATTCTAATAAAGTATTAATTCTAATATGATTAGAATAAATATTATTAGATAAGATATTTAATTATTGCTAGAATAATTAAATATTCCTAATTAGTTAGGAACTCTCTTTCTAAAAGAATAGATATCTTATTTTAGATAAGATATTATTTACTTGGAGAGAAAGAAAGAATAGGAGACAAGTCAAAGTAGGAATCCGATTCCTACTTAAGCTAGTAGGGTTTCGAACTCCCTCTATATAAAGGGCTAGGGGCTCGGATTTTGAGCCTTACACGTGATTAAGAGAATCATATCCAATCTTCATGGAATTTTGGGGATAATTCTCTTGCTCTCTTTTCTCGTTTCTAGTTTCTTTAATACACATGTTATAGTACTAGCATACTCACTAACATGATTTGAATCTAGGTTGGTGTGGATTAATACTCTAGAGGATTTCTACTTTGGAATCTTGAAGGAAGAATCAAGAAATGGGGATATTCATGCCGCTTGAAGAACGTTTGAGGGAGGCTCAAAACCTTTCAAGAAAGCTTCAATTGTTGTAAGTTTCTTGATATCCTAACGTTATGATACGAACATTGCAAGTTTTAGATCTACTTTGTGGAAAAAATTTTAAACTTCCGCTGCGTTAACTCTGTTGTTTTCCTACATTGGAGCCCTCATTTCCCTTGTCTTGGGCACAACAACTTGCAAACACTCTAAGGAACATGCGCTGGCTTATCAGGACCAAAGAGCTGATGGATGATGAAGAGGTCTTGTTTCTTTGTGGGGTAATGAATGACCCCGAAATGATTAGAAATCCGCCCCGTCCGAAGTTTGGAGAGAGATGGTTAGATTCTAGGGAACTAACTTTAGATAGGATTGCTGACTTAATTCTTGTATTTTGTTGAGTTTGCAAGGATGAGTTGACCCTCGTTCTCTTCTTTTTTAGGTGCAAGTATACTAATGGTGAGGAGAACAAGAATGAGGAATGTCACCAATCTTCTGAACGCTCGCCAGCCGCAACAACAAAAGCAGCCCCAAAATCAGCAACAACCGCCCCAGAGTCAACAAGGGCAAAATCAGGGCCCAGGATCAGGCCGTGGAGACGCTCGAGGAGGCCACTAAGGGGCCAGTTCTAGTTCAGCCGACCGAGGCCGAGGGGAAAACCGGGCGGTCACACCTGAAACCTACATAGTCCCGAGGGGAGGAGTTACCCTCCAAGACAACCAACAACGACCGCGCACGAGCGTGGTAATAAGAGAGCCTCAAGGGGGTCAAGCTCAGCTCGGAGGAGTTACCCCTTATTCCTTTCAAAAGTCTATTTATACTTCTAAAAAATGCTAAGTGTTGGAATTTCTCCTTTGCAAAATGCAGTAGGTGCTCCCAAGGGTCAGAAACCTCCAACGGCGAGCGACTGTGTACTCCGAGCGCAAAGTCAAGTACGAAAAGATAGCGCGCTCAGTTTACCCGGCTCAGCTTCAAGAGGAGATGGATGTTCTGAAGGCTCGCCTAGAATCCCTCGAGACCGAACATGCTAAGGTCAAGAAAGAGCTTGAGAAGTCCGAGGCATCACGGAAGAAGCATCGGGCGGAAGTGACAAGGCTCACTGACGCTAGCAAGAAGTTGGCTAGGGATGTAAACGGGCGGGTTGAAAAGTTCAATGCGGCTGAGCAATAGTTCACTGAGGCCACCAAGAAGGCTTGCGATGAGGAATTTAACAGGGTGCTTCCCAAGCGTATCGCGAAAGCCAACAAAGAAGCCCTTGTTAAATTTTGCAACTCCAAGGCATTTGGCTTCGCCTCTAACCTCCAAAATGCCTTCAACTTGGTGGTCGAGCAACTCATCCATCTAGGCTTAGCGGATGCCTCTTCCCGAGGGCACACAGACACGGGTCTCCGTTTGATGAGCGCTGTTTGATTCCTGAGGAGGGCGAGGAGAACCCGAGGCCAATCTGACTGAGTCGGAGTATAATGATTTGGTCACGGGAAAATTGCAAAAATGGTATACCATCTGCACCCATTTACCAGGATTGGTACACCAACTATTTCGGTGACAAATCTACCCCATATCTCCCAAAATCGCGTAAAATAATGTACTTTTTCACCGGAAATCCGAAAACCCGCCGGAAACCCGACCTGGAGTCCAACGTGGCATGATTTTTTCTGATGTGGCAATACCACTATGGCCACGTCAAATACCATTGTACAATATGTTAATTTTATGCATTTAATTAAAGCACAAAAAGCCAAATAATATTACTAATAAATTTTGATTTAAAATTAATTTGACAAAGTAAGAAATACTTATATATATATATATATATATAAATATATATATATATATAATATTACATTTATTGTAAGAAATACATAAAATAATAAATTTTATAATATCTAATTATTTTCACTTACAATTGATCACAAGCTAGGGAAACATCAAAATTAAAAACGGTAAATCAAGGATTATGAACTCAGGGCAAAAATTTAAAGCTTCAATTGATTAGGCATGAGATTCAATGAGACTGAAATTTAAAGTCAAACCCAACCCAACCCGAGTCTTGATCAAATCCAGAATGAAGAAACTCGTCGAAATCACAAACACAAACTAATTAAACACCAAGTAGATCTTCAACTTCTGCTCAAACACACCCCAGGAAACTACGCTAAACACACAGCCAAATCCAAACTAATGCAGCCACCAAGCGACAAAGATGTGTGTGTGAGAGAATAGGTCTCCATTCTCTTTTGGGTATTTTTTGGGATTCATTTTGTTATTTTGGATTCTGGTTTTTTTTTTTTAGAAAATGAAGGCGACTCAAAATACAGAGGAATTTATCTGGGATTCGATGAGGAGCCAATCCGGGGTGCCTATTGCAGTGGCAGCGACGCAAGGGAAAGCCCTATCTCGGCTGATGGTGTGGTTGATTCTATTTGTTTCAGCTACTTATGTGGTGTACACATTGAAGCTGATTTCCTCTTCCAATGCCTCTTGCGACGAAGATGTTTTCGCTAAGCGAGATAAAACCATCCATGTAATGCCCCAGTTTTCAAATTATGTATTTCATGATATTTGTGAATTATATTACTAAGTGTTTACATGAAATTTTATCAATTTGTAATTTTTGGCATGATTCATATTCATTTGATTAACGCTATTTAATTTCCATGATTTGAATACTTGCAATTTTGATTTAAATTTTAACTTCGTGAATTCAATTACGTGAGTGCGTATTTAATTCTCCGAACATGATTTAAGTGATTTAGCATAATATGTATATATATATTCAACTCCATTTCATCATATTCTTTGAGACCTATATATATATATATATATATAATTATCTCACATACATGCCAAGTTGACGCATCTCTAACTTGTAAATTCCTAAGAGGCAAGGGTTTATGTGCAAATAAGCTTTAATGCCAAGACTTTTCATCCCACTTTAATTATATACAATGCATACATATGCACATATGTATATATATATATATATATATATATATATATATATATTGACTCATTTAATTATATACATACACATATACATACCTAATTGCATGACTTATATAGCTTAGGGACTTAAGTGCAAATTGTGCCTTGCCATCCCATTTCTTGGAAGACTTTATAATATATCATATACATTCCATCTCTCACATATTTCATTCATCAATTTCATCCAATATTCACACACACTCACACACACTTTCATCGATCAAAATACCAAGGAAGAAGGAAGAAGATTTAATCATTTCAAGCTTGATTTCAAGGGAGGAATTTGCATGTGATGCCCCGTATTCTCGAAGGGCGTCCTGACAATATTAACAAGTAAGTCCCTACACTTGTGTGTGTTTAATTTAAGAGTTCTTGAATTATGTGCTTTAATGTAAATCCAATTTAATATGTGATCATTCAAATTTTTCTAAGATTAATTGTCAACTTGATTAATTACGAGCATATTTAACCCTAACTGTCTAATTTGATTTAATTCAAATTTATTCCATGAAATAATTGTCAAGTTGATTTTAAATCCATCATGTTACTTAACTTGTTTAATTTCGGTTTACTTGAATTCCTTGAGATTAATTATCAATCATATGTTTACGAAGTGTCGTTAAATTGTACGAAAGGTTTCTAAAATTAAATTGAATTAAACTCTAATTGGTAAATCTCTATTTCATTTTAATTTATAAAATTAATTCGGAGCTTGAATGTTTATTCGTAACTTTACCAATTTTATTTACGATTATTTGTACGCGCTATTACTCTTTGCTACGCGATAAGGATACCCGGTTCTATATAGCTTGTGCACAAGACACATTTCTGCCAATCTCCTTTCTCTCTCTCTCCTCTACCACTCTCTCTCCCGCGGGTCACTGTGCACGGCTTCGGTTACGAGCCCATAACTCGATCGTTTCTCGACGTAATTTAACAAACGAATAATCCATTTCGATTATCTCGGCGAGACGTACGCAAGAGCACCAATTTCACAGCCTAACGACGAACGGTGGTGGAGTTATGGCCGGATATCAGTAGCAGCAGTGGAGCTGTCAGACCGCCGCCACTTCGCCGGCCTTCGCGGTGGTTTCCGGCAATCCCCTCGATGCACGCGCCACATACCCAGAAAGTAGACGTCCCGGCACACCTCTTGAAGTTGACGGCACGGCCATCGGAGCAGAGACGGAGCCGCACGCGCCGCCTGAAGCTCGCGGCGGCGGCGCGGGTTACTGTAGCGGCGCGATTCCTTCGCTTCCGGCGGTGGTTTTCGACGGGCTTGATGGTTTCCAAGGTTTTTCGACCCCCTGAGTTCATGTCCGGCATCAATTTTACCAGATCTTGGCCGTAGGTGGTGGTTCCGGCGACGTGGGCGGCGGTAGAAACTTCGGCGGCCAACGGGGGCTTTTCCGGCCATCTTTTGGTCTCGGGCTCTTCACGAAATTTGTTCGGAACGACAAGAACTAGTGGCCTGTGATCACGCGACTCCTGATTCGGTGGTTTAGCGACGGATCGCGGTGGCATAGTGGCGGTGCAACGGTGGCGCTAGCTCCGAGGATTTTTCCGGCGAGCTACCTTAGGGCTTTCGAAGAGCTCGTCATGGGTAAGACAACGCCTCTTTCGGATCGCATTTTGGTTCACCGGTTTGGAAGTAATTTGAGTTTGAAGATTTAGGGTTTTCGTGTTCTTAGATTTCAGATCTAGGACAATCGGTTTGGAATTTCCAGAAATTGATCGAGGATTCGGAACGGGCACGAAGACTTCAATCAGGACTGATTTTTTGGGATTTTTCCGGCGACCTTCTACGGCGGCCCGACGGCGGTCCGGCCAAATTCCGGCAGCTACAGTGGTGGCGTTCCGGCGGCGTTTGGTCAGAATGTTCGTCTCGTTGTGGTGAGTTCAACGCCACTTTCCATTCGTTAATCGGACACTCGATCTATTTATTACGAATTATTTTGCATAATTGTGATTATTTGAATTAATTGTTTTAAGTGCAAATAAATTGGTTATTGTTGGTTTGTTGATCGAGATGTATTCCAATCATATATGAAAACATATATTGAATGGATTGTGATATGTATGACTGTTTCGATTTACAATTTGAATCCGATGTGATGAATTTATACTATGTGTTTAGATATGAAGGGGTGTTAGTGTAATATTTAGAAACTAATCTTTTATGTGACTAAATGAACTTGAATGATATTTTAGGAGAACGAACATGTTGTGATTTCTCTTTATGAATTTGGGACGTTCTCAATGTTATGTTTGTTGTAAATTGTGTTTCCAATATAAAATCGAGATAAATGAAAGATGCTTGAACAACTTGAGACTTGATGCATGATAGGAGTTAGAATTGTAATATTTTGATTTACTCTCACTACTCAAAGATGGTATATTATGAATTATGGTGAATTGATAATTGTCATGCTTGTAAGTGATTAATTCCTAGTTGAATAATTGTATAAACACTTAAATGAACAATTATGCTTAGCAATCGACTAAGGGGATGTAAGTGTAATATTTATGAAACTATGAATATGACTTGAGCTTGTGTACCAAACATGTTGTGAAGTTGTAAGGTATGATCTTAAGTGAATTAAATGCACTCTTTATTTGTATCAAGCATGCCATCTACCTACAACAACTTTGTATGTTTATATGATCAAGTTGCTCTTACTTATGCACTTTATAACTCGACATGAACTTGATGCTTAATTCTAATATTATAATTGAACCCTGTGGCATTGGATGATTTAATATGCATTTTTGTGAATACATTGACTTCCTAAATTGATCTTGCATCTTTGGATATGGAATTACGTGTTGGTTGCTTGTAAATATGATCTTGTTGAGCATAGATATGCCTTGAATGACCACGACACCTTATCCAAGCACAACATGAACACTTATGCATAACCACAATCATGTTGAGCAACGCCGTGCGTCTTGTTTGGTTCATATAGAGTCTAAGTCTGGGCTTCTGTATGTCTTGTCACAGAGTTTGGTGGTGCCGGTGGGCCCGAGGTTTAGAGTGTTTGGCCCTTCACACTCTCAGACTCTACTTTCACGAGGTGAGGTTTAGGATTTTGTATAGTTATGCGACCTATGGCCTTAATATGCTGATTTCAACCCTTGCATGCGAGTATATCTATTATAAATACGTATGTGTTGGATATGATATGTTTATGACCTTGTGAATCAGCTCTGTTTTGGAAAATTAGATATGAAAGCATATGTAAGTTGTTTCAAAAAGTTATGTTATGTTTCTGTAGCGAGTTGGCCATGAAATATTGGCATCTGTATGTATGTATGTATGTGGATCCGAGGAGCTATGGGTAAGGAGCCCCCGGGACGGTTAGGGCCGTCGGGGATATACCTGTGCATAGTTCCATTTGAGATATCATCGCGCAACTCAGGGAGATAGGGGAGGCGTGATATCTTGAGCCTTCGGTGTACAGCCGGGGAGGACTCTTGTAGGTTCGCTACCCCTTGAGGGTATGTCTATTATGGATGGTTTGGGGGCGGTACATCTCCTCCATCATTGGTGTGACGATTGGATTGATTTGGTATTTTTGTTTTGATATGTTCTGAGGAGTAAAGGTTGGAAGCTCGTACTCGCCGAGTATGTGATCTGTTCTGTCTGGGAATCATGAATCGAGATAGAGTTTCTGAAATGTTTTCTAAATCTTATATAACTATCTTTTGGGTACTTTTGGAAATGTTTTGGTATGCAACACCTATCTCCGGTTCATGAGTCCACCCTTCTGATATGTGCTATGCTCTATATATATACAGTGGGTGTGCGTCAGCCCCCTCACTCAGCCAGTTGACTGACACCTCATTTTATCTTTTAGTTGCAGGTTTCTTTTGGCTTAAGCTAGGCGGATGTGAGTCTTCTGGGTCACACTTGTCGGTTTAGTTGGTGCTAAGATGCATTTGTCACATACTCTATTTATGTTATGTATTCTTATTTCGCTTTTGGAGATTATGTTTTATGCTCTACTTAGACTTAAACCCGTGTGGGGCTAGTATGCTAGCATTTGGATGTAATTAGCTATTCTGCTGATACTTATGTTGGTTTATTACGTTGCGATGATTTGATATTCGGGACTAGGTATCTATACTAGTTGAACCAGTCACTTATTTTGTACGTTAATTTAATTGCTTCCACTATCTGATGATAATTGATTTAAATTGCTTCCGCGCTCTGAGTCTGTCGAGTTAGATCCGCCTAGCCTAGTGTGTGAGTTGGTCTCCCGTTCGCTTTGATTCGGATTCGGGCATGGACTTTCCATTTCGTGCCCAGGTCTGGGTCTTAGTGCGGGGGATGTGGCATCCTCCTTTTAGGGTGTTACATTGCATAAGTTGAAGCATCATCATCATCACTTCATTTCATCCCTTCTTACTTGCATCCAAGGTAGATATGGAGATTCGATTTAATTCTTCAAGCCATGAGTTAAGTAGAGTTTGAGAATTATGATATGTTTTCTTGTTTATTTGTGATTAGAAGCATGATTACGATATTTAGACTTGGAAACTTGCATGAATTTTTGATGAATATCAAGATTGGATGATACGAAATTATATGGGATTTTGTTGATGAATTCTTGTTGATCTATGCATTTTTCCCTGGATTAAATGTTGCTTAATTCATATATATGATCATATACATGTTATATGTTAGTTTGGGGTTGAATTCTAGCATTGGTTTGGTGTGAAAGTGGCTTGGGAGCCATTTTTCCCCTATTTCCCCTGTTTTTCCAAAGCTTTTTCTGCTGCTAGACTTGAGGTCGCGCCCGCGGCCGTTTCGTAACCATTTTTGGTCGCGGCCACTCCAGAACTGGCCATTTTTCCTTCGCGGCCGCGACTACTTTTCATTACAATTGTTTCATGGCCGTGACACCCTCATCCGAGCTCCGATTGACCTGATTTTTAAACCAACGGAAACCTCTTGAAGTGTAAAATGCTCTCCAATTGGAATCCCTTAAATATATTTTCGCATTTGTGAGATATGATCAATTCTTTTTGGTGTCGCCACTTCACCTGAGAACTGCTTTCATCCAACTTCGGGTCCATGCCATTTTCACCTCGTTTTGAACCAGAAAATGAGCCATATATCACCGAAAAGGTATTTGTGTCTAGTTGCATACAAAATAAGCAAAACTCAATTCCAACTTCTATAACACAAGATATTCCAATTTTCCTACAGCGTGTACATTTTCGAATATTGTCGGGTTTTGCCCAACTTCACCAAAACCTCTCTTCTTGCTTTCCTTTCACTCTCTTGGCTCTCATATATGAATTATATGATATACATGCTTGGCTAATTGATAATTATGCCCTATGTGACACTTCTTGGTACTTAATTTCTCAAACATGATTGTGTGACTTCATGCTCTATATAAATTGAACTTGAAATAATTGAATGATATGTATACATGATTCCTTGAGATTAATTTCACCTTTTCATACATGCTAAGTGTCACTTGATTGCTAGTTTTATTTATTTACATGAGCATGGCCATGAGTCATACTTGGTCTCATATTGAGTCTCGTCTCACGAGTTCCCGTTATTTCCTTTCTTATCCAGTTTTTCTCCACGGCGGGGATCATTGATCATATGGGCACTTTCTTGTATCCTTGTTTTGTTTCGTTGCTCGTCAGGTGAGATTTAATTTCTAGATATATAGAGCCCTTATAACCTTATGTGATCTTTCGGCCAAAATGTATCAATATATCTATAATTTTCCAAAACCTTATTGATTTTCAATTGAGTTACCGAATTATACCGATTGATTGATTGATTGTACCGATTGATTCATTGATTGTTTTGGTGAGTATATTGTTCACTGTGGGCCCAAGGGTTAGTGTATGAGCCAACCGGGAAAGCACGGGCTGACGGGCAACTCTGTACTCCCTTCACATTGTTGGGATGACCCCTGAATCCAATAGGAGATTAGTGGAGGAAGGAGTTCCGGGAATAGGGACTCATGAACCTTATGCCCAGATTGATTGGGTGGGGGAGGGGGGGCTTGCAATCCCACCATCACCCAGAGGAAGAAGGGGTTATTGAAATTACTAATTATACACTGTAATTGATTGCTTGATCACCTAATCATTGAATAATTGAATTACTGTACACAGTCGGAGAAAGGTTGGAGATTTGCCCACTTAAATCGGCGAACAACCGAACCCTTGGGGTCTTACCCGAGATTATAGCTTGCATGGTAACTGCGCTTATATTTATAAACCCCTCACTCAGTCTTTCATAGACTGACACCTCGCATTTTCAGGTTTGCAGGGTACATGCTAGGCGGGATTGAGTCGGTCTTTCTTTTAGGGTTTAGCGCAGTTCATGTAATTGTTATTGCATATGTATATATCGTTGCATTATGCTTATGGTTACTATGGTACTTATATATATATTTTTTGACTTGATCTTGGAACTTATGAGATTGTTATGGAATCTTGACATGGTATATTTGGAGTTGATGTAAATGAGTTGGAATGATGATAATGAAATGAATGTATGTATTTTATGCTTCCGTTTATGGTTTATGCATGTTGGTATTTACTTAAGGGTTAGTCCCGCCTAGCTAGAGTGTCGTTTTTTTTATTGTCACCCGTTCGCTATAGGCTTGATTTATGTATGGGTGCTCTTTCCATATGTGGATTGAACTATAGTGCGGGGGATGTGGCTACCTAGCATTCCGGGTGCTACAATCCATCTCCTCGCAACGCCTCATACGGAGGGCTTCTTGCTCTTCTCCAGATCTTGTGAGGGGAAGGGAATCGGGAGGAAAAGAAGGAATAGAGAAGAGAATGGAAGAAGGAAGATGGTAGTAAAAGAGGGGAAGGGAATCGGAAGGAAAAGAGGGCGTCTTGCTCTTCTCCAGATTTCTAGATCTTCTCCAGATCTTGCTCTTCTTGCTTTAAATTTTGATTTTATTTTCTTTTTTGAGTTTTATTATATTTTATATTTTATTTTTGATTTAATATGTATCTATATATATGTATATTAGTTAATAATTTAATATGTATCTATATATATATATATATATAACGAAAAAAAAAAAAAAAAACAAAGCCACATTATTTGATCAAAGTCAAAAACAAATATCAAGTTAAATTATATATTAATAATATAACATATAAATATATTTATATTATAATTACATTAAAAATAATGTATAATATTTTTGAATTTATATATTTCTTTATTTATTAACATAATATTCAAAAAATTTAATTTACATACTATAATAATATAGTGAAATAATATTTTTTAAATGTAAAAGATTAATAATCAAAATTAAAATTATATAAAATTTCTTATTTTGTAAATTAAATTCTTTACTAAAATATATAAATATATATGTGTGTGTAAACAAGTCAGCTGCTTTGTGGCAAAAATAACTTATGTGGCACACATGTAACAGCCACGCGGGAGTTAATGCCACGTCGAACGCGGTTTTACAAAACTTGGACTGGTTTCCGGCGATTTTTATGTTTTTCGGCGAACAAGTGCATTATTTTGCGTGATTTTGGGAGATATGGGGTAGATTTATCATCGGAATAGTTGGTGTACCAATCCTGCCGAATGGGTGCAGATGGTATACGATTTTTGCAATTTTCCCATGTGGTCACCCTCTTGCAAGATGATTTTGGGGCCCATTACTGAAGGGAACAACGAGGGGGCTATTGATGTTGTATCTGCCTCTGAGGGCCATCTTGCCAACGCCACCCAAGCACCGGTGATTGAGAGTACTCCCGCTCCCACAGATGAGGTCTCCGTGCCCCCAAATGCTCCTGCTTCCAACGCTCAAGCTTCTCAAGTCCAAGAGCCCGCCCCCCCAAGTGCAAAGTGAAGTGGTGGACTTGGAGGATGGCCCAGCCCAGAACGCATGAACTGCTTCCCTTCTGGAAACCCTTGAAAATCTCTTCCCTTAGGTTTTAGCAATATTTTCTTGTTTTCCGTGAACTTTCGAGGGAAAAGTATACCCTCTTGTTTTGTAATTTGAGCGTGAGCTCCTACTTTCTGCAATTTCAAATGAATGAACGTTCCCTTTCTTGCAATGTTTCTTTTACGCATTTTACTTTGCATTTGTTTCATCAGACCCTTGCAATAAGAGTTAAGTAAAAAGCTAAGTAAACATGGTATACTGAACTTGTAAAATTATGCCAAGTCTTTTAACAAACGAGAGGGGCATGTTTCGAGGGCGCCCTGGTTAAGACTTGTGAAACCTTGTCAATGTTTTCTGTAAGTATTATCTTTAGCGAATGCGAGGGTCCCGATTCAAGGTACCCCGGTTCAGATATAAAATCTGCTTTTAAAAATTTCATGAACATTGGACTCGAGGGGTCCGCTTGTGCCCCTGGTCATCTTAAGATCTTAAGAATTTGTAATAAGCACGAGGGAACTTATTTTAAAGATTCCCTGATTACTTGAGGATTTTTCTCAAGAATTTGTAAAGCACGTGAGGGGCTCTCATTTGAGGGTTCCCTGGATACTTAATGAATTATCTTGCAAGTCCTGAGAAAACACGAGGGGCCCTTTTCGAGGGCTCCCTAGCTAACATTTGGCGTTTTGAGAGTCTGTTTCAAATGAATCGCGAGGGCCTTTCTTCGAGGGTGCCCTGGTCATTTGGGAACTTCCACCAAGGTCCTCTTATGAGGGTAGCGAGGGACTCCTATATGGGGACATCCTAGACATAGTAGGCATGGGGGATCCCTGCTTTGAAAGCGAGGGGCTCGTTTCCCAGGTCCCCCTGGTCCTTAGGTATGTTCCCGCTAATGCGTTTTGTTAAAAATTTTACCAAGTGTTGTGAAATTTCGAGCACGAGCCGGAAGTGGGAATCCAGCTGGCAATGTGACACCCCGAGTTTTCACACGTGCAGGTAAGTGTTACGTGCGTATTTACATTTAATTATATGATTTTATATTTTGATTTGTTCATTGAATTTGTTTATAACTTGATATATTTGTTTAAAATTTCATATGAATGTCAATATGAGCTATGAATGTGATCGGGTTTGTGAAAATGTGAATTCCGTGAATGTGGTGTTAATTTAATGAAATTAAGTGTTCCGTGTAATCCGTGGGCTTGATTGTATTGAATTTGAATGTTCTGGACTCAATTGGAAATTGAGTTTGGGCTTAATTGCCACTTTTTGAAAGTTTAGGGACCTAGTTGTATAATAGGAAACCCTGAACGGTTTTCGTGATATCTTGAGCTCCGGACCTCGAAATCGAGATCCGTAAACGGCTTTGAACTTGTTTCGACGATACCTATCCTTTAAACTTGATTTTATATCTTTTCGGTATCATTTGAACCTTCGACAACGAACCGTTTCATAACCTCGATGTTATAACTTGTTTGAACCTTTTCTTAAACGAACCGGACTTGGACCAACCCGTATCCTACCCATTTCCTTACTAGATATCAGCAATCCTATCCCCTTGCTTCCCATTTTTGATCAATCAAGCAACCAAGGCAAGAGCAAGGAAGAACTCCCAAGAAACCCTCCATTTTTTGATTAACCAAGCTTGAGCTCAAGTCTAGCTTCCATCCGATCTTTTTCCAAGATTTTGATTCCGTTGGAGACGAGGCCGGTCAGTGAGGCTCGTTTATTCTCCTTTTTGCCGTTCAAGGTGGGTTTCTCTTCTATTTAGTTATATGACCCTATAAATACCTTTAATGTGAAAAGTTTTCAACCAAAATGTATATATATATGGAGTCATTTTCAAAGAGTAAATGTTTGCAACGTAAAGCCCTTATTTTATAAATCCTACCAAATGTTTTGGCGAGAAAAGAAAGAATGAATGTTATGCACGAATGGGGCCCATGGACTTAGTGTGAGTGGCTATCCGGGGAGGCATGGGCCGACGGTGATCCCTCACATTAGTTTCACTAATTAACGGCGTAACCGGACCTCGTTAGGAGTTAGCGAGGAATGGACACTGAGCGCCATTTGGGGAGTCATGTAACCCCTTTTGGTCAATGAATGGGTGGTCGGGCCTTGCAAACCCGCCACCAACCCGGAGGAAGAAGGTGTAAATGTTATTAAATGTGCACGAAAGAATGTTATGCATGAAAAGAAAGAATGAATGAATGTTTAATGAACTACACAAGGTGTTGGTTGGAGATAATGCACGGCCACTCGCCGGGCCAATAATGAACTAAAGTAAATGAATCGTTATAATCCCTTTTGATGATTTCTCTATTTCACCCACTTGGGAAATTCTTTAAAAACCTCACTTGGGATTATAGCTTGCATGTGACTGTTTAAATACCGTCGTATATTATATTTATGCCCTTTTTTTTTTATACCCTCTAGTCCCTTTTGGACTGAACCCGTTTGGTTTTCAGTTGTTTTATGCAGGTGTCAGGAGCTAGGCGGGAATTCGAGTCATAGGTCTTGCATTCTTCTCTAGCTCTTGTATTTTGGTCTTACACTTGCATACTCTTACTGTTGATCATTGTATATAAATATTAATGTGGAGCGTACATGTTTTGGGTCGTGATGGCATGTGATGATGTATATGAATTATTTTTGGAGCTTGGATACTCATGGTATATATATATGGTATATGATCAATTATTGCTTCCGCGCTAATGATTGCTCTGATTATATGGTTTAAGGGTTAGTCCCACCTAGCATAGCGTGTGTGTTTATCCCCGTTCGTCGTGATTTAGCTCGGGTATGGATTGTCCATTTCATATTCGGGTCGGGTCTCGGTACGGGGGATGTGGTACCTTGCGCTCGGGTGCTACATCCTTAAGTGGTATCAGAGCTACGGGTTGCAAAACCCGGGCTCTCGTGTCGTGTGGGTCAGTCCAGGTTGTTCGGCTTAGGAAATACTTGACAATGTGTTGCATATGCATCTCTTTTGTGCTTGACTGATGTAATTTCGAATTTTGGGTTGAATTAATTGCATTATCATGCATGAGCCAAGCCTAGCACGCATTTCAGTATTTATTGATAGGATGCCTCCACGTAGATACCGTGATCGATCTCCAGGACGACGTCATCATCGAGATCGTACTCCTACACCTCCACCTCCACAACCACCACCGGCAGAGGCCTTTATTAATTTGGTTATCAACATTATAGACCAGAGGCTTCGAGATTATGTACCACCGGCACCTCCGGCACCACCTGCACCTGCTGTACCGGCCGAGGCACCGAGTTCTGTTATACTTAGGGAGTTTCAGAACCAAAGGCCTCCCAAGTTCTTCAAGGGAAATGATATGCAGGCGGAAATGTGGTTGAAGGAAGTCGAGAGAATATGGGAGCTTATATCATGTGAGTCCCGAGAGAAGGCTCGATGTACCCTTACTTTGATACAAGGGGAAGCCTACTCTTGGTGGGAAAGCACACGGATAGTCTTGGAAGCAGCTGGAGAAGAGATCAATTGGGAAGTTTTTACAATAGAGTTTAAGAATAAGTTCATCCCTCCCTCTTCCCGTACTCGAAGATTGAGGGAATTTACCGAATTGAAGCAAGGAATGAGGTATGTGGCCGAGTATATTTCAGAATATGAGAGGTTATCCCGCTATGCACCAAATATAGCAGGCGATGACTTCCATAAGGCTATGCAGTTTATTCAGGGGCTTCGACCGGACATCCAAACAGCTTTAGAGGCAGTTAATACAAGCACTTGGGCGAAGGCTACCTCGAAAGCCTTAAAGGTTGAAGATTCTGTGAATGCTAGGAGGCCAGTTTATCGCCAAGGACAAGGGTTAGGATCCGGCTTGGGATTCAACAAGGGAAAGAGGCCGATGAATTTACCAACTCCACCACCAAAAGGACCTTTCAAGAAGCCTAGAGTAGGAGGTCAGATTGCACCCATTCCACGAGCACCTCAGGCTCCACCAGCTCCTAAAGGATCTCGCAATGATCCGCCACCGTGTACTTATTGTGGATGGCCAACTCATTCTTATAACAATTGCCGAAAGAGATTGAGGTTGTGCTTGATTTGTGGAAAAGGGGGTCATATGGCTTTTTCATACCCGGACAAGACACCAGGGTATCAAGCTGGAGCTCAGAGACCGATGGTTCAGGCACGAGCTTATGCCCTTGAGGGTGAGGATCAGAAAGTGGAAGCTGATCCAAACGCCATGGTGGAAGGTACCGTTTGCATTCATAACACGAGCATTCATGCATTATTCGATCTGGGTGCCACTCATTCTTACATATCTTGTGATCTATGTGCCCCTCTGTGCCTATCTGTTACTTGTTCAAATTCTTGCTATTTTGTGAGTTCTCCTTTGGGAGGTAGTTTGCAGACGGATCGGGTTGTTAGGGGTTGTTCAGTTTTGATAGAAGGGAAAGATTATCCGATAGATTTCATTGTTATGCCTATGAAGAAGTATGGGGTAATCTTCGGGATGGATTGGTTATATCGGCACCGGGCCGAAGTTGATTGTTTTAAGAAGAAGATAAAATTGGGTGAAGAGTTGATTGGAGAAGTTGGGTCGAAGAATGTACCTCTTCTATCATTTATGAAAGTTCGCAAGTTGGTAAAGGATGGAGCCGCGGGATTTATTGTCTATCTTCTTAATAAACCAAAGGATCAATCAAGTTTTGAGGAGACGGCTGTGGTAAAGGAATATCCCGATGTATTTCCAGAAATTTTGGGTTCTCTACCACCGGATCGGGAGATTGAATTTGTTGTTGATTTATATCCGGGATCAGAACCTTATTCCAAGACTCCTTATAGAATAGCTCCGGCAGAGTTGAAGGAGTTGAAGATTCAACTCGAGGAATTACTCAAGATTGGATATATTCGACCGAGTTCATCTCCGTGGGGTGCTCCGGTTCTCTTTGTCAAGAAGAAAGATGGATCATTGAGGATGTGTATAGATTACCGGGAGCTTAATCGGATGACTATCAACAATAAGTACCCGTTGCCCCACATCGAGGATTTATTTGATATGTTGCAAGGTTCGGGGGTCTATTCGAAATTGGATCTAAGGCAAGGCTACTACCAGTTGAAAATCCGAGAAGAGGATATACCAAAGACAGGATTCAATACCCGGTATGGGCATTATGAGTTCGTAGTGATGCCGTTTGGTTTGACAAATTCCCCTGCAGCATTTATGGATATGATGCATCGGATTTTTCGGCCTTATTTGGATAAATTTGTCGTAATCTTCATTAATGACATTCTCGTGTATTCAAAGACTCCGGAAGATCATGCTAGGCATCTCAAATTGGTATTGGAGACGTTAAGAGAGCACCGGTTATATGCGAAGTTTAGTAAGTGTGAGTTTTGGATCGACCGAGTTGCTTTTCTAGGCCATATTATTTCGAGTAAGGGTTTGGAAGTTGATCCTTCAAAGATCGAGACGGTTATTCAGTGGCAGAGTCCGAAAAATGCTTCCGAGGTTAGAAGTTTCTTAGGATTAGCAGGTTATTACCGACGGTTTGTGGAAGATTTTTCAAAGATAGCCGGTCCTTTAACTAGATTAACTAAGAAGGAAGCTAAATTTGAGTGGGACGAGGCATGTGAAGCGAGTTTTCAACTCTTGAAGGAAAAATTAACCACTGCACCGGTATTAGCACTTCCCGAGGGCACTGAAGGATACATGGTTTATACGGACGCCTCGAAAGAAGGGTTGGGATGTGTTTTGATGCAGAAGGGTAAAGTGATAGCTTATGCCTCGAGGAAATTGAAGGATCATGAGCAGAATTATCCCACTCACGATCTCGAGCTTGCGGCAGTGATCTTCGCATTAGGAAAATGGAGACACTACCTTTACGGAGTTTCTTTTGAGATCTTTTCCGACCGCAAGAGTCTCCAGTATTTGTTCTCTCAGAAGGAATTAAACAAGAGACAGAGGCGTTGGATGTAGATGTTGGCGGATTATGAGTGTACGATCCGTTACCATCCCGGAAAGGCCAATGTGGTTGCAGATGCGCTTAGTAGAAAGGCTAGCGTGTCTAGTGCGAAAGTGGAAGTTACGGAAGAATCTGAGTCTTTCAAGCTGAGAGCTAGTATTCAGAATATTACGGTTCAACCGGATCTTCAGCAGAGGTTGTTTGAAGCTCAGAGGGTGGATTCCGAGGTTCAAAAATTAGTGCAGAAAGCTAGAATTGATCCAGAGAGTCCGTTTGGGTTCGCTGACACTGGGCTTCTAAGGTTTAAGAACAAAATTGTGGTTCCGGAAGAGTTGAAACAGTTGATATTGGAGGAAGCTCATCGGTCAGGGTATTCGATACATCCCGGGGGAAACAAGATGTATAAGGACTTAAAGAAATTTTATTGGTGGAATGGACTTAAGCGGGATGTGATCAACTTCGTGAGACATTGCTTGACTTGCCAGGTTGTAAAAGCAGAGCATCAGAAGCCATCGGGGCTACTTGAACCGTTACCTATCCCGGAATGGAAATGGCAACAAGTGGCGATGGATTTCGTTACGGGTCTTCCACGAGTGAAAGGTGGTTTGGATGGAATTTGGGTAATAATGGATCGATTAACGAAATCGGCACATTTTCTTGCTATTCGGATGTCGGATAAGGTGAGTAAGTTAGCTAAGAAGTATGTGGATGAAATTGTCCGACTTCATGGGGTACCGGTTAGCATTGTATCGGATCGGGATCCGAGGTTTACTTCTAGACTTTGGCAAGAATTGCAAAGAGATCTGGGGACAAGGATTCAATTCAGCACAGCTTTCCATCCTCAGACAGACGGGCAATCAGAGAGATTAATTAAATATTTGGAGGATATGTTGAGAGCATGTGCATTGGATTTTTCGAGTTCGTGGAACGAGCAATTGCCTTTGATTGAATTCGCCTATAATAACAGCTTTCAAGCATCGATAGAAATGGCTCCATATGAGGCTCTCTACGGACGGAAATGCAGGTCACCGTTGTTCTTTGATTTGGAAGAGTGGAATTGGACTAATCAAGAAGGTGTGAAACGAGGGGAGAATAAAGAAAAATCCTCTAAGGCCGTGCAGGAAGCAATTGATAAGGTCCAAATAATCAGACAACGGATGAAAGCAGCCCAGGATCGACAGAAAAGCTATGCAGATAAACGAAGGAAAGATCTTGAATTTGAAGTTGGGGATAGAGTGTTTCTGAAAGCTTCGCCTCGAAAAGGATTCACCCGAATTGGAAAGGGAGGAAAGCTAAATCCCCGATATTTGGGACCTTATGAGATTCTGGAAAGAATTGGAGATACAGCTTACCGTTTGGATCTACCCCCGAGTTTGACAGGAATTCATAACGTATTCCATGTTTCTCAGCTTCGGAAATATTACCCGGATGAATCCGAGATCTTACCCGTTGAAGAAGTGGAACTTGAGCCTAACCTTACCTTCGTTCAGAAACCGGTTAGACTTTTGGATCGAAAATTTCAAGAATTAAGAAACCGGCAAATCCCACTAGTTAAAGTCTTATGCAGAAGTGATAAATCGGAAGAGGCTACGTGGGAGACGGAGGAGAAGATGAAAAGATTTCCTCCAGAGTTGTTTCCGGTCGATAAATGAATCCGAGGACGAATTCTTTTAAGGGGGAGAGGTTGTGACGCCCCGAGTTTTCACACGTGCAGGTAAGTGTTACGTGCGTATTTACATTTAATTATATGATTTTATATTTTGATTTGTTAATTGAATTTGTTTATAACTTGATATATTTGTTTAAAATTTCATATGAATGTCAATATGAGCCATGAATGTGATCGGGTTTGTGAAAATGTAAATTCCGTGAATGTGGTGTTAATTGAATGAAATTAAGTGTTCCGTGTAATCCGCGGGCTTGATTGTATTGAATTTGAATGTTCTGGACTCAATTGGAAATTGAGTTTGGGCTTAATTGCCACTTTTTGAAAGTTTAGGGACCTATTTGTATAATAGGCAACCCTGAACGGTTTTCGCGATATCTTGAGCTCCGGACCTCGAAATCGAGATCCGTAAACGGCGTTGAACTTGTTTCGATGATACCTATCCTTTAAACTTGATTTTATATCTTTTCGGTATCGTTTGAACCTTCGACAATGAACCGTTTCATAACCTCGACGTTATAACTTGTTTGAACCTTTTCTTAAACGAACCGGACTTGGACCAACCCGTATCCTACCCATTTCCTTACTAGATATCAGCATTCCTATCCCCTTGCTTCCCATTTTTGATCGATCAAGCAGCCACGGCAAGAGCAAGGAAGAACTCCCAAGAAACCCTCCATTTTTTGATCAACCCAGCTTGAGCTCAAGTCTAGCTTCCATCCGATCTTTTTCCAAGATTTTGATTCCGTTGGAGACGAGGCTGGTCAGTGAGGCTCGTTTATTCTCCTTTTCGCCGTTCAAGGTGGGTTTCTCTTCTATTTAGTTATATGACCCTATAAATACCTTTAATGTGAAAAGTTTTCGACCAAAATGTATATATATATGGAGTCATTTTCAAAGAGTAAATGTTTGCAAAGTAAAACCCTTATTTTATAAATCCTACCAAATGTTTTGGCGAGAAAAGAAAGAATGAATGTTATGCACGAATGGGGCCCATGGACTTAGTGTGAGTGGCTATCCGGGGAGGCATGGGCTGACGGTGATCCCTCACATTAGTTCCACCAATTAACAGCGTAACCGGACCTCGTTAGGAGTTAGCGAGGAATGGACGCTGAGCGCCATCTAGGGAGTCATGTAACCCCTTTTGGTCAATGAATGGGTGGTCGGGCCTTGCAAACCCACCACCAACCCGGAGGAAGAAGGTGTAAATGTTATTAAATGTGCACGAAAGAATGTTATGCATGAAAAGAAAGAATGAATAAATGTTTAATGAACTACACAAGGTGTTGGTTGGAGATAATGCACGGCCACTCGCCGGGCCAATAATGACCTAATGTAATTGAATCGTTACAATCCCTTTTGATGATTTCTCTATTTCACCCACTTGGGAAATTCTTTAAAAATCTCACTTGGGATTATAGCTTGCATGTGACTATTTAAATACCGTCGTATATTATATTTATGCCCTTTTTTTTTTATACCCACCAGTCCCTTTTGGACTGAACCCGTTTGGTTTTCAGTTGTTTTATGTAGGTGTCAGGAGCTAGGCGGGAATTCAAGTTATAGGTCTTGCATTCGTCTCTAGCTCTTGTATTTTGGTCTTACACTTGTATACTCTTACTGTTGATCATTGTATATAAATATTGATGTGGAGCGTACATGTTTTGGGCCGTGATGGCATGTGATGATGTATATGAATTATTTTTGGAGCTTGGATACTCATGGTATATATATATGGTATATGATCAATTATTGCTTCCGCGCTAATGATTACTCTGATTATATGGTTTAAGGGTTAGTCCCGCCTAGCATAGCATGTGTGTTTGTCCCCGTTCGCTGCGATTTAGCTCGGGTATGGATTGTCCATTTCATATTCGGGTTGGGTCTCGGTGCGGGGGATGTGGTACCTTGCGCTCGGGTGCTACAGGCTATTTGGCCGCTTCGAGCGCGAGCCAGAGGCAAGTTCTGGTTTACTCTGCTTTTTGCCTTGCGACTAGCTTTCTGCGTTATCGAGCGATCCGACGAGGGCTAACCTTGATGAGGGTTTAAGCGCTCGATAAGCATGATCCCATCCCTGGTAAATGGGGAATCCGCAGTCCTTGGGCCTGTGTGGCTATTGCTTAGGTTTCCAAGGGGGAATTTCCCGCCATATACATGAATATAATAAAAGACCTTATCTATAAAGGAAAAACGTTCCATTTCATTGCACTTGTGAATAATTACCACATTGAGCCCCAAAAAGTGGGTCTTGACAAAACTATTTCAAGATTTAAACATAGAACCGTCGAAGGTTACATGCATTCCATGGCCGAGGGAGACGCTCGCTTGAAAGTGCCTCGAGCGTATAGGTGTTGTTAGCTCTGACTTGGGTGACTTTGTACGGCCCTTCCCAATTTGGGTCCAACTTCCTAACGTGCCTTGACACCT
The DNA here is from genome assembly GCA_037501455.1 of Lantana camara. Taxonomy (NCBI): domain Eukaryota; kingdom Viridiplantae; phylum Streptophyta; class Magnoliopsida; order Lamiales; family Verbenaceae; genus Lantana; species Lantana camara. Next base: position 70,844,193 of record CM074860.1, read on the forward strand.
CAATCTTCTTTAGGACCAAGTCTCCCTTCTGGAACGTCCTCTCTCCGACTCGATTGTTATACTATCGAGCCACGGATGCTTTATACTTGTGGATACGTGCCCGGGCATTATCTCTTCCTTCCTCCAAAAGATCCAACTCAAGCGCTCTATTTCCCTCATTAGTTTCAGGCTCGAAATATGCCACACGCGCAAACTCTTGTACAATTTTCGGGGGTATCATTACCTCTGACCCATAAACAAGCGAGTAAGGAGTTTCTCCGGTAACCGCTCGAGGAGTTGTACGGTAAGCCCATAAAGCCCCTTGTAACTCCTCAGCCCATTCGCTCTTCTTGCTTTCAAGCATGGTCTTCAAATGTTGCAAAATGATCCTGTTAGTAGCTTCAGCTTGACCGTTGGCTTGAGGGTGCCCCACAGAAGTGAAGCGTTGTTCAATACCTAATTCCGAGCAACATTCCCTGGTATCTGCTACTATGAATTGGGACCCGTTGTCTGAAATGAGGACCCTCGGGATACCATATCTGCAGATGATGTTCTTCCATATGAAGTCTCTCACTATCCGGAAGGTAATTTTTGTCACGGCCTCGGCTTCGGCCCATTTTGTGAAGTAATCAAAGGCCAGGATGACGAACTTTTTCTGTCCGGTCGCCATGGGCAAGGGGCCTACAATGTCAATGCCCCATTAGTCAAAGGGCCAAGAAATGTCTTTTGGGATCATCTGAGTAGCTGGTATTTGGGGAACATTGGAGTGAAACTGACATTTAGGACACTTTTTGGAAAATGCAATGGCGTCTTAGAGGATCGAGGGCCAGTAGAATCCGCTTCTCAGTATCTTTTTGGCGAGAACACGCCCCCCCAGAGTGATTTCCGCAACTCCCACTATGGATAAGTTCGAGGGTCTCTTTGGCCTGCGAGGGCCTTAAGCATCTCATTGGTGGGCCTTGGAAGGATTTCTTGAAGAGTCTTTCCTCGTGATCCAGGGAAAAATGAGGGGCCTTGTTCCTAATTTTCCGCACCTCCACTTTGTTGGTGGGACAAACGCCATCCTTAAGAAATCTAACGATGTCATCGAGCCAGCATGGCTCGCTGGGATCAATCATGGTTACCCCTCGGGCTATGTCATTCCCCTTTATCAAAGGCTCCTCCGTCCTCAGAAAGGTGATAGAATGTTCGTATGAACCTTCGAGGGCGGAAGCAAATGTAGAAAGAGCGTCAGCACGCTCGTTCTCCGCTTTTGGGACCTCGAGTAGGTGGAATTCCTTGAATTTCCCAATTATTTCTTTCGCTTTTACCAGGTACTGTACCATGGTGGTTTCTCAAGCCTCATATGTTCCTTTAATTTGGCCTTCAATCAGTTGTGAATTCACATAAGCCGTGATCCTGGAAGCTCCATTGTGAAAAGCAATTTTTAGCCCTTGAATGAGAGCTTTGTACTCTGCCTCGTTGTTTGTGACTTGGAAGTCCAACCTGATTGCGAAGTCTATCTCAATTCCATTGGGATCTCTAAGGGTTACCCATGCTCCTCCCCCTGAGACGTCGAGGAACCATCTGTGTGCAGCACCCACAAACCATTGTTTTCTAGAACGGCAGTCTCTAAACCAAAGCGCTTGACTAATAAGTTCGCGACTACCTTAGGCTTATATTGTTGTCCTAGGCTCGAAACTTATGTCAAACTGGCTCAATTCACTAGCCCATTTTATTAATCTCCCAAAGACGTCTGACTTGGATAAAACCTGTCTTAGCGGCTGATCCGGAAGGACAATGATTGAGTGTGCCTGAAAATAAGGCCTCAATTTTCGGGACGCATTAATGAGAGCAAAAGTAAAATTTTCAATTTCCAGATATTTCTTTTCAGTGCCTTGTAACGTCTTACTCAGGTAATAAATAGGTAAATGCTTACGCTCGTGTACGGCCACCAAAATTGTGCTCGTGGCTTCTGCGAAAACCGAGAGATATACGAATATGTTTTATCCGTCGAACAAGTTGTTAAGAGCGGAGCGCACGAGAGGTAAGCCTTCATATCTTGCAACGCTTTTTCACATTCTTCAGTCCAAGAAAAATTACGAGCGTTGCGCAAGATCTTTAAGAACGGTAGATTCCTATCTGTAGAGCAGGAAATGAACCTATTCAAAGATATAATCTTTCCTACTAACACCTGCACCTCCCTGTCGTTACGAGGGGACGGAATATCTAAGATGGCCTTGATCTTCTCCGGATTAGCCTCAATTCCACGCTGGCTAACCATGTAGCCCAAGAATTTTCCCCCTCGTACCCCAAACGTACACTTAGAGGCGTTCAACTTCATGCTGTATTGGCATAAGATGACGAACGTGCACTTGAGATCTTCCAGATGTGAGGATTGGCACTCACTTTTGACTATCATATCATCTACATACACTTCCATCGACCCTTCGGTTTCTTTCTCAAACATTCGATTAACGAGGCGTTAGTACGTTACACTCGTATATTTTAGCCCAAAAGGCATGACCAAGAAACAGTAGACCCCCATGTGGACCACGAACGAGGTTTTGGGACATAAAGATTTGGTAATACCCTTGAAAAGCATCCATCATGCTCATAAGCTCGCAACCCGTAGTTGAATCTACCAACTAATCAATTCAAGTAGAGGATAAAGATCCTTGGGACAAGCTTTGTTGAGATCCGTGAAATCATTGCACATTCGCCATTTATTTGTGCTTTTCGGTACGAGGACGACATTGCAAAGCCATTCTGGGTACAGTATGGGCTCAATATATTGAGTCTCGAGGAGTTTGTTTACCTCTTCCTCAATAACTTTCTTCCGAAATCAATGGACATCTCTCTTGTTTTGTTTGATTGGCTTGAAAGTTGGGTCTACGTTGAGTCTGTGGACCATAACGCTGGGATCGATCCCTATGAGATCAGAAGCTTTCCAAGCAAAGACATCAATATTTTCCCTCAAGAAATCTATCATCATGATTTGCGAGGGTCCGGAGAGATTAAAGCCAATTTGGGTGGTTTTATCCTTATTGCCAGGTTCTAATTCAATGGTTAGAAGTTTATCTGTGGGCTCAATCCGCACTTGTGGAGGAGGGAGTTCGAGCGCCCGTTTCTTCCCCGTCAAGCGATCGTCGGCGGCCTCTCTTTCCCCCTCGTTAGCATCTTCGTCCGAGGAGGATTCCCCGACCGCTCCAAGTGGAGTGCTCTCGGGATGGTTTTTGGTGTTGGGATCATTCTTCTTGTTTTTATTTTTATTCATCTCTGCCCTCTTCCGTACGGGGCCATCCTCATCCAGGTTTGGAAAATCCACCGATTTCTTGGTGGATCCAATTTGGAACGCCTTTTCATCTTTGGGCTTCTTGAGGGACAGCATGTAGCATTCCCAAGCCTCCTTGACATTGTAGAGAACTTCCCCAACTCCCTCTGGAGTAGGGAACTTGATCTTCTGGTGGTATGTAGAGATGATCGCCTTGAAATCAACGAGGGCAGGTTGCCCGATAATGATGTTGTAAGGGATCTCAATCTCCACCACCGCGCAGGTGACCATGAGGGTCCTTCGCTATGGGGTACGACCAAAAGAGGTGGCCAAGAGGATCTGTCCATGAGGGACAACCTCTGAGTCCCCAAAGCCAATGAGGGCCGTTTTGAGGGGCTCGAGGGGAATGTTAGTGATGTTCATTTTCTGAAAAGTGGTATAAGGGAGAACATTAACAGAGCTTCCACTATCAACTAAAACCCTCTTTACAACGTGATTGTTGACATCCAAGCTAACCACCATGGAGCAGTCAGAGGCTTCACTGACCCCACCCCCCCCCCCCGAGGAGCCCCCAGCGATCATGTGGATGACCGCGAAGGGCGCATTCTCTTATTCAGATACCTTCTGCTTGCCACGGGTGCTGCTCTCTGGGGCTCGCCCCCCGCGGGCTCCTCGAGTGCGACGGGCTCCTTCTCCTATCCCTGGACCGCTCATTGCAGTGCTAGTCATAGCGCTCTAGAGCCTTTACAAATTCCTTCAAGTGGCCCCCAACAATGAGCCTTTGAATCTCACTTTTGAGTTGGAGGCATTCCTCGGTGTCGTGCCCCTTCTGTTTGTGGAAAGCACAATATTTTCCTGAGCGCTTCTGAGACTCGGTTTCTCTCAACTTTTGGGGGCACTTGAAGAGTTTCTTATCCGAGAAAGCATAGATTTCGGAGATGGGCCTACTAAGGGGGATCCGTTCGAGTCTGCGAGGGGGAGGTGATGGTCTACGTCGCTCCCTGTAGGGCTCATCTCTCCCCCGCTCGTTCTTCTAATGGCCAGGATATCTGGGAGCGTTGGATCAATACATATCCTTGAGCGCGAAATATGGCTCGGCGATCTCCCTCATGGACATGAGCGACACTGGTCGTTTCTTGATGATGGCATCCGTGAACTTCTTGCTTACATAATGCTATGCTTGTGATTGACGGCTTTAAAGAGCACATGGATCGAGAAGTCCATTGAGGGTCTCTCTACCAAGAGTACCTCCTTGTTGAAGTGAGCGAAGAAGGAACTGAGGGACTCATGCTCGCCCTGGACCAAGTTGTAAAGGGTCGTGGTGCTGGGTGGTGGAACCAAAACAGTAGCGATCCGGGACCACATTTTAAAATTTTGTTAATAACATAAGTATTAAAATATTTTTAAAACATTTTAATACATTAGCGGAAGACTAGACGGATCCACTAAAGTATATACATGCAATTGATAATAAATTTTAAATCACTTAAGGTGACAAATATCCAACATGCAATTAACACTTAAGAGCATATAATTTATCATGCTTAAAATAATATAACTTTAAAATACTACCGTACTGCAAATATGGCTATCTAACGGTATTTTTCCAGCACCTTTGCTTTTATAGAAGACGGTTACCGCGTTCACCTCCCGGGAAGCCGATACACGATCACTCCTCGTGAAACCGGAAGAGCTTCTCTGCAATAACCCCACAGAAACCCTCGGAGTGTGGGCTCCGAAAGTATTTCCCTAAATACTTAGAGAAAATAAAACTTTAAACTAGAAAACCCTTTCTAGGGTTTAATCTCCCAAAATTAGGCGTTTTATATATAAACACCTAATTAAAAGTAATTCCAAAATAAATCGGAATTAACTAGGAGAAAAGGGATATGGTTTTAAAGCCAATAACTCGGCCAAAACCTCTCCCAAAGTTGTGTATGACAAATGAAGGGCCAATTCCCCTATTTATAGGGGAAAAACCGAGGGCAAAATGATAATTTCACATCCCCACTTACGTGTGCAACTTGGATACGAATTCCAAGGTGACTACATTGAAGCTCTCTTCACCACGAGTCCAAGGCCATCGAGAACACTCTGGAATACCCCCGCACGTGCCACCTGAAGGTGGCACGTGTGTTATACACGCGGCTAGGGTTTCTGGCTGACGTGGCTGATTCTGACTCGGCCACGTGTCCAGATCAGTCCAATCAGATCCGGTTGACCCGATCCTACCTGTTGTCCTTGACCAGGTTGACCGGACCGGTCTGTTGGAAAACAGGAATCAGAAAGCAGCGGAAATTTAAAAAATTTTCCAACAAAAGAATCTTGGACTCGCAATCGTGTATCCAAATTCGTAGAGATCAAGAAACTCACTTGGGTAGTAGCTTTCTTGACACGTTTTGAGCCGCCCTCAAACGCGCTTCATGCGGTAATGGCAACCCGTCCCTTGAAATCTCTTTCTACTTCAGAATCCATTGTAGGGATAGCAATCCACACCAACCTAGATTCAATTCATGTTAGGGAAGTTCTTAACAATATAACATAAAGAAAGAAACATGAAACGAGAAAGGCATAACTGAAACTCCCTTCGAAAGCCAGTTTTGCGAAAGTAGAAATCTGCCAGCCATAAAACCCTCGTGAAAAAATTCATCCTTCAGGATATGGACGAACGGTTTTCGCCATCTTCTTTGGTTCGATTTTTTTACTCGTTTTCTTTCGGGTTCAGAATCGTTTCATCATCCCTTCTGATCGTTTTGCTTGATCCCCACTTTTTGGTAAAGCTCGAGTCTTCAAAACTTCTAACTTGAAGTTCTCTAGAGATAGTCCACCAACTTGGCTACAATCTAATTAGTAAGGATGCTAGTTCTCTAGTTAGTGTTTAGGCTTAACCTAGGGTTTCATATATCTTGGAGAAAAGATGGTGTTCAACACATGAACCAAAAGAATTGTCAATTAGCTCTAAGGGGAGCTCGAGCTCCCCTATTTATAAGAAGGGGATGGACGAAATTCTTAGTCCTTATGGACTAAGGATTTGGTCCCTCTCTCTCTCCTATTACTTGATCATCAAGTAATTTGACTTTGACTTTGAATTCAAATTCAAATCAACTTTCAAGAGAGCTAAAAATATCCAAACTATTTTTGGATAATTTTATACTTTATTTATTTAAAATAAATAACTTATTTTTATCTAATTAATTAATTCATAATTAATTAACTAGATTATTTTTCTCCAAAATAAAACTTTCTTCTTAATTCAAAATTAAACCAAAGTCTATTAAATAATTAATCACATTAATTATTTAACATAAAAAAATAAATATACACATATATTTACACACGTGTGAGACACGTGTCACAAGGACACGTGTCACTCATGTGAGCCACACGAGTGGTTCACACGTGTGGAACCTTCTTGGCCCGATTAACTCGTTTAATCATTTTAAAGCCTCAACTCATGTAACCAAGTTGTTGTGTGTGACCCTCTAGGTTCTCAATTCAATTACCAGTGACCCTAATTAATTAATTCACTAATTAATTAATCAGTTCACAGATTAAACGACCATAGTCTAGCAACAGGTGTTTAACCCCTAGCTGAATTGGAATGTTCGGATTCGACATAACCTTTAAGTCATTGATTTATGTGAGATACAATCCTCCTACTTACTATCTCTCAACCAAGATCTAGGGTAAGGGAATAATCAGAACCCTAATAATCTGGTCTTAAAGCTAAGTGCATTTCATATCCATTTGATCTCAATCCAAGAAACCCTTTTCTTGATGTCTTGATCTACTGCCTTGGCCAAGGACTCCATATGGCATATGAATGACTTACACAATAAGAGATCACCTTGCATATGCAAGTGTAGGTCCTTTCTTGATTCTCATTCACTTTCATGAGTCACTTGTGCAGCCCCAGCATAAGCCTTGAATCAGTTGTCTAAGGCGACACCCTTTAAAGCTTATACCAAAGACTACAGAGTTAACTCATAAAGTGACATGGAACCTCAAGTCTAAGGATCAATTAATCACATCAATGACTCGTGAGATATTTCCTAATCTGGAAGTTTCCATTTCCTGAAATGGAAACTTCCTTTCCCATTTAGGAATCTTCTCACACGGGGCACCTCATTGAACTTACTTATTAAAGTAAGCACCCTCATGTATCACGCACGTATCAACTATACACTTTGCACCTACATGAAACAAGGTGGTCCTTCTTAAGGGCGTGATCCCACAAGCAAGCCTCAGAGGCGTCAGGTTGACACTCCCACTGTCTGTAGGACTCATCGGCTTGGAGCATTTTACTAATCATGACTTATGTGATATAGGGCTCGTTTCATGAACCATTTCACCTAAATGGTAGAGTCCTAAAGTCATCAGGATTAGGGGAGTTCTCATACATGCACAGCTAAAGTAAACGCATACCAAACAATAGCATATAAAGAAGTGTTTGCCTATGATATTAATCAATCGTATATTATTCAAAGATTGTCTGTGATACCAGGAAAGTCCCAAAACGGATTATGACTAATCGGCTTTCTAGGGCACTATTCCTAACAATCTCCCACTTGCCCGTAAAAGCCATTTAGGTACTCTAAGTCCCATCTTCTCAAGATGCACTTTGAGAGCCTATTAACTTTGGGCGTTTCCAAAGTGGATCTGCTATATTCTCTGCTGATGTGACCCTGTTGTTTACACATCTCTTAGGAAACATCTTTTCATTATAAAGTGATTCGTAATCACGTGTTCAGTCTCTTGGTGAGGTCTTGGTTCTCTTACTTGAGCAACCATCCTTTATTATCGTACAGTATGATAAAGGAGTTGTTTCATGCTAGGAACTTCATCTAACTAGTTAGATGGAGTTTCTTACCCAAACACTTAACTTAGCGTTATATAATACGACTAAGTTCTCAACTACGATAGTCGAGTTTTTATAATGTCCATCCTTGGAACCCCTTTCCAACACATTTCATTACCATTCTTGTAGAAGTTATATCCTTTCAATGATTTCATAATCATCTATGTTTGATGAATGGTTACATCAAATATCCTTCTTAACAACAAGATCTTTTGGGCTATGTAAACTAATACATATCCTCATTTCTTTTCAAGTACTCTGAGGACATCCTTTACAGAGATCTAATGACCTTCTCTGAGGTCATATTAGATTCGGCCCACTACGCTTAGTGTTGCACCATATCTAATTTAGTACATAACATTTCATACATTATGCACCCTTTCACTTAAAGGGATTCTTGGACATTCTCACTTCCTTAAAGTTATCTTAGGACACATACTCTTTAAGAAATATATTCCATTGTCCATACTAAACTCCTTTTAGTACCATGGTTATGTACTCATTTTGTGATAATCCATTTATGCTCTTAGATCTATCTTCTATAGATCTGAATATCGAGAATTTAGGATAATCACTAAGATCTTTCATGTCAAATTGTTTCTTAAACAAGAATTGGTAACTTTCACGTCATCCTTGACATTCCTAATGAGAAGGATGTCATCTTCTAAAGAACCAAAATTGACTCTTACATCACTAACTTTCATATGTACACTCTGAGACTTATTCGACTTCCATCTGTGTCAAATGATTTGACTGTGGAATCGAATTGTCTAACTCCCAGAAGCCTTTATCAATCCACATATTGATTTAGGGATTTGCATACCTTATGCATACTCCCACTGAATATGAGATTTATAGAAATACCTTATTTCAGTCTCTTTCAATCTCATATTGAACAAGATAGTTCTCATATTCATTTATCATATCTCATAGTCAGAATATGAGGATGTGGTAAACATAATCCAAATGGACTTTTGCATTTCAATCGTCAAGAAGGTTGTAATGCTTTCCATTTACTCGAAGCTCCACGAGCTTGATCCTATCAGGCGGATCAACCAAGGTCAAAACTTGGTTTGAGTATATGGAATCCATATTGGATTTCAAGGCTTGCTGACAGTGTCTCCTCTTCAAGTAATTCCTTGGCTATCTAGGAACACGTTTTAAACACGTCTTAAGAGAAGGGTTTCACATGTGTACATACTCTAAAATTTGGCTAAGTTTTATCAGATGGGCTCGTTTCTTCTATATGTGGCGTGGATATTTATCCTCAAATTTCTTTGAGGTTTGCTTGCTTGTCTTTCTTCTTTTATAGGAACGATTCCTTAAGAAAAATACATTTCTTGAGACAAACAACCTTTGTCTAAGGGAATCGCAGAAATGATATCCAATATTGTTTGTATAAACTTGAACTCATTTCAAGCCTATCTCCCACTATCCTCTTCACTTGAGAGGATTCCACTAAATTCTTGGACAAAAACAATTAGGGAATTTAGTGTGCCACATTGTATAGTGCATCTAAAGGACTGATTTTGGAAGATGCAAAATTCAAAATCTCTAACTGCATATTCTGGGAGTTTATTCCTAGAATGATTATAAGTCAGTAAAGCTTGCTATGGAATGGACCATATCCTATAAGGTTTCATTCCCTCATTCGGAAACACTAAGGTGTTCTCGAATTAGTTTACTGAGAGATAATCCTATTATCTCTAAGATGACTAAGGATTTAGTTGCTAAGATATTGGCTATTTCGATCATATCGATTTACCTATAACTTATGACTACTTCAGTTCCTAACCTCCTTTTTGAAATTCTAAGAATTTCATATAAGTTTCGAATTTGTACTTCAACAAGTACATTCATTCATAATGATTAAACTGACGATTGTATCTAGTGCTTACATTAAGCATCTTACACTCATCAACATGGATCGAAATCCACTATAATTTTGGAACGTTCCATGTTTCACCTAAACTATGTTTCGGGAATGCTTCCCTTTAAGATAGGATTCATAGGAAGTTAACTCTCTAGGTTCATCTTCGTAAAATGATCCTAAGATGTCTAACTTGCTAATCCTTTTATGTCTCAACGTTCCAAAATAATTCGAAGCTTTGTCATCTCACTTACTTTTGTTATCTCGTTGTATGTTCAGAACATTAGTGCTTTGAGTCTTTTGCACAACAGATTATGCAGAATCAACTCAAGACTTGTGAATTCTATTCCTAGTAGAATTACTAAACGAGGTAACATTTCAGAGTACTCATACTCTTTGCAGTTCCCTTTCAAAGTCCTTATTTACTACCTTAGAAGCAAACGTCCAATTTGATCTCTAGTGTCTTTCGGGCGTACCCTTTACATGCCCCTCCATTGGGCTCTTAAGGGTTTCTTCTTCTTTAGGCCTTCAAGCCTTTAACTTAGTGAGTCTAGAAGAAGAGTTAACCATCACGACCTTTTATTCCTTCTGAAGGATGTTCTCAACCATTATCAACTAAATGACTAACTATGCTACATTAGCATCATTCTAGTTGAGCATAAAGGGTTTGAATGATGGTGGAAGCAATGTAAGCAATCAGTGCATTGAGAACTCTTTTCTCAGTTAATGATCGAGACCACAAGATCTTCAAATAAGATCTTTAGACCTTGTTCATGTGCACTTGTTTCCTCATTTGGAATATTGAATAATTCCATAATGTTATACCTTGTAACGTTTTTATGAGGTGGTTCAATTGCTCTTAAGTGGTTTGGAGAAATCCATTCACCTCAGATTGCTTCTCTTTTGGCCCGGGGTCGAATTTTCATAATTGAAAACTTCGCCCTTTAGAGAACACCTTTCTCTATTCGGAATCTAAAACGGATTTTAGGATCCGAAGCCAATTTAGAGTTAGTTAGGACTTAGTCAACTCTTTTCACTTAAGGATGGATACGAATAGGTTTGCATTTCATATTGTAGAGAATCACAGAACGACAACCTAAATGCTAAGCAGAGAACTAGGTGAGCATGCTGAATAATAACGATATACATAAGATAAGGTCTTTAATCTAATGTAGCTCCCACTTGTTTTTCAAAGATCTATAATTCCCAAAGATCTAAGAGGAACACGTTTCCCAATGGGTACTAAGATCCTAAGCATTTTACCTCGAACCCACGACTCGTGGACATTCTAAGTAAAACCCTAGGTAGATACAACTTACCAATTCTAACACCTTTAGAACTCTTAGTAATTGTTTTGCATCACCTATCTTTCAATATGGACCCACGACTCGTGCGGCATCCATATTTACTTAGGCGTTAAGCTAGACCCATCAATCATAAGATCATGATCAAAGCTTAGTTCGAACGACCCACGACTCGCGGACATCGCCCTTGCCAAAATTGGCCACGAAATATTAATCATTTAAAATGATCAATTAGGTAACTAAGAACTAATAAGCTCCACTAGCTATCCCACGACTCGCGGACAATAACTAGCTTCACTTACTAAACTTAAAACCTATTGATGGAATGCTAGGAATTTAATTCAAAATTTGCATCTCGAATTAAATACCTATTATTCGAAATGAGCTTAATATTTAATGGGAATTTTCGAATCAACCGGAGAGTTGTCCGGTTCGACCTCACCAACATATATGTTATCCAATTTTATTAGTCTTGATTAATACAAGTACACTTAAATGCATTTCAAACAAGCACATAAACAGATAACATGTCCTAGCATGATACTAACATTTAATGATCATTGGTTCTACCTATCTTATGCGTGATATGTGGGAGCCACTCCACAATCACAAGTTCTAACATACATGCCACATAAACAGTTTAAATAACATAAGGGAAAGCGGTAACAAAATACGAGCCCTATCTCTATAACATTTTTACAATTGAGATTCCCCTCCCTAACATTTTGAGGGGTCTTCACTTATGGCCTCCTTGTTACTTGAATGTGGTCCATCTTACTCCATGGGTGCATTGTCTCCAAAATGAAAATAAAACCTCACCACCTATCTCTACTCTCAAATTACAATAAAAGGAAAAAGACATAAATTAATAAGGCTCAATCGTCATATTGGCCTTAGACAATTACACAGGGCATACCCCGGCCTCAAAAACAGTAATATGGAAAGCCACATAATAAATCACATAACAGTACGCACATAAGTGAGGCTCCAACCTCAATTGAAAAACGCAACTATAGGGCTCCAACCCCAATTTAAACCATCCATGTGCATAAATTAAAACCATACATAAGTCTAAACCCATGATCACCTAACATGCTTTTACGAGAATTTAAATTTAGCCAATAAATTAAAATTCCCGTTTCAAGTCCTAATGACTTAAAACACGACTTGATGCGAGTCTTGTTTATAAAAGTTTTCAATAAGTCCCAAATTAACAAAAACAAATAAAATTCAAATTAATTTCTGAAAATTAATAATTTTATCAAGAATGCAATTTCCCAAAATATAAACCGTTTCTATTTCTCAAAAATCCCAATTTTAAGTTTTTATTCAAAAATTAAAATAAATATTCAAAAATAAAATTTTAAAATAAAAAAAAAATTGGGACTGGATTGCACGAAATACGAGAAACACGGATTACGAAAATGGGGCCCTTGCACGAGACGGGCTGCTCGTCGCGGGCGTGCGCGTGCGCACTCGGCAGGCGCGCACGCCGCGCGCAGCCCTCTCGGCAAGGATGGCGGGAGGCAGCGGGCGACCTGGGCGAGCTATCCCGCACGCCTTGCGGGATTCTCGCCCAGCCTGGGCGAGACGGCGGGCGGCCTCTCCCGGCAGCCCTGGGCGGCCGCACCCGCACGCTTGCGGGAGGGCGGTGGCGGTGATGCCTGCGCGCGCCTAGGACAGGCGGGCGGTGCGCGCGAAGCCCGCGCGCATGACACCTTCGCGCGCGGGGTTTCGCGTGTTCGTAATCCAGGCTTTTCGTTTCGTGTTTTTTGTTCAAAAGCAAAACCAATCCAAGAAATTCAAAAACAGTTTATACAGTTTCAAATCTAAAATAGTTTTTCAAAAATTCAATTTTGCAAAAAGCAATTTTCAGAAACTTTCAGGAAAAATTACAGTTTCGTAATTCAGGCTTTCTAAAACAATTACAAATACTCAATCGCATCAAGCCTAAGAATTTCTACCAAATTCAGAATAATTGAGACGAATCAGAAACACGATTGACGAGGTGGCTCTGATACCACTTGTTGGAAAACAAGAATCAGAAAGCAGCGGAAAGTTAAAAAATTTTCCAACAAAAGGATCTTGGACTCGCAATCGTGTATCCAAATTCGTAGAGATCAAGAAACTCACTTGGGTAGTAGCTTTCTTGACATGTTTTGAGCCGCCCTCAAACGCGCTTCATGCGGTAATGGCAACCCGTCCCTTGAAATCTCTTTCTACTTCAGAATCCATTGTAGGGATAACAATTCCCACCAACCTAGATTCAATTCATGTTAGGGAAGTTCTTAACAATATAACATAAAGAAAGAAACATGAAACGAGAAAGGCATAATTGAAACTCCCTTCGAAAACCAGTTTTCCGAAAGTAGAAATCTTCCAGCCATAAAACCCTGGTGAAAAAATTCATCCTTCAGGATATGGACGAACGGTTTTCGCCATCTTCTTTGGTTCGATTTTTTTAATCGTTTTCTTTCGGGTTCAGAATCGTTTCATCATCCCTTCTGATTGTTTTGCTTGATCCCCACTTTTAGGTAAAGCTCGAATCTTCAAAACTTCTAACTTGAAGTTCTCTAGAGATAGTCCACCAACTTGGCTACAATCTAATTAGTAAGGATGCTAGTTCTCTAGTTAGTGTTTAGGCTTAACCTAGGGTTTCATATATCTTGGAGAAAAGATGGTGTTCAACACATGAACCAAAAGAATTGTCAATTAGCTCTAAGGGGAGCTCGAGCTCCCCTATTTATAAGAAGGGGATGGATGAAATTCTTAGTCCTTATGGACTAAGGATTTGGTCCCTCTCTCTCCTATTACTTGATCATCAAGTAATTTGACTTTGACTTTGAATTCAAATTCAAATCAACTTTCAAGAGAGCTAAAAATATCCAAACTATTTTTGGATAATTTTATACTTTATTTATTTAAAATAAATAAATTATTTTTATCTAATTCATTAATTCATAATTAATTAACTAGATTATTTTTCTCCAAAATAAGACTTTCTTCTTAATTCAAAATTAAACCAAAGTCTATTAAATAATTAATCACATTAATTATTTAACACAAAAAAATAAATATACACATATATTTACACACGTGTGAGACACGTGTCACAAGGACACGTGTCACTCACGTGAGCCACACGTGTGGTTCACACGTGTGGAACCCTCTTGGCCCGATTAACCCGTTTAATCATTTTAAAGCCTCAACTCATGTAACCAAGTTGTTGTGTGTGACCCTCTAGGTTCTCAATTCAATTACCAGTGACCCTAATTAATTAATTCACTAATTAATTAATCAGTTCACAGATTAAACGACCATAGTCTAGCAACAGATGTTTAACCCCTAGCTGAATTGGAATGTTCGGATTCGACAGAACCTTTATGTCATTGATTTATGTGAGATACAATCCTCCTACTTACTATCTCTCAACCAAGATCTAGGGTAAGGGAATAATCAGAACCCTAATAATCTGGTCTTAAAGCTAAGTGCATTTCATATCCATTTGATCTCAATCCAAGAAACCCTTTTCTTGATGTCTTGATCTACTGCCTTGGCCAAGGACTCCATATGGCATATGAATGACTTACACAATAAGAGATCACCTTGCATATGCAAGTGTAGGTCCTTTCTTGATTCTCATTCACTTTCATGAGTCACTTGTGCAGCCCCAGCATAAGCCTTGAATCAGTTGTCTAAGGCGACACCCTTTAAAGCTTATACCAAAGACTACAGAGTTAACTCATAAAGTGACATGGAACCTCAAGTCTAAGGATCAATTAATCACATCAATGACTCGTTAGATATTTCCTAATCTGGAAGTTTCCATTTCCTGAAATAGAAACTTCCTTTCCCACTTAGGAATCTTCTCACACGGGGCACCTCAGTGAACTTACTTATTAAAGTAAGCACCCTCATGTATCACGCACGTATCAACTATGCACTTTGCACCTACATGAAACAAGGTGGTCCTTCTTAAGGGCGTGATCCCACAAGCAAGCCTCAGAGGAGTCAGGTTGACACTCCCACTGTCTGTAGGACTCATCGGCTTGGAGCATTTTACTAATCATGACTTATGTGATATAGGGCTCGTTTCATGAACCATTTCACCTAAATGGTAGAGTCCTAAAGTCATCAGGATTAGGGGAGTTCTCATACATGCACAGCTAAAGTAAACGCATACCAAACAATAGCATATAAAGAAGTGTTTGCCTATGATATTAATCAATCGTATATTATTCAAAGATTGTCTGTGATACCAGGAAAGTCCCAAAACGGATTATGACTAATCGGCTTTCTAGGGCACTATTCCTAACAATCTCCCACTTGCCCGTAAAAGCCATTTAGGTACTCTAAGTCCCATCTTCTCAAGATGCACTTTGAGAGCCTATTAACTTTGGGCGTTTCCAAAGTGGATCTGCTATATTCTCTGCTGATGTGACCCTGTTGTTTACACATCTCTTAGGAAACATCTTTTCCTTATAAAGTGATTCGTAATCACGTGTTCAGTCTCTTGGTGAGGTCTTGGTTCTCTTACTTGAGCAACCATCCTTTATTATCGTACAATATGATAAAGGAGTTGTTTCATGCTAGGAACTTCATCTAACTAGTTAGATGGAGTTTCTTACCCAAACACTTAACTTAGCGTTATATAATACGACTAAGTTCTCAACTACGATAGTCGAGTTTTTGTAATGTCCATCCTTGGAACCCCTTTCCAACACATTTCATTACCATTCTTGTAGAAGTTATATCCTTTCAATGATTTCATAATCATCTATGTTTGATGAATGGTTACATCAAATATCCTTCTTAACAACAAGATCTTTTGGGCTATGTAAACTAATACATATCCTCATTTCTTTTCAAGTACTCTGAGGACATCCTTTACAGAGATCTAATGACCTTCTCTGAGGTCATATTAGATTCGGCCCACTACGCTTAGTGTTGCGCCATATCTAATTTAGTACATAACATTTCATACATTATGCACCCTTTCACTTAAAGGGATTTTTGGACATTCTCACTTCCTTAAAGTTATCTTAGGACACATACTCTTTAAGAAAGATGTTCCATTGTCCATACTAAACTCCTTTTAGTACCTGGTTATGTACTCATTTTGTGATAATCCATTTATGCTCTTAGATCTATCTTCTATAGATCTGAATATCGAGAATTTAGGATAATCACTAAGATCTTTCATGTCAAATTGTTTCTTAAACAAGAATTGGTAACTTTCACGTCATCCTTGACATTCCTAATGAGAAGGATGTCATCTTCTAAAGAACCAAAATTGACTCTTACATCACTAACTTTCATATGTACACTCTGAGACTTATTCGACTTCCATCTGGGCCAAACGATTTGACTGTGGAATCGAATTGTCTAACTCCCAGAAGCCTTTATCAATCCACATATTGATTTAGGGATTTGCATACCTTATGCATACTCCCACTGAATATGAGATTTATAGAAATACCTTATTTCAGTCTCTTTCAATCTGATATTGAACAAGATAGTTCTCATATTCATTTATCATATCTCATAGTCAGAATATGAGGATGTGGTAAACATAATCCAAATGGACTTTTGCATTTCAATCGTCAAGAAGGTTGTAATGCTTTCCATTTACTCGAAGCTCCACGAGCTTGATCCTATCAGGCGGATCAACCAAGGTCAAAACTTGGTTTGAGTATATGGAATCCATATTGGATTTCAAGGCTTGCTGACAGTGTCTCCTCTTCAAGTAATTCCTTGGCTATCTAGGAACATGTTTTAAACACGTCTTAAGAGAAGGGTTTCACATGTGTACATACTCTAAAATTTGGCTAAGTTTTATCAGATGGGCTCGTTTCTTCTATATGTGGCGTGGATATTTATCCTCAAATTTCTTTGAGGTCTGCTTGCTTGTCTTTCTTCTTTTATAGGAACGATTTCTTAAGAAAGATACATTCCTTGAGACAAACAACCTTTTTCTAAGGGAATCGCAGAAATGAAATCCAATATTGTTTGTATAAACTTGAACTCATTTCAAGCCTATCTCCCACTATTCACTTAAGAGGATTCCACTAAATTCTTGGACAAAAATAATTAGGGAATTTAGTGTGCCACATTGTATAGTGCATCTAAAGGACTGATTTTGGAAGATGCAAAATTCAAAATCTCTAACTGCATATTCTGGGAGTTTATTCCTAGAATGATTATAAGTCAGTAAAGCTTGCTATGGAATGGACCATATCCTATAAGGTTTCAATCCCTCATTCGGAAACACTAAGGTGTTCTCGAATTAGTTTACTGAGAGATAATCCTATTATCTCTAAGATGACTAAGGATTTAGTTGCTAAGATATTGGCTATTTCGATCATATCGATTTACCTATAACTTATGACTACTTCAGTTCCTAACCTCCTTTTTGAAATTCTAAGAATTTCATATAAGTTTCGAATTTGTACTTCAACAAGTACATTCATTCATAATGATTAAACTGACGATTGTATCTAGTGCTTACATTAAGCATCTTACACTCATCAGCATGGATCGAAATCCACTATAATTTTGGAACGTTCCATGTTTCACCTAAACTATGTTTCGGGAATGCTTCCCTTTAAGATAGGATTCATAGGAAGTTAACTCTCTAGGTTCATCTTCGTAAAATGATCCTAAGATGTCTAACTTGCTAATCCTTTTATGTCTCAACGTTCCAAAATAATTCGAAGCTTTGTCATCTCACTTACTTTTGTTATCTCGTTGTATGTTCAGAAAATTAGTGCTTTGAGTCTTTTGCACAACAGATTATGCAGAATCAACTCAAGACTTGTGAATTCTATTCCTAGTAGAATTACTAAACGAGGTAACATTTCAGAGTACTCATACTCTTTGCAGTTCCCTTTCAAAGTCCTTATTTGCTACCTTAGAAGCAAACGTCCAATTTGATCTCTAGTGTCTTTCGGGCGTACCCTTTACATGCCCCTCCATTGGGCTCTTAAGGGTTTCTTCTTCTTTAGGCCTTCAAGCCTTTAACTTAGTGAGTCTAGAAGAAGAGTTAACCATCACGACCTTTTATTCCTTCTGAAGGATGTTCTCAACCATTATCAACTAAATGACTAACTATGCTACATTAGCATCATTCTAGTTGAGCATAAAGGGTTTGAATGATGGTGGAAGCAATGTAAGCAATCAGTGCATTGAGAACTCTTTTCTCAGTTAATGATCGAGACCACAAGATCTTCAAATAAGATCTTTAGACCTTGTTCATGTGCACTTGTTTCCTCATTTGGAATATTGAATAATTCCATAATGTTATACCTTGTAACGTTTTTATGAGGTGGTTCAATTGCTCTTAAGTGGTTTGGAGAAATCCATTCACCTCAGATTGCTTCTCTTTTGGCCCGGGGTCGAATTTTCATAATTGAAAACTTCGCCCTTTAGAGAACACCTTTCTCTATTCGGAATCTAAAACGGATTTTAGGATCCGAAGCCAATTTAGAGTTAGTTAGGACTTAGTCAACTCTTTTCACTTAAGGATGGATACGAATGGGTTTGCATTTCATATTGTAGAGAATCACAGAACGACAACCTAAATGCTAAGCAGAGAACTAGGTGAGCATGCTGAATAATAACGATATACATAAGATAAGGTCTTTAATCTAATGTAGCTCCCACTTGTTTTTCAAAGATCTATAATTCCCAAAGATCTAAGAGGAACACATTTCCCAATGGGTACTAAGATCCTAAGCATTTTACCTCGAACCCACGACTCGTGGACATTCTAAGTAAAACCCTAGGTAGATACAACTTACCAATTCTAACACCTTTAGAACTCTTAGTAATTGTTTTGCATCACCTATCTTTCAATATGGACCCACGACTCGTGCGGCATCCATATTTACTTAGGCGTTAAGCTAGACCCATCAATCATAAGATCATGATCAAAACTTAGTTCGAACGACCCACGACTCGCGGACATCGCCCTTGCCAAAATTGGCCACGAAATATTAATCATTTAAAATGATCAATTAGGTAACTAAGAACTAATAAGCTCCACTAGCTATCCCACGACTCGCGGACAATAACTAGCTTCACTTACTAAACTTAAAACCTATTGATGGAATGCTAGGAATTTAATTCAAAATTTGCATCTCGAATTAAATACCTATTATTCGAAATGAGCTTAATATTTAATGGGAATTTTCGAATCAACCGGAGAGTTATCCGATCCGACCTCACCAACATATATGTTATCCAATTTTATTAGTCTTGATTAATACAAGTACACTTAAATGCATTTCAAACAAGCACATAAACAGATAACATGTCCTAGCATGATACTAACATTTAATGATCATGGGTTCTACCTATCTTAGGCGTGATATGTGGGAGCCACTCCACAATCACAAGTTCTAACATACATGCCACATAAACAGTTTAAATCACATAAGGGAAAACGGTAACAAAATACGAGCCCTATCTCTATAACATTTTTACAATTGAGATTCCCCTCCCTAACATTTTGAGGGGTCTTCACTTATGGCCTCCTTGTTACTTGAATGTGGTCCATCTTACTCCATGGGTGTATTGTCTCCAAAATGAAAATAAAACCTCACCACCTATCTCTACTCTCAAATTACAATAAAAGGAAAAAGACATAAATTAATAAGGCTTAAAATAAATCCCTTGGCTATTTTCAAACACTTTTAAAATTCATTTCTCTTTCTCCTTCTAATATTTTCTCTTCTAGTTTTCAATTGGGGCTTGCGGGGGGACCTGCAGGACGAATTAATTTTAGCTCCAAACGGGTTAATATATTGTCATCTCATGATAGTAACTAATTATCGTTTAACAATATTTAATTCCACTAAATAAATATTGTTGCACTCTAAAATTAATTAAATTATTCACGAATTTCTCGATCTAGAATAATTTCGCATTTCACTCCTCTCTGTAGATATCCATGAAAAATAAATTGCAACTACTATCATTTATTTTTCATCTCCAATCTGAAATTTATTGATTCGCCTTAAGTTCAAATTCTCTGTATGTGAAACACATTCATCATACAACTTCGGTGACGTATCACGCGAAGTGCTTTGGCCAAAGTCCTAATTCGAACTTTTGTAAATCTATTTCAGGGATATCTTTTACCTTCCAGCAAAGCCACAGATTCTTCGATCAATATAACTCTTTATCACATTTCATGTTGTCACCGAACGTACGAAGTATTTTGGCCATCCATTACCGAGACCTCACTTCGAGTATATTACAGTGACTAACACTACATACCTAAAGCCGAAATATTATCAGGATTAAGAGTACAATGCTTCCTGAGATTTTATTCATTTTAGATAGCAGTATAAAATGAATAATCTCAGTGGTCCAGTTCGTTGTTTCCAATCCTATTGAAAATCATCAACGTGTTATTACCGCAATCACCATTCCCTATGACGAAAGACTAATCATCTTATATAACCACGTTATAGTCTTGATAAGAACATATTCTTATCTTACCGACTAGAACTTTAATAACACGTGATTTCGATGTTCAAAGTCTTTTCCTATGAAACACATTTCATATAAGAATACCACCACACGCCATTAATTATCAATATGTGAAAAACTCACAGCTCGCTGTAAATTCAGTTTAATTAATTCAACAAATTGAATTTTCAGGGCACTATTCCCAACAATCTCCCACTTGCCCTAAATTCAATTTGCCACACATCTAAGTCTTATTCCTTTCACATGAGTGTCAAAACTCCTTTTACACTCTTTTGCGCCAATACTTTAGTGAAGGAATCTATTAGATGTTTATCTGAACCAACAACTAGGAAATCATGAATCCAATACATCTAACTGGCTGCTTCTCAAGCTACCATGTATTTAACTTCTGTGGCGGTGTAAGCAATACAAGTCTGCTTAACATTTCCCAATTAACGGGTGCTCTTTCTAAAGTAAACACGTATTCTGATGTGAAACATCTAGAATAGATAGTAAATCCAAATCTGTGTACTCTATTGAAATGAGCTCATCACTATTATAGACTAGCATATAATATTGAGTTCTTCTCAAGTACTCCAGTATACACTTTTACTACTACCCAGTGTCAGATTCTAGGGTTTGACTAATATCTGCTGACTTAGACCTAATTCATAATAGACATCTGGCCTTATACATAATATGACATACATAAAGCTTCCGCTGTGGAACTCTAATCATGTCTTCTATCTCTTCAGTTATCTCTGGACACTGATTCCAAGATAGATAAATTCCATATCTAAAAGGTAATAAACCTTTCTTGGAATTTGTCATATTATACATCTGAATCTTTACCACTGACAAAATTCTTGCATCATTCCCAATGAGAAAAATATCGTTTACGTACAAAACTAAAGTGTTACAACATTATCATGATGTTATTTTGTACACTCATGATTCATCAGGCAATTACATAAATCCAAAGAATTTAGATTGCCTCTTTCATTCTGATGTTTCATGATCTAGACACTTGCTTAAGATCATAAATGGATCTATTAAGCTTACATCATGTGCACCTAATTTCTGGCTGTGAAGCCTTCAGGTTGTACCATGTATCTCTTCTTCTTGAAGCTACCCGTTCAAGAACATAGTCTTTACATCCATTTATCTAATCTCATAATCGATAATGAGATAAAATGGAGAGGATAATGGACTTAAGCATTACTATAGGTGAGAAGACCTCATAAATGATTTCTTCTTTCTGGATAAAATCCCTTGCCATAAGTTTGCTCTAAAGTCTCTACTTTTTCGTCCATTTTCTCCTTTTATTTTCTTGTAGAACCCAATTGCATCTAATGGGTTTAATGCATTCAGGCGTCTCCATAATTTCAAGAGTTTGTTAGAATACTAAGATTCTAACAATGATTCAATGGCTTTCAACCAAACCGTCAGCATCTATATCACCCACAGCTTCATTACACGTGACAAGATCATATACGTTAGATTCAACCACTTGGGTTAATCTTAGGTACCTTGTCAAATGTCCTGACAATCCTCCCACTACAATAATGGTCTCGTGTACACGTCTCTACATCACATGTTGTATTTGGTACATCACATGTATTTAATACATTTTCAGTTATCACGGGTTTATGGAAATCAGTATCAAATACTGTTATTTTCTTTTAACACTACTTTGCTTCCAACCTTTGTGGTTATCTATGTAATCATCTTTGAAATATTCACAAACATCTTTTGTGATTTCTCAAATTACAAAATATACCACCTCTTGTTCTTCTAGGATAACCTTAGAACAAGTAAACCTTTGTTCTTTTATTCTAACTCGTCAGGATCCATCCTTAACACATGGACCAAGCTACCTCAAATTCGAAGATAAGAGATACAGGGTTTTCACCCTAGCTGCAGATCCATCAGTGTTTTAGGAACTGACTTAGATAGAACTAGGTTTAATGTGCATTATCGTTTTGAGCAAATGACCCCAAAATGAACTTCTTAGGGTAGCATGATTTTTCATGAATTTTTACATCTCTATCAGAGTTTTATTTCTCCTTTCTGAGATATACCCCATGCAGATAGCTGAGATACAATCTCATTGGCATAGAGAAATCCTATTCAACTCTGAGCATAGATACTTACCACCACTTCGATCTAATCGAAGTGCCTTGATACGTTCTCTAATTTGACTCTTTGACTTCAGTCTTATATTCTTTGAACTTTTCAAAAATACAGACTTAAGTCTCATCAAACAAACGTATTTGTATCTAGAGTAATCATCCAGACGAATATTGAAATATCCAAAACTTTCTCTTGCTTGAACATTCATAGGATCACATATCCGTATGAACTGACACAAGCAACTTCATGGCTTAAACACCCTTTGTCTCAAAGAAGGCTTCTTGGTCATTTTAACTTTCGAAATAGGATTCGCAGATTGGTACTATTTTCAAGTCAATAGGACTTATCAATCAGTCTTTGGATCCTATTCAGATTCAATTAACCTGTAACATCCCGACTGATCAGACTTTTCAGGTAACCTCTTATGTGCGCTATTCAATTATTTCCTTATGTGATATTTCATTTCTAACGTGAATTATTGAAGTTATTTGAACTTATTTGCTTTAATATGATTTTGGTTACCCTTGAACGTTTAACTTTTCTTGTTGGGTATTTTATTCGTTTCGGGTTCATATTTAATTCTAATTTTTGGTGAATTCGTGATATTTGTTAATTATATGTTTTGTGAACTCGTTTACATGCTCGTTATATGTTTTGGTATTTGTTTTAGTTGCCTTTTTGGGTTCGTTTTGGAGACGGGACCTAAAGGAGGCTAAAGAGCACTTAGCGCACCTTGGGTTCCGGGACGTGTATCTTGAGCTCGGGAATTCGGATTCGAATTCCGTCACCTCCATTGAACTCGTTTCGACGATTCGGGTTCGATGGGACAAGCCTCACATTTTTCTAAGCTCATTAAGACCTCCGAATTTCACCCGTAACGAGCCCCTTGCGCTTGAGAGCCACCTTTTGACCTAGCTTTGAGTTGTGGACCCCACCTTAACCCAACCAAGCCCTTAACCTTGGAATACACTTGAGTTAGCTAACCATTTCAGCCCCTAAACCCCCCTAAACCGACCCATTCTCTCCCTCTCTCACCAAATCGATCAGCAAAGCAAGAAGGAAGAAGGAAGAAAACCCCTTTGTTCATTTTCAGATTTTTGGGCTCAAATCTTCATCAAAACTTCTCCAAATTTAAAGGTAAGTTCATGGTTGTCATCTACACTTACTCTTCTCTCTTTTATGTGTTTTTGAGTTCAATTCCATGGTTGATTGTTGAGATTTGGCAAGCATGTGAATAGTAAGTGTTGGAAGAATTTGGTTTGATTCTTGCTCCTTTCTTGTTTCCTTGAGATTTGTTGTTGTTGGTATGCTCCTAGGACTTGTTTCTTAGCAATTGTTGCATTTCCTTGCTTGGTAATTAGAGCATGAGTGGTGGGTTTTGTTTTGGGTTTGCTGAGTTACTGTTGAGCCGTCTGCGTTTTTCTGTACCGTGACACGGGGGTGTCACGGTTTGTCCTTTGTTGGTGACACGGGCGTGTCACCTTTTGTTTTCGTTTTCGCTTTTCTGTACCGAGACACGGGGGTATCTCGGCTTGCCTTGTTTCGGTGACACGGGCGTGTCACCTCCTAGTTCCCGTTGTTTAGTTCTGTACTGAGACACGGGGGTGTCTCAGCTTGCCTTTCCGGGGGGGACACGGGCGTGCCTCCTTGTAACTCTAGTTTCGTTCGTTTTGTTTCCTTTCCGTTGTTTCTTGTTGTTTATTCTTGCCTCGTTTATGATATATGTTTGATTATGCTTTGAATGCTCTTAAATGACCTAGAGGTGGACTCATTTCATATCATTTGCATCATAACCATACATACACATGTACCGAGCGTCAATGTGGTTCATATTGAGTCTAAGTGCGTCTCTTGTTGTTTGCCTTGTTTAGAGGATCTTCCTGTAGGGGACGAGCTTGCACCGTAGGTGTCCGGTTTCCTCTTTTTGACTCCACTTCGACCGTTGACAAGGTGAGGTTTTGTTCTTTTAGATATTCGACCTATAACCCTACTTGATTTGAAGCCTCGCATGTGGATATGTATAATATATGGTAAATAAGTGTATGATACTTATGTTGCAGGATTTATCCCATTTGTTATAAGAATTTGAAAACGTTTGTATAAGTATATACGCTATTTTGCTTTTACTTGAAAAGTTTAGTTTTCCGCAAGTGTGTGTGTGTGTGTGAGCGAGATGTGGCTTTGAAAGATAAGCTTTGAGGTATATTTGTGTGACTTTCGTGATATGTTTGGGCCCCGGAGTGTGGTATGGTAATCTTGGGACGGCCGGGGGGGTCGCCGAGCTCTTCCATCAACACCTCCATTTGAGAGTCTCGCCCAACCTTAGGAGGTTGAGGAAGGGTGTTTCTCTTGAGCCGGCGGAGGCAACCGCCGAAGGTTTCAAGGTAGTAATTAAACCTTGTCTCATCTGTGTATGTGGATAGTTAGGGCCGATCAACCCTTCTATCAACCGGTGTTGGGGATGGATTCTGATTTGTTTTGCTTTGCTTTGTTCTTCGTACTTTGGAAGTTGGGGATGTGTGTGACTCGTACTCGCCGAGTTGGTTAAGCTTTGTATGATCTACGGAACGAGAGCGGATTCTAAATTCACCTAAAACTTGGAGTCTTGTTTTGCCCTTTTCCCTTTCCTTTAACTTATATATATCTATATCACGGGAATTAATTTGGCTTGCAAAAACCACTCTCGGTTCAAGGATCTTTCCATTTGATTAAGTGCTTTGCTCTATATATATATATATATATCGGGTGCGTGAGTTAGCCCCCTCACTAGTCGCTAGGACTAACCCTCGTTGTTGTTTTTCTTTTTTTCTTTCTTTTGAGTTTGCAGGTTCTTCCGAGTTAAGCTAGGCGGCAAGTGTCTTTTGGGTTTACTTGTGGTTTAGCTTGGGTCTTCATGCATCGTAGTGGATTACTTCTACTCTTATTGTTGTATTTTGGATTATGTACTTATGATTACACTTTCGCTTTTGGGCCTTGATGGCATTGTGTATTCGGTTTATAAACTGGCGTGAATGGTTGTCCCTTCCCCACTTTTGAAATGTATATGTGATCTTGGGATATATGTTGATTATAAATTGCTTCCGTTACTCTGATTTTAATTCTTGCTGTTCTTGAGGGTCTAGGCCGCCTAGCGAGGGTGTGAGTTTTGTGTGTCTCCCGTTCGCTATGGTCTGATACGGGTGCGGACTTCCATTTCGCTACTCGTGTTGGACCTTAGTGCGGGGGATGTAGCACCCTTCGCTCTGGGGGTGTTACATAACCAATAGATAGGTGCCACGTAGAAGTTTTTCCTCTTACATGGTAAGTCAAGCTGTTCAGTGTTAAACTTAAATTAGGGTTTTCATTGAGTTATAAAAGACCATCTTTTATTGTGCCAGAGCAAATAAACCTTTTATTTTGTTTAATGGTAAACCTTTATTCAAGATAAACAGTTAGACAATTAATTATCAAATGCCTTACAGAAATCAAATTTATGTATATATAGCACGTATAATATTAAAACCCTATTGCCAAAATACAACTTTATAGTCCTTACTACTAAGACAACTACACTTGTATTATCCCGGAGCAGTAGTTGTGTGTTAGTCGTTCTTCAAAATTCCTAGTTAGTTTGAATCTTCACAACGAATTGCAAATATGATTAGTTGAGCTCGAATCCACACACCAGGAGTCTGGTGAATTTCAAACTAAATATACTTTCAACGAGTAAGATATCTTCATGTCTTATCTAAACGGCGTAGCAAATGGACAGACTAAGTATTTTGGACAATTTCTTTTTGAATACTCGCTACCACCGAAATAAAAACATTTTTCATTATCGGATCTAGTTTTCTATTTCTGAACCTTAGATTGGGAGCTTTTCCTTTTATTTTTCTTCCACTCACAGCCTTTCTAGGCCGTGGATATTGATGTCTGATTTAAGAGAACTTTTCCCTTAGTCTATATCACTTTTTCTGCCATATTGAGGTCGTTCATTAGTTCAGGTTGGGTTTTAAAAAAAATATTTAAAATTAATCTTGAACGTTCAAACGATTTAGGCAGAGAGTATAGGATCGTCTCCTATCTTATAAGATTGTTTCTTTAAGCATAGAGGCTTTCAATCTCATTCAGATTAGTTATCATATTCATAATATGATTCTGAATCGGTGATGATTCAAACATCTTCATAACTAACAACCTTCTTATTGGCTCGTACCTTCGTACGATTCTGTCTTCAAAACATGTTCTTATCAATAGGCATCTCATGCATTTGATGTTCAAGAACATTGGAGACATATGTCAGAATATAAGACTAACCAGATCATTACACTTGATCTATTTGGAATAAGCGTCTTTCTAATCCTGACCGATTGTAGTTTTCGGAATTTTTGGATAAGGTTTCGTGAGTATGTAAACTCTCATATCTCAACACGATGTCAAGATTCATTTCCTAGTCAGCATAGTTGAACCCTACTAGCTTATTTCCTCAAATTTGTTTGGAGTGGGCTAAGGGAAATAGCTATTATAAAACTGAAATAAATAAATAAATAAAAGCAAGTTATGATTATACATTTCACTTTCTTCTGCGTCTAACCAATAAATGAAATCCACATAAATATTTTGATTTACGCCATGGTGACTTAACTAACCGCAGTTGACTCCCCAAAGGCGAGGTCGAAAACCACTTAGAAATGCAGGAACTATTCGT
This sequence comes from Lantana camara, assembly GCA_037501455.1. Lineage (NCBI taxonomy): Eukaryota > Viridiplantae > Streptophyta > Magnoliopsida > Lamiales > Verbenaceae > Lantana > Lantana camara. Next base: position 70,871,751 of record CM074860.1, read on the forward strand.
AATTAACATGTCATGTAGGTAGCTCTTACCAAAAAATGTTAATCCACCACGTCAATGTTGGAATTCATCAACCCTAATGCAATGGAAATTAAAATTTTAGGGATTATAAAAACCATTTTATCGGAATTCCAAACAAGATCACCATTGATTCAAGATACGATTTAAACAAAAGAAGAATCAAATACCTCTTTCGCTTCTGGTTGATGGCGATGATATTAAGGTTTTCCAAAACTTATCCGGTCCGCTTCTATCCGATCTTCTTCCAAGAATCCCATGCGGAATTCCTCTAATGTAGTCCACAACCCGTAATTGAACAACTATTCAATTAGCACACTAGAACACTAATTAGAAATTGATTATCTAATAGCATTCTCAATACGATATTGAGAGAGGAGAGAAGAGAGAGACTTGGAGAGAAAGCAGAAAAGAAGAAACAACGACGTTATGATTTCTTCTCACAAATCTGCTTATATGCTTAGCCCTAGGTCAAAAACCCTATGGGCTAGTTAATATGATGGGCTTCAATTAAATTACTACTAATTAAATTAAAAGACCCAACATACATTTAATTAGTGGACTTAATTCAGTTACATTAATTAAATCAAAAGTCCAATGTCTAATTAAATTGATGGACTTAAAAATTTTATTACTCCTAATTAAATTTCCAGCCCAAATTAATTTAAATACACTTATTTAAATTAATGTTAACTCTTTAACATTTATTCTCAATAGCTTAACAATTAAGCATAAATTAATTAATACAATTATTAATTAATTACTCTCTCGTATAATAAATTAAACTTTTTTAATTTATCGATCAATCTCTATTAATCTTTAGATAATCACGTTGTTCAATTCGAGTCATTGTGTGACCCCTTAGGTTCACAAATGAATAGCAGTAGGCCCACATTCTTAATGTGGTATTTTAGATGATCATTTATCTTATTGAGTTAATTGAACCCTTTCAATTAATCACTGTTTAATTAAAACTCCTTTTAATTAATCAGTACCTACAGATCATGATCGATGTCTAGTGATAAGCTCATGACCACCCATCCAATAGTTGAAGTTTATGTTGTGAACCTTTTAGTCTCATGGATACCGAGAGATAAGATCCTTCTATCGTCCAATCCCCGATTAAGACCTAGGGCATAGGAATGATAGAACCCTATTGTCCTAATGCTATGAATTAATTCTAATAGCAATCCCATTTGATCTAACACTCTAGGAAACTCATTTCCCAATTTAGATCTCATTACCTTGCGCAAGGATTTAAGTGGAATGTGCTACAATAGAATTCGTGGATGATTCACTCATTCTTCTAGACGAGCGATAGATTCCATGTTGGCATCTCATATGCCCCCATACATGATTCGAACAACGCCAACATACAACCATAACGAGATTCATGGAACCCATGAATCTCTAGGTGTATATCAAACATTACCCTCGTCATGCACAAAACATCAATGGAGCCTCAAGTCTAAGGACCATTTAGACACTACCATAACTAGGGAACCAACCTCATCATTAAAGCATAAAAGCCTTACCCCATTGAGGTGTTCCTGTCGGGATCTTCAGTGTAATTGTTCCCTAACAAGCACGCTCATACGCGTTTGAATGTCTCCACATACAGTACTCATGAAACAAAGTAACCTTTCTCAAAGGCACATCATATGAGCAAGTCTCAAACGAGTCAAGTCAACATCCCCATGCTTATTAGACTCTTCGACTTGGAGTTGGTTTAGGTCACGCCATAGAGACTTGTTCTATAACCTCCATCCCTATGCGAGGTCAAGTCCTGTAGCTGAATGTAACCTTGGGGTTTCATCCATACACAAACAGTTATAATATGTAATTAATAAACTTGAATGAGATATGATGAATTGGTAACATAGAATTAAACGACTATGAAACGTTACATTTATTATTTCATTAATGTCACAAATTATTGCTAATAAGAGTAGTTTACAAAAAGAGACCTAAACTATTTTGGCTCTTCTAGGGCACTACTCTAACAGTCAACCCTTGGCCTCTAAGTAAATGTAGCAGAGCTCCGAAGGGAGGTTAATACATTACTTAGTCAGGTGTGCACCATTACCTAGAAGTCCATACGAGTAGGTCAAGAGACTCCACGGAGGCGTGGTCGAGCTGACTTTCCCGTATTTCATTCTATCCGTAGAAGTCTAATCTTGTATACCGCGAATATATACCCGCCAAAGGGAGTAGTACACATCTACTATACTATAGATGGGTTAATGGAGGCCGTGAGAATCCAACTCTTTTCATCTCGCTCCCACTCGAATTTTTAAAAGGATGTGGATTAAATTTTGATTATCACATAATCACTTTTGGCGTCTTATTGTCGGAAGTGATTAATCTTGTTAATACGCTCCCACTAGGATTACTAAATCATATTCAAAATCCCAATAATATTTTAAGGCAATTTAATAACTACTTATTAATTAGGCCAAAAAATATTAATCCAATTATGCAATGCGTCTAATCTCTATTAATTTATCTAATCACATTAAATAAACATACGCATAATTGAAAATAATATAATATCTCATATTATCGTGATCATGCCATAAAATAAAATAATTAAGCATGCTTTCATATAATTATCACATCATTATCATGCTTAAAATAAATGACATAAAGTAAACATGTTATAAATAAATTATCACATAATTTAAATCATGTTTATTGATTCGGTAATTTTTCAGGAAAAGCAATTAAATTGTTTCCCAAAGAAATACTGTAGCACCCTAACCCCCAAGGCACTACATCCCCCGCACTATAGCCCGATCAACATACGAAATGGACAATCCGTACATAACCCGAAACTACAGCGAACGGGTGACAATCAAGAAAGAACGAGCTAGGCGGGACACTCCCCAACATACACAAACCAAGATATGAAATTAAAAACGGAAGCAATTCAATTAATACGTATAGGTACCATATCTACCAAAGTGTATACATAATAGGTACCAACATTAACTATCAATACATTATCATCCCCTTTATATCATACATGCTCAAGTGCCCAAAATGTACTAACAATGATCGTAACGTGATATATCAAAAGTTCTATACATAAAGACAATATGCTAGACTCGGTGGAATGCAAGACCTGACTCGACGCCCGCCTAGCACGACCGTGTACCTGAAAAGTGAAGTATCAGTCTACCGAAGACTGAGTGAGGGGAAATTTATAAATAACACACGTCACATGCAAGTCATGGCCTCGGGTGAAGACTTGAAAATGAAATAAATATATAGTTCAAGAATAACTTGTTCTTTACCCGAGATTACAACTATCCAATTTAACATGTTAACTTGATCATTTCATGAAACATGTGGCCTGGCGAGTAGGGTAATTCTCCAACCTTTACACCAATCGTGAACAATACGTGCTTACATGATTAATTCAATACATGATCATACATTTCATTTAGTGCTCAATTAGACATATTCATGCTTGAAAACATGCAATAACCCGAGGACAATCCGTGGTGCCGGATCCGTCCCCAGTCTCCTTCTTTCTCCGGGTGATAGTGGGTTTGCAAGGCCCAACTATCCACGACATGGTGTACGTCGGGAACATGACTCCCACGCACGGAACTCCTTCCACCACCAATCTCCTAGTGGTTTCGGGGGTGATCCCAATGAGGTGAGGATAGTTCAAGAGTTACCCGTCAGCCCTTGCTTTCCCGGTTGGCTCAAGAAACTACCCTCGGGCCCAAGTGCAATCATGTACTCGCCAAAACATGCTTGAAATCATGAACAATCATGGCTTGCTTGCTTGAAAATGTTTATAGTTTGAAAACGGTTATAGATATAATAAGTTTTGGCCGAAAACAACACATAAGGGTGGTAATGGTTCTAAGTACCTAGAACAAAACCTCACCTTTGCTACCAAAATAAAACAAGGATATGCTCTAAGGAGCCTGCTCCTCGTCCACGGCCTCGTGACCTATGCAAACACGATGTGTATACGTGAGACATGACTCAAAATGGACCAAATAGGACGAACGGCGAAAATGCAACGAGATGACGAGCAATATGGAATGTGGCATGAAAATATCTTGTTTAAGCATGTATTCTATCGTATAATAGCAATTTGGGATCAAAGAAGTGATTGGGTAAAAATCCCAAAATTTGGAATTTTTTTATGCAGTAGCTTTGCTTCTGCCAGACGGTATGGGAACGGCCGTTCCGGCTTCCCTTTGAAAATGGGAAGGGCCGTTCCCATGCCTCTTTAAAACGTGCCAGCGTTTTTAAAATAAAAAGCGCGCCTTTGCTGGGAACGGCCCTTCCGGCACGCAGGCCAAAATGGGAACGGTCGTTCCCAGGTTCGGCCGCCTAATTTAAATCAGAAGCATGGGAACGACCGTTCCCATAAGGCCTTGAGGCGGGAAGGGTCGTTCCCCATTTCTGCAACTGAAGAAAACAGAGCAGAGCAGGGCATGGCTACGGCAACAACAACAAAGCTTCCAAAAACCCAAGTTTTAAATCACCAAGTTCATGATTTCTGGGAAATATAATGCATACATGTTCAACAAAGCAATAACACTCCATTTAAACACATATACCATGAAAAATCATCAAGAATTCAAGTTTCCAAGTTCAAGCTCATATTAACATATAATTCCATATTTTGCAAGAATTCATTCCATAAATCAAGATGTAATCATGTAATCATGCTTTAATCAACAAATGATCCCCTTATGCTATAATTCTCAAACCCTAGCCAATCCATACTTGAGCAAAATCATCAACCATGCAAGTACCCACCTTGAAATGAAAAGAAATGAAGAAGAAAGATGATGAGGATGATCAAGCTCCAAAGCTTCAAATATTTCTTGAAATTCTTGATGAAAAAGATGAAAATCTCTTCTTCCCTATTTACTTGAAGAACCGAGAGCAAGAGGAATGGATATGTTGGTGAAATTTTGGACGAAATTGATCAAAGAAGCTTGAAGAAGCCATATACCGTGATTCATCCCATTTTGAAATGTGTGAAATGCCACAATTTGTTATTTAATCCCTCAACTTAAGAAGTCATGAAATCAAGGATATATAGTTTTGAAATATGGTCAATTAAGTCCTTGGAAGTTTATGCAATTAAGTCCCTAAAGTTAGAAAAATGATCAAGTAGGGACAATTCGATAATTAAATCACTCTCGGTAATTACTTTATGCAATAAATATTTTTCCGTGACATGAAATAATTTTCCAATGCTATGAAATCATATATTTAACATAAATAATTTATCATGAATTTTATAAAATTATGAAATGTCATGTAGGAAAAATATAAAATTAAAGACTTAAAATAAATCCTACACTCAAAGTTTCATACGTGGCGTGCTTACCTGTTCATCCGAAACCGGGGCGTTACAAATACCATTCCACGTAAATTCCCAGGAAACGCTGGAGGGGTCACAACGGTCCCACTTAAAAACCAGCCTCCTTTGATATAATTTACGTGCACAGTAGCAGATCTAAAATTATGCATCGCCTGCATCATATCAGTGCATGTATATATCAAGAGCACGGCTCTGATACCAGTTGCTGGGTGGTGGGCCCAAAACAGTAGCGATCCGGGATCACATTTTAAAATTTTGTTAATAATACAAGTATTAAAATATTTCTAAAATATTTTAATACAACAGCGGAAGACTAGCCGGATCTACTCAATTATATACATGTAATTGATAATAAATTTTAAATCACTTAAGCAGATAAATATCTAACATGCAATTAACACTTAAGAGCATATAATTTATCATGCTTAAAATAATATAACTATAAAATATTACCGTACTGCAAATATAGCTATCTAACGGTATTTTTCCAGCACCTTTGCTTTCACATAAGAAGGTTACCGCGTTCACATCCCGGGAACCCGATACACGATCACTCCTCGTGAAACCGGCAGAGCTTCCCTGCAATAACCCCAGAGAAACCCTCGGAGTGTGGGCTCCGAAAGTATTTCTCTAAATACTTAGAGAAAATAAAACTTTAAACTAGAAACCCTTTTCAGGGTTTAATCTCCCGAAATTAGGTATTTTATATATAAACACCTAATTAAAATTAATTCCAAAATAAATTGAAATTAACGAGGAAAAAGGGATATGGTTTCAAAGCACTTCCTCCACGAGGGGAGATCCCTTCACCAGTGGGTGGTGATATCCCCCCTCGGGGTCATAGTTCTCGTAATTTTCTTCTTGCTCCTGGTACCGAGGAGCATGTTGCTGTCAGTTTTGACAACGAGCGTCTCTGGCATTGGCTCTCTTGTCCCCAGCGTGGGGGACTTGAGATCGCGCTCGAGAGAGCTGCCCCACCATATCCTACAACCCTTGCAGCTGGTCTTGCACAGCCGCGAGGAGGTTGGGATCTTCTCCGTTTGCTTTGCTCCCTCGTTTGGAAGCTTGAGAGTGTGCCTCCACATCAACGTTAATCCTTTCCACTGGCTCCTTGCCTTTGTCAACCGGCGGGCGTTCTTCCCCTTTCCTCGTGGGGGCTTCCTTTTCTTTGGCAGGTGGAGGTGGTGGCCGGGCTTGTAAAACGGTCTGGGTCGCTGTTAAGGGATGGACCAGCCATCCTCCCATGGGAGGGGCAATCTGAGCGGCCATCCCCGAGGGAAAATAAGTGGCGATAAAGTTTTGTCAGGCGTTCTGAGCAACCTGAACTTCGCACTGAGTGTAAATTGCTTGTAATTGCTGGGGTGTCATAGGGGGCAGCTCCTCCCCCTCAATCTCTTTGGGGATGACGACGGGGAAGCTACATCCGACCAGCGTGGTAAGGCTGGACCATGGGGAGCATAGGGGAAGGGGTCAAGGCGTAACCGGGTGGAGGTATCATGACAGGGAAGCTTCCTGGGTGGACTTGGAGCCCTGACCCTCCTGCCATCGCTGCGGCGGGAAGTTGAATTTGGGGAGCCTGGGGTCCAGATCCTCCAACTGCGGCGACGGAGGGCTGTTCCACGTGGATCTCCACCGTGAGCATAATTCGCTCCGTCGTGAGGGGAGCCCCTCCGACTGGTGGTGTGCCTTCAGCAGCGGCTAGGAGCGTGGCATCATTGCTGCCACCATGTGGCAAGTCATTGCCGCCGCCAGCTGCGTTTGAACGGGTAGTAACTATAGTGTAGGTGGTGCTTGTTTCTCGACTAGCAAAGATGAAGAAGAAGAAAAGAAAAGTGGTTTTCCCACAGACGGCGCCAAAAATGATGGGTTTGGTTTCAGATGTCCAAACTCCAACACTTTAGAATTTGTTTATGTGGGGAATCAGGGGATGAAAGCTCAGACAAATATCACCGTAAATGGTGGGCTCAACCTGCTAGGACAAACACCAAGAAAAGAAAGGTTAGAAGGCCAAGCTGGGGGATCTAGGGGTGATACCCAGTTTGGTTCTCTGGCACTCAAGTCAGTTGATGAACTGAAGAAGATAAAGAAAAATGCAGAGCTGAAGTTATGGAAGCTTGCTTACAGTGGGAGAGATGAAGTCCCTTATTTATAGTTGAGGGTCAGGGACATTTTGGTAATTATCACCGTGTGGTCCTGGCCTAGTGTTGCCCTAACACGTGGCGTGATGAGGAGAAATCTATGAGGAATCTCCTTTAAAAGCTGAGGAAAAGTTGGTGGCGGGCAACAGTGGCAGGTGCGTGGGTGTGTACTGCGTGTCATAGAGCCATTTTGGGGTTGGTGGCGAGGGCGAGACACACGCTCGTATTTATCATGAGCCTTGGAGGCTCGCAGATCCGAGGGGAACCTGGGTCAGGGCTGTGAGACGAGGGGACTTTTGCTTCTCTTATTTGTCTGTCCATGTGGGAATGTTCCTCCGAGGGGAGTACACGCTCGGGAATTAACCCCTGGAGAATTGGGGTACATTTGGGAGTGGGGGTGACGCCAGTCTGAAGGCAACTGTGATGAGGCCTGAGCGTCACGTGTCCCGTGGTGACGACACCACGTGTCTAAACGTGATGACGACGCCACGTGTCTAAACTTGGGCCAAGCGTATTTCCAATCGAATATACATTCATTAAATATATTCGTTATTCGATATTATATATATATATATATATATATATATATATATATATATATTCTTTTATAATTTGACAAAATAAATATTAATTATGCATAATATAATCATAAATAATAATAACAATAAACATATATCATATCATTGATAATAATAAACTTCATTAATAACAATAAGCATATACCATAAAATATATATTATACATCTGAGTCCATGTTTGTTTGGGTTTAATAGATTTATAATTTGTTAATTAATATCTGTATAGGTTTTGTAATTATTGTGTTATGGAATCTTAATTTATTCTTTTGATAAATAATATACGTAAAATAGGTAAATTGATTTGGATTCGGATGCGAATTCAAATATCAAATAATTCATTAATCGTATGTCCTCACGAATACGGATGATTCGATATTTGGATAAATTTTATTATGCGTCAGATAACAAATACAAATTCGAATAACGAATATTTTAAATGGATTCAGATTCGAATACTGCACATTAGAATATTTATTATCTGTTTACATTCCTAACCCGAGCAAACACTTACGCCAAAGCTTTTTATATTACACACACACATCCAAATTAAACAAAGTAGCATGGGACACCCTCATTACATTTCCTGCGCAAAATGACTAGGGCTGGCACTCCTGCTGCATTTTCGCCAGTGCCGTCTCAAACTGACTCCATTTCTGCTCCAAGGTCCCATTATATCCAATTGACATCCTCACCAACCCGGGGGAAATGCCGGCCAATTGCTTCTCCTCCTCGTTCATTTCGCTGCTCGTGCTACTCCCCGAGCAAGACAAGAGCGTCTCATAGTACCCCAAGCTGACAGCCATGAGGCCGAATTGGGTGCTGTTCTGCAGAAGATTCATCAGCCGGTTTGCATTCTCCTCCGTCCCCATGTCCACGCAAAGTATTCCACCGTAGCCATAGTCGCTGTTCGCTATGGACTTGAGAACGGTGTGGTCGGGGTGGTCTTCGAGGCCAGGGTAGATGACCTTGAGGCCGAGCGTTTTCATCCTGGTGGCGTAGACCAAGGCGCGATGGCAATGCTCCTTCATTCTTAAGCCTAAGTGAGGAAGCCTCTCGGAGAGTTCGAAGGCTACTTTTGGGTTCATTGTTGGCCCTAATATCATGAGAGGGCCTTGGTGAAGGTCCATCATGGAGTTTATTATTTTGGCTGGACCACAAACAGCTCCTGGGGACATGCATATGATGTTCAACCTAGTTATTGTTACAATAATATTTGGAGAGAATTGAAAATTGCGTCAAATTAGCTAATTTGAGTTGATCAGTTTTGTCTCTCGTCACTTCGAATAAAACCGTACCAAAAATTTTGTGTTATTTAAAAGTTGCAGGTAAAATCTCTAATCGTAGAATATCATATGAAAACCCTTAATTTATTCATATGTTGAAATCCAGTTACCATATAAGCAGAATCAACTGGATTCAAGCAAATCTGGAGTAAATTAAGGTTGGAATTTGGATGTGGACAGAGGATACAAACATTGCCATTACAGATTTTTTTTTTATAAATTTAACACATAAGAGGTGTTGGATAGGAGTGTTCTACAAAAACAAAATACAGTAAATAATAATTCTAGATGTACTATGCATAATAGTTAAATATAATGCATGCAATATTTTTTTTTCTTTTTGGGGTGGGGGTTTAAACGCATGTAAAAATTAACTTAGCTGGAGAACAAATCTTGCAAGTCCAAAAATCAATTTCCTATAGGCCCTGGGGCCTGGTGGATCTTAAATGTGAATATGGGGGTGAAGGCATGTCCAAGACCACTTTGTATATAATTCTTCTTTCTTACGGCATGCCTTCGGGGATCAGTACCAGAAACGGCAATTAATTAGTACACATGTAACATGGAATCATGATTTACTGAGATTTCAATGCAATACCATATATTGGACTTACTCAATCACTCAATCATATACTGATTGGCAAAAAACAAGAAACAAACCAATCAATGCTGCTCCAAAGTTAAGGGTAGTAGGCTTATCGGGACCATTTTGATCAAGTTTTCTCGTGCATAAATGCTATAGCCTATTATCTTAGTATCACATTTAAGAAGTTTCTTAAATAACTTTGATGAGGATTTATGAATTTATATTGCATATCAAATATAGTTTCAATTATAATAAATTTTAACTTCAATTAAAGCACCAGTAACACCAGTCCAGTGAATAGTTGATATTAGCATCACATATTCCTAATGTTGAAGTGTTGATCCGGCAAATTTAACCTACAAATCATTAAATCTATTTATCTATCGATATATTTAAAAACATGTTCATTCTGATAAAAGCACTAAACAGATTTTGTAAATTTTTGTTACTAATTTAGACTAGTGAAATAAACAATTAGTGTCAGCACCTTTAGCAGGGCAAGTGTAGTTAAATTTGGAAATTTCTAGTCCAATTACATCGAGTGAAATTAATTATATAAAGGGGAAATTACATCTGACTATCCTTCTAAATAGGTAACAATGCAATCCATCTTTATCCAAAAATTACAATTTAATCCCTAAATGTTATGGATTGTTTGTGATCCCTTTATTCCGTTAGGGTTGGACACTGTCCAAAAAGACTGCATTGTTATATGAGTAATACCTAGGGATCATTTTGTTGGAATGTGAATATTGCAAGGATGAATTTGTTATTTTATTCATTAAATTAATGGAAGGACAGACCCAACCTTAACGAAACCTTAACGTAATAGAGGGATCACAAACGGTCCATAGCATTTTGGGATTAAATTGTAATTTTCGAATAAAGATGGACTGTATTGTAATTACCCTATCTCGAAGGGTAGTCAGATATAATTTTCCCTTAAATAAACAAGTGCATCACTTATTATCTGATTGGTTGTTTTTCCTAGATTTTATATTAATTACACAATGATATATATAAGTTATAACCGTCGTGCAAAATAGTATGGATTTGGGTTTCAAATTTGGATGATGAAGGTGCGGTTTGTGGAAGAAGAGACAAAAAGTAAATTAAATATTTTTATTTTTTAAATTATATATTTAATATTTAATGATTATTTTTACACGCATTTCTAAAATGCTTAGCAATATTTAAAATTTAATGATTTTAATATAATTTTTTAGGGTATTTTAATAACTAATTGGAAATTACATATATATATAACTAAATACATAAAATATAAATATTAAAATGACATTTAACATTTAATGTCTAACTGAAAGAAAACATATAATAACTAACAATATTAATACTTATTTAATTAAGGATTACTTCATTTAAATAAAATAATAAATAAAGTGTATTTAACTATTATTGAAAGTATTTATAAATATTTGTAATATTAATATTTATTAAATTATTGCATAGTATATTTAATTATATAAAGCAGTTCCTGAGTTTTTCATACTCTTACAAAACGAACCCTTAACAAAAGTCATTCAACAATATAGTCTCATTGAAGGCATTTATGGAAAATCAAACTTGAAATTTGATGAAACCCTAATGGAACTCAGAAACATCAAACAGTACGTTAGGGCTAAGGATTAATTTATAATTTCTAAAAGTGCATGGTGTAAATTGTAATTACTCCAAATCTCAGGGATCTAGGTCTAATTTTCCATATATATATATATACTAGTAATTCTGGCACCCTCATTGGGTGTCCAAATAAAAAATTCTTATTATATAAATATATTAAAAATAATTTACTAGAAATATATATTTTATAATTATTTTTAATATATTTATTAAATTATAATAAATCACTTAAAAGAATAATATACCAAACAATACTATCTTTGCAAAACCATAAGAATTATATATAAAAGAAAAGAAAAAGAATTGTAGTGAGATAAGAAAAAAGATAAATTAAAAAAATAGTATTGAAATAATAAGATAAATAAATAAAAAGAAAAAAGAACGCAAGATAAAAAAAAAAAAAAAAGACACTAAGATATCAAAACGATTACCTTGTATCTTTCCCTTAATATATAGTAGATATATAAATATAACAATAAAATAAATTCAAACACGAAATGTGGCGAACCTGCGATGATGTCGGCCCCACCGCTGATATACTTAGAGATACTATGAACCACCACGTCCGCCCCAAACTTGGCCGGCGACACCGCCATCGGTGCGAACGTGTTGTCTACCACCACCACCACCCCCTCATCGTGCGCTATCCTGCACAGCTCCGGTACGTTAGCCACTGTCAGGGTGGGGTTCGAAATCGTCTCGAAGTACAGCAGCTTCGTCTTCCCCGCCACGATCTCTCTCTTCACGATCTCGTGGTCAGTCACGTCTACAAATGATGTGGTTATATTGCAGGACCTGGGGAGGAAATGAGTCAGAAGGGCGTGTGTCCCACCATAGAGCGTCTGCGAGGCGACGATGTGGTCTCCAGAACTGCAGAGGTGGAGGATGACAGAGGAGATGGCCGACATGCCGGAGGCGGTGCAGTAGGCGGCCTCCGTGCCTTCCATGGCAGCCAAAAGGCGTCCCAGATTGAGAACGGTGGGGTTGAAATGGCGGCTGTAAATAAAGAAGTCCCGTTCCGGACCGAGTTCCCCGGTGAACATCCGCCTCAAGTTGTCTGGCTCCATGACGGTGAAAGTGGCGGAAGCCTCGATGGACATGTTGACGCCGCCATGCTCGCCGAATTCATGACGGGAATTGGCTAGCGCTGCCGCGGGATCCTCCGTGTGGAGTCGCGCCGTCTTGAACTTCCTGGTAGCACCGCCAAATTGATCATCAGAGCCTGAACGCTTCTTGCTTGGAACGTTCATGACAACCTGGTTGAGGGTTCCGTCCGCCATTGTTTGGAGTTTTTTGAAATTTAGAGAAATCGCTCCTTTATTGTATTTTCTTTTTGTGATAAGTAGGAGCTGTTCTCTTTCTAATAGCTATATATGGCTTTTTCTATTCATAACTGGAGAAGGCTTTTGGTATATATAATGGTGGTGGTAGTTTTTCTTTTGCTATATTTTTTCTCGTTCCCATAATTCAAAATTTTCTTCTCCATACTCTCTTCGATATCTGGCTATTACAATAGTCTCTCTAATGGCTGAGGATGTAAATGGATATTAAAAAATATGACTTCCTCCGTATTCGAATTTTCTTAAAAAGAATATTATTTTTATTAAAATACTATTTATATTCGATTATAAATATTCGAATTATAAACGGATAAAAAGATAGTAATTAGACATTGTATTTGTTTTATATTCACTCTATTCACATATCTATTGGATATATATGTTATTAATTCAATCCATAATCGCTATCCGATAAGTAATATATTATATCGAAACATTATATATATATATATATATATATATATATATATATATATATATAATTGTTTTCTAGGTGCTAATTAATTTTTTAAGGAAAAAAACAGTTTACCCCCTATATTATGACCCTTTTTTCAATTTTTTTATTTGAACTTTCAAATATTTTAAATTATCATTTGTACTTTGTGTAAAAATTTTAATATTGCCATATCTATTTTGTAATAGCCAGACATAGTTTTAATGTTTCTTTTCCTCGTCTCTCGCTCGCTGTGAGTTTGGTTCATGTATGGATTCTCCATTGCGTATGTGGATTGGACCGTGTTGCGGGGGATGTGGTAGTCTGACGTCCCGGGTGCCACATCTTTAAGTGTTATCAGAGTTCTAGGTTGCAAAGTCGAAGTTCTAGTGTCGTGTCTTGTGAGTCTAGGTCGTACGACACTGGAATTACTTGTCAATGTGAGAGTCTTGCATTTTAACTTGCGCTAATTTGAATTATGTCATATTTCTAATGCACTAGTCTAATTGCCCTCATTTGCATTTGCTAATCCTACATGCATTGTTTCAGTGAATTGTGTACAGGATTCGTCGTGGTTGACCTCTGCGTGATCATTCGGCTGATCGAAGGCGCCATCATGATTATTCACCACTACCGCCTCCCCCCTCAAGTTGAGAATTTCGTTAATGCAACCCTTAATCTTATTGACCAAAGTGTTAAGCCCCATCCGTTCGGTAGTATAGGAATGACGTCACGTGTGAGCTATGTGCGCATTTAAATTACTTAATTATACTCTTATATGTTAATCTTTGAATTATATGTTGTATATGAATGTTTTTATACATGAACTTTGATTTACTTGAACTTTGCCCTATATGCTTCTTTGACTCTATGATGAACCGTATGACTTCAAATTTGATTCCGAGCTTTGTGGCTATGTAAAATATTTGATATATATGTTTTATGAACTTGTTTACGTGTTTACTATATGCTTTGAGGCTCGTTTGACTAGGTCTTGGACCTATTTTGTAATTTTTGGAACATTAGGCCTTAAGTGCAAATTAGGGCACCTTGGGTTCCTGCTAGCATAACTTGAACTCGGGAATTCGGATTCAAATTTCGACACCATTGTTGGACTCCTTTCGACGATTCAGATCCAATGGAACAAGCCCTCGTATTTTTCTAAGCCCGTTTGAGCCCCCCGAAACTTTAAAATCCGATCCGAATGGACCAGATCTTTTGACCTGACCCGTTTAGCCATGTCTTTACCCGTTTTTTAGCCTTTAATCAACCAAACCAAATCCAAACCCTCTCATTTTCACACCCTCACATCAAGATACAAGGGGAAAAGGAAAGCAAGGAAGGAAAAAAGAGCAACACCCATTCTTGCAACCATATGAGCTCAAAATACCTCCATTCTCTTCCATCTCTTGAAGGTAAGTGTACTTTCGGATTCTCCACGTTCTTGTGCATCTTTTGATCCATGAATAACATGTTTTGAGCTTGGTTTGATTGGTAGAATGGATATAGCATGAATAGTTAGGTTTTGTCAAGATATTTAGAACTTGTTCATCCTCGCTCTATTTGAAGATGTGAGGCATGTTTTGTGATGGCTATGTGTGGTGTGATATACCATGAAATCATCTTGATTTCTTAGCATGGAAGATGGAAATGTGTTGGGTTACATGCCTTTCTTTTGTTGCTCAAGTGTGTCGTGTGTATGCGTGTTAGTTTGTGCTTGAATTTGTGCTCGTTTGATGCCTCGCTGCTGTCTTTTACCCCTGCCCTACTGCTGCTTGCTTTGGCCCTATTTTCCTTGCATTTGACCTGCTGCAGAACTTCTTCTTTTTCGGCCAAGACGACTTAACACGGCCGTGCAAGGTTCATGCACAAATCTAACACGGCCGTGTCTTTAACTTCGAATTTTGGGGATTTTGCCTGCACGGCCATGCAGGTTTGTGAAGGATTTTAGACACGGCTGTGCATGTGTGTGGTGTGTTTTATGTTTGTTTGTTTGTTATTTACATTCTTTTCGTTGCTTTTTCTCGCCCCGTTTATGACTCCTATATGTTATTAACTTGTTTTATGATATGTTATGCCTCATGTTTTGATTTATTGGTATGGTTTCGATGCTTGTATACGAGTATGAACTTGGATGCTCTAAGTGCTACCTCATGTCATCTCATGTGCATCACTTGCATTCATATGCATTTACCGAGCATCTATATGGTTCATTTTGAGTCTAAGAGTTATCTTTTGTGTTTAGCTTGTCCGTGTAGAGTAGCTTGTTGGTGTGGAGCCGCTCCGTAGGTGTGTTTGGGTTGCTTTGTTCGTCTCGTTTGCTCAGGTGAGGTTTTCTTTCTTTTTAGTCACTTCGACCTACAACCCTATATGTGTTTTGAGCCCCGCATGCGACTTATATATATATATATATATATATATATATATATATATGTGTGTGTGTGTGTGTGTGTATTTAGATACGTGTTTGATATGTATTTTGAGGGATTTGTCCCGTTTTCTGTGAAACCTTTGAAAACGTTTTTATATATAGGTAAGTTATGTCTTCGTTTGTTTATTTTGAAAAGGGTTGGTATGTGTATAGGGGTGGACATTGGTCGGGGAATTCGGGTTGTGTCCTCACCCGATCAGGTATTTCTTGATCAGGACGGGGAGTTCGAGAAATTTTCAATTTGGGAGGGGTACCTGAATCTCGATTAAGAGTTTGGGCTCGGGATCGGGTAGTATCTTGGTACTCGAATTCCCCGATCGGGGTAGTATCTTGGTACTCGAATTCCCCGATCGGGTAGTTATACATATATATATATATATATATATATATATATATATATAATACAAATCTGTGACTTGTCTTAATAATATATATATATATATATATAATAAATCTTTTAAGTATTTCAATTTATAGATTTCATTTCTTTATTTCTAATTTGGAAATTAGGAATTAGAATTCTGCATCTCAAGTTCAACTCTCAAGACTGAAGTCTCCTTCCCTTCTCCAGTTTCCTATTCACCAAGTCCGAACGGCCTCACGCCCTCAACTCACAACTCAAGGCAGCTCCGTCTCTCCATCTCCACTGCTCCAGGCCTCCATTCTTGTCTCTGCCTCTGAACAAACAACCACAATCCACAAGGTAAGTTTTTTATTTTTAGCCCTAGTTTCAAAATTTGTGATTTCTTTCAATTAACTTGTTTTTTTGTTTGTAATTCAGAAATTTTATTAATTATTCTTCTATTTTAGAATAATCGATGCTTATGATTTATGAAAATTGAAATGGTGGTTGCTAGCTTGTTATTCACTTACTAACTTACTATTAGTTTATGAAAATTGAAAATTGGAAATTGAAATGCTATTCTTTTGTTGTAAATTTGAGTGATATCACTAATATGGGTTTTGCAATTTGTTGCAAACTTTAATAATTATTGAATAATTTATAGATGTCAAATATGCACGATGACAAAGATATAAGGGATGATATTCCGGATTTTGGTGCTGAAGATATTGATGAGGATGATATTGATAATGATGAGGGAAAATCGAAAAAAAAAAACTAAGATGGAAATTGTACTAAGTTCCGTTTATTGGGAATATTTTGACAAATTCTTTTGTCTTGTTGATAAAATTCAAATAGCTAGATACAAATATTCCAAGAGAGAGAGAGAGAGCTTAAAGCAGTTCCTAAACTTCTTGGGACAAAGGGCATAAAAAATCATTGGGAGGCATGTAAAAAGAAACCTCATGAAGTCGAAACCAATCAAGCTCGTATTAATTTACAACCAAATCGAGTAGGTGAGACGGAGGGAAATACTATGTCTTGTTGGAGATTTGATCAAGAAAAAATTAGAGAAGCTATGTGTTATTGGTTGATACTTCACTACTAGAAATCTGTCATATAGCAACAGAAATTTAGCAACGGAAATTATTCGTTGCTATTTAGCAACGGATATAGCAACGAAAAAAAAATTCGTGGCAAAATGCTTTAGCAACGGAATTTTCGTTGCTAAATCCGTTGCTATATATGAAAAAAACAATAGCAACGGATTTTTCGTTGCTAAAATTAAATAATACAAAAAATAAATAAATTGGTATATATAGCAACAGAAATTCCGTTGTTATTAAAATAAAAACCTAATAAAAAATAATATAATATTTTATAAATATTTGCAACAAAAAATCCATTGCTAAATAGCAACGGATAATATTTATAAATATTTAGCAACTGGTATTTAGCAACGGATTTTTCGTTGCTATATGAAAGAAAAAAAAATAAATAAATATAAAAAATATTAGCAACGAAAAATTCGTTGCTATTTAGCAACAGATTTTTCGTTGTTATATGGAAGAAAAAAAGAAATAAAAATAAACAAATATTTAAGATATTAGCAACGGAAAATCCGTTGCTACAACGGATTTTTCGTTGCTATAAGGAAGAAAAAAAAATAAATAAAAATAAATAAATATAAAAAAGATTAGCAACGGAAAATCTGTTGCTATAAACTTATGATTAAAAAAATTTATAAAATATTTATAAATTAGTAAAGGATTTTTCGTTGCTATAGGGAATAAAAATAAATGAATAATAAAAAATAGAGCAAATTAAATTTTTGGTCCCATAGGATTGTGTCGTTTTCAATTTTGGTCCCATTCTTTTAGAATTTGACAAAAATAGTCCCGTTGGTTTCATTTTGTTACATTTTTGGTCCCAACCGTTAAATTTTGGACGGAACCGTTAAGTACATTTAAGAGTCAAATAAAATTTCGTTGAAAAAAAATATCAACGGATTGTATCCAAGTTGGTTGGATGCTCATTTTCTTTTCATGAGATCCTGGGTTCAATCCCAGGCTCTCCCTTTTTTATATATGTATATATATATTTATTATATAATATATACATGTATAAAATACATATTATATATTATATATTATTATTATTATTATTATATTATATAATATTTAATATATTGATATTATATATATATATTATATAATATTATATATGATGGGGTCAAAATACGATCGTCCCACGTTAAGACACGTGGCATCACCGAGATGATGACATCTGTCTCCCCAAGGCTGCACCCATCAGCGCACGAGCGCTAAGCGCAACGAGCGCAATCCTTCTTCAGGAGTTAAGCCCAACGAGCGCTGTCACTCCCACGAGCGTCCTACATACTAAATGATTGGTACACCCACGTGCCAAGGGAGCCCTCTTCGAGCGTCACACTCCCTCAGAGTGGCCTCCCCTATTGGCTCGTCATTTGAACTGAAGCCTTCGTTCCCCTCAGCGGATGTCTTGGCTTCCAGTACTCCAGGTTGTCACGAGCGCGCTCTCAAGCCCTCGTTACCAACCACCCAAATGGCTCTCTGACACAACGTACATGCCCGCGCACCTGCCACTGTTGCCAGCACCAACTTTTGGCCACTTTTGCAGAAGATTCCTCCTAGGTTTCTCTCTCATGGCGCCACGTGTTAGGGCAACATTCGGCCAGGACCACTTGAGGCAAATGACCAAAGGGCCCTTGACCCTCAACTATAAATAGCTAAAGTCATCTTCTACACTGGTAAGCATTCTTCATCACTGAAACTGTGACTGAACTCATATTTCCTCGTACCTTGAACTGACTTGAGCGTCGGAGAGCCAAACTGGGTATCACCCCCAGTTCCCCCAGCTTGGCCTTCTGACCTTTCTTGTGCTTGTCCCAACAGGTAGAATCCACTTTCTCATTTCCGGCGAAGCTCCGGTGGTTTCCTCCACAAATACAAATCGTAAAGTGATTGGATTCGGATCCTCACCTTTCTGAACCCATCAATATAATCTATAATACACATAATATTATATACATACGTATATTATGTATAAATATAAAATATTTATAATATATATATATATATGTATTAAATATGATATATCTATATATATAATATATAGACATATATATCTTATATCTTAAATATTAAATAATAATTAATATTATATGTTTATATATATATATATCTCAAAATGAAGATATTGTTCTACAGATGTATAAGTGAATACTTCATATTGACATAAAATTAGTTCTTTATTCAACTACTAACTAAATCTAATTATTTAATTATGTAAACTTTTATCTTTTTTTTATATGTCATAAAAACTTATATTTAAGTTGATATACATTAGTATTATATATATATATATACATGCTTGGGGTTTATATAGAATTTAACTGTGACGCCCCGATATTTCGGCCGTACAGGTATGACGTATATGTTTACCAATTTGCGCTAATTAATTGTTTATAAGTGATTTGTATATTTAACCTTCATCACTTAGAGAAAACTTAGCCAAAACGTTCTGCTCTCCAGTTTTCCCGTAACTTTTGTCACCCTTGGAGATTCAAAGCTCAAATCTCCTTCAAACTTCATCCAATCCAAAAGGTAAGCTTAGGGTTGTAATATACATTCATTATGAGTCATTTTGATCCATTCATCCCCAATTTTGAGCATGTTTTCATGGGTTTATGGCTAACCTAGTGAATAGTTAGGTTATGAGCATATATGTTGATCTCTTTCATTTCTTGAGGAATTTGATTGATTCCCAGCATGAATATGATGGTCTTGATCCCTTCTTTGCATTTATGGTGATGTATTACATGGTAGTTGAAGCATTCATGTGTTATCATTAATGGAGTGTAACGCCCCAATTTCCGGAAGTTCAGGTAAGCACGCCACGTGCGGGTCTTCGGGAGTTGGGGGTTTAATTTTATCTATTTACTTGTTCATTATAATTCCATTATAATATTATGTGCATCATACATTTCTATGTATTTATACGAATTAACTTTAAACGTGAAATATGTGAACCAAGTGATAATGTGCCTAATTGTATTATATGACTTACTTGATCGTTTTATCAATTTATGGACATAATTGCATTTCATGAATTGGGAGTTAATTGATCTTTTGTGTAGGGATATAACTTGATTGCATTCATTTAAATACTTGAGGGAATATTATGTAATTTATGGTGGTTTTATGCTTGTAGTGGATGATATAATATATCATATATGTATTCATCCCCCTCACTCTCATACATTACATTACATACAAGAGAACATCACACACACACCTAGTAAGAATCGGTTTTTACACCTTCAAGAGAGAGAGGAGGATTTCATCAAATTCAAGCTATAATTCAAGGAATTAGCAACCAAGTTAGAGCATCATCTTCATCTCTTCATCCTCATCTCATTCTTCTTTCATTTCAAGGTATAACATGAGAATTGATTGAATTTCTTGATTGAGTGATGAGTAGGGTTTGAGGTTTGATTGATGCTTTCATGCTTATTCATGATTAGAGGCATGTTTAGGACCTTGTTTCTTCATTTCTTGCATGAAACATGAAATTATGTGAAGGTTGGAAATCATGTATATTTTTGGGGTTTTCATGAGAAATTCTTGATGCTTTGATGTGTATTTCATGGTTTGTTTGTTGGATAAGTGAAGTATAATGTGTATTTGATGTATTTGGTTAAGTGTTATGGAGTGATCTTGCATTTCTTATTGTTTTGGTTGATTTTGGTTCGTTTATACCCTGTTTTCCCTGTTTTCCCTGTTTTTTCGACCCAGAGGACGCCGAACGGCCGTTCGGTTCCTTCCCGAACGGGGGTTCACTCGTAAAGAACCACCCTGCTCTTTTGAACGGCCGTTCCTGGTTTTGTGCATGGAATTAAAATGGCCGTTCACTATTCAAATGGACTCGGATTGACCTGATTTTTGAGCTCACGGAAAGCTATTGCAGTCTAGAACAACCTCCAATTAGAATAACCTCAATATATTTTCCCATTTGTGAGATATTAGCAATTCTTTTTGGTGTCGCTGCTTTACAGACAAACTGCATTCACTCAACTTCAAGCCTACGCCATTTTCTCCTCGCTTTGAACTAGAAAACGAGCCATATATCATTTTAAAGGTATACTTGTCTAGTTTCATTCCCAACAAAAAAAACCCAATTTCAATCTCTAGAACTTGAGATATTTCCCTTTTTCCACAGCTTGGTCATTTTAAAAAATTGCCGGTTTTTGCCAAACTTCACCAAAACCTCTCTTCTTGCATTCCTTTCACTTCCTTGGCTCCCGTATGTCACTTATATGAATTATATGCTTACTTTATTGATAAGTATGCTCCTATTTGACACTCATTGATTATAAATGCATGATTGGGGTTACATATCATTGTCGTTCATCATAGTTGGTTCATTCGAGTCGAGTCTTATTTCACACTGGTCCTTGTTGCACAGATCTCGGTCCTGGAGGCGAGGAGCACGCTCCATAGGGTGGTTCTTTGTTCCTTTTTGTTGGTTAAGGTGAGGTTTAAATTCTAGATATA
Organism: Lantana camara; assembly: GCA_037501455.1. NCBI lineage: Eukaryota > Viridiplantae > Streptophyta > Magnoliopsida > Lamiales > Verbenaceae > Lantana > Lantana camara. Next base: position 70,893,495 of record CM074860.1, read on the forward strand.
TAGAACCCTTACAACCCTTATGTGATTTTTGGCCAAAATGTATCTATATATCTATAGTTTTCGAACCTTATGATTTTCAAATGATTTCACGAAAATGGATTGATTGAGTGATTGATTGATTGATTGACGGATTGTCTTTGACGAGTAACTATTGTTCACGTTGGGCCCGAGGGTAGTGTATTGAGCCAACCGGGAAAGCAAGGGCTGACGGGTAACTCTTGCACTATCCTCACCATTGTAGGATCACCTCTGAATCCACCAGGAGGTTTGGTGGAGGAAGAAATCCCGTGCGTGGGAGTCATGTTCCCGACGTACACCATGATTGGATGGTTGGGTCTTGCAAGCCCGCCATCACCCGGAGGAAGAAGGATTTATTGATTGAAATTGCTAATTGTGCACAGAATTATTTGTGTGATCACCTAATTCATTAATTAAATTGAAGTATTGTACACAGTCGGAGAAAGGTTGGAGATTTGCCCTCACTCGCCGGGCCACTGATTGATTGAATTGATTGTTAACTGTAAATTGAATTGTTATAATCTCCTATATTGTTTTCTTTATAAAATCTTACCCGAGGTTATAAATTGCATGGTAATTGCGCATATACTTATTTATACCCCTCGCTCAGTCCGTGTTGGACTGACACCTCAACTTTTCAGTTTTGCAGGTTCGTGCTAGGCGGGAATTAGAGTCTAGTTTGTCTTTAATTTGGGTCTAGCACACTTCACCTTATATTTTGTTCATCTATTGATACTTGATACATTTTGTAGCATGTTTTGGCATATTTTGGGGAAATGATAATGTATTGATATGTAAATGTGGGTACCTGTTAGTATTTATGCTGGATATGTAAATATGGTACCTATAAGTATTGAATAAAGTATTGATTCCACTTTTATTACTCTGGCTTGAGTGTTTGATTTGAGGGTTAGTCCCGCCTAGCTTTGTTGTCGTTTTTTTTAGTGTCTCCCGTTCGCTATAGCTTTGGTTCATGTATAGATTGTCCATTTCATATGTGGATCGAACTATAGTGCGGGGGATGTGGTGCCTCGCGTTTCGGGTGCTACATCCCAAGGTGGTATCAGAGCCCGGTTGCAAAATTGCGGTTCTAGTGTCGTGTCTGGTGAGTCTAAGTCGTACGACATAGGATTATTTGATTATTGAGAGTCTTGCATTTTATTTGAAGCTATTTGACTTTACTTGAGTTATGTGATTCATGTGTTCTATGAATTTAATTACATTTATTCATACTTGTTAATCAAACATGCATGTACAGTGGTTTTATTTCAGGATGCCTCGTGGAAGTCCCCGTAGAGAGCATTCTCCCGGTCATCGACATCACCATCGTGACCGAACTCCACCTCCACCCCCTCAAGCACAACCTCAGGACTTTTTAAACTCTATGGTTCAGTTAATTGATCAGAGATTGCGAGATTATGTGCCTCCTGCACCACCAGCCCCAATTTCAGCTATTTTGTGGGAATTTCAAAATCAACTGTTGGAAAACAGGAATCAGAAAGCAGCGGAAATTTAAAAAAATTTTCCAACAAAAGGATCTTGGACTCGCAATCGTGTATCCAAATTCGTAAAGATCAAGAAACTCACTTGGGTAGTAGCTTTCTTGACACGTTTTGAGCCGCCCTCAAACGCGCTTCATGCGGTAATGGCAACCCGTCCCTTGAAGTCTCTTTCTACTTCAGAATCCATTGTAGGGATAACAATCCACACCAACCTAGATTCAAATCATGTTAGGGAAGTTCTTAACAATATAACATAAAGAAAGAAACATGAAACGAGAAAAGCATGATTGAAACTCGCTTCGAAAACCAGTTTTACGAAAGTAGAAATCTGCCAGCCATAAAACCCTCGTGAAAAAATTCATCCTTCAGGATATGGACGAACGGTTTTCGCCATCTTCTTTGGTTCGATTTTTTTAATCGCTTTCTTTCGGGTTCAGAATCGTTTCATCATCCCTTCTGATCGTTTTGCTTGATCCCCACTTTTAGGTAAAGCTCGAATCTTCAAAACTTCTAACTTGAAGTTCTCTAGAGATAGTCCACCAACTTGGCTACAATCTAATTAGTAAGGATGCTAGTTCTCTAGTTAGTGTTTAGGCTTAACCTAGGGTTTCATATATCTTGGAGAAAAGATGGTGTTCAACACATGAACCAAAAGAATTGTCAATTAGCTCTAAGGGGAGCTCGAGCTCCCCTATTTATAAGAAGGGGATGGATGAAATTCTTAGTCCTTATGGACTAAGGATTTTGTCCCTCTCTCTCCTATTACTTGATCATCAAGTAATTTGACTTTGACTTTGAATTCAAATTCAAATCAACTTTCAAGAGAGCTAAAATATCCAAACTATTTTTGGATAATTTTATACTTTATTTATTTAAAATAAATAACTTATTTTATCTAATTAATTAATTCATAATTAATTAACTAGATTATTTTTCTCCAAAATAAGACTTTCTTTTTAATTCAAAATTAAACCAAAGTCCATTAAATAATTAATAAATTAATTATTTAATATTCAATCAACTAAACACGTATGGCACACGTGTCCCTATGACACGTGTCCAGTCACGTGACCCACACATGTGGTTTCACACGTGTGGAACCCTCTAGGCCCGATTAACTCGTTTAATCATTTTAAAGCCTCAACTCATGTAACCAAGTTGTTGTGTGTGACCCTCTAGGTTGTCAATTCAATTAGCAGTGACCCCAATTAATTAATTCACTAATTAATTAATCAGTCCACAGATTAAACGACCATAGTCTAGCAACAGGTGCTTAACCCCTAGCTGAATTGGAATATCTCGATTCGATAAAACCTTTAAGTCATTGATTCATGTGAGATACAATTCTCTTACTTACTATCTCTCAACCAAGATCTAGGGTAAGGGAATAATCAGAACCCTAATAATTTGGTCTTAAAGCTAAGTGCATTTCATATCCATTTGATCTCAATCCAAGAAACCCTTTTCTTGATGTCTTGATCTACTGCCTTGGCCAAGGACTCCATATGGCATATGAATGACTTACACAATAAGAGATCACCTTGCAAACGCAAGTGTAGGTCCTTTCTTGATTCTCATTCACTTTCATGAATCACTTGTGCAGCCCCAGCATAAGCCTTGAATCAGTTGTCTAAGGTGACACCCTTTAAAGCTTATACCAAAGACTACAGAGTTAACTCATAAAGTGACATGGAACCTCAAGTCTAAGGATTAATTAATCACATCAATGACTCGTGAGATATTTCCTAATCTGGAAGTTTCCATTTCCTGAAATAGAAACTTCCTTTCCCATTTAGGAATCTTCTCACACGGGGCACCTCAGTGAACTTAGTTATTAAAGTAAGCACCCTCATGTATCACGTACGTATCAACTATACACTTTGCACCTACATGAAACAAGGTGGTCCTTCTTGAGGGCGTGATCCCACAAGCAAGCCTTAGAGGAGCCAGGTTGACACTCCCACTGTCTGTAGGACTCATCGGCTTGGAGTATTTTACTAATCATGACTTATGTGATATAGGGCTCGTTTCATGAACCATTTCACCTAAATGGTAGAGTCCTAAAGTCATCAGGATTAGGGGAGTTCTCTTACATGCGCACGTAATGGAAACACACAAAACACGTATTGGCATATAAAGAAGTGTCTGCCTATAATGAAAATCAATCGTATATTATTCAAAGATTGTCTGTGATATAAGAAAAGTCCCAAAGTAGATTACATCGAATCGGCTTTATAGGGCACTCTTCCTAACATCAACATCCACCCAGATTCTTTAAAGGGAACGATATGATAGCTGAACAGTGGCTCAAAGAAATTGAGCGAATTTGGGAGCTTATCCCTTGCGAGACTCGAGAGAAGGCTAGGTGTACCCTTACTTTGATCCAAGGAGAAGCTTATTCCTGGTGGGAAAGCACCAAGATTGTTCTAGATGCCGCTGAAGAAGAAGTTACATGGGAGGTTTTCATAAGGGAATTCAGGAACAAGTTCATTCCTCCCTCCTCTCGCACTAGAAGGGTTAGGGAATTCACGGAGCTCAAGCAAGGGAATAGATCGGTTGCCGAATATATAGCCGAGTTCGAGAGATTGTCTAAATATGCACCCAATATCGCCGGTGATGATTTCCATAAGGCTATGCAATTCGTGCAGGGTTTAAGGCCGGACATCCACGCTGCAATAGAAGCTGTTAATACTAGCACTTGGAAGAAAACTACTCAAAAGGCCTTAAAAGTGGAAGATTCGGTAAATGCTTGGAGATCTACTTATAGATCGAGTCAGGGTTCCGGCTCGGGATCGAGGTCGAATTATAATCCCGGGAAGAGGCCAATCACTTATGATGTCCCTCCACCGCAGTTTAAGGGGCCGATGAAGAAATTCAAGCCTCAAGTGCCACAAGTGCCGGTTCAGAAAGCTCCCCGGGTTACTCCCGCTGCACCACCTTCTACCGGGAAGCCGAGATGTACTTATTGTGGATGGCCTACCCATACCTATGAGAATTGCCGGCGTCGCCTGAATCTTTGTCTGATTTGTGGGAAGGCCGATCATAAAGTGGATACATGTCCGGATAAACGGGATCCACCACATGGGGGTCAGAGGCCACTTATCTGAGCCCGTGCTTATACCTTGGAAGAAGAGGAACTAGATGCTGAAGTGGACCCTGCAACAGTTGTAGAAAGTACTATTTGCATTCATGGCACAAACATACATACTTTATTTGATCCGGGGGCTACCCATTCTTTTATCTCTTGTGATATTTCTATGAAATTGCCTCTATGTGTTACTCTTTCGTCTGCTTATTATGTTGTGAGTACTCCTTTTGGTGGTAGTGTAAAAACTAATCGGGTTTTTCGAGAGGTGCCGGTGAGTATTGAGGGTCGGGTTTTCTCAACGGATTTTATTGATTTGCCTATGTTACGGTATGGATCTATCTTGGCAATGGACTGGTTGTACAAGCAATATACCACCGTGGATTGCCGGGCCAAGAAAGTTAGTTTGGGTTCTGAGGTTGTTACGGGTCAGAGTTCGAAGACGGTGCCTTTATTATCTTTTTTCGAAGCTCAGAAATTGGTTTGTGATGGGGCTACGGGATTCATAGCCTATATCCTTAATCAACCGAAAGATCAAGTGAAGTTAGAGAAAACTGAGGTAGTAAGAGGTAAGAGAGTTTCCCGAGGTGTTCCCGGAGAAGTTGGATTCATTGCCACCGGAGAGGGAGATAGAATTTATGATTGATTTGTATCCAGATGCCAAACCGTATTCTAAGACTCCATATAGGATGGCACCGGTGGAATTGAAAGAATTAAAAGTGCAACTTGATGGTCTTTTGGAAGTTGGGTATGTAAGACCGAGCTCGTCACCGTGGGGTGCTCCAGTTTTATTCGTGAAGAAGAAGGACGGTACCCTGAGGATGTGCATTGATTACCGATAGCTAAATCGAATGATCGTTAAGAATAAATATCCTCTTCCACATATTGAGGAGTTGTTTGATATACTCCAAGGGTCTAAAGTATATTCGAAGCTTGATTTGAGGCAAGGGTATTACCAATTACGAATTAGAGCGGAGGATATTCCGAAGACGGGCTTCAATACAAGATACGAGCATTATGAATTTGTAGTCATGCCTTTTGGATTGACGAATGCTCCCGCCGCCTTCATGGATATGATGCATAGGATTTTTCGGCCGTTCCTTGACAAGTTCGTTGTAATCTTCATTGATGATATATTGGTTTTCTCTAAATCTGCCGAGGAACATTCAAGGCATCTCAAATTGGTGTTAAGAACGTTGAAGGAGCATCAATTATTCACGAAGTTTAGCAAGTGTGAGTTTTGGATCGATCGGGTATCCTTCTTGGGTCATATCATTTCGGGGAATGGATTAGACGTTGATCCTTCAAAAATTGAAGCGGTGTTGAAGTGGGAGAAACTAAAGAACGTATCTGAGATTAGGAGTTTCTTGGGATTGGTGGGTTATTATAGAAGGTTCGTGCAAGATTTCTCAAAGATCGCTGCTCCTTTGACTCGGTTAACTAAGAAGGATGTGAAGTATGTGTGGGATGAGAAATGTGAGAAGAGCTTTGATGTCTTGAGGGAGAAATTGGTTTCTGCTCCAGTATTTACTCTTCCATAGGGTTCGGAGGGATATATTGTGTATACGGACGCGTCAAAGGAAGGATTAGGGAGTGTATTGACTCAGAATGGCAAAGTTATTGCTTATGCTTCTCGAAAGTTGAAAGATTATGAGAAGAACTACCCGACACATGATTTGGAGCTTGCTGCCGTAATATTTGCACTCGAGAAGTGGAGACATTATTTGTATGGAGTATCATTTGACATTTTCACCGATCATAAGAGTCTCCAATATCTTTTCACACAAAAGGAGCTCAATATGAGGCAACGGAGATGGATGGAGCGACTAGAAGATTATGATTGTGTTATCAAGTATCATCCCGGGAAAGCTAATGTAGTTGCCGACGCTCTAAGCAGGAAGGTGGGTGTTTCGAACTTGGAAGCTAGTGCAAGTAATGGAGTTAAGCCTATTATGATTAAAGCTCGAGTTTATAATATCTCTATTTATCCGGACTTGAAGTATAGAATGTTTGAGGCTCAAGGAAAGGATTCGGAAGTTCAAAGATAGGTCTCTAAGGCTAGAGAGGATCCGGAGAGTCCATTTGGGTTCGATGAAACCGCTCTTCTTCGTTTCAAGAACCGAGTAGTAGTACCCGATGATTTGAAAAGGGTATTGCTCGAGGAAGCCCACAAGTCGGCTTATTCGATCCATCCTGGAGGGAATAAGATATACAAGGACCTCAAGCAGTGTTATTGGTGGCGTGGATTAAAGAAAGACGTGGCTGAGTTTGTGTGGTGCTGTTTAACGTGTCAGAAAGCAAAGGCTGAACATCAAAAGCCGGGAGGTCTCTTACAGCCGTTGCCTATCCCCGAGTGGAAGTGGGAACAGGTGACAATGGATTTTATATCCGGATTACCTAGAGTGAAAGGTGGTTACGACGGTATTTGGGTGATAGTGAATCGTCTGACAAAATCTGCTCATTTTCTGCCGGTCCAAATGTCTTTCAAGATTAGAAAGTTGGCCGAGATTTATAATAGAGAGATTGTTCGCCTCCATGGGATTCCGGTGAGTATTGTTTCGGATAGAGATCCCCGTTTTACTTCTAAGTTGTGGCGAGAATTACAAGATATTTTGGGAACGAAGCTTCAGTTTAGTACGGCTTTTCATCCTCAAACCGATGGCCAATCTAAAAGAGTAATACGGTATTTGGAAGATTTGCTCCGATCATGTACCTTGGATTTTCAAAATTCGTGGTGTGATCAACTTCCATTAATTGAATTTGCATATAACAATAGTTATCAATCCTCTTTCGGCATGGCTCCTTATGAGTTACTCTATGGCCGAAAGTGCCGGTCCCCGTTATTCTTTGATTTAGAGGAATGGAAATGGACGAAACAAGAAGGGGCAAAGAAAGGAAGGAAACTTGAGAAATCTTCTAAGGCTGTGGAAGCCATGATTGATAAAGTTCAACAGATTCAACAACGGATGAAAGCTGCACAAGATAGACAGAAAAGTTATGTCGATATTCGTCGGAGGGATCTTCGATTTGAGGTGGGGGACCGGGTTTTCTTGAAGGTATCCCCACGTAAAGGGTTTTCTCGAATTGGTAAGGGAGGAAAGTTAAATCCCGGTTACTTGGGTCCGTTTGTAATTCTTGAGAGAATTGGGGAAGTAGCTTACAGATTGGATCTACCTCCGAATCTTACAGGAATTCATAATGTGTTTCACGTGTCTCAGCTAAGAAAGTATTATCCGGATGAAACTGAAATTCTCCTCGTTGAAGAAGTTGAGTTAGAACCCAATCTATCATTTGTTCAGAAACCGGTTGGGATTTTGGACAGGAAGTATTAAGAGTTGAGAAATCGGAGTATCCCTATGGTCAAGGTATTGTGGCGAAGTGATAAAACCGAAGAGATGACTTGGGAGCCGGAAGAGAAGATGCAAAGGTTCCACCCAGAGTTATTTAACTCCGATTAGTGAATCTGGGGACCAAATTCTTCGGGGGGGGGGGGGGAGTTGTAACGCCCCAATTTCCGGAAGTTCAGGTAAGCACGCCACGTGCAGGTCTTCGGGAGTTGGGGGTTTAATTTTATCTATTTACTTGTTCATTATAATTCCATTATAATTTTTTGTGCATCATACATTTCTATGTATTTATACGAATTAACTTTCAACGTGAAATATATGAACCAAGTGATAATGTACCTAATTGTATTATATGACTTACTTGATCGTTTTATAAATTTATAGACTTAATTGCATTTCATGAATTAGGAGTTAATTGATCTTTTGTGTAGGGATATAACTTGATTGCATTCATTTAAATACTTGAGGGACTATTATGCAATTTAGGGTGGTTTTATGCTTGTAGTGGATGATATAATATATCATATATGTATTCATCCCCCTCACTCTCATACATTACATTACATACAAGAGAACATCACACACACACCTAGTAAGAATCGGTTTTTACACCTTCAAGAAAGAGAGGAGGATTTCATCAAATTCAAGCTATAATTCAAGGAATTAGCAACCAAGTTGGAGCATCATCTTCATCTCTTCATCCTCATCTCATTCTTCTTTCATTTCAAGGTATAACATGAGAATTGATTGAATTTCTTGATTGAGTGATGAGTAGGGTTTGAGGTTTGATTGATGCTTTCATGCTTATTCATGATTAGAGGCATGTTTAGGACCTTGTTTCTTCATTTCTTGCATGAAACATGAAGTTATGTGAAGGTTGGAAAGCATGTATATTTTTGGGGTTTTCATGAGAAATTCTTGATGCTTTGATGTGTATTTCATGGTTTGTTTGTTGGATAAGTGAAGTATAATGTGTATTTGATGTATTTGGTTAAGTGTTATGGAGTGATCTTGCATTTCTTATTGTTTTGGTTGATTTTGGTTCGTTTATACCCTGTTTTTCCCTGTTTTTTCCGACCCAGAGGACGCCGAACGGCCGTTCGGTTCCTTCCCGAACGGGGGTTCACTCGTACAGAACCACCCTGCTCTTTTGAACGGCCGTTCCTGGTTTTGTGCATGGAATTAAAACGGCCGTTCACTATTCAAATAGACTCGGATTAACCTGATTTTTGAACTCACGGAAAGCTATTGAAGTCTAGAACAATTATTTTCGAGATATTATCAATTATTTTTGGTGTCGCTGCTTTACCGACAAACTGCATTCACTCAACTTCAAGCCTACGCCATTTTCTCCTCGCTTTGAACTAGAAAACGAGCCATATATCATTTTAAAGGTATACTTGTCTAGTTTCATTCCAAACAAACAAAACCGAATTACAATCTCTAGAACTTTAGATATTTCCCTTTTTCCATAGCTTGGTCATTTTCAAAAATTACCGATTTTTGCCAAACTTCACCAAAACCTCTCTTCTTGCATTCCTTTCACTTCCTTGGCTCCCGTATGTGACTTATATGAGTTATATGATTACTTTATTGATAAGTATGCTCCTATTTGACACTCATTGATTATAAATGCATGATTGGGGTTACATATCATTGTCGTTCGTCATAGTTGGTTCATTCGAGTCGAGTCTTATTTCACAATTGTCCTTGTTGCACATATCTCGGTCCCGGAGGTGAGGAGCATGCTCCATAGGGTGTTTCTTTGTTCCTTTTTGTTGGTTAAGGTGAGGTTTAAATTCTAGATATATAGAACCCTTACAACCCTTATGTGATTTTCGGCCAAAACGTAACTATATATCTATAGTTTTCGAACCTTATGATTTCCAAATGTTTTCACGAAAATGGATTGATTGAGTGATTGATTGATTGATTGACGGATTGTCTTTGGCGAGTAACTATTGTTCACGTTGGGCCCGAGGGTAGTGTATTGAGCCAACCGGGAAAGCAATGGCTGACGGGTAACTCTTGCACTATCCTCACCATTGTGGGATCACCTCTGAATCCACTAGGAGGTTTGGTGGAGGAAGAAATCCCGTACGTGGGAGTCATGTTCCCGACGTACACCATGATTGGATGGTTAGGTCTTGCAAGCCCGCCATCACCCGGAGGAAGAAGGATTTATTGATTGAAATTGCTAATTGTGCACAGAATTATTTGTGTGATCACCTAATTCATTAATTAAATTGAAGTATTGTACACTGTCGGAGAAAGGTTGGAGATCTGCCCTCACTCGCCGGGCCACTGATTGATTAAATTGATTGTTAACTGTAAATTGAATTGTTGTAATCTAGGGCGGGAATTTCTTGTTATTTTAAACCTATATTGTTTTCTTTATAAAATCTTACCCGAGGTTATAAATTGCATGGTAATTGCGCATATACTTATTTATACCCCTCGCTCAGTCCGTGTTGGACTGACACCTCAACTTTTCAGTTTTGCAGGTTCGTGCTAGGCGGGAATTAGAGTCTAGTTTGTCTTTAATTTGGGTCTAGCACACTTCACCTTATATTTTGTTCATCTATTGATACTTGATACATTTTGTAGCATGTTTTGGCATATTTTGGGGAAATGATAATGTATTGATATGTAAATGTTGGTACCTATTAGTAGTTATGCTGGATATGTAAATATGGTACCTATAAGTATTGAATGAAGTATTGATTCCGCTTTTATTACTCTGGCTTGAGTGTTTGATTTGAGGGTTAGTCCCGCCTAGCTTTGTTGTCGTTTTTTTTTAGTGTCTCCCGTTCGCTATAGCTTTGGTTCATGTATGGATTGTCCATTTCATATGTGGATCAAACTATAGTGCGGGGGATGTGGTGCCTCGCGTTTCGGGTGCTACATGGAGTTTTGAGGAAAATTCATGAAATGATCGCATATACCTTCATCCCACGTTTGAGCATTCTTGGGGCTGATTTGTATGTTGTTTTGGAGTTGTTTTGTTGCATATTTGCTGGCCTACCTTACTTGAATATATTGGGACGATTTAGAACAGCTGCTGCTCTGTTTTTTTTCATTCTTTTGGCCTGTTTTTGCTGCTGTTCGTTGCTGCTCTTTACCTTGCTTAACTGCTGTCAGTTGTCAGTCATTTGTGAGGGTTGATCCTGCTATTTTGCTGCTGCATAACATGCCTTTTGTTGCTGCTATTTGTTACTGCTTATTCATGTCCAAAATAGGGGTTGTTTCGTTCTTGATCTGTTGCTGCGTAACTGGAAGGGATCTCCCCGGGCGGGGAGATTTTGGCCGTGAAAAGGCCCTGCCGGGTAGCCTTTGTGTAGAAACTTTCTGCACAAAGCTCCCCGGGCGGGGACTTTTCCTGCACAAAATCTCCCCGGGTGGGGAGATTGATTCTGGAGCTACTGTGTTACTGATGCCTTCTTTTTCTTCTTTGCACGTTATGCATGTATTGTGTGTGCATGTGAATGGTTTGAATGCATGCATATAATTAAGAATTAAATGTTTTCATGCATGCTATTTTGGGTGCACGAATATTTACGTATAGATAAATAGATATACATTAAGTATGCATGCATGGGTAGTGTTAAATACACTTATATATTTATTATGTACATTATATATATAATATATAGATATTATAATATGCATGTGATTATATATATATATATATATATATATATATATATATATATATATATATATGTTTATTTTAAATTAAATATTATTTGATTTAATGAATTATAGAATTAAATTGTTACCTATTTCATGTTCTTATCTAATTTCCGATCTTGATTTAAAAGTATTTATTTGTCTATTTTCTAATTGTAAACGTGTTATAGTACGTGCTATGATCGTTATTTGAATTCCTTAGATTGATTTGATATGAAATATGAAATTCATGACTTAAATGATTATGAACGCTTTCTTGAACGAATGAATGGCTCGTTTATGGGATTTAAATGCATTAATAGTGCACATGAACGTGTTCATTACATAATATTATCTTTTATACATTTATATCATGATCATTACATTGCCGAGCGTCTTATATGGTCATATTGAGTCTCACTTCACCTTTCTTGCACAGATTTTGATCCCGTTGGAGACGAGGCCGGTCCGTGAGGCTTTTGTGCTCTCTTTTGTCCTTTTAAGGTGGGTTTTTCTTCTATGTAGATATATAACCCTATATACCTCCAACGTGTAAAGTTTTCGACCAAAATTAATATGCGTATATAGAGTCGTTTCAAAGAGTAAATGTTTGCAACGTAAAGCCGTTATTTTATAAATCCTACCAAATATTTTGGCGAGAAATGAATGAATGTACGAATGGGGCCCAGGGACTTAGCGTGAGTGGCTATCCGGGGAGGCATGGGCCAACGGTGATCCCTCACATTAGTTCCACCAATTAACGGCGTAACCGGACCTTGTTAGGAGTTAGCGAGGAATGGACGCTGAGTGCCACTAGGGGAGTCATGTAACCCCTTTTGGTCAATGAATGCGTGATCGGGCCTTGCAAACCCGCCACCAACCCGGAGGAAGAAGGTGTAAATGTTAATGAATGTGCACGAAATAATGATATGCATGAAAAGAAAGAAAGAATGAATGTTTAATGAACTACACAAGGTGTTGGTTGGAGATAATGCACGCCCACTCGCCGGGCCAAGAATGACCTAATGTAAATGAATTTTTATAATCCCTTTTGATGATTTCTCTATTTCACCCACTTGGGAAATTCTTTAAAAACCTCACTTGGGATTATAGCTTGTATGTGAATGTTTAAATACCGTCGTCTATTATATTTATGCACTGTTTTTATACCCACCAGTCCCTTTTGGACTGAACCCGTTTGGTTTTCAGTTGTTTTATGCAGGTGTCAGGGAGCTAGGCGGGAATTCGAGTCATAGGTCTTGCATTCGCTTCTAGCTTTTGTATTTTGGTCTTACACTTGCATAATCTATTTATGATTTTTGTATATGAATATTATTTTGGAGCTTGAATGCTCATTGTATATATTATGATCAGTTATTGCTTCCGCGTTAATGTTTATTCTGATTTTATGGTTTAAGGGTTAGTCCCACCTAGCATAGAGTGTGTGTATGTCCTCGTTCACCGTGATTTAGCTCGAGTATGGATTTTCCATTTCATATTCGGGTCGGATCTCGGTGCGGGGGATGTGGTACCTTGCGCTCGGGTGCTATATCCTTAAGTGGCATCAGAGCTTCGGGTTGCAAAACCCCGGCTCTCGTGTCATGTGAGTCTGTCTAGGTCGTTCGGCTTAGGAACTAATTGACAATATGTTGCATATGCATCTCTTTCGTGCTTAATTGGTTTAAATTTCGAATTTTGATTGAATTGATTGCATTATCATGCATAAACTAAACCTAGCACACATTTTCAGTGTTTATTGATAGGATGCCTCCATGTAGACACCGTGATAGATCTCCAGGACGATGTCATCATCATGATCGTACTCCTATACATCCACCTCCACAGCCACAGCCGGCAGAGGCCTTTGTTAATTCAGTTATCAACATCATAGATCAGAGGCTTCAGGATTATGTACCACCAGCACCTCCAGCACCACCTGCACCTGCTGTAACGCCCGAGGCACCGATTTCAGTTATACTTAGGGAGTTTTAGAATCAACCACCTCCCAAGTTTTTCAAGGGGAATGATATGCAGGCAGAAATGTGGTTGAAAGAAGTCGAGAGGATATGGGAGCTCATTCCATGTGAGTCCCAAGAGAAGGCTCGATGCACCATCACTTTGATACAAGGGGAAGCCTACTCTTGGTGGGAAAGCACACGGATAGTCTTAGAAGCAGCTGGAGAAGAGATCAATTGGGAAGTCTTTACAAGGGAGTTTAAGAATAAATTCATTCCTCCTTCATCCCGTACTCGAAGATTGAGGGAATTCACTGAATTGAAGCAGGGATCGAAGTCTGTAGCCGAGTATATTTCAGAGTATGAGAGGTTATCACGCTATGCACCTAATATAGCGAGTGATGACTTTCATAAGGCTATGCAGTTTGTTCAGGGGCTTCGACCGGATATCCAGGTAGCTCTTGAGGCGGTTAATACGAGTACTTGGGCGAAGGCTACTCTAAAGGAACTGAAAGTGGAAGGTTCTATGAATGCTCGGAGACCAGTCTATCGTCAGGGACAAGGGTCAGGATAAGGCACGGGATTTAACAAAGGAAAGAAGTCGATGAATTTGCCAGCTCCCCCACCAAAAGGACCATTCAAGAAGCCTAGAGCAGGAGGGCAGATTGTACCCATTCCACGAGCACCTCAGGCTCCACCAGCTCCTAAGGGATCTCACAACGATCAGCCTCCGTGTACTTATTGTGGATGGCCAACCCATTCTTATAACACTTGCCGAAAGAGACTGAGGTTGTGTTTGATTTGTGGGAAGGGAGATCTTATGGCTTTCGTATGCCCGGACAAGACTCCAGGATATCAAGCTGGAGCTCAGAGACCGATGGTTCAGGCACGAGCTTATGCCCTTGAGGGTGAGGAGCAGAATGTTAAAGCTGATCCAAACGCTGTGGTGGAAGGTACCGTTTGCATTCATGATGTAGCACCCGGAACGCTAGGTAGCCACATCTCCCGCACTACAGTTCAATCCACATATGAGATGGACAACCCATACATGAATCAATCCCATAGCGAACGGGAGACAATAAAAAAGGACTCACTAGCTAGGCTGGACCAACCCTCAATTAAAACATCCAACTCAAGTAATGAAAGCGGAAGCAATAATTCAATCATTACTTATAGGTACCATATTTACATATCAAGTAGAAATACTAATAGGTACCAACATACATATCAATACAATATCATCTCCAAACAATTCCGAGACATGCTACAAAATATATAATCATCAATACATGAACAAAATAGGAAGATAAAGTGTGCTAGACCCAAATTAAAGACATACTAGACCATAATTCCTGCCTAGCACGCACCTGCAAAACTGAAAAGTTAAGGTGTCAGTCCAACATGGACTGAGCGAGGGGTTTATAATTATAAGCGCAATTACCATGCAAGTTATAACCTCGAGTAAGATTTTATAAAGAAAACAATAGAAGTTTAAAATAATAAAAAGATTCCCGTCCGAGATTACAACGATTCAATTGACAGTTAAACAATTCACTTCAATCAATCAGTGGCCGGGCGAGTGAGGGCAAATCTCCAACCTTTCTCCGACTGTGTACAATAATTCAATTTATTAATGGATTAGGCGATCACACAGACAATTTCGGTGTACAATTAGCAGTTTCAATAACTGCTTCTTCCTCCGGGTGATGGTGGGATTGCAAGGCCCCACCATCCAATCAATCTGGGTAGAGGGTACATGGATCCCTAAGCCCGGAACTCCTTCCTCCCCTAATCTCCTAGGGGGTTCAGGGGCCATCCCAATTTGGAGAGGATAGCGCTCGAGTTACCCGTCAGCCCATGCTTTCCCGGTTGGCTCAAGCCACTATCCTCGGGCCCACAGTGCAATTTAATAACTCGCCAAAACAATTAATCAATCAATCAATCAATTTTCATGAAATCATTTGAAAATCATAAGGTTTGAAAACTATAGATATATAGATACGTTTTGGCCGAAAATATCACTTAGGGGATGTACGGGTTCTATATATCTAGAATTAAATCTCACCTTAACCAACCAACCAAAAAGGAAGCAAGTGAACACCCTACGGAGCGTGCTCCTCGAAACCGGGACCATGATCTATGTAAAAAGGACAAGTGTACATGAGACTCGACTCTTATGAACCATTTAAGACGAACGGCAAAGTCATGTGATGTCAATCATACCTTTACAATCAAAAAATATCATGAATGTGTCCAAATTCCCAAATAAAGTATCAAGAGGTGTCAAATAGAAGCATACGTATCAATAAATCAAGTATATAACTCATATAAGTCACATACAGGAGCCAAGGAAGTGAAAGGAATGAAATAAGAGAGGTTTTGGTGAAGTTCGGTAAAATTGACAGTTTTTGAAAATGCAAATGCTGTAGAAAAACTAGAATATCTTGAGGTATAGGAGTTGGAATTGAGTTTTGTTTATTGGGAATGAAACTAGACAAGTATATCTTTAAAATGATATATGGCTCGTTTTCTAGTTCCAACCGAGGTGAAAATGACGTAGATTTGAAGTTAGGTCAAAGCAGAATTTTGGCGAAGTGGTGACATAATTTTCAAACGATCATATCTCACAAACGAAAAAAAATATTGAGGTAATTCCAATTGTAGAATGTTCTAGACTTCAAGAGGTTTCCGTGGGTTTAAAAATAAGGTCAATTGGAGTTTATTTGAATAGTGAGCCGTCGTTTTAATTCCAAGCATAAAACCAGGAACGACCGTTCGAAGAGGCGGAACGGTTCTGTACGAGTGAATCCCCATTCACGAAGGAACCGAACGACCGTTCGGTGTCCTCTGGGTCGAAAAACATGGGAAAAATAGGGCATAATCACGAGAAGTGGCTCCCAAGCCTCTCCCACACCAAATCAATGCAAGAATACAACTCAAAACTATCATATATCATGCATAAAACTTATATGTACCAATTAGGCATCATATAAACCATGGAAACATGCTTAGATTCTCAAGAATTCATCCAACAAACCCATATATTTCCATAGCCTCCAACTTTCATATAATCTATGCTATCATGCAAACTTTGGAATAAAAATGGCCCTAAACAAGTTTCTAACCATAAATAATCAAGGAATCATAATATATTCATCAAACCCTATATCATTATAGATTCATGAATTCAATTAAATTCCAATTTCTACCTTAAAATGGAAGAGAGATTAGATGAAATTTTAGGATGATGATGATGATGCTTCTAGTTTCACAATTCCTCCAAAATTCTAGCTTGAAATGTGATGAATCTTTCCTTCTCTTCTTGGTGTTTTGATCGTGTATTAGTGTTTGTATGTGTGTGAGATTCTTGTATAGAGTTGAAGAATGCAATGTAAGGAATGAAATGTATATACATGATATAATATATCCTCCACTAACATGATGAATCACCTCATTTTGCAAAATAGTCCCTCATTTATTTAAATGAATGCACACAAGTTTCAATCCATGAGGTATGAGCAATTAACCTCAATTCATGTTGTGCAATTAAGTCCACATATTTATGAAATGATCAACTAAAGTCATATAATACAATTAGGCACATTATCAGTTAATTTACATATTTCACATTAAAGCTAATTCATATAAATACATAGGAATGTATCATGCACATAATAATGAAATGAAAATTATAATTGAACAAATAAAATAATTGAAATTAACCCCCAACTCCTGAAGACCCGCACGTGGCGTGCTTACCTGAACTTCCGGAATTTGGGGCGTTGCAACTCTCCCCCCCTTAGAAGAATCTGGTCCCCAGATTCACTGATTCGACGTAAATAACTCCGGGTTGAACCTCTTCATCTTCTATTCCGGTTCCCAAGTCATCTCTTCAGAATTGTCACATCCTTCTTCAACCCGAACCACCAATAATATTGCTTTAAGTCGTTGTACATTTTATTCCCTCCGGGATGGATCGAATAAGCCGATTTATGTGCTTCCTCAAGCAATACCCTTTTCAATTGATCGGGTACTACTACTCGGTTCTTGAAACGAAGAAGACCAGTTTCGTCGAACCTGAATGGGCTCTCCGGATCCTCTCTTGCCTTAGAGACCAATCTTTGAACTTCTGGATCCTTTTCTTGAGACTCAAACATTCTATACTTCAATTCCGGATGAATGGGGATATTAGAAACTCGAGCTCTAATTACAATAGGCTCAACTCCATTACTTGCACCAACTTCCAAGTTCGAAACACCAACTTTCCTACTTAATGCGTCAGCAACTATATTAGCCTTCCCGGGATGATACTTGATAACACAATCATAATCCTCCAACCGTTCCATCCATCTCCGTTGCCTCATATTGAGCTCCTTTTGTGTGAAAAGATATTGGAGACTCTTATGATCGGTGAAAATCTCAAATGATACTCCATACAAATAATGTCTCCACTTCCCCGAGTGCAAATATAATGGCGACAAGCTCTAAATCATGTGTCGGGTAGTTCTTCTCATAATCTTTCAACTTCCGGGATGCATAAGCTATCACTTTTCCGTTTTGAGTTAGAACGCACCCTAATCCTTCCTTCGATGCATCCGTGTACACAACATATCCCTCTGAACCTTCTAGAAGAGTTAGAACCGGAGCAGAAACCAATTTCTCCCTCAAGACATTAAAGCTCTTCTCACACTTCTCACCCCACACATACTGCACATCCTTCTTTGTTAACCGAGTCAAAGGAGCAACGATCTTGGAGAAATCTTGCACGAACCTTCTACAATAACTCTCTAATCCCAAGAAACTTCTAATCTCGGAAGCATTTCTCAGTTTCTCCCACTGTAACACCGCTTCAATATTTGAAGGATCAACCTCTAAACCACTCCCCGAAATAATATGACCCAAGAAGGACACCCGATCAATCCAAAATTCGCATTTGGTAAACTTCGTGAACAATTGATGCTCCTTCAATGTTCTTAAAACCAATTTAAGATGCCTTGCATGTTTCTCGATCGTCTTAGAGAAAACCAATATATCATCAATAAAAATCACCACAAACGTGTCCAGAAACGGGCAAAAGATTCTATGCATCATATCCATAAAAGCGACGGGTGCATTCGTTAAACCAAAAGGAATAACCACAAATTCATAATGCCCGTATCTCGTATTAAAACCCATCTTTGGAATATCCTCGGCTCGGATCCACAACTGGTAATAACCTTGTCTCAAATCAAGCTTTAAATAAACTTTGGACCCTTGGAATATGTCAAATAACTCCTCAATATGTGGAAGAGGATATTTGTTCTTAACGGTCATCCGATTTAACTCCCGATAGTCAATACACATTCTTAGGGTACCGTCCTTCTTCTTCACAAATAAAACTGGAGCACCCCACGGCGACGAACTCGGTCTTATATACCCAACTTCCAAAAGACCGTCAAGCTGAACTTTCAATTCTTTCAATTCCGCCGGAGCCATCCTATAAGGGGTTTTAGAATACGGTTCGGCATCCGGATACAAATCAATAATGAACTCTATCTCCCTCTCCGGTGGCAACGAATCCAACTTCTCCGGGAACACCTCGGGAAACTCTTTTACTACTTCGGTTTCTTCCAATTTCATCTGATCCTTAGGCTGATTAAGAATATAAGCTATGAATCCCGTAGCCCCATCACGAACCAATTTCTGAGCTTCGGAAAAAGATAATAAAGGCACCGTCTTCGAACTCTGACCCGTAACAACCTCAGAACCCAAATGAACCCTCTTAACCCGGCAATCAATAGTGGCACAGTGCTTGTATAGCCAGTCCATTCCCAAGATAGATCCGTAACGAGACATTGGAAGTTCAATGAAGTCCGTTAAGAAAACCCGACCCTCAATACTCACCGGCACCTCTCTAAAAACCTGGTTAGTTTCTACACTACCACCAAATGGAGTACTAACCACGTAGCATGCATCAGAATAAGTAATACACAGAGGCAATTTAATATAAATGTCACAAGAAATGAAGGAGTGAGTGGCTCCCGGATCAAATAAAGTGTGTATGTTGATGCCATGAATGCAAATTGTACCTTCAACACCACATCCGCATCTTGTTCCTCGCCTTCCAAGGCATAAGCACGGGCCCTAATCAACTGCCTCTGACCCCCAGGGGGCGGATTACGTCGATCTGTACAAGTATCCACCATGTGATCGGCACTCCCGCATAATAAGCATAACCCTAAACGCCTTCTATAATTGTCATAATGGTGTGTAGGTTGGCCACAGAAAGTGCATTTAGGTTTCTCGGGTGGTGGCGGCATAACCGGTGGCTGAGGAGCCTTCTGAACTGGCCCTTGTGGTTTAATCTTCTTCCCCGGGCCCTTAAACTGTGGAGGAGCTGTGTCATAAGTCATTGGCCTCTTGTCGACGTTGTAACCCGATCTTGACCCGGAACCTGAACCCTGTCCCGATCTGTAGGAGGATCTCCGCGCATTGACTGAATCTTCAACTTTTAAGGCCTTTATAGTGGCCTTTTTTCATGTACTTGTATTAACCGCTTCGATCTCCGCTTGAATGTCTGGCCTCAAACCTTGTACAAATTGCATAGCCTTGTGGAAATCGTCGCTAGCAATATTAGGAGCATACTTAGACAACCTCTCAAACTCGGCTATATATTCAGCAACCGATCGACCCCCTTGTTTGAGCTCCGTGAATTCCTTGAGCCTCTTAGTGTGCGAAGATGGCGGAATAAACTTGTTCTTGAATTCTCTCTCGAAAACCTCCCATGTAACTTGTTCCTCGGCGGCATCAAGGACAATCTTGGTACTCTCCCACCATGAATACGCTTCTCCTTGAATTAGAGTGAGAGTGCACCGAGCCTTCTCTTGAGACTCACATGGAATGAGTTCCTATATACGCTCAACCTCTTTAATCCATTGCTCGGCTTGAATGTCGTTTCCCTTGAAGAACCTCGGTGGGTGTTGGTTTTGAAATTCCCGAAGAATAGCTGAGATAGGTGCCTGTTGTAGTGGTGGAGGAACTGGTGGTGCTGGAGGCACATAATCCCGTAACCTCTGATCTATGAGTTGAACCATGGAATTTAAGAAATCCTGTGGTTGAGTTGGAGGAGGTGGAGGAGGAGGAGATCGATTACGCCGATGATGACGTCGGTGTCCAGGAGAATGATCACGGTGATGTCGGTCACGAGCCATCCTGAAATCAAGCCACTAATATGCGTGTTTGATTAACATGTGCAAATGAGTGCAATTCAACACATAGTACAAGTAAATCACATAAATCACCTCAACCCAAGTAGTTTCAAGTATTGCAAATAAGTTCAAGTAATTCCAAATAAAATGCAAGACTCTCAATTAATCAATTAATCCTATGTCGTACGACTTAGACTCACAAGACCCGACACTAGAACCGTGGTTTTGCAACCGGGCTCTGATACCACCTTAGGATGTAGCACCCGGAATGCTAGGTAGCCACATCCCCCGCACTACAGTTCAATCCACATATGAGATGGACAACCCACACATGAATCAAGCCCATAGCGAACGGGAGACAATAAAAAACGACTCTCTAGCTAGGCGGGACCAACCCTCAATTAAAACATCCAACTCAAGTAATGAAAACGGAAGCAATAATTCAATCATTACTTATAGGTACCATATTTACATATCAAGTAGAAATGCTAATAGGTACCAACATACATATCAATACAATATCGTCTCCAAACAATTCCGAGACATGCTACAAAATATATAATTATCAATACATGAACAAAATAGGAAGATGAAGTGTGCTAGACCCAAATTAAAGACATACTAGACTCTAATTCCCGCCTAGCACGCACCTGCAAAACTGAAAAGTTGAGGTGTCAGTCCAACACGGACTGAGCGAGGGGTTTATAATTATAAGCGCAATTACCATGCAAGTTATAACCTCGGGTAAGATTTTATAAAGAAAACAATAGAAGTTTAAAATAATAAAAAGATTCCCGCCCGAGATTACGACGATTCAATTGACAGTTAAATAATTCACTTCAATCAATCAGTGGCCGGGCGAGTGAGGGCAAATCTCCAACCTTTCTCCGACTGTGTACAATAATTCAATTTATTAATGGATTAGGCAATCGTACAGACAATTTCAGTGCACAATTAGCAATTTCAATAACTGCATCTTCCTCCGGGTGATGGTGGGATTGCAAGGCCCCACCATCCAATCAATCTGGGCAGAGGGTACATGAATTCCTAAGCCCGAAATCCTTCCTCACCTAATCTCCTATGGGGTTCAGGGATCATCCCAATTTGGTGAGGATAGCGCTCGAGTTACCCGTCAGCCCATGCTTTCCCGGTTGGCTCAAGCCACTATCCTCAGGCCCACAGTGCAATTCAATAACTCGCCAAAATAATCAATCAATCAATCAATCAATCGGTTTTCATGAAATCATTTGAAAATCATAAGGTTTGAAAACTATAGACATATAGATACGTTTTGGCTGAAAATATCACTTAGGGGTTGTACGGGTTCTATATATCTAGAATTAAACCTCACCTTAACCAACCAACCAAAAAGGAAGCAAGTGAACACCCTACGGAGTGTGCTCCTCGAAACCGAGACCGTAATCTGTGTAACAAGGACAAGTGTACATGAGACTCGACTCTTATGAACCATTTAAGATGAACGACAAAGTCATGTGATTTCAATCATACCTTTACAATCAATAAATATCATGAATGTGTCCAAATTCCCAAATAAAGTATCAAGAGGTGTCAAATAGAAGCACACTTATCAATAAATCAAGTATATAGCTCATATAAGTCACATACGGGAGCCAAGGAAGTGAAAGGAATGCAATAAGAGAGGTTTTGGTGAAGTTCGGTAAAATTGACAGTTTCCGGAAATGCACATGTTATAGAAAAATTGGAATATCTTGAGGTATAGGAGTTGGAATTGAGTTTTGTTTATTGGGAATGAAACTAGACAAGTAGATCTTTAAAATGATATATGGCTCGTTTTCTTGTTCAAAGCGAGGTGAAAATGAAGTAGATTTGAAGTTAGGTCAAAGCAGAATTTTGGCGAAGTGGCGACATAATTTTCAAACGATCATATCTCACAAATGAGAAAATATATTGAGGTAATTCCAATTGGAGAATGTTCTAAACTTCAAGTGGTTTCCGTGGGTTCACAAATCAGGTCAATTGGAGTACATTTGAAGAGCAAACGGTCGTTTTAAATCCAAGAATAAAACCAGGAACGACCGTTCGAAGAGGCGGAACGGTTCTGTACGAGTGAACCCCCGTTCACGAAGGAACCGGACGACCGTTCGGTGTCCTCTGGGTCGAAAAACAAGGGAAAAACAGGGCATAATCACGGGAATTGGCTCCCAAGCCTCTCCCACACCAAACCAATGCAAGAATGCAACTCAAAACTATCATATATCATGCATAAAACTCTTATGTACCAATTAGGCTTCATATAAACCATGGAAACATGCTTAGATTCTCAAGAATTCATCCAACAAACCCATATATTTCCATAGCCTCCAACTTTCATATAATCTATGCTATCATGCAAACTTTGGAATAAAAATGGCCCTAAACAAGTTTCTAACCATAAATAATCAAGGAATCATAATATATTCATCAAACCCTATATCATTATAGATTCATGAATTCAATTAAATTCCAATTTGTACCTTAAAATGGAAGAGAGATGAGATGAAATGTTAAGATGATGATGATAATGCTTCTAGCTTCACAATTCCTCCAAAATTCTAGCTTGAAATGTGAGGAATCTTTCCTTCTTTTCTTGGTGTTTTGATCGTGTATTAGTGTGTGTACGTGTGTGAGATTCTTGTATAGAGTTGAAAAATGCAATGTAAGGAATGAAATGTATATATATGATATAATATATCCTCCACTAACATGATGAATCACCTCATTTTGCAAAATAGTCCCTCATTTATTTAAATGAATGCACATAAGTTTCAATCCATGTCGTATGAGCATTTAACCTCAATTCATGTTGTGCAATTAAGTCCACATATTTATGAAATGATCAATTAAAGTCATATAATACAATTAGGCACATTATCACTTAATTCACATATTTCACATTAAAGCTAATTCATATAAATACGTAGGAATGTATCATGCACATAATAATGAAATGAAAATTATAACTGAACAAATAAAATAATTGAAATAAACCCCCAACTCCCGAAGACCCGCACGTGGCGTGCTTACCTGAACTTCCGAAATTTGGGCCGTTACACATAACACGAGCATCCATGCATTATTCGATCCGGGTGCCACGCATTCTTTTATATCTTGTGATCTATGTGCTACTCTGTGCCTATCTGTTACTTGCTCAAATTCTTGCTATTATGTGAGTTCTCCTCTTGGAGGTAGTTTGCAGACAGATCGAATTGTCCGGGGTTGTTCAGTGTTGATAGAAGGGAAAGATTATCCGACAGATTTCATTGTGATGCCTATGAAAAAGTATGGGGTAATTTTTGGGATGGATTGGTTATACCGACACCGGGCCAAAGTTGATTGTTTTAAGAAGAAGATTAGGTTGGGTAAAGAGTTGAATGTACCTCTCTTATCGTTCATGGAAGATCGCAAGTTGGTAAAGGATGGAGCCACGGGATTTATCGCCTATCTCCTTAATAAACCAAAGGATCAATCAAGTTTTGAGGAGACGGCCATGGTAAAGGAATATCCCGACGTATTTCCCGAAAATTTAGGTTCTCTACCGCCGGATCGGGAGATTGAGTTTGTTATTGACTTATATCCGGGATCAGAACCGTATTCTAAGATTCCTTATAGAATGGCTCCAGCAGAGTTGAAGGAATTGAAGATTCAACTCGAGAAATTACTTAAGATTGGGTATATTCGACCGAGTTCGTCTCCGTGGGGTGCTCCGGTTCTTTTCGTTAAGAAGAAAGATGGAACGTTGAGGATGTGTATAGATTACCGGGAGCTTAATTGGGTGACTATCAAGAATAAGTACCCGTTGCCCCACATTGAGGATTTATTCGATATGCTGCAAGGTTCAGGAGTTTATTCGAAATTGGATTTAAGGCAAGGTTACTACCAGTTGAAAATCCGGGAAGAGGATATACCAAAGACAGGATTTAATACCCGGTATGGGCATTATGAGTTCGTAGTGATGCCTTTTGGTTTAACAAACGCCCCTGCAGCATTCATGGATATGATGCATCGGATTTTTCGGCCTTATTTGGATAAATTCGTGGTAATCTTCATTGATGACATTCTTGTATATTCGAAGACTCCGGAAGATCATGCTAGACATCTCAGATTGGTATTGGAGACGTTAAGAGAGCACCGGTTGTATGCAAAGTTTAGTAAGTGTGTGTTTTTTATCGATCGGGTTGATTTTCTAGGTCATATCGTCTCAAGTAAAGGTTTAGAAGTAGATCCTTCAAAGATCGAGACGGTTATTCAGTGGCAGAGTCCGAAGAATGCCTCTGAAGTCAGAAGTTTCTTGGGATTAGTAGGTTATTACCGAAGGTTTGTGAAGGATTTTTCAAAGATAGCCGGTCCTTTAACACGATTGACTAAGAAGGAAGTTAAGTTTGAGTGGGATGAGGCATGTGAAGCGAGTTTTCAACTCTTGAAGGAAAAGTTGACCACTGCACCGGTATTAGCACTTCCCGAAGGCACTGAAGGATACATGGTTTATACGGATGCCTCGAAAGAAGGGTTGGGATGTGTTTTGATGCAGAATGGTAAAGTGATAGCCTATGCCTCGAGGAAATTGAAGGATCATGAATAGAATTATCCCACTCACGATCTTGAGCTTGCAGCAGTGATCTTTGCTTTGGGAAAGTGGAGACACTATCTTTATGGAATTTCTTTCGAGATCTTCTCCGACCACAAGAGTCTCTAGTATTTGTTTTCTCAGAAGGAGTTGAACAAGAGACAAAGACGTTGGATGGAGATGTTGGCGGATTATGAGTGTACCATTCGATACCATCCCGGAAAGGCCAACGTGGTCGCGGATGCGCTTAGTAGGAAAGCTAGCGTATCAAGTGTTAAAGTGGAAGCTACGGATGAATCTGAGTCTTTCAAGCTGAAAGCTAGTATTCGGAATATTACCGTTCAGCCGGATCTTCAGCAGAGATTATTTGAAGCTCAAAAAGTGGATTCCAAGGTTCAGAAGTTAGTGCAGAAAGCTAGAATTGATCCAGAAAGTCCGTTTGGGTTTGACGACACCGGGCTTATAAGGTTTAAAACCAGAATTGTGGTTCCGGAAGAGTTGAAACGGTTGATATTAGAAGAAGCTCATCGATCAGGGTATTCAATAAATCCTGGGGGAAATAAGATGTATAAGGACTTAATGAAATTTTATTGGTCGAATGGACTTAAGCGGGATGTGATCAACTTCGTGAGACATTACTTGACTTGCCAAGTTGTGAAAGTAGAGCATCAAAAGCCATCGGGGCTACTTCAACCGTTACCTATTCCAGAATGGAAATGGCAGCAAGTGGCGATGGATTTCGTTTGTGGTCTTCCACGAGTGAAGGGTGGTTTAGATGGAATTTGGGTGATCATGGATCGTTTGACGAAATCGGCACATTTTCTGGCTATTCGAATGTCGGATAAGATGACTAAGTTAGCTAAGAAGTATGTTGATGAAATTGTCCGACTTCATGGAGTACCGGTCAACATTGTATCAGATCGGGATCCGAGGTTTACCTCTAGACTTTGGCAAGAATTGCAAAGGAATCTGGGAACAAGGCTTCAATTCAGCACAGCTTTCCATCCTCAGACAGACGGGCAATCAGAGAGATTAATTAATATTTGGAGGATATGTTGAGAGCATGTGCATTGGATTTTCCGACTTCGTGGAATGAGCAATTGCCTTTGATTGAATTTGCCTATAATAACAGTTTTCAAGCATCGATAGAAATGGCTCCATATGAAGCTCTCTACGGACGGAAATGCAGGTCCCCGTTGTTCTTTGATTTGGAGGAATGGAATTGGACCAAACAGGAAGGTGTGAAACGAGGTGAGAAAAAGGAAAAACCCTCTAAGGCCGTGCAAGAGGCAATTGATAAGGTCCAAATAATCAGACAACGGATGAAAGCAGCCCAGGACCGACAGAAAAGCTATGTCGATCACCGAAGGAAAGATCTTAAGTTTGAGATTGGTGATAGGGTATTCTTGAAAGCTTCGCCACGAAAGGGATTCTCGAGGATTGGAAGAGGAGGAAAATTAAATCCTCGGTATTTAGGACCGTATGAGATTCTTGAGAAAATTGGAGATACGGCCTACCGTTTAGATCTACCTCCGAGTTTGACCGGAATTCACAATGTATTTCATGTTTCTCAGCTTCGGAAGTATTATTCGGATGAATCCGAGATTCCACCCGTTGAAGAAGTGGAACTTAAGCCTAACCTTACCTTTGTTCAGAAACCGGTTAAGATTTTCAATCGGAAATTGCAAGAATTAAGAAACCGACAAATCCCACTAGTTAAAGTCTTATGGAGAAGTGATAAAACGGAAGAGGCTACGTGGGAGACGGAGGATAAGATGAAAAGATTTCATCCCGAGTTGTTTCCGGGCGATCAATGAATCCGAGGACGGATTCTTTTAAAGGGGAGAGCTTGTGACGCCCCGATATTTCGGCCGTACAGGTATGACGTATATGTTTACCAATTTGCGCTAATTAATTGTTTATAAGTGATTTGTATATTTAATTTTATATTAAATGTTAATTATCATATTTTAAGGTTATTAATAATATATATATATATATATATATATATATATATATATATATATATGTAGTAAATTTGTACAAGTTGATTTAATGAAATATATATGTATTCATGCATTTTATTTTAAACCATATTAAATCATGCATTTGATTTTAACTTAAATAAATTTATATATTTTGATTTAAATAATATCTAAACCGTGCATTTTGTTATTTAATTAAATATGAATTTGAAATTATGATTAATTCTTGCACTTTGTTTAAATGATATTAAAATCGTGCACTTGTTATTTATTTAAATGTGAATTTGATTTTGTTATACTTTATGAAAATGTTATGAATTTATTTATGCCTTGTTTATGAGTGTTATAAACGTGCTTCGTTCTTATATGATTTGATACCGAAATTTTGTGCAAATTTAATATGTCGGAGATATACGTGCCATGATTATGAATATATGTTTTTTTCGTGTTTTCGGGTTCATTTGCATGAGTTTCGAATTTATTTTGATTTTGGAATCCAAATCGGGGGCTAACGAGCAATTAGCGCACCCTTGGTTCCGTATTTGATATCTTCAACTAGGAAACTCGGATTCGAGTTTCGTCAGCTTCGCTGAACTCGTAACAAAAATTTGAGTTTAATGAACTTAGCCTTATATTTTTCCAAAGTCATTTGAACCTCCGAAATTCAACCGAAAAGTGTTACGGTCGTCAAAACTGCCACCTTTTACTAAAAGAGCCATAACTTTCTCAAACCTTAACCAAATTAACTATGGTTTGATGCTTTGGAACCCTAACTCAACCCTCTAACCAGACTTAGTCACCCTAAACCGAGATAACCTTCATAACTTAGAGAAAACTCAGCCAAAACTTTCTGCTCTCCAGTTTTCCCGTAACTCTTATCACCCTTGGAGATTCAAAGCTCAAATCTCCTTCAAACTTCATCCAATCCACAACGTAAGCTTAGGGTTGTAATATACATTCATTATGAGTCATTTTGATCCATTCATCTCCAATTTTGAGCATGTTTTCTTGGGTTTATGGCTGACCTAGTGAATAGTTAGGTTATGAGCATATATGTTGATCACTTTCATTTCTTGAGGAATTTGATTGATACCAAGCATGAATATGATGGTCTTGATCCCTTCTTTGCATTTATGGTTATGTATTACATGGTAGTTAAAGCATTCATGAGTTATCATTAATGGAGTTTTGAGGAAAATTCATGAAATGATCGCATATACCTTCATCTCACGTTTGAGCATTCTTGGGGCTGATTTGTATGTTGTTTTGGAGTTGTTTTGCTGCATATTTGCTGGCCTACCTTATCTGAATATGTTGGGACGAATTAGAACAGCTGCTGCTCTATTTTTTTTTATTCTTTTGGCCTGTTTTTGCTATTGTTCGTTGCTGCTCTTTACCTTGCTTAACTGCTGTCAGTTATCAGTCATTTGTGAGGGTTGATCCTACTATTTTGCTGCTGCATAACATGTCTTTTGTTGCTGCTATTTGTTACTGCTTATTCATGTCCAAAATAGGGGTTGTTTCGTTCTTGATCTGTTGCTGCGTAACTAGAAGGGATCTCCCCGGGCGGGGAGATTTTGCCCGTGAAAAGGCCCGGCCGGGTAGCCTTTGTGCAAAAACTTTCTGCACGAAGCTCCCCGGGCGGGGAGATCTATTCTGGAGCTACTGTGTTGCTACTACCTTCTTTTTCTTCTTTACACGTTATACATGGATTGTGTGTGCATGTGAATGGTTTGAATGCATGCATATAATTAAGAATTAAATGTTTTCATGCATGTTATTTTGGGTGCATGTATATTTACGTATAGATAAATAGATATACATTAAGTATGCATGCATGGGTAGTGTTAAATACACTTATATGTTTATTAGGTACATTATATATATAATATATAGATATTATAATATGCATATGATTATATATATATATATATATATATATATATGTTTATTTTATATTAAATATTATTTGATTTAATTGAATTATAGAATTAAATTATTACCTACTTCATGTTCTTATCTAATTTCCGATCTTGATTTAAACGTATTTATTTGTCTATTTTCTAATTGTAAACGTGTTATAGTACGTGCTATGATCGTTATTTGAATTCCTTGGATTGATTTGATATGAAATATGAAATTCATGACTTAAATGATTATGAACGCTTCCTTGAACGAATGAATGGCTCGTTTATGGGATTTAAATGCATTAATAGTGCACATGAACGTGTTCATTACATAATATTATCTTTTATACATTCATATCATGATCATTACATTGTCGAGCATCTTATATGGTCATATTGAGTCTCACATCACCTTTCTTGCACAGGTTTTGATCCCGTTGGAGACGAGGCCGGTCCGTGAGGGTTTTGTGCTCTCTTTTGTCGTTTTAAGGTGGGTTTCTCTTCTATGTAGATATATAACCCTATATACCTCCAATGTGTAAAGTTTTCGACCAAAATTAATATACGTATATAGAGTCGTTTCAAAGAGTAAATGTTTGCAACGTAAAGCCGTTATTTTATAAATCCTACCAAATGTTTTGATGAGAAATGAATGAATGCACGAATGGGGCCCAGGGACGTAGTGTGAGTGGCTATCCGGGGAGGCATGGGCCGACGGTGATCCCTCACATTAGTTCCGCCAATTAACGGCGTAATTGGACCTCGTTAGGAGTTAGCGAGGAATGGATGCTGAGCGCCACTAGGGGAGTCATGTAACCCCTTTTGGTCAATGAATGGGTGGTCGGGCCTTGCAAACCCGCCACCAACCCGGAGGAAGAAGGTGTAAATGTTAATGAATGTGCACGAAAGAATGATATGCATGAAAAGAATGAATGAATGAATGTTTAATGAACTACACAAGGTGTTGGTTGGAGATAATGCACGCCCACTCGCCGGGCCAATAATGACCTAATGTAAATGAATCGTTATAGTCCCTTTTGATGATTTCTCTATTTCACCCACTTGGGAAATTCTTTAAAAACCTCACTTGGGATTATAGCTTGCATGTGACTGTTTAAATACCGTCGTACATTATATTTATGCCTTTTTTTTTTATACCCACCAGTCCCTTTTGGACTGAACCCGTTTGGTTTTCAGTTGTTTTATGCAGGCGTCAGGGAGCTAGGCGGGAATTCGAGTCATAGGTCTTGCATTCGCTTCTAGCTCTTGTATTTTAGTCTTACACTTGCATACTCTATTTATGATTTTTGTATATGAATATTATTTTGGAGCTTGAATGCTCATTGTATATATTATGATCAGTTATTGCTTCCGCGTTAATGTTTACTCTGATTTTATGGTTTAAGGGTTAGTCCCACCTAGCACAGAGTGTGTGTATGTCCCCGTTCGCCATGATTTAGCTCGGGTATGGATTGTCCATTTCATATCCGGGTCGGGTCTCGGTGCGGGGGATGTGGTACCTTGCGCTCGGGTGCTACATTAACACAATAATTCTTCAATATTTAGATATAATTCTACAAATTCAAATATAAATGTTTCATATTAATAAAATAATTCTTCATTAAGTTATTCAACTACGATTGCTAAATAATACAATAGTTCCTCAAAATGCAGATATTGTTCTACTGATGTATAAGTGAATACTTCATATTGACATAAAATTAGTTCGTTATTCAGCTACCAACTAAATCTAATTATTTAATTATGTAAACTTTCATCTTTTTTTTATATGTTATAAAAACTTATACTTAAGTTGATATACATTAGTATTATATATATATATATATATATATATATATATATATATATATATATATATATATACCTACATGCTTGGGGTTTATATAGAATTTAACACAATAATTCTTCAATATTTAGATATAATTCTACAAATTCAAATATAAATGTTTCATATTAATAAAATAATTCTTCATTAAGTTATTCAACTACGATTGCTAAATAATACAATAGTTTCTCAAAATGCAGATATTGTTCTATAGATGTATAAGTGAATACTTCATATTGACATAAAATTAGTTCTTTATTCAACTACCAACTAAATCTACTTATTTAATTATGTAAACTTTCATCTTTTTTTTTTTTGTATGTCATAAAAACTTACACTAAAATTGATATACAATATTATTATTATTATTATTATTATTATTATTATTATTATTATTATTATTATTATATATATATATATATACATATATATATATGTATATACATGCTTGGGGTTTATATAGAATTTAACATAATAATTCTTCAATATTTAGATATAATTCTACAAATTCAAATATAAATGTTTCATATTAATAAAATAATTCTTCATTAAGTTATTCAACTACAATTGCTAATTAATACAAATGTATAAGTGAATACTTCATATAACATAAAAGTTCTTTATTCAACAACCAACTAAATCTAATTATTTGGTTATGTAAAACTTTCATCCTTTTTTTTGTATGTCATAAAAAGCTATACTTAAGTTGATATACATTATATTTTTATCTTATAGCTAAAACTTGAGATATGTAGTTAATTAATAAATATTTAAATTTTTAACGGAATATGTATTATAATATAAATAATTATATATTTAAAAATATTTTTATTTAAACTATATGATAGCAAGTATTTAATTATTTAAATTAGTATATGAATATTTGATAGTGGTTAAATATAAAAAATGACATAACAATAACAACAATTGAGTTAGCCAGCTAGTTTGGGGTTCAACCTTCTTCACTTGGGACCAGGGTTCAATTCCTACTCAATGAGAACATGTGGAATTATTGTGTTGGCTCGCGCGGGGTTGGGTGGGGCTCCCCGGGGTTAGGTGGGGTGATCCTCCACAAATGAATTTTTAATTTATTAATTTGAATTATTAGTTTTTGCGACGGATTTTACAATGGAAATTCTGTTGCAAAAAGGTACAAAATTAATTAATTATTGGTTGGTTTGCAACGGAAAATACGTTGCTAAATCTGTTGCTAAAAAAATCGTTGCTAAAACCGTTGCTAATTTCCTTGGGTAGTAATTCGTTGCTAAATCCGTTGCTATAAGTTCGTTGTTAATTCCGTTGCTAATATCCGTTGGTAATAATTCGTTGCTAAATCCGTTGCTACAGATTAGCCACGAGGGTTATAGCAACGGAAAATTTTCGTTGTAAAATCCGTTGCTAATAGGGCCAAAATCCGTTGCTAAATCCGTTGTTATAGGGCGTTTTTCTGGTAGTGCTTGATGAACTTCCTTTCAAAAAGATTGAGAATTCGGGTTTCAAGCATTTTATGTCGGTTGTATGTTCGATGTTTATAGTTCCTTCACGAAGGACTATAACTGAGGACATCTACAATTTGTATGTGAGTGAAAGGTTGAAGTTGAAAGCATATATAAAGAATCACTCCCAAACAATATCAATCACTACCGACACTTGGATATCGATTCAAAAAATGAACCACATGGTCCTAACCATACATTTCATGGATGATGATTGAATTCTTCAAAAAAGAATTCTAAATTTTTGTCCAATCATAGCCGTAAGGGTGAGGAAGTGGGTAAAGGGGTGGATAAATATTTTCTTGATTGGGGTATTGATAATATTTTTACAATCACTATTGATAATTTTTCATCGAACGACCTTGCAATTGCATATTTGAATAAGAGGCTTGAAAATTAGGGAAAAAAAATTATTGGGAGGGAAATATATTCACATGAGGTGTATTGCACATATTGTGAATCTTTTGGTTTAAGATGGTTTGAAGAATCATGATTCCATTTCTCGGATTAGGGGCGCCGTGAAGTATATTCGTAATTCTCCTTCTAGGTACAAGAAATTTTTGGCATATGTAGAGCTATCAAAAATAGAATCCAAGAAATTGCTTTGTCTTGACGTACCTACTAGGTGGAATTCTATTTACGTAATGTTGGATACGGCATGTTCGCTTAGGAGGGCTTTTGATTATTACGGGAATCAAGAACTTGGCTATTGCAATGATCTTAAACATGAGCCTTTTGCCGGTATACCAAATGGGATAGATTTTGAGAGGGTCGAGTTGTTGTGTAAATTTTTGGGGCACTTTTTTGAGCTTACTTTGGCAATTTTCGGTTCTTTATATGTCACATGTAACATCGTTTTTGTTGAAATTTAGTGCTATTGAATTGCTTTTGAAAGAGTGGGAGAATGGTGATGATTTTGAATTGAAAGAAACGACAAAGAAGATGAAATCCAAGTTTGAAAAATATTGGGGTTCGATTGACAAAATGAAAATGATCCTTTATTATGCTGTCATTCTTGATCCACGTCATAAGCTTAATTTTCTCGACTACATGTTTGAGCTTTTGTATCCTAGTGAGGGGAAGGAGGCGAATCCAAAGTGTGCCCTAACGAAGGAGAATGTGAGGCACGGCATACAAGAATTATTTGAAGAGTATAAAAGGATGTATGGAGGTCCCTCGAGCCCTATTTCTTCAAAAACTTCTTCTACATCATCTAGCTCTTCTTCTACTATATTACTTAATTCTATGACCCGAGCATCATACATCAAAGATCAATAGAGTAAAAAAAAGAAAATAGGAAAAGTGATCAAGCAAGATCCAAGTATTAGAAATACTTGGCCAAAGAAATGGAAGCTGACAATGAGGACTTTGATATATTGAAATAGTGGAAATTAAATAGTCCTCGATTTCCTATTCTCTCAAAGATAGCTCATGATGTATTAGCCGTCTCGGTCTCCACTGTTGCTTCAGAGTTAGCATTTAGCACCTGTGGGCGTGTCCTCGATGCTTTTAGGAGTTCTTTGTCTCCTCGGATAGTTCAAGCTTTAATTTGTGCTCAAGATTAGATTCGTCATGATTTTATGTAACGCCCCGGTTTCCGGAGAAACAGGTAAGCACGCCACGTGTGCGTTTTGAGTGTAGGTTTATTTTATTCTTTTAATTTCATAATATATTCTTACGTGGCATTCATATTTTATAAATTTCACGAAACATTATTTATGTTAATTATTTGAATTCATATCATTGAAAATATGATTTCATGACACGAAAAAATATTTATTGCATGAAACAATTTCCGAGAGTAGTTCAAATGGCCAAATTGTCCCTAGTTAAATATTTTCCAAAATTCTAGGGACTTAATTGCTAATCCTTTAAGGACTTAATTGATCTTATTTTAAAACCTCGTATACTCAATCGGATAGATTGAGTTCTTCAAGGATTAATTGGCAATTTGGCAAATTTCACAAAAATCAAGATGATGAATTACGTATCATCTCTTCTCCCACATTCCTTGATCATTTCTAACCAAAAATTTGCCCAAAACATATTCATCTCTCTCTCGGTTTCAAAGAAGAGAAAAGGGAAGGAGTGATTTTCCATTCAATCATCAAGATTTCAAGAAATCATTCAAGGAATTGGGAGTGATCATCATCATCATCCACTTTCTTCATTTCTTTCATCTTTAAGGTTGGTAGCATGGAAGGGATGAATTCTTGATTGTGTTTGACATGCTAGGATTTAGGAATTCATGTTATATGAATTATGTATTGTGCAAGCATGATTAAATGATCATAACATGAATTATTGTATGATTTATGGCTTGAATATTGGAATATTTGGCTTGAATGAGCAAGTATGATCATGTACATGAAACCATGAAAGCTTGATGATATTTTGTGTTTTAAGTGTTTAAGTGTTAGTTTATCACTTCTTGAGTATATATGCATCATATTTCCAGAAATTATAGCTTTTGGGGATCAAAAATGAAATTTTATTGCTTTGTTGCTTCTTCCCCGAGAGCATGCTCTGTTTTTGCTCTGTTTTCCATTTACAGAAACTGGGAACGACCGTTCCCAACCTCAAGGCTTTGTGGGAACGGGCGTTCCCACCTTTCAAATGGAAATAGGCGGCCGACCACGGGAACGGCCGTTCCCATTTTGGCCTTGGAGCCGGAAGGGCCGTTCCCGGCTAGGCGCGTTTTAAAAATGGAAAAACGTTGACGCGCTTTGGGGTTGCATGGGAACGATCGTTCCCATTTTACAAAGGGAACCGGAACGGCCGTTCCCACCTGTATTGCAGTGTAAAATTCACTGCATAAAATTACGAAATTAGCCCCTCGACCCGACGACTTCTTTGACCCCGAATTGCTATAATATGTGTTAATATGATGTGAAACGAAAAGTTATCATACCACATTGCATTTTCATGGTCGTCTCGACACATTTCCGTCGTTCGTCATATTTTGGTCATTCTAGGTCATGTCTCACGAATGTACGTCGTATTTGCACAGGTCACGAGGGCGTGGACGGGGAGCAAGCTCCTTAGAACGCTTATTTATTATATTTTGCAAGAAAGGTGAGGTTTTGTTTTGGTAACACGAACCCTATAACCCTTATGTGCTAGTTTTCGGCCAAAACGTATTATACTTATAAATGATTTTCAAACCATGAACGTTTCCAAGCAAGAAAGTATTGATGATCATGAATTCAAGCATGTTTGGCGAGTACATGATTGCAAGTGGGCCCGAGGGTAATTCTTGAGCCAACCGGGAAAGCAAGGGCTGACGGGTAACTCCTGAATTATCCTCACATTGTTGGGATCACCCCCGAAGCCACTAGGAGATTAGTGGTAGAAGGAGTTCCGTGTCTAGAGGGTCATGTCCTCTACACACACCATGTCGTGGATAGTCGAGCCTTGCAAACTCGCTATCAACCGGAGGAAGAAGGAGACTGGGGATTAATCCGGCGTGTCGGGTTATCCTCGGGTTATTGCATGATTTCAAGCATGAACTTGTTTATATGAGCACTAATTAAATTGCATGATCACGTATTTATCAAGCAAGCAAGCATGATCACGTATTGTTCACGATTGGGAGTTCGGTTGGAGACTGCCCTTGCTCGCCGGGGCCACATGTTCATGACATTGACAAGCATGATTAAATAAACGTGTTAAAATGATTGGTTGTAATCTCGGGCAAAGATTAACTTCTTGAAATACCTATCTATTTTATGCTAAAGTCTTCACCCGAGGCTACAACTTGCATGTGACGTGTGATATATATATTTATTACCCCTCACTCAGTCTTCGGTAGACTGATACTTCACTTTTCAGGTACCTTTTGAGCGTGGTCGTGCTAGGCGGGCGTTGTTCGAGTCTTTTGCATCTTCACGAGTCTAGCACCTTTCATGTATAGTACCTTGAGACATTCCATGTTATGCTCGTTATTGTTACATTTTGAATACTTAATGATGTATTTTATTTAGAAATGACAATGTAGTGATAGTTAATTGGTACCTATATGTATCTATGTAATAAATATGGTACCTATATATATGAATGACTTTATTGCTTCCGCTTTTCTGTTCATGTTTGTTTGATTATGTTGGGGAGAGTGTCCCGCCTAGCTCGTCATTTTTATTGTCACCCGTTCGCTGTGGTCTTGGTTTATGTATGAACTGTCCATTTCATACGTGGATCGAGGCTATAGTGCGGGGGATGTGGCGCCTTGGGGTTTAGGGTGCTACATCTATAGGTGGTATCAGAGCCCGGTTGCAAAACCGAGGTTCTCGAGTCGTGTCAAGTCAGTCTAGGTCGCACGGCATAGGATTATGTGGTATTTGGGAGTCTGCATTGGGTTGACTTACCTGATTTACTCATTTCTTCGCATGAATTGAGCTACTTGATCTTCCTTGAACACGTGCTATTTGATACTATGGAAATTATATGCACACATTTGCATTTATTGATCAAGCCACGCATGTTTAGTGATCTAATTTCAGGATGGAGCACGACAGACGTTCCAGTGATCGATCCTCAAGGCACAGGCATCATCACCGCCGACACCACCGCCGCCAGAGATCACCACCTCCTCCGCCTGCTCAGGCACAGCCCCAGGATTTCATGAATGCCGTAGTGGGGCTAATTGATCAGAGGTTACAGGAACGGGTACCTCCACCACCACCACCAGCGCAGGTAGCACCTCCGGAGAACCCCATTTCTGCTATTTTGCGAGAGTTTCAGAATCAGCGTCCCCCGAAGTTCTATAAGGGAGACGATATACAGGCAGAGATGTGGTTGAAAGAGATCGAGAGGATTTGGCAACTTATTCCTTGCGACAGTCAGGAGAAGGCTCGTTGCACCCTCACTCTTATTCAGGGCGAGGCATACTCCTGGTGGGAGAGCATTCAGATTGTTTTGGAGGCAGCCGGGACCGAGATTACTTGGGAGGTCTTTGTACGGGAGTTCAGAAACAAGTACATTCCTCCAGCTTCCCGTACCCGCAGGTTGAGGGAGTTTACAGAATTAAAGCAGGGAGGCAGGTCTGTGGGTCAGTATATCGCCGAGTTCGAGAGACTTTCTCGCTATGCACCCAACATAGCGAACGATGACTTTCACAAAGCGATGCAGTTCGTTCAGGGGTTGAGACCAGACATTCAGGATGCACTGAAAGCTACTAATACCAGCACCTGGGCGAAAGCTACAGCAAAAGCCCTAAAGGTTGAAGATTCTGATAGTGCCAAGAGGGCTACTCAGCGAGCAGGACAGGCTTCAGGCTCGAGATCAGGTCAGGGTTCGAGCTCAGGAAAAAGGCCGATGATTTACCCTACACCTCCAACTCAGAGGGATACCGGGAAGAAACCTAAGTACACCGGGCCATTTCCGAGAGGTCCAAGAGCTCCAGCACCACCTCAGCCACCTCAGAGACCGAGATGCACATGGTGTGGACATCCTACGCACACCTATGATAACTGCAGACGCCGGTTGGGTCTATGTTTGATTTACGGGAGTAACGAGAACCTGGTTGATGGTTGTCCGGATCGTCAGGATCCACCACCTGCAGGACCGAGACCCCTGGTGAGAGCTCGGGCTTATGCACTCGCGGGAGAGGAGCAGGAGGCTGATATTGACCCCGCCGCAGTAGTTGAAGGTATTATTTGCATTCATGGCACGAACATCCATACATTATTTGATCCAGGAGCTACACACTCCTTTCTTGCGCACTCTATTGCTATTACCTTGTCTTTGCCTGCTATGTGTACTTCTGTGCGCTATCTAGTTAGTACTCCTTTCGGTAGTAGGCGAGAGACGGATCAGGTTTATAGGGATGTTCCAGTTGTAATTGAAGGCCGGGAGTTTCTGACAGATTTTATTGTTATGCCAATGGAGAGATACGGGGCTTTTCTGGGGATGGATTGGCTTTACAGACATTGTGCTACTGTGGATTGTCGGGCTAAGAAGGTTCAGTTGGGTTCAGAGGTTGTTACGGGCTGTACTTCAAAGACCGTGCCCCTACTTTCGTTTTCAGAGGCTCAGAGATTAGTCAGAGACGGGGCTACAGGGTTCATTGCCTATATTCTGAACAAGCCCAAAGATCAGGTGAAATTAGAGGACACAGAAGTGGTAAAGGAATTCCCCGAGGTATTCCCAGAGAAATTGGATTCCTTGCCTCCTGAGCGGGAGATTGAGTTCGTGATTGATCTTTTCCCGAATGCCGAGCCGTATTCAAAGACTCTGTACCGGATGGCTCCAGCCGAATTAAAGGAACTAAAAGTTCAGCTTGAGGCTTTGTTGGAAGTTGGGTACATTCGGCCGAGTTCTTCGCCGTGGGGAGCACCGGTGTTGTTTGTAAAGAAAAAGGACGGGACTCTAAGAATGTGCATCGATTATAGGGAGTTGAACAGGATGACTATCAAGAACAAGTATCCCCTCCCACATATCGAGGAGTTGTTCGATATACTCCAGGGTTCTAAGGTGTATTCGAAATTGGATTTAAGACAGGGATACTATCAGCTGCGAATCCGAGCAGAGGACATTCCAAAGACGGGATTCAATACTCGGTATGGGCACTATGAGTTCGTGGTTATGCCGTTTGGATTGACTAATGCCCCTGCAGCTTTTATGGATATGATGCACCGGATATTCAGGCCTTTCCTCGACAAGTTCATGGTGATTTTCATTGATGATATTCTGGTTTTCTCGAAATCAGCCGAGGAGCACGCGAGACATCTCAGGCTCGTTCTTCAGACACTAAAAGAGCATCAGTTATTTGCTAAGTTCAGCAAGTGTGAATTTTGGATCGATCGGGTTTCATTCTTGGGGCATATGATTTCAGGAAAAGGGTTGGAGGTCGATCCCTCGAAAATCGAGGCCGTGCTTAAGTGGGAGAAACCAAAGAATGCCTCGGAGATTAGAAGCTTCTTGGGATTGGCCGGATATTATAGAAGGTTTGTTCAGGACTTCTCCAAGATTGCGGCACCGTTAACCCGGTTGACAAAGAAGGATGTTAAGTTTGTCTGGGACGAGAAGTGTGATCAAAGCTTCAATTTTTTGAAAGAAAAGTTAGTTTCAACTCCGGTGTTAACTTTACCCGAGGGTTCAGAGGGATATGCAGTGTATACAGATGCTTCTAAAGAAGGCTTAGGTTGTGTTTTGACTCAGAAAGGAAAAGTGATCGCTTATGCTTCTCGGAAGCTAAAGGAATATGAAAGGAATTATCCAACACACGACCTAGAGCTTGCAGCCGTGATCTTTGCTCTCGGGAAATGGAGACATTATCTTTACGGGACTTCCTTTGAGATTTTTACCGACCATAAGAGCCTCCAGTATTTATTCACACAGAAGGATTTGAATATGAGGCAACGGCGTTGGATGGAAAAGTTGGAAGACTATGATTGTACAATTAAGTACCATCCCGGGAAAGCCAATGTGGTCGCCGATGCACTTAGCAGGAAGGCGAGCGTATCGAGTTTGGAAATAAAGGAAAGTGAGGAAGTCGCCCCGATTGTGTTAAAGGCTCGGGTTTCTAATATCACAGTTCAGCCGGAATTAAGGTATCAGCTGTTTGAGGCTCAGAATAAGGATCCGGAAGTACAGAAGCTTGCAGGTAAAGCTAAGGATGACCCGGAGAGTCCGTTTGGGTTTGATGAGACCGGGTTGCTTCGGTTTAAGAACAGAGTAGTAGTACCTGAAGAGTTGAGACGGGTCCTACTCGAAGAAGCTCACAAGTCAGCTTACTCGATCCACCCAGGAGGAAATAAAATGTATAAGGATTTGAAACAATATTATTGGTGGAACGGGATGAAGAGGGACGTGGCAGAGTATGTGAAACATTGCCTGACTTGTCAGAAAGTGAAAGCGGAGCACCAAAAACCCGCGGGACTTCTACAACCGTTACCTATTCCCGAGTGGAAGTGGGAACAAGTAACGATGGACTTTGTCTCTGGATTACCGAAGGTTAAAGGTGGGTTTGATGGCATTTGGGTGATCGTGGATAGATTTACAAAGTCTGCTCACTTTCTACCGGTCCGGATGTCCTATAAGATTCCAAAGTTGGCCGAAATCTATAACAGAGAGATTATTCGACTTCATGGTATTCCGGTGAGCATAGTTTCAGATCGAGACCCGAGGTTTACCTCTAAGTTGTGGCAAGAGTTACAGGCGGTCTTGGGAACGAAACTTAAGTTCAGTACAGCATTTCACCCGCAAACAGACGGCCAGACTGAAAGGGTAATCAGGTATTTGGAAGATCTTCTTCGGGCTTGCACGATGGATTTTCAGAACTCGTGGTCAGAACAGCTTCCCTTGATCGAGTTTGCTTATAATAACAGCTTTCAGGCTTCGATCGGGATGGCTCCTTACGAGTTACTTTATGGAAGAAAGTGCCGATCTCCGTTGTTCTTCGACTTGGAAGAATGGAAATGGTCGAAACAGGAAGGGGTAAAGAAAGGTGAAAGATTCGAAAGGCCTTCCAAAGTTGTTCAAGCTATGATTGAAAAGGTTCAAATGATTCAACAACGGATGAAAGCCGCGCAAGATAGACAGAAGAGCTACGCCGATAAGCGCCGAAGAGATCTAGAATTTGAAGTTGGTGACCGGGTATTCTTGAAGGTGTCACCAAGGAAAGGTTTCACCCGGATCGGGAAAGGAGGAAAGCTTAATCCTCGCTACTTAGGTCCGTTCGAGATTTTGGAAAGAATAGGCGAGGTAGCCTATCGACTGGACCTACCACCGAGTCTTACGGGTATTCACAACGTGTTCCACGTTTCACAATTAAGGAAATATTACCCCGATGAGACTACGATTCTCCCCGTGGAAGAAGTTGAACTGGAACCGAATTTGACATTTGTTCAGAGGCCGGTTAAGATCTTGGATCGGAAATTTCAAGAGTTGAGAAACCAGAGAATTCCCATGGTTAAGGTTTTGTGGAGAAGTGATAAAACCGAAGAAGCTACGTGGGAAACAGAGGATAAAATGAAACGGTTCCACCCGGAGTTGTTCGAGCAAGACTAGAGAATCTGGGGACCAGATTCTTCTAAGCGGGGGAGAGTTGTAACGCCCCGGTTTCCGGAGAAACAGGTAAGCACGCCACGTGTGCGTTTTGAGTGTAGGTTTATTTTATTCTTTTAATTTCATAATATATTCTTACGTGGCATTCATATTTTATAAATTTCACGAAACATTATTTATGTTAATTATTTGAATTCATATCATTGAAAATATGATTTCATGACACGAAAAAATATTTATTGCATGAAACAATTTCCGAGAGTAGTTCAAATGGCCAAATTGTCCCTAGTTAAATATTTTCCAAAATTCTAGGGACTTAATTGCTAATCCTTTAAGGACTTAATTGATCTTATTTTAAAACCTCGTATACTCAATCGGATAGATTGAGTTCTTCAAGGATTAATTGGCAATTTGGCAAATTTCACAAAAATCAAGATGATGAATTACGTATCATCTCTTCTCCCACATTCCTTGATCATTTCTAACCAAAAATTTGCCCAAAACATATTCATCTCTCTCTCGGTTTCAAAGAAGAGAAAAGGGAAGGAGTGATTTTCCATTCAATCATCAAGATTTCAAGAAATCATTCAAGGAATTGGGAGTGATCATCATCATCATCCACTTTCTTCATTTCTTTCATCTTTAAGGTTGGTAGCATGGAAGGGATGAATTCTTGATTGTGTTTGACATGCTAGGATTTAGGAATTCATGTTATATGAATTATGTATTGTGCAAGCATGATTAAATGATCATAACATGAATTATTGTATGATTTATGGCTTGAATATTGGAATATTTGGCTTGAATGAGCAAGTATGATCATGTACATGAAACCATGAAAGCTTGATGATATTTTGTGTTTTAAGTGTTTAAGTGTTAGTTTATCACTTCTTGAGTATATATGCATCATATTTCCAGAAATTATAGCTTTTGGGGATCAAAAATGAAATTTTATTGCTTTGTTGCTTCTTCCCCGAGAGCATGCTCTGTTTTTGCTCTGTTTTCCATTTACAGAAACTGGGAACGACCGTTCCCAGCCTCAAGGCTTTGTGGGAACGGGCGTTCCCACCTTTCAAATGGAAATAGGCGGCCGACCACGGGAACGGCCGTTCCCATTTTGGCCTTGGAGCCGGAAGGGCCGTTCCCGGCTAGGCGCGTTTTAAAAATGGAAAAACGTTGACGCGCTTTGGGGTTGCATGGGAACGATCGTTCCCATTTTACAAAGGGAACCGGAACGGCCGTTCCCACCTGTATTGCAGTGTAAAATTCACTGCATAAAATTACGAAATTAGCCCCTCGACCCGACGACTTCTTTGACCCCGAATTGCTATAATATGTGTTAATATGATGTGAAACGAAAAGTTATCATACCACATTGCATTTTCATGGTCGTCTCGACACATTTCCGCCGTTCGTCATATTTTGGTCATTCTAGGTCATGTCTCACGAATGTACGTCGTATTTGCACAGGTCACGAGGGCGTGGACGGGGAGCAAGCTCCTTAGAACGCTTATTTATTATATTTTGCAAGAAAGGTGAGGTTTTGTTTTGGTAACACGAACCCTATAACCCTTATGTGCTAGTTTTCGGCCAAAACGTATTATACTTATAAATGATTTTCAAACCATGAACGTTTCCAAGCAAGAAAGTATTGATGATCATGAATTCAAGCATGTTTGGCGAGTACATGATTGCACGTGGGCCCGAGGGTAATTCTTGAGCCAACCGGGAAAGCAAGGGCTGACGGGTAACTCCTGAATTATCCTCACATTGTTGGGATCACCCCCGAAGCCACTAGGAGATTAGTGGTGGAAGGAGTTCCGTGTCTAGAGGGTCATGTCCTCTACACACACCATGTCGTGGATAGTCGAGCCTTGCAAACTCGCTATCAACCGGAGGAAGAAGGAGACTGGGGATTAATCCGGCGTGTCGGGTTATCCTCGGGTTATTGCATGATTTCAAGCATGAACTTGTTTATATGAGCACTAATTAAATTGCATGATCACGTATTTATCAAGCAAGCAAGCATGAT
This sequence comes from Lantana camara, assembly GCA_037501455.1. NCBI lineage: Eukaryota > Viridiplantae > Streptophyta > Magnoliopsida > Lamiales > Verbenaceae > Lantana > Lantana camara. The sequence goes on from CM074860.1 coordinate 70,937,115, forward strand.
CACGTATTGTTCACGATTGGGAGTTCGGTTGGAGACTGCCCTTGCTCGCCGGGGCCACATGTTCATGACATTGACAAGCATGATTAAATAAACGTGTTAAAATGATTGGTTGTAATCTCGGGCAAAGATTAACTTCTTGAAATACCTATCTATTTTATGCTAAAGTCTTCACCCGAGGCTACAACTTGCATGTGACGTGTGATATATATATTTATTGCCCCTCACTCAGTCTTCGGTAGACTGATACTTCACTTTTCAGGTACCTTTTGAGCGTGGTCGTGCTAGGCGGGCGTTGTTCGAGTCTTTTGCATCTTCACGAGTCTAGCACCTTTCATGTATAGTACCTTGAGATATTCCATGTTATGCTCGTTATTGTTACATTTTGAATACTTAATGATGTATTTTATTTAGAAATGACAATGTAGTGATAGTTAATTGGTACCTATATGTATCTATGTAATAAATATGGTACCTATATATATGAATGACTTTATTGCTTCCGCTTTTCTGTTCATGTTTGTTTGATTATGTTGGGGAGAGTGTCCCGCCTAGCTCGTCATTTTTATTGTCACCCGTTCGCTGTGGTCTTGGTTTATGTATGAACTATCCATTTCATACGTGGATCGAGGCTATAGTACGGGGGATGTGGCGCCTTGGGGTTTAGGGTGCTACATTTTAAGCTAACAAATATCGAGGAAGATTTATATGAGGTTGAAGCAATTGACAACGGTATTTTGGAACATTTTATCTGTTTTAACTTTAGAATTTTATTCTCTATTTTAGTTTTATATATCTAATATTTTCTTTTTTCTTTTGTAGAATTGACGAAAGAGTGAGTTGATTCAACCATTATTGATATTTGATGACTTATGTAAGATTTCTGTGATGGTTAGTTTAAAACTTTTAATGTTTGGAGTTTCTGTTATGTCTGAAGACTTAATATTTCTGTAATATTATTTCTATGATACTTGGATGGTTGGATTTGTAATGGTGATGCACAGACATGAGACATGCAGTGATGTACTGATATTTGGAGTTTGGACTTCCTTTCTGTAGACTGTAATGGACTAATTTTCTTTCTTTCTGTAATGTTTGGAGTTTGGAGTTTGGTGATGCATAGACATGCGTGATGCAGTGATTTTAATGGACTTTTATTTGTCCTACTCAAAAATTTGGTAAAGAGACAATTCATAAATATTTTAATGAAAAGAGAGGTGGAAAATAATTAAGTCCTCAATTATTTATATTATTTATGCATCTCGGTCTACTATGGTATAATTTAATTAGTTCTTTATTATTTCTTTCTGTATAATGCTATTGTTTAGAGTATAAATTATCGAATAATACTTTCCCATACAATATAATTATTTATCAATGATTTTACATATTACAATAATAATTTAAGTAACGTGATTTTGGGAATAATTATTTTTGTGATTATAAGGATAATAATTATAGGCCCAAGCCCGACAAGTTAATTGTTATTTATTAATAAAAATTAGGCCCAATAAGTAATCGGGCTCCCCGATCCTGACCCCGAGCCCGTCCTGAATCCTGAACTCCCCGATTAGTCGGGTACTCGACATTTTCAGGACAGGCTCGGGTGTCCAAATTTTCACCCCAATCTCGAACTCCCCGCCATGCCCACCCCTATGTGTGTATATGTTTGTAGCGAGATATGGCCTTGAAAGATAGGTCGTTTGAATATGAATATGAATTTGATTTTGATTTGGGCCCGGAGAAGTGGTGTGGCAAATCGGGACGGCTGTGGGGTCGCCTAGCTCTCCCATCAACACAACTCCTCCTTTGAGAGGATTCGTCCAACGTCGGGAGGTCAAGGGGAAGACGGGTTTTCTTGAGCCAGCGGAGACACCGTCGAAGGAATGGGTAGGAGCAATTAACCCCTATCTGATCTTTGAATTTGAACTAGTGGTTGAGGGGTAGCTCCTCTCTTCCCCAAATGGTGAAGGTTGTCATTGAATTTGAATTTGGATTTGAATATAAATATGAATATGAAGGGGTTTGGTCTGAAAACTCGTACTCGCCGAGTTAGTTTGAATTTACTATGGTTCGTGAAACGAAAGTGAATTCCTAATTACTAAAATTGATCGATTTCGGCATTTTGCCCTAACTCTTTTCTATATATCTAGTATCACGGGAGAAAATATTTTAGATTGCAAAAACCATGCCTCAGTTCATGAGCTCTTTGACTTTGATATATGCTTTGCTCGTATGTATATGTATGCGTGTGTGTGTGTTAGCCCCCTCAGCAAACGTTATGATTGACCCATCCTTGTTGTTTTCTTTTTCCCCTTGTTCCTTTGAGTTGCAGGTACAGGTTGTCGTTCGAGCTAGGCGGTGGTGTGTCTATTGGGTCTTTTGGTCTTGTAGTTCGAGTCTTTTGCATACTCTACATCTTTATTATATTTTAGTACTATGTATATTCGTACGACTTTAAATTTCGGAGGTGTATGATTAATTTGGCCCGTGGCGGGCATGTTATATATCATTTGTATTAGTATGATCGTTGTATGTTTTTTTATAGATCCTGTTGCTTCCGCATTTGTATTTAATTTGTTGCGCACTCTGTATTAGGGTCTAGATAGTCTAGCTTAGGTGAGATTTTGTTTGTCTCCCGTTCGCCATGGCTTGACGTGTGTGCGGACTTTCTATTTCGTTACACATGTCGAGCTATGGTGCGGAGGATGTGGTGCCCTTCGCTCGGGGTTCTACACAAAGGTTCAAGAATCACACTCCACCCGTGGGAGGATATGAAAGAGGACAGATTACCGCTGCTACAGAGAGTTCAAGAATTAGAAAATCCTAAAATTTTATATAAGGGAGATGACATGGAAGCCGAACAATGGCTTAAGGAGGTCGAGAGGATCTGGGAGCTTATTCCATGTAGCTTTCAAGAGAAGGCTCGATGCACTTTCTCTTTGATTCAAGGATAAGCCTACACTTGGTGGGAAAGTACAAAGATTAGATTGGACACCGCCGGAGAGGAGGTGAACTAGGATGTGCTTGTTTGGGGAATTCAAGAACAAGTATATTCCTCCATCAACATACGTGTGTTGCTTGAAAAAGTTTATGGATTGAAGCAAGGAGGGAGGACTGTTGTGGAGTATATTGAAGTAAGGAGGGAGGACTGTTGCGGAGTATATTGCTGAGTTTGATAGGTTGTCTCGCTATGTACCTAATATGTAGCACCCACCACGATAGGCGCCACAACCCCCGCACTACAAGTCTAGTCCACACAAGAAATGGATAGTTCAAGAATGGACCGGACTCATAGCGAACGGGTGACAAAACAAAATATTCTGGCTAGGCGGAATCTAACCCTGAACCAATTAAATCAAAATACCAAAGCATATTGCGGAAGCATCAGAGCCAAACATGAATTTCAATAACGGCTACAAGCCCAATACATATCATGAACATAAATTAAATCCGACATGCAACCTAACAACGGGTTCAACTAAGCACGCAACCTGTCCCGAATAAAATCCAATAATCAAAATTGGCACCGAGGCCTAAATTCATAAAGAGATACAATTGAATTCATAATAATGTGAAATGTGACTCAAGTGAACAAGTGACTCGAAAAAACATGATAAGACTCGACTCCCGCGTAGCTAAACCTGCAAGAAACTGAGAGAGTGAAAAGAGGGGTCAGTCTCTAGAGGACTGAGTGAGCTGGAGCGATACCTATAATATAGAAACATGCGCATGCAAGTCGTAAATCCCGAGCAAGGTTTTATTTAAGAAATTAGTTCCCAAGAGGGCAAGAGAATAACTAAGCAATGCTCGGACTTTACGACTAATCATATTAATTTTATTAAGTTCATAAATCATACATAAACATAAAGGCTCGGTGAGTGAGCGTGCATTATCTCCAACCAAACTCCGACCGTGTACGACAAATATCATAAATACATTAAATAGGTGATCATGCAATATATGATAATACACACAAATCATATATCATATCTTAAACATATTCGTTTGGGCAATCCGTGTCCCGGTCTTCCCGCACGGTGCCTATCAATCATAACATAATCATAATCATAATCATAATCATAAAATAAGTTCCAACCTTCTTCCTCGGGGTGGTGGACGGGTTAGCAAGACCTGACCACCTCATACATAGGCCAATGGGGTTTCATGACTTCCCCAAGGGCACTCAGCTCCCATTCCCCGCTAAACCTCCTAGCGAGGGCCGGTATCACCGTAACATAGTGGGACTAGCACATGGGATCACCGTCGGCCCATGCCTCCCCGGATAGCCACATGTACTAAGTCCATGGGCCCGGGAACATATCATACATGCATAATCTCGCCAAAACATTTCAATTCATAAGAAACATAACATATTCATAATTTATTTGGAAAAGGGTTACTCGATAATAATTTACTCGATGACTCCACTTTGAAAATGGTATATGTATATATATAGATTTTGGCCCAAAACTTATCACATAAGGGTTGTAGGGATTGATATGTAACTAGAACAAAAACACCCTCACCTGGAATACCACGAGACAAGAAACATGAGCAATACGGGTGCCTATTCAATTTGGAAGTTTCCGCCCTGGAAACAAACTGTACAAGAGAAGGAACAATGTGTACTCGTGAGAATTAACTCAATATGAAACCACATAGACGCAAGGCAATGCTAAACACGTGATATGAGATGTATCAGAAGTAAAATGATGTTATGGAGTTACATAATCAAGTAATTCGTTCAAGTACATTCCATACATGAGGGTTTCAAGCCCAATCATTTCATATCTTTCATAATTCATAGCAAATCAAGTCATGAACTTCATATAACATTTATAACTCAAGTATATCAAGTTTACAATTATAAAATAGACAAAATAGAGACATTCAAATAATTTAAATCTCACAAAGTCACATATCAATTCCAACTATATCAATTTTATATAATTCACACATGGCATACTCAATTCATATATCACTAAACGGATTCAATTAACAAGGTTACCTAATTAAATAAAATAATATTCATATTGTTTACAAAATTACGCATACACCGCTTCAAGTTAGACAAATAGCTCAAATACGGCATATCGGAATTCAAATTGCAAATCAAAGCATCAACATATATCATAGTTCATTTAATACATGCTTTCGTACACATTGGAATTCATATTGATCGACAAATCAAGCAATTGACAATTCATTGCAATTAAAGCAATTAATTTCAAATAAATAGAAATACACAAAATAAATCACAACAAATCAACCGGGCTTCCGATTGACGAACGGAAAGTGGCGTTGGACTCACCACAACGAAAGGGACCTTCTGTACGAAAGTCATCGGAATGCCGCTACCGTAGCCGGCTGAACAGCCACCGGCCACCACCGGAACACCGTCTCCGGTGGTCGGAAAAATCCCCGGAAGGACAGAAACGTGCTCCTCGGCCTGTCCGACAAAAGCCCTCAAACAATTTCAGAAAATACCAAACACACCGGACTTCGTTGGCGGAAAACCGAACTAAATCCCTAGAACGAAACTGAAATTAAATACAAACCGTAAAACGAAAACGAAATCCGAACATACCGTTGGAAAACTTGTAGTGAGGCCTTCAAAAGCCCCAAGTCAATTCGCCGGAAAAATCGCCGGAGAGAGAAGCCACCGGTTCAGGCCGGTTCACCATCGGTCCACCGCCAACGGCCGGTTCCTCGAACACCGCCGATGCCATCCGCTATGTTTCGTCATTCCAAACAACTTTTGTAAAGGGAGTACCACCAAATCCGGCCGAAAAAGGTCCCAAATCGTCGGCCAAAGTCCCATCGCTGCGTCACCGCCGGTTTCCGCCACCTACGGTCACCGGTTGCTTGATTTGAGGTCAGAAATGGACTCAGGAGGTCAAAATAGGTCGAATAGGGTCAAGCTCCGCCAGCGAAACTCGCCGGAGCACAGCAGAGCCGCCGTGCTACAGTGTCGGGCGTCCGCCACCGCCACTTCGGGCGGCGCGTGCGGCCCGACCGCGGCCCGGATGACCGCGCCGCCAATGCTGGTCGATGCGCCAGGATGTCCTCATTCGGATGGGGTGGTGCGTGTCGCCGAATTCTTGCCGGAAACCGCCACGAAAGGACGGTGAAGTGGCGGGGGTCCGACACCTCTGCCGCTGTGACTGTAAATCGCCGATTCCGTCGCCATCGGTCGTCGGTTGGCCGTGATCTTGGTACGGTTGGGACGGGCTCGTCGAGCTCTACAAAATGGACTATTGGGTCGTCAAATTCTGTCGAGAAACGGTGGAGTTTGAGTAGTGTGTGAAAATACACCTTTAGTGTATGTGAATAGTGCATATCGTGGGAGAGAAGACAATGAAGGCTGAAGCCGCGTTATGGCACGTATTACGAGGATTCGGGGTATATATCTCGGGTCCTCGTACGCAACAATGGTCGGAAGAACGGGCTAACGAAGTCAGAATTGGGCAAACTTAGAGTCTACGGACTCGTTTCGCTGCCCCGAACGTGTTAAAGGGGTCAAAGAGGTCAAAATCTCAACCGAACGAGAAGTGACCGGAAAACCCCCTAAAAGGAGAAAATTACAAAAGGGCCCTAAACTCTAAAAGAGTCCAAAAGAGGGCCACACAATGCACAAATCACATATTTAAACACATGAAAAGGTTGGAAGGTGACGTACCTTATTTATCGGATGAGCGGGGCGTTACAATCTTCCCTCCTTCAAAAGGACCTGTCCTCAGGTCCTACTGCTGGACCCAAAAAGTTTCAAACTGAAATGTATCGATCTATATCCCGAAATTGCGTAGCATCTTAGCCCTGGTTGTGAAGTTTACTCCCCTTATTTGTATCAACCCCTTCAGAGTCTGGTAGTCACAAAGATCTACTCGAACGCTTGGCCGTTAGTCATTTCAAAACTCGTTCGACCGCTACTAGTCCATTGCCTCGTCACTTGTTAACCTTTGTCTGTCCAGGCGTAACACAAACACGACAAACAAGAGAGAATCCCATCTCTCAACACACAAGTGAGGAAACCCTGTCCCTCAGCACACACAAAAGAGAGAACCCCGTCTCTCGGGCACAGAATTGAGAGAACCCCGTCTCCCAGCCTAAGTCTGTCAGATTCCACATCCTTCCAGACATTCTAGTTTGAGAAAATCCAGCATTTCTCAAACTCCTAAATCCAAGAGAATCCAACATCCCTCGAATACCTAAGTACAAGAGAATCCAGCATCTCTCGTGCACAGAAAACAGAAAGAATCCAGCATCTTTCTATCACATAGACAGGGAGAATCCACATCTTCCTGGCACGTAATCAGAGAGAATCAAATCTCCCTTTCACTCAAGCACACAAGCAGAAGTAAGGTTCACAATAATCAACACACACCCCACTGGGCCAGGGTATCACATAATAACAAATATTTAAATAAGTAAACGATGCATGTATGCTCGTGCCATGGATGCTTAGTATACCGTTCACCGTAGTAATGGAATTGATGTTGTGACTTTACTCTACGATTTGGATAGTCTAATCTCTAGCTGGCTTGATTCCCAACTTGTCTTTCATATCTTTAGTTTATGTTTGACTGGGAAAGTCAGACCCTTGGTTGATCCTATTCTCGATTCCATTCGGATCCTTACTCGCAGTTATCTTTTGCAATTAACCGAGCACTAGTTTATTCCGCCTACGATCAGAACATTTATCTTTGTACCAGGTTCATTATATTATCTTTGGTCGTACAAGAATCTTAAACTTTAACTCCCACTTCATACATTGTCACCAACTGGTTTAATTCTTCGTTGAAGATTTGGTCATCTGGAACTAGTTGACATCCTTCTTAAAGGTGATAAATTTTGACCAATTTTCCTTTCTTGAAACTAATTTAGGAATCCATCAGAAGTTCCCTGATAGTATCATCATCCTCACTGTCTGAATCACGTACTTATAAATTTCCAAACGAACCACTTTCTTCGATGCCTTATGAAGATCTTCATCCCGGGTATATTAACTTAACTCAAACTTTGAAGGTTTAAACTGATAACGCCGCCTTATTCTTTTCCTGTTACTATCATTGGGTCATTCATGTTCGTCATGGCTTGCATTTTCCTCTGCTACGAGAAGTATCTTCCTCGAGCACAACTGTGAATTTAAGTTTTATGTCTAGTCGTGCTCTCCCCCATAAGAAATTTTATCTCAACTCCTTAGACTTTTTCTACCACTTCTCGGATCAAAACACCTCAATTTCTTCAACTTAGCTTCCTCGGTATAAGTGGTTCGAATTACGCCACTTGTCTAGTGATAGTTCTCACATTTCCTTTGAAGCAATTAGTAGGAATGACAACCTGCTTCTTTCGTTCTCACTTTCGATTCTATTTTCCCAAACCTCAGAATTTTCCATTTCCTTTTTAACCAACCAGTGCAACCCAAAATTTCTTCTTTTCTTGATTCCAGCCAGAATCAGTCGGAGTATCAGTTGATAGACAAGATGTGGGGAATTCCTATCAAGTAAACACTAAAATGCATGTCGGGTTAGGGTGCAGTATCACACTTGTAAACAATTAAAGATGCAACACATTGGAACAATTATACAAATTAGAGATGCGTATATAAATAGAGAAATTTAAACAATTAAAGCGATGTATGATACACTTGTTTATGAATGCATAGAACCTGTCACCGTAGTTGTAAACTTTAACTTGGCATATTTCTTTGTTTCTCAAATTGCAGGTTTGTCTTGAATTAGTTGTTCACCTCTTCTTTACCCACGGTCTTCCAAATCTTCAAAGTTCCCCTGTATCAACTTATAGATCTCCCAAGTCCGAGATTGAAATCTCTTGAACCCAAATTCTTCAACACCCATAAAGTTGGTATCTTGACTTCTCTCGAAGAATCAATCTCCAATTGTTGTCCTAGTCCTTACGATAGTTGTTCCTTTGATTAAAGCTTCTCTAGTTTATTCCTTATGAGTTCGAATAGTTGTATGAGCTCAACCCCCAATTGTTTACATTTGAGTACATAATTTCCCTCCAATAGTTCTTTGTCTTTCTTTATCGTTTCCATTTGTTGCTCCAAAGCTCTTAATTCGATCTCACAACTCGACACTTCATCTTGAATTTGGAAGATGAACTCATATCCGGCCGAAGATAAAATCCTTAGCATTGTCATTTTCCATGAACTTACACTTACCATGTCGACTGATTTTCTTTAATTCTTCTCAATTCAACTTCTATCTCATCTCAATTCTGAAGTATGTGAATTCCCTCTTCGTAGTCTCTTCATCCTTTTTCATCGATCTAAATCCCAAGCTATATTATTCTTCATATTTTCTTTCGCCTCTTTCTCAAGTTAGATGATCTTTACTGCTTCTCAACCACGAACCTACTTTACTTTAATTCTCTTGAAGGTCATCGCCTCCATGTTGATAGAAACCTCGAATCTAAAACATCTTCAAGATTTCTCTTCTTTGGAATCTGGTTGACAAATCTTCGTAGTGTAAACAAACATGTGGATCTTGTGAAACCAAATCATTACACACCACAAATCCCGCCTCATCATGGATTCACCATCGGAAATAGAGCTTGCAAGCTTCTCCTTCGAACTGACCTCTTATTCTGGACTCTGTCACTCGAGCCCTAACCTCATTTTAGAAAAGGTTTGACTCTTAAATTTCTGTAGAAATCCCCAAGGCATTCCTTACAGCTTTCGAGCTAGAGAGAAGAGCTTGTGGTAGCCTGTGGTTGTCGTAAAGATTGGCCATGGTTTGATATTGTCTTCATATGCTATGAATCACAGCTCATTTTAAAAATAAATGCATGCGATTAGTATATGCTCATGCCACATAATTAACACCAAACGAATGGATTCAATGCAAAATGCAACAAATAATATAATAAAGTTTGAAAAAAAAAATCACAATTCAGTGTTTAAGAATGATGCAATGCACACATTGACAATTAGTTCCTATGCCGTGCGACCTATACTCGTGACAACATGACCCAGAGCACCGGTTCTGAACCTGGTAGCTCTGATACCACTTAAGGATGTAGCACCCACCACGATAGGCGCCACAACCCCCGCACTACAAGTCTAGTCCACACAAGAAATGGATAGTTCAAGAATGGACCGGACTCATAGCGAACGGGTGACAAAACAAAATATCCTAGCTAGGCAGAGGTCTAACCCTGAACCAATTAAATCAAAATACCAAAGCATATTGCGGAAGCATCAGAGCCAAAAATGAATTTCAATAATGGCTACAAGCCCAATACATATCATGAACATAAATTAAATCCGACATGCAACCTAACAACGGGTTCAACTAAGTACGCAACCTGTCCCGAATCAAATCCAATAATCAAAATTGGCACCGAGGCCTAAATTCATAAAGAGATACAATTGAATTCATAATAATGTGAAATGTGACTCAAGTTAACAAGTGACTCGAACAAACATGATAAGACTCAACTCCCGCGTAGCTAAACCTGCAAGAAACTGAGAGAGTGAAAAGAGGGGTCAGTCTCTAGAAGACTGAGTGAGCTGGAGCGATACCTATAATAGAGAAACATGCGCATGCAAGTCGTAAATCCCGAGCAAGGTTTTATTTAAGAAATTAGTTCCCAAGAGGGCAAGAGAATAACTAAGCAATGCTCGGACTTTACGACTAATCATATTAATTTTATTAAGTTCATAAATCATACATAAACATAAAGGCTCGGCGAGTGAGCGTGCATTATCTCCAACCAATCTCCGACCGTATACGACAAATATCATTAATACATTAAATAGGTGATCATGCAATATATCATAATACACACAAATCATATATCATATCCTAAACATATTCGTTTGGGCAATCCGTGTCCCGGCCTTCCCGTACAGTGCCTATCAATCATAACATAATCATAACCATAATCATAATCATAAAATAAGTTCCAACCTTCTTCCTCGGGGTGGTGGGGTTAGCAAGACCTGACCACCTCATACATAGGCCAATAGGGTTTCATGACTTCCCCAAGGGCACTCAGCTCCCATTCCCCGCTAAACCTCCTAACGAGGGCCGGTATCACCGTAACATAGTGGGACTAGCACATGGGATCACCGTCGGCCCATGCCTCCCCGGATAGCCACATGTACTAAGTCCCTGGGCCCGTGAACATATCATACATGCATAATCTTGCCAAAACATTTCAGTTCATAAGAAACATAACATATTCATAATTTATTTAGAAAAGGGTTACTCGATAATAATTTACTCGATGACTCCACTTTGAAAATGGTATATGTATATATATGGATTTTGGCCCAAAACTTATCACATAAGGGTTGTAGGGATTGATATGTAACTAGAACAAAAACACCCTCACCTGGAATACCACGAGACAAGAAACATGAGCAATACGGGTGCCTATTCAATTTGGAAGTCTCCTCCCTGGAAACAAACTGTACAAGAGAAGGAACAATGTGTACTCATGAGAATTGACTCAATATCAAAACCACATAGACGCACGGCAATGCTAAACACGTGATATGAGATGTATAAGAAGTAAAATGATGTTATGGAGTTACATAATCAAGTAATTCGTTCAAGCACATTCCATACATGAGGGTTTCAAGCCCAATCATTTCATATCTTTCATAATTCATAGCAAATCAAGTCATGAACTTCATATAACATTTATAACTCAAGTATATCAAGTTTACAATTATAAAATAGACAAAATAGAGACATTCAAATAATTTAAATCTCACAAAGTCACATATCAATTCCAACTATATCAATTTTATATAATTCACACATGGCATACTCAATTCATATATCACTAAACGGATTCAATTAACAAGGTTACCTAATTAAATAAAATAATATTCATATTGTTTACAAAATTACGCATACACCCCTTCAAGTTAGACAAATAGCTCAAATACGGCATATCGGAATTCAAATTGCAAATCAAAGCATCAACATATATCATAGTTCATTTAATACATGCTTTCGTACACATTGGAATTCATATTGATCGACAAATCAAGCAATTGACAATTCATTGCAATTAAAACAATGAATTTCAAATAAATAGAAATACACAAAATAAATCATAACAAATCAACCGGGCTTCCGATTGACGAACGGAAAGTGGCGTTGGACTCACCACAACGAAAGGGACCTTCTGTACGAAAGTCATCGGAATGCCGCTACCGTAGCCGGCTGAACAGCCACCGGCCGCCACCGGAACACCGTCTCCGGTGGTCGGAAAAATCCCCGGAAGGACAGAAACGTGCTCCTCGGCCTGTCCGACAAAAGCCCTCAAACAATTTCAGAAAATACCAAACACACCGGACTTCGTTGGCGGAAAACCGAACTAAATCCCTAGAACGAAACTGAAATTAAATACAAACCGTAAAACGAAAACGAAATCCGAACATACCGTTGGAAAACTTGTAGTGAGGCCTTCAAAAGCCCCAAGTCAATTCGCCGGAAAAATCGCCGGAGAGAGAAGCCACCGGTTCAGGCCGGTTCACCACCGGTCCGCCGCCAACGGCCGGTTCCTCGAACACCGCCGATGCCATCCGCTATGTTTCGTCTTTCCAAGCAACTTTTGTAAAGGGAGTACCACCAAATCCGGCCTAAAAAGGTCCCAAATTATCGGCCAAAGTCCCGCCGCTGCGTCACCGCCGATTTCCGCCACCTACGGTCACCGGTTGCTTGATTTGAGGTCGGAAATGGACTCAGGAGGTCAAAATAGGTCGAATAGGGTCAAGCTCCGCCAGCGAAACTCGTCGGAGCACAGCGGAGCCGCCGTGCTACAGTGTCGGGCATCCGCCACCGCCACTTAGGGCGGCGCGTGCGGCCCAACCGCGGCCCGGATGGCCGCACCGCCAATGCTGGTCGATGCGCCAGGATGTCCTCATTCAGATGGGGTGGCGCGTGTCGCCGAATTCTTGCCGGAAACCGCCACGAAAGGACAGCGAAGTGGCGGGGGTCCGACACCTCTGTCGCTGTGACTGTAAATCGTCGATTCCGTCACCATCGGTCGTCGATTGGCCGTGATCTTGGTACGGTTGGGACGGGCTCGTCGAGCTCTACAAAATGGACTATTGGTTCTTCGAATTCCGTCGGGAAACGGCGGAGTTTGAGTAGTGTGTGAAAATACACCTTTAGTATGTGTGAATAGTGCATGTCGTAGGAGAGAAGACGATGAAGGCTGAAGCCGCGTTATGGCACGTATTACGAGGATTCGGGGTATATATCTCGGGTCCTCGTAAGCAACAATGGTCGGAAGAACGGGCTAACGAAGTCAGAATTGGGCAAACTTAGAGTCTACGGACTCGTTTTGCTGCCCCGAACGTGTTAAAGGGGTCAAAGAGGTCAAAGTCTCAACCGAACGAGAAGTGACCGGAAAACCCCCTAAAAGGAGAAAATTACAAAAAGGCCCCTAAACTCTAAAAGAGTTCAAAAGAGGGCCACTCAACGCACAAATCACATATTTAAACACATAAAAAGGTTGGAAGGTGACGTACCTTATTTATCGGATGAGCGGGGTGTTACATAATATAGCAAGTAATGATTTCCACAAGGTGATGTAGTGTGTACAGAGATTTTAACTAGACATTCAGACGGCTATAGTGGTCATTAACACGAGTACATGGGTAAAGGCGAGGACTAAAGCTTCGAAGGTTAAGGATGGATTTGAGAGCAGGAGATACTTACCTTTCTGGACAGGGTTCAGGTTGAGGATCCGGTTCTAGCTCGGGCAAGAGGCCCGTATCTTACACTGCTCAGCCAGTTAATGGCCTTTGGATGAAGTCTTAATTCGCTATGGAGGCTGAAAAATAAGGGAGGTTTCAAAACCTCCCCAAACCATGCAACCCAGCTCTAAAAACCCAAAAACGTGCAAACCAAATACACAACTCATCCTCAACACAACAATTCATCAGAACAAGCATGAGATCAACCTGAAAACATCAACCCAAGTTAAAGAAATCAAACCTCATTAATGCCATCTCATAACTCCATCAACTACCACCTGATTTCATGCATTTGATACATCATATAGGTCACATAGACTTCATATTAAACTCATATAACTCATATTAATTCATCAAACAACATGTAATCTTCAAATTTCATCCAAACTCTTACTATTCATCCAACTAACCTAAACTCATATAATCAATCAAGAACATTCCATGAATCAGGTATAGAAAAGAAGTACACAACGAGAGAAATTCATAACTTATCTTGGATCATGAAATGACGAGAAACGAGCACACACTGAGCTTGAAGGTTGGGAATGGAAATGGGGTCTTGTTCGTAGCACCCTGAGCGAAGAGCACTACATCCCCCGCACCATAGCCCGACACGTGTAACGAAATGGGAACTCCACACACGCACCAAGCCATAGCGAACGAGAGACAAATAAAATCTCACCTGAACTAGGCGGTCTAGACCCTAATACTGAGTGCGCAACAAAAACAAAACATGCGCTGAAGCAACAGGATCAACAAAAGGTACAAACATACATACCAAGGGCATAACGAATCAAATAATACATACCATGCCAAATGAATCATACAAATCTCCAAGTTCTAAGTCATATTCGAATACATATTTATACACAGTACCAAAGCGAAAAGGTAAAGATGCAAGGTATGCAAAAGACTCGACTACAAGACTCGAATAACTCGAAAGACAACCTCCGCCTAGCTCGAACAAAAACCTGTACCTACAACTCAAGGAAACAAGGGGGAAAAATAAGACAATGAGGAGGAGTCAGCCCTAATGACTAGTGAGGGGGCTAACACACGCACACGTACATATACATAAGAGCACATCATATTCAAATTCAAAGAGCTCATAAATCGGGGCATGGTTTTTGCAATCTAAAACGTTTTATCCCGTGATACTAGATATATAGAAAAAGAGTTAAGGTCGAAGGCCAAAATCAACCGATTTTAGTAATTAGAAATCCATTCCCGTTTCACGAACCGAATTCAAAGTCAAATTCATACTAACTCGATGAGTACGAGTTCTATCAACCAATCTCCTTCATATTCATATTGATGCGTTTAGCCCTAAACCCTAAGATTAATCCCTGCTTCCTCCAGGATCTTACCGAAATAAGCCGGGGTTTTGGAGAGATTAATCAAGAGATCAGACCAAAGCTTGGTTCTTCATATCTCAAGGGTTTCTTTTATAGAATATGGGGATGCGTTTAACGTTATCTCTTCAATGTTATCTCTTCATGATTAGTTATCTTCTTTGGAGTTGTTACGATATTCCCCGATTCTCTGTATGTTTCATAGTTATTATTTCTTTCGCAACACTCAACTAGAATTCCCTTCTCTCCTACTCGCCATGAGCAGGTGTTCTGTTCTATTGTCTCTTGCGAATTTATCTGTTCGCCTAAGTTTAGTAATTTGGGCTCCCAGCCTTATCCATGTGTTGGGCTGAACCTTGAGCTAAGTAGGTATGGCCCCAACAATATTCATATCCAAATTCAAATGAAATCAAAGTCAAACAAACCTACCTCTTCTCCGGGTGATGGAAGGGTGGTACCTACCCTAACCAACTGTTCAAATATATGTGGGTCGTGAGTTTCATGATGCTCACACCCTAGGATTCCATCCCCCAACCAAACCTCCTGGTGGGTTTCGGGTTCATCCTTTCAAATGGAGACCGTACTCAGGAGTAGACCCGATGGCTCGACACCATCCCGGGGTTCCTTAGTACAAATCTCTCAGGCCCAAGTTTAAAGTCGAATTCAAATTCATATTCAAATACCTATCTTTGAAGGTCATATCTCGCTGCAGATTCATAGCACACACCAACCCTTTTCAAAACAAACAAACAAAAATATAGCTTACGTATATATAAAAGTGTTTCCAAATGGTTTCATAATAAATGGGCCAATTCCCACAAAATACATATCAAACACGTATCTATATACATATATATATATACCTAAGTCGCATGCGAGCTTAAAACACAGGTAGGGTTGTAGGTCGAAGTAACTAAAAAGAATGAAAACTTCACCTCGACAAACAGATCGAGCAAAGCGAAGCAAACCACACTTACGGAGCGGCTCCACACTAACGAGCTACTCCACACGGACAAACTAAACACCAAAGATAACACTAAGACTCAAAATGAACCATATAGCCCTCGGAAGATGCATATGGATGCAAGTGATGTAAAAGAGTCAACAAGAGATGGCACGTTGAGCATTCAAGTTCATATTTGCATACAAGCATCGAAATCATACCAAAATGTTCATGTTCACATCATAACACATTATTCAAACTCAATACATATCAAAGACATGCATTATCAAGTCACTACATAGCTATTCATACATATAAACAAGAATACAACACACCAAGATCACGATCGGGGAGGGAAAAGAGTAAAAGGGGCAAAGAAACAAACAAAGCGCAAGAACACAAGAGCTGAGGGGACTAACGGCCGTTAGTCCCTTAGCCACAAACGACCGTTAGTCAGGTCAGTGGCCTAGGGGGCCACAAACGGATGTTACCCCCAATTAGTGCACAAGTGCACTAACTGGCGTTAACAGGCCCAGAGGTCATCTTCTTCGTGATTCCACCTGCAAAACACGCATTACACACCCAAACAACTACCAACAACAGGAGTCAATGAGAAGAGGGGCTTAGGGACTAAAAACAACACAAAAATGAAGCTAGAAATGTGCACACAACATCACACAATCACTCGACACATCAAGGAAGCACAAATCATCATCAAAACTCAAGTTTCTTGTCAAGAACTTCAAAAATCTTTAATGTAAAATCTTCATACACATACTCACCACAAAAATACATGACCTAGAATGAAATAAGGAAGCTTAAGGGGTCACAAAACATGTCTTAGATCAAAGAATAAAGTAAGGAGGAGCATGTTCTTACAAATTCTTCACAAGCCTAACACTATTCATACATATATCCATAACATCCTCAAACCAAGATAAAATCTAAGATTCATGGATGAAAAGATGCATCAAGTTGTGGAGAATTCAAAAATATACTCACCTCTAAGAAATGATGAAGATTGGAAGTCATATAAGCTCAAACATGGATCTAGGTTGGAAGGTTTTGCTTCTTCTTTGTTCCTTCCCCTTTTTTCTTCTCTTTTCTTGCTTTCTTATGGGGGGGCCGAAATGTGTGAGTGAGGGAGTGAGGAGGGTAGGGTTAGTAAGAAATGGGTTCAAGAACCAGGTCAAAACAGGTCAAATATGGCCAAAACGGGTAGGGTAGTGCATCCGGTACATGCTGCTCAGTTCGATCAAATTTCGGAGGTCCAAATGGGCTAGAAAATTATGAGACTTGTTCTATTGGATCTGAATCATCAAAATGAGTCCAACGGTGGTCTCAGAATTTGAATCTGTCCCGAGCTCAAGTTATGCCGCCCAAAACCCAAGGTGTGCTAAATTCTCTTTAGGCCCTTAAGTCCTTAATTCACCAAAATGGTCCAAGACATCATCAAACAAGTTCAAAACGTATAATAAACATATAAACACATTTATAACTCACGTAATTCATGCATATCACATATTTACTAAATTTAGAATCAAATTCAAAATCATATGGGTCAAATTTGGAGTCAAAAGGGGCAAAACGTTCAAATTCAAGTACATAGTTCATCAAATAATTCACATATCACTAGAATCAACATATATAAGCATAAATAAATAATTTAAATGCGCAATTAGCTCACTCATGATATCATACCTATACGGTCGAAAAGACGAGGCGTTACATTGTTATTCTTTCTTCGTTTCTTGGCTAAGACGTACGAGCAAATGTGAGGAAAGGAAAAAATGTTTTAGCCCTCAAGGGCTGAAATGGGTCGGGTTAAAAGAGATCCAGTCGATTCAGATCAAATCTTAAAACGGTAGGGGGTTCAAAAGGTTTCAGAAAAATACGAGGCTAATGTCATCAGACCCAAATCGTCGAAACGAATCCAATGGCGAAGTCAAAATTCGAAGCCGAATTCGTGAGTTCAAAGTAGCCGAAACGGCCTCAAGACACCCTAATTACAATTAGATCCCTAAACTTTCAAAAAGATGCATCCAAAACCTATTTTCAATGAAACCCCAAACAATTCAAATAAAAGTCAATTGAGTCCAAACGAATCACATATCATACCAAATCATAAAATTCATATTCCGACATGCGAATTCCTAATTTAACAATCAGAATCATATAGTCAATTATTTCAAATAAGCATTTATATCAACATAGACAATTAAGTCAAATTACAAGATAATTAATTCACATAAAAGAAATTTTCGAGTCCCACATTGTACACAACATGCACTTTATTATTCTTGTATTGGGCTTTGTCAGCCACATATTATCATATTATTTATTGATTAATTCGGGAGAGGTTATAGGGCCTCTAGTTGAGCCCGTATTTAAATTCTTGTTTGTGGAAATTTTGGTTATGTCGTGTTTGGGAACGCATGCTTGTTGAGTGTTTAAGTTATTGTCTGCCCGTGGCCATGTATGTGCTTGCTTATTTGCTTCCGCATTCCTGCTTATGTTGATTTATTTGTTAGTATAAGGTCCAATACCGCCTAACACAGGTTGGTTTTATTTTGTCACCCGTTCGTTAATCGGAATCGTGTACGGATTGCCCATTTCATATGCGTGTAGTGTCTGAGCGGGGAGAATGTGGTCGCTTATCGTTCCGGGTGCTACAGGTTTCCTTTTCTTTTGTTCACTGAGAAGGCAACAAGGCGGCGTATACTTTGGCTCGTCTAACCGCCGACTCTAGTGATGGTAACACTACTGGAAAACATGACTTTTGCAACCGAATTTGCAACTGAAAAAGGGCCCTTTACAACCGAAAAATAGTGTTCAGCAACAGAATTGCAACCAAAAAATTCGGTTACAAAAACCCTAGTTGCAAACTTTAGCAACCGAACTTTGCAACCGAGATTTTTGCAACCGAAATAGCAACCGAATTCCGGTTGCGAGAAGCCACAGACGTGGCATGTAAGCCACATCACTTTGCAACCGAATTTTCGGTTACAAAACTGAAACCATTTTTGCAACCGAAAATTCGGTTGCAAAGTTGACATGGCAAATCGTTTTTGCAACTGGAATTTGCAACCGAATTTTTTTTTTAGCAACCTTGGTTTAAAATGTTTACCCATTTTGCAACTGAAATTCGGTTGCAAAAAATAATTTATTGGATTTTATTTAATTAATTTGTAACCGAATATTACAACTGAATTCTTTGTTGCAAAAACAATCATAAAAAAGGAAAATTATTTTTTATTTTTTTATAATTATTTACAACCGAAATTCGGTGGCAAAAATATAAACAAATTAAAATTTAATATCTTGTAAATTCAATTACAAAAAAGTGGCCCTATATCTTTTTTTCAAAAAATTATAATTTTAAACTTGTATTCACCACAAAAACAATAAAACTTAAATAAATATACCAACAACAAATTAAAATTCATAAACAAATATACCAACAATTCATAAATCATTCACCATTATAAAATACCACCATATAGTTTACAATATTTACAAATACATCAAAATGAGCAACATTTACAGAAAAAAAGAAGTGTGTTCTAGTCTGCTTTGCTACTCTACTACAAATATAACACAAAAACTATATACAAGTAACTAACATCTACAGACTTTCCAGACCAAAATAAGAAGCATAGTAATTTCCCCACACCAACCAGTTGAATATGCGAATAGCTCTTCAAACAAGATGCCTAGAAGTTGAAAGGTTTTACATGTAGAATAAACTTCTCTTCTTCTATTTCAGAAGGAATCAAACATGAAACAAAAAACATAAGTATGAAAAAAGATGTTACCTTTGAAATGTGCACTCCAAGGCTTCTGTGGATCCCAGAGCATTGCATGTATATAAATATGCCTAAGTTCACACTAGCCCAATTAGGACCTCTGCATTTCAAAAGAAAACCAACACAAACAGGGGAAAACATAAAGAAAAAGGATGTTACATTTAATTAGATCCATGAAAGTAAGGATGCTAATATAATTTCTCAGCCTAGTCATGAGAAAGTGCAACAGTCAGAAATACTTACTTGCTTTTGCAATCAGCACATTCCCCATTTTCAGGCAATTTAAGAAGTCCTTCCAGAATCTGAATTACATAAATCTTTGTTATCTATGCATTGTTCATAAGGAAAGAAGACCATTACCAAATCATAACATGACAAGCCCGAGATTTCTATTCAAGACCTTTGTAGAAGTATAATATTCTAATCATCATCCATCGTCATCATCATTCTCATCCTCATCCTCGTCCTTACTCTCCCTCTTCCTCATATTCTACTTCTCCTACTTCACGAATTCCATAATCTGAATATTTTCTATATTAACTTGTTCACTACGTCCGTGAGCATCAACTAGATCACCTGGAGGATCTTTATCTAAAACGGGATTCACAAAAATGCAATGCAATGCCTGTTTCAATCAATTTTCATTTTAGAGCGAAACCCTTTGGTTTTAGTTTCTCAGTCAATTTTCATCAGTCCATAGTCCGATAATCAAGCTGCACAAGAAACAGACATTACTAAAAAACACACACGCACAACATTGAGATTAAATTCATACCTATCATCCATAAGTACACAAGAATCAGATATTACTATGTGTATTGATTCATACTTCAAATGATTCATGATACATAATAAAATCCAATGGTACACAAGAACACAATTACAAAAGAACCAGAGATTATGTATTGCTTCATTTTTCAAATGATTCATGATACATGACAAAATCTAATCAATTTGATAGAGAGAGGCAAGAACACCATTACACAAGAAACAAAGATTGCTACTCTATGTATTGGTTCACGCTTGAGATGGATCATTGATACATAACAAATCCAATCAATTTATTTAATATAGGTACACAAGAACACAATTACACAAGGAATAGAGAGTATTACTGTGGTTATTTCTTCGTGCTCTAGATTATTCATAACGCAAATAATAAAACCCATTCAATTTGATTACTCATTAAACTTGCTAGACATACATCTCAAGCAGCAAGCTCATAGAATACAACAAATTACCTGCTCCTGGATGTAGAGTGATGCCCTAAGAAGTTGAAAATATTTAGATGAACTACATAACAACAAATAACGAAAAGCAAAAGATGAAGAATTAGGTTCTCATAAAAGATGAAACAGATAAATAACAGCATGCAACATAGAATTAGGTTCTCATAAAAGGTGAAACAAAGGAAGGTGATTCAATTCAAATCATTTTCAGCAAAATAAAGTACTGCCAGTAAACTCAAAATTCATTGCACTAACTAATCAGATTACAGAAATTCATCGAAAAAATTCCCCTTAAACATAAAAGGTATAAGCATTGTTAAACAAGATATAACATCAAAAACATAGTTACTTAAATGTGTCTAGTATAACACATAGCCATTGATGTAGTAGTTTAAAACATAACCATTGATCTTTAACATATAACCTACGAAATGTAAACCGCTGGATTCTAAAGTCCCTACGCTTAAAACCATACAACATTAAAAACTCACTTTTATAAGATGAAGATTCAAATAAATCAAAAGTTAGAAATCATATAACATGTTACAATTTCTAACATCTTGAAACACCAAGTTAGCAATTATTACCCATTATTATGGCACAAATAGGTGTCGAATTTGAAATTTTTTCCTCTGTTTTTTGCCTAAGGACTCTTGAGCCTTCACAGTAGTTCAGGATTTCTTGATCTAGCTAAAAAATTAATTTGATTTGCATCCTACACCAATTGTAAAGGAGTCCATTTCAGTACCACAAAATCAATTTCCTTCTTCTGTTAATATTTCAAGGACTTTTACATCCAACCAAAGTTATACATTAATTCCACCCATAACAAAAGAAAAGTTATTTCACCTGAGCCTCAATATCTTGAACTCAAGGGTTAAGCATCGTGCAAAATCCCCAACAAACAACATGGAAATGTATAAAAGCAATTAATAGGTCTTGAGATAGAAAAAATCGGAGCAATTAATGAATTGGAAGGGGAAAGCAACAGAACCACCGACTAACCTTCCTTCAATTTTCTGAAACCTCCATTCCAAGCCCCTCAATAGCAAACTCCTAGGATTTGGGGGCGAGGCGGTATTCTGGAACTGAATTTCAATCACGAGCATAACTTCTAACACCAGAAAAATGAAAAACAACAAATAAAAACAAGAAAACGAAACTTCTAGATTATCTTCACTTCATTGAACGAGAGATCGGGGGTGAGGGGAAGATAGTAGTAAGATAGACCCCGCGGAGGAAGAAGCGAGGAGGCGACGACGGGATAGCGACGGCAGATTTTCGTAAAAGTGAGGGAAAGAGAGAAAGGGAGGTCTGGAGGCGCCGGAGCGGCGGAAGGAGAAGCGGACAGGGGCAGAGATTTGTGAGTAGATAGCGGCAAAGAATGGTGGTTGTCGTTCTTGCGCCGCTGGAAGAAGGAAAGAGGCAAAAGGTAGGGTTCTTTTAGCTGTGGTGGAGAAAGGAGGAATGAGGGAAATTGGTTCGCTGGGGCCTTAGTTAATTTTTTTTAGCTGAGAGCCATGGGGGGAATGAGAGAAATTTCAATTTTTTCGCTTTTCCTCCAAAAATTTTTAGTTCCAACCAAAATTTTGTTGCAGGTTATATTAAGTTATAAGGTATACTACTTAATAGCATTATAGTTATTTATATATTAATTCATAAATTTATAATTTTATATTATGTCATTTAATATAACTAATAGTTATATATAGTATCTTTTTATAGTTTTAAAATGCAAATATATATTATTGAAAATAAATTAATTAATATTTTTTAAGAGTATAAAATTTACGAACTATTATATATAATAAATATTAGGGAAAATATCATTTTTGGTCCTCTATAGATGCCTTTTTTCGGTTTTGGTCCCGAACTTTTCACTTTTCTCACATTGTGTCCTTTATGTTTCAAAAAATCTATCTTATATGGTTTACTACACTCATAGGTAATATATTGTTAATGAATACGATATTATTAGATATTATGCTATGATCATATATGATATAATATCTATCTATATTTACATCATGAATATAATTAACTCTACTTTATTATACTCTTTAATAATCTTATAGTTATTTATATATTATTTAGTAGACTTATAATTACATATTATATCATTTAATATAACTTATAAATATATATGGTGTCATTTCATAGAATTGCAGTTATATGTTATATGGCTTATTACACTTATAGGTATTATATTGTTAATGATCAATATGGTATTATTAGATATTATGTTATGATGATATGACATATAATATCTATTTATAATAATTATTTTTTTTGGAAAGGTATTTATAATTATATCATAAACATAGTTCATTATACTTTATACTATTTAATAGTCTTATAGTTATTTGTATATTGTTTAATAAACTCATAATTGCAAATTATATCATTTGATATAACTTAAAGTTATCTATAATATTAATAAGTAAGACATTATTAGATATTATTATATCATTTGATCTATAATATCTATCATAAATGTAATTAGTTAATTATATATGTATATTATATTATTTAATAGATTACATATATATATTACACTATTTAATAAACTTATACGTGCCATGTACATATTATATATATAAGTATAACATCATAATAATTTATGATATATGTACTATATCTTATGAAGCATAACATTATATATTATAGCATTTATTATTACTTTATTTAAATACACAGTTACACACACTCCAAGTGGTTAGAGCCTAGAGGTATTTGAACCCCAACTTTTGAGAAAGAACCCTCAAACCACTTTGTCAACCCCCTGTGACTTATTATCATTTTAATTGAAAACTTATATATATTACACTATGATTTAAATTTAGATCCTATTTATACAACGTTAAAATGGTTTAGTTATTACATATAATACATTATATATATATTATCAATCTTTATCGTCAAATATATTATAAGAGACATAATAATGAGTTAATTACACTTGACCCTTAGGATAATTACAGTTGTTATCCATTTTCAAATATAATTACAGACACCACCCCTCTAGAGTTTATTTATTACACTTAACCTCCAAAATCGCCAAAAATTTGATAATGCCAGCAAAAATATTTGTAAAAGATCGAAATTAACCCTTTTGAATTGGGTCAAATTTTTATTACCGGTCATGTCTTTGGGGGGTTCATTGTAATTTAGTAAATTAAAATGGGAGCTATATGTAATTTTTTATGTTAAAATTTCAATCAAAAATTTTAATTGAAATTAGTTGTTGCAACGGCTACTTTCATGTCTAATAAGACCGTTATTTTTATAATTTGAAGCAAATATTGAGTCAAACATGTGAAAATTATACAACTATCAAGGTAACCACACGTTCAACACTTCTTATTCCGATATTTTAGTGATTGATTACTTGAAAAATAGCTACTTGAAGCCACGGGAGAGATTAACTATTGGTTTGTGAAACAATATTTATAAGCTTCAAATTATGAAAATTACGGTCATATTAGGCATGGAAGTAGTCGTTGTAACAACTAATTTCAACTCAAAAATTTAATTGAAAATTTGATATAAAAAATTACTCATAACCCCCATTTTAATTTACTAAATTACAATGAACCCCAAGGGCATGACATAAAAATTTGACTAAAGTCAACAGAGTTAATTTCGGGCTTTCACAAATACTTTTGACGACGTCACCAAATAGTTTACGATTTTGGGGGTTAAATGTAATAAACAAACTCTAGAGGGGTGGTGTCTGTAATTATATCTAAAAGTGGGGTACCAATTGTAATTATCCTATCTAATTTGGGATCAGGTGTAATTAACCCTATATTAAAATTAATAAAAGTAAGAAAATTTTTACAACCGAATAACAATAGAATTTTTAAAAAAGATATTACTTATTTTATTTTTATAAATAATAATAAATTAAAAAATTATTGCAACCGAAATTCGGTTGCATGAAAATTTTGCAACCAAATTTCGGTTGCAAATTTTATATAAAAATAATTAATTTAGTTCGAAATTTTGCAACCGAAATTTCGGTTGCAAAATATTTTTTTTATTGTTTTGCAAATGAAGTTTCGGTTGCATTTAGGTTCAATTTCTTCACAACCAAATTTGCAACCGAATTTTCTGTTGCAAATATTTTGACCAAGTTCGACTATTTTCATTATTTTTTCAACCGAATTAGCAACTAGAATTCGGTTGCAAACTATTTGTAACCTAATTTTTTGTTGCAAAGGCAATAACAAAGTTTGACCGTTCAACATTTTTTTGCAATTGATATTGCAACCAAAACGTTGTTGCAAAATGTTTGCAACTGATTTGGCAACCGAAAAATTCGGTTGCAAATCCAAATAGACAAATTTTGGTTTTCGATTGCAAACTTGGTTACTAAATTCATCAAATTGCAACCGAATTTTTTCGGTTGCAAATTTTCGGTTGCAAAATCTGTGACACCCCGCTCGTCCGACGTGTAAGGTACGCCACGTTTCAACCTTTTAATGTGTTTAATTGTGTGATTTTATATTTGTCGTGGCCCTATTTTGAACTCTTTTAGAGTTTAAGGGCCCCTTTGTAATTTTCTCTTTTAAGGGGTTTTTCGGTCATTTCTCGCTCGGTCGAGAGTTCGACCTCTTTGACCCCTTCCTCGCGTTCGGGGCGGCGAAACGAGTCCGTAGACTCTAAGTTTGCCCCATTCTGACTTCGTTAGCCCGTTCTTCCGACCGTTTCACGTACGAGGACCCGAGATATATATACCCTGAATCCTCATAATTCGTGCCAAAAAGATCAGACCTCAGCTCTCTCTTTCTCTCTCGCGACATTAGCCTTTGGTCACTATTTACGCAGTTGAGGGGTAAAAACACACACAAGCTCGTTCTTGCTCGTTTCTCGATGGAATTCGACGTGTGAATAATGAAAATTTATCAGCTCGATGAGCCCGTCACATTGGTACAAGAATCGGAGGCTAAGAACCAGCGGAGCTGGCGCAATCGCGATTTGTAGGCGGCGGCGGTGGTACCGCGACCTTGCCGGCGTCCCACGGCGGTTTCCGGCGAGCTATTCGGGACACGACCACCAAGGGCTGATAGAGGACCTCCCGGCGCAATCCCAGTTCTAGCGGCGCCGCCATCGGGGCGGCGAGGAAGGTGCACGCACCACCCAAAGCGGACGGTGTGCGGCGGCGTTACTGTAGCGCGGTGGTTCGCCGCGTTCCGGCGAGTTTTTCGGATAACCTTTGATGCTACCCTACCGTTTTCGACGTCCTGAATCTATTTCCGGCCTCAAATCAGAGTGAATCGTGGCGGAGATGGCGTTTTCCGGCAAAGCGCAGTGGCGGAGCTTAGCGGCGGCGGTTCAGCCTTTTCCGGTGAGTTTTTGGTGACGGGCACTTTACGAAAGTTGCTCATCTCAGTGAGGCCGAGCTATTCGTGTTGGTGGCGGCTCAAGAACCGGCCGGCGACGGTGGACCGATGTCAGACCGGTGGCAGACCGGCGGGTCCTTTTTCCGGCGGTTTTTCTGAGGTTTGGCTATGGGGCTTTCGTAGGGCTCGTTACAAGCTTTCCAACGGTATGCCCGGATTTCATTTTCATTTTACGGTTAGCGGTTAATTTCAGTTTTCGTCGTTGGAATTTGGTTCGGTTTTCCGTCAACGAAGTCCGGCGTGTTTGCTATTTTCTGAAATTGGTTGAGGGCTTTTATTGAGTAGGCCGAGGTGCACGTTTCTGTCCTTCCGGGGATTCTTGCGACCACCGGAGGCGGTATTCCGGTGGCGGCCGATGGCTGTTCAGTCGACTACGGTGGCGGCATTCCGGCGACTTTCGGACAGTAGGTCCGTTTCGTTGTGGTGAGTCCAACGCCACTTCCCGTTCGTCAATCGGATGTCCGGTTGATTTTATATGAATTTTTGAAGTTATTGTATTTTATTCGTTAATTGATTTTAATTGTGCAATTCGATCCTGTATGTGCTATAAATTGAAATTATGAGTTGTATGATACTTGGAAATATGTTATGATGTATGAAAGCTTCATTCGTGATTTATGGAATTTATGTGCCTCGTATTACGCCTATCTACTTTGAGAATAATTATTATTTAAGGGGATGTTAGTGTAATTTTAGAAACTAATTGATTATGAAGTTGTATGAAACATAGGAAACGAATCATGAACGGATACGTTGTACTTTAATTCGAATGAATTGTTTAAGTATACTATTGTTGGGAATTTTGTAAATTATGCAAATATGTAAATTTGAATAAATTGACATGAAATTTATGTTTTATTCCCGCAAGACTTGGTGCATGATATCAATGAAATTCCTAATATCCTAATCTGTTTTATGTAATTAATGTTACGAATTTATAAGCTACGTATCTCTTGGGATGTAATACGAATTATAATATGCTCAGAATGACTTGATTGAATAAATATGGACTATATGCTGCATCATGTATATTCGTGAGCATGGCCGTGCGTCTTTGTGGTTGTGTTTGGAGTCTGAGTCTGTGTTCTGTGTGTATTCAGTCGTTCAGGGTTTCTTCAGGGAGTGTCTGTCAGCTGGTTGGGTTCCAGTGGGACTTCTTGGCTTGTGTTTTCCGTTCTCGTCGGTGTAAGGTGAGGTTTTAGGATTTTTGTTTTAGTTAAAGCGACCTACAACCCTATATGCTCGTTTTCAAGCCCGCATGCGAATATATACTATATGTAAATTAAATATGTGTCTTACGATATGTTACGAATTTTGTTAATTCGATTTGATATGAATCCTTCTGAAATTATACGTATGGGCGTATATAAGCTTAAAATGGTTTTGCAACGAGGCTATGCTCCAAACCGTGTATCATCAAGCAAACTATGGATCTCCCTCAGCTTATTATGAATTTGGAAGACACGGAGAGGTACGTGTATAGCATATGCCGAGTTGCACGGTAAGGTATGCTTCTTTTGGTATGTTTCTTAAGTATGAATCTTATGTTTCTAGGTTTCGCGAGTTAGGTATGTTTCTTATGAATCCTTATGAATCTTATGAATCCCTGGGCCCTGGAGGCGTGGGTAAGGACGCCCGGTGCGGTGTTGGGCCGCCGGGTTAAGCCTATGTACGTGCTCCTTTGAAGTACCTACGCGCGACTCTGAGGGAGATGGAGAAGGCGTGGTGCTTTGAGCCTTCGGCTGAGGCCGGAGAAGGTACGTTGTGGGTTCGCAACCCCACGTATATTGAGTTGCACGATGTGGGCCGTAACCCGCGTGCAGACTTCCGGAGAAAGGTTGGAATACGGGAATATGAATTTATGAATTTATGAATCCTATGAATTTTATGAATTTATGCTTCCTTATGAATCTTTTGAGTCTTTTGTTTAAGGAGTAAGGTTGGAAACCCGTACTCGCCGGGTATTTGAATTCTTTTGTTATGTTGATTATGAAACGGGATAGGAGAGTTTGTTTTCAATATGAGATTTCCACTCTGAGTTATGAATCATTATGAATATAAGGATCTTTATGAGTTTCTAAATATGAATCCCTATGAGTTTTAATATGAATCCATATGCGTCTCTGAATCTATGAATCCTTACGAGTTTTCAAACTTAAGAAGATATGAGTATATGTGTAAATATGAGCTCTTTTTGGAAAATGGTTTTGGTATGCAAAACCCTACTCCCGGTTCATAATCTTTCTTTTGATATGTGCTCTGCTCCTTATTATGTATAGTGTGTGTGAGTTCAGGCCCCTCACTCAGTCAGTAGACTGACCCTCGCCCCACCTATGTTTTCAGTATGCAGGTTCAGGTTCTTGGAGTTCGAGCTAGGCGGCTTTGAGTCTTGTCTGTTGAGTCTGTGTCTTTTGAGCCTGTATCTATTTGATTAAGTCGAGAATCTCTGGTCTGCATCCGTTTGTAATTATGTATATAGCATGTTCTGTACAAGATTATGTTTATGCTTTGATTATATGAATTTTCGGGACAGGTTAGGACAGGGCTTGGAATTAGTTGTACCCGTTTATTTATGTTTGCTGATTAAAGTTTTTGTTAGTTGGTATTTTGATTCGCTTCCGCGTGCAGGTTTTTGCATATTTGGCTTGTACAGGGTTTAGAAACCGCCTAGCTTAGGTTGGATTTTTCGTTTGTCACCCGTTCGCTGTGACTTGGTGCGTGTGCGGACGTTCCATTTCGTACCATGTGTCGGGTCATAGTGCGGGGGTGTGGTGCCCCACCGCTTGGGGTGCTACAAAATCCATGTTTTCTAGTAGTGATATAACTCTGTGCTCCTTGATTCGATTTTGGATTGTGTCTTGGAAAATTTAAGAGCTGTTTAGCTTAACTTACATCACCATTTTTTTATTATTTTTTTTAAATATCCTTGACTGATATAATTGCACACCATTGTATGGTATTCCGGGTTGTGCCATACGTGAAAATTTCATCAAGGGCGCACCATTCTATTATGGTAATTTGCAGAGCTTTTTTATGAACTCAGTCTCACAAAATTCCAATGCATTATCTAAATTCCCCATTATTCAACAAATTCTGTCATTTATACATTGTTGTCAAATTTTTTATTAAAGTAGATACACACAAATGAAAATATGTTAGCGATTATAATACCTCTCATAATTTATTGTGAGAAACAATTAGATAAAGAGTGTCGTACTTAATTATCTGAATTTTCTGTTTTAATTATATGTTGTATCTCTTATTTTATTAATTTTATACATGTCAAGTGTATTGATAGAGGAATGAGAAATTTTTAATTTTTTTTTCCTCTATGACATTTTTTTTTCTATTTTAATGTTAACCGTTTATCAATACATGTATTGTATATATATAAATGAAATACGCGATAAAAAATAAAAATACAACAGTTGTCCGAAGCCTAATGGTGTTGTATGACAAACAAGCATACAGAAGTTTAATAGTAAAAAAAAAAAAAGAACAAGAGAAAAACAAATAAGTATCCCACCTATGCAGGCAAGAATTTCATGCATATGGGTGGAGTTATTTTAGCCAATGCCAAAACCGATGCAGGCAGTGCCCAAATCCCTTCTCCACAGATCAAACCAGACGCCACTGCTGGCACCATCAACTCGGCCTTCTTCGAGCTAACTTTGTGCCACACGAACACCAGCGCACTCCCCACACACATATCAATGGCAAAATACCCTCCAATCAGAAAGGGCACTGCCATAGCCGTCGGAAGCGGCATCCATTTCCCCATCTTCTCCGGCAAAACGTCTTTCACCAAATTAACAGCGACGGCGAACGCAAAAAACCCATAGCACAACTGAAGGCAATGATCCGGCAAAGCAGAGAAGCCCTGCACTCCAATAATAGCCAAGTTTCTGTATATGATAGCATAAGGGGCCTTAAACTCTCCATCTGGATTCCCAATATCGAATGCTTTGTAGAACAAAAAGAAGCTTAGAGGAGAAACGATGCAGCCCAGAGTCGTCCCTATGGCCTGGCTCAAAAGCATTGCCCTCGGCGATGTTAGAGTTAGATGACCGGTTTTGAAATCTTGCATGAGAATACATGAAACGTTGATTATGGACTTGAAAAGGCCACATGCAGCCATTGCTGCTATAACACCGTGCTCTTTTCCTGATAATGCGGCGATTGTGAAGAGTCCCACTTTCCCATAGTTGTAGGACATGTTTATGTCGGTTAGTCCGGCTCCGTACGCATTGCAGAAGGCTAGAGATGGGGCGAACACGTAAGCTAAGAGGACGAAGTACCATTTGAGAGGTGGAAAAATAAAGGGGATTGCTATGATGGATATTATGGCTAGTGTTATGTAGCCCGTGACACCGAACCATAGCGGAATGTTTTCTCTGATGAATACCTCGTCTCTTCTTGCATGGTCGAGGGGTTTCTCCCCATTTGTTCCGGCTGCTGTTGGAGAAACACAATACTTACATATATAGAGAGAAACATAGCAAACTAAAATTTAGTGTTTCTGCTGTATCATTATATATATTTGTGTGTCAATACGAACTTCCCCTTTTGGTATTAATTTAAGTAAAAAGGTGAAAGTATCTGGAGCTGGTGCATTTTGGGTTATTGGATATAAGCTATAAAGGGGGTATGTGTCATTTCAATTTCACAGGGGGTATTTGATACATATATATAAGTTGTAATAGAGGTATATATGTGTAATTTCTGACCTGACAGGGGAGATTTGTGTAATTTCATGTTAGTTACAGGGGAGGATGCTATGTCTGAGATTAAATTGATGGACATTATAACTTACCTGAGTTAAGAGATTTTCGGTTAAACGTGGCATGCATATTGATGACTGTGACTCGCAATATCTTGACGAAATTGTAGAGGCCGTCACCGAGGAGGAGAGCAATGGAGATAAATACCTGCCAAAAGGAATGGAAATATATTGTATATAGATATAATAATTGATAGCCTAATTTTTTTGTGGCTTTTGAAAAATAACAAGGAGAGAACCTTGTAGCCATTAAGGCTCTTCATACTGCTTTCTGGTATTTGTGCTGGAAACCAATGCCCTTTAAGATTAGTGATAAGTGGCCACATCATACCATATGAAAGCACAGCTCCAAGAAGCAATGACAAGTTCACTATGTGGGAGCAGATCATTCCAGTCCCCACGTAAGTCAGGCTAAAATCAAAATAAAATCTGCATATGCCAACAAATGTAAGAACAGAAAAAAAAAAAAAAACACCCGTATAGTTGACTGCAAAAAGGAATAACTGATCTTCATTCTGCCAAACAAAAGTGATCCAGGTTAAAAGTCATACGAATGCTTTCTTGCTTCCAGTCCGAAAGTGGGAAATTGTGAGAAGCCACAGTCCTCTTTCGCTGTGTAAAACCACTGAAAAAAACCCCACAGGAAACTCATTGAAAATGACTTGATGAAACCCCGCACTTGCTTTCTGCAAAACATATTTGCAAAATATGTTTAATCATAATTAGGCTGGTCACTAACTTGTTATTAAATGATTGACTTTTTTGCTCGATCACCCCCTGTAATATATCTAATTAATATTTCGAACCTTATGATTTGAAATGTCTCAAAGTAAACCCTGTGATTGTGTTAAATTAATACTCATTCAAAACTCTACAGCCGTGGTTGTTGTCACGACCGTAGTTTTGAATGTTAATTTAATGCTAATTTAATAAATCGCTTTAAAACATTTCAAATCACAAGATTCCGAATATTAATTTAGTATATCACAGGGTTTTTTGTGTAATAAACTCTTAAATAATTCCAACTACCCCATAATTGATCAAAGTTCAATTTTGACCTAATAGTTATAATATGTGATTTCCTACCCGAAACCTGCCTCTTAATAAATATCCTACCGGCTATCCTAATATTTGGTGTATTTACAGAAAAGTCCTTCAATTAGAAATTACGATGTGGTTTTTGAAATTTTAATTTTGGTGTAAAAAAATCCAAAATAAAAATTAAAAAATAACAAATCAATCCCTAACCGGGTGATGCATTTATAACAAAACTGATAGTGAAGGGGTTGCATTGTAATTTTAATATTGAAGGAATATTTTTTAAATACACTAATCATAAATATGTCCTTTTGCATTAGACGGCCATCTAACATATTTCATCAGGTTTCAATTGTAATGTCTAAACAACTGTTTTGAGAGTATATATGAAGAGGTGAAAATTGAGACAATTACTTGGCCATTTTGTCTCCTTTGCTATGGAATCCATTGATAAGCACAGCGGTGGCCATACCACTTGGGAAGGTCAACTTGTAGTCGATTATCAAGATCTGGGACCATTGTTGAAACCCAATGTTAAACAACAATAATCGTTTTGGAAAGACCAAATAAAGGGTACGTAATACAAAATCTAAATAAAGAACTCATAAGATTAATAGTATAATGTGGTCCTATCTAACAACTCAAATTAATCTATCATGGTTTAGGCGAATATCATATCACAGCTACAATAAATGGTGCTATACTTCTTATGCCCCTAATCAGAAACTTGAATTTATGCTAAAGTTAGTAATCTGAGCAAGAGGGATACATTACACACAGATAAGAGAATCTCCATCTGAGTAATTAACAAAAAAATATATTATCTTGAGCTTAAAAGCTAGTTTTCAGATTAAAAACTTACTTTTCTAAGGGGAATCAAGACGAAAAGGCCAATAAAACAGACTAAGAAGAGAAAGGCAGTCATCCAACCAATTCCAGGTTCCTTAATATTGCTTGGAGTATTTCCTAAAACACTAGGCCCCCCTGATTGCTCAAATGTTTTGGTGTTCATTCCCAATAGATAAGATCCAAATCCTCCTGAAATTCATACAAAATACAAATAAATAAATAAGAAGAAGCAGCAGCAGCAAAATACACTTTCTCAGGAATTTCAAGATTCAATATAAACAAATCACAAAAAAACAAGAACACCAAAGAGAAAAAATATATTTAAAAAGGAGAGAGAGAGAGAGATTGCTCATAAAAGTCTTATGTTTTGAATTACCTCCAACTGCAATACTATAACATGCAACAACACATGTCTGTATCATTGTGTTCTCCTGCTTAGTGAAAGGTGCTGAAACAAATCCAGCTTTGTGAATGAGTTTGCTCCACGACCTGATGAAAATAAACGCAATAAGGGCTGCTGAAACATTCAGGTTCGGAGTTATCCCCGTTGTCAGATTCAGCTTCATTGCGATAACACTAAATATGGATCCAATCACTATGCTGGATATGAGTCCTCGTATCGTAATCTGCTTATGCCATGGCTGAACCCTTTTCAGGAAATCCTCATCATCAACCCTTTCCAACTCAAATTCTTCTAACCGATCCTCATCTTTCTCAATAATCTCCCTCTTCGTATCGGATTCAGCATTTTCAATATTCATGGCTGAAAATAAATTTAAAAATATTTTTTAGCTCCAAAACCGTAGCAAAAATCAAGAATTATAAACACCCAAACTAATAGCATTTGAATTGATATTTGCTATAGTAATTAATTAAGACTGACCTTTGATGTGCTTATCCTTGCTTCAATTGGAGGAAAATAGAAAAATATTACTTAGAAATATGAAGAGTGCAGAACCTAGCTATCATATATGCAGATAGTTGATGGCCAATGAGTGTAGCTGCATATGGGGTTATGTCTTCTTTATGGATCAAAGTCCACTCTATCCTTTTAAATATTCTGAGAGTTTCAAGTTGTCCTCAATATTGTATTCATGCTTAGCATGGTCACAGGTTGTGAGTGTATATTTCTATATGTATATGTATGCATAAGATAAGTAGATAATAATTAGCTATTTATAATGTACTATGTTTCATTCGGCGATTAGTAGAATTTAACGAATAAATGCCAAGTTTCAGGTTCGTCAAATAATTGCGAATATCATTTAATTCGTGCCAGACTTATAATAGTGGATCGAATCATTTTATAACGTGGGAGGAGCATAGTTTATGTATATAAGTATATAACTGTATATATAAATTAAAATATTTAATTTGTTCTAACATGCGCGTACCTTTTTTAATTTTATAATTGTAATTATTATCATAAATAATTGTGTAGTACACAGTCATTTTCTAGTTCAGTTTTTGTGGCTTGTTTCAGTTTACCTTAGTGGGACATACATTCAATTCAGTTTAGAAAGGTTAGTTATGCAATATTATTTTTTGAAAGATAATTTTTATTATATTTATTATTAAAATTATGTTGTGTTATACATAAGCATTCAACAAATAATAATCTTGTATTTGATATTTGAGTTTGTGAAAAAACTCCAATAAGTTATAAATAATATTATGTTAAATATATTAAATTACATTACCTAATTGTAATATCACCTCATCACTCACTTTCCATTTCCACTTAATTGTAATATCACCTATTCACACCTATTTTTCATGATCCGTAATAGAGGGTTCATCTCACCTAACCTAATATCACCTAATTAACATAAAATTAAATGAAATTAAATCAAATAAAAATGTATAATCCACTATATCTAACACTTATACAATTTTGAAATTTACATAATAAAACTAAAAACTATTATATTGTTGTTAAGTGATTTATAAGGTAAAAATGTATATTTGGTCCCATAAGTTTCTTATTTTGATAATTTAGTTCTGTCATAATCTTGTTTGGTAATTAAATCCTATCATTTTAAAAAATTTGTAATGTTGGTCCCATGTTTGTCGGAAAATTGATTTTTTGCCGGAAATATTTACTTGGCAATCAGGTCAGCAACATTAACTGGGGAAAATGATAACTCAATAAAATGTTGACTCAAAAAAAAAAAAAAAAAAAAATTTATTTTGTAACTTTTCCATTTTGGCAAATTCAATTCTGTTTGTTTATTATTTGCAATTAAGAACTATAACTTTAAAATTTTGCAATGTATGTCCGATTTTTGCAAGATAATTAATTTATTTTTGAAAATATTTACGTGATTATCATATCACCGATATAAATTGAAAAAAAAATGCTTACTCGAACTAAATTATTGACTTGTTAAAATATGCAAAATAAAAAGAAAATGAAAAAAATTACATGGCAATTTATATATATATTCAATTAATATCTAAAAATCATAACTCATAAAAATTTAAAATTTTAAAAAAAAGAAAAGAAAAGAGAAGATCATCTTGTGCGGCCTTAAAATTATATTATATTTACACTTTAAAATACTCTTTCCAATTTTATAATATGGTAGAAAAGAAAATTAAACTATTTATATTATTTTAAGCCAAAAAAAAAAAAAAATCTTAAAAGTGCCATGTATTTATTTATTTTCCTTTTATTTTACATATTTTAACAAGTCAACAATTTAATTTAAATAAGTATATATTTTTTTTTCAATTTATTGAGTCGATATTTTTTTCAATTTATACCGGTGATGTGATAACCACATAAACCTTTTACGATGATAAATTAATTACACGGCGAAATCGGAATGACATTAAATTTTTTTTAAAATTATGGGTCTTACTTGCAAATGATAATACGAAGAGGATTAAGGTTGCTAAAATGGGAAAGTTACAAGACCAATTTTATATTTTTTTGATTTAGCATTTTATTAAGTCATCATTTTTCTCAATTCATATTGTTGATGTGGCTGCCACGTTAAATCGAATTTCAAGCGAAAATCGAACCAACATTTTAAAATATTTAAGTTATAGAAGTAAATTATAAAATAGGATTGACAAGATTAAAGTGTCAAAATGGAAAATTTACCGGATCAATTTTATACTTTTACGTGATCTATAATATAAGGGAATTATGATGAGTATATATCCGTTCAAGCTGACCGGAAATTTCCACTTCCTTATTATTCTTTTTTTATCCTTTATTAACGTTGATGTGTGACATGGGGGAGAATATAGGCTGGAAAATTAAGTTTATCGAGGCGTGTGGCCTTCGCAAGCTTACTTATCTCAAAGAGTTGAGAAAGATGGATGCAGAATAGAAATTGATTGATGTTTTGTTTGATTGGTTGGAGGGGTCTAACAGATTCGTCTTGTTGGTTTCAAAGTTTATATGCTGTTAAAAGTTAAAAGTTATATGCTTCAATTAATATATAAAATAACAAATATTTGTAAGTATATTTTACAATACAATATACAATTATTGTTTAATACAATTTATTAATTAAAATATATCTATCTATCTATCTATCTTTCTATCCATATATATATATATATATATATATTGGTCTAGAAACTAAATTTTTTATGGTTTGATTAAGGTTATTTGGTTTCTTCGCTTGAGTTGAAGAACTTTGTATAGAAAAATATTATTTTTGATTTTGTTATATATATATATATATACATATATATGTCTGTCAGTGTGTATGTATAAGTTAATGTATTTAAATAGATTTTCCTTCCTGGATTGTCTTCCAACAATTAGGTTATCAAATATATGTCTTCTTCTTCAAAAATCTTATCGCTAATCCTTGATTGAATCTTGGTTGGAAATAAATGTCTTGAGCTGAATTTTCTAAGAAGATGCAGCAAACCAGTGCATTCACACCTTGTCTAGCCATTTCCACTCTACTCAGCAAAATCAAAGCCTATAAGTTTCACATCCCTTGACCTATGAGCTTTGTCGTCTTTCAATTATAGAAAAAGGTTAAAAGAAGAATAATAAAGGAATATTGAAAAAATGACGATCGACATTGACCGGCACAAGGAATTGAAAGAGTGGACAACATTTAAATCAGTGTTTTAACAGCATGCAGGATATGTTCCTATCCTATTTGTACCATGCAACTACAAGGCTACGTCACATCATTTCGATCAGGCATAGTTGTTTTAGAGTGAGTTTCATTCTAAGACGTTAAAATTCTAATGGAGAAATTAAATAGCATATTCTTTTCGTGGTTATCTTTTTTTTTTTTTTTTTTTTTTTTCTTTTTTCCTTTACTTTCCGAGAGAGTGTAAAAATATAGAATTTCTATCGTGTGTGATAGGGGTGTGTTCTGAACCGAACTGGTTTTTGAGTAACGTGAGCTGAGCTCAAGTTGGCTCAACTTGAACTCGAATGATGTCAAGCTCAAGTCGGGCTTAATCGAGCTCGAACGGTGTGTCAAGCCGGACTCAAGTCTATTTCTTTAAGGTTCGAGTCTTACAAGTCAACTCGCAAACTAGTACATATAAATATACAGTAAATTCATATATATATTTATATTATTTAGTAATACTAAATATATGATATATTATATATTTTTGTCTATTTATTTTAATAATAAATATGATTTAATAATATTGTAATTCAATAATTACAACAACATATCTTTATATACAATACTACTAACATATTACTATAATAATATATAATATTTATCAAAACAAATAATTTAATAAAAAATAGATTCCATCTACTATAATAAATAATTAATTACATAAGTATATATCTTAATAAAATATTAATTAATAATTTTTCTGGTATAATTACAAGATATATAACATAATTTATACTATATTATATATACTTACTAAATTTTGAATCTGATGGCGTCCAAATCTGGCTGGGTACGGAACAACAGACGTAGACGCCCAATCACTCAAGATATTTGTTGAAATCGAAGAAGACTCTAGAACTCCCTAAGCTGTAAAAGGTAGCAAACATAAGCTCAAAGGCCAAAACGGGAGAACATGAGGGTTGAACCCGTTTTGGCACTCCGACGCTCAAGTCCGACAATTGGTTCATACTAGGTTGAGAGTAGAAGATAGTTGAAAAATGCAGTTAATGCGTAAATAGTAACGTACCTAAGTAATAAATGAGGGAGGATTTATAGTTGGGAGGCTTGTGCGATGCCCCGTCTCTTCGGCAACCCAAGTATGACATCATGAGTGTGCTATTTGTGTATTTAAATTATTTATTTATGCAATTACATATCGATTATGATATTTCTATGCTACTTTGAATATATATGAATTAATTGTTAAGATACGTAAATGAACTTTGAACATTTTTGCTCTTTTGACTTCAAACTTGTTTCGTTTGCTTTCGAATTTGATTCCAATTTTTGTGAAAACGTGTTATGCATGAGATATGCGAGTTATGAAAGTGTTTTATATGCTTGTTGCATGCTTT
This sequence comes from Lantana camara, assembly GCA_037501455.1. Taxonomy (NCBI): domain Eukaryota; kingdom Viridiplantae; phylum Streptophyta; class Magnoliopsida; order Lamiales; family Verbenaceae; genus Lantana; species Lantana camara. Next base: position 70,975,734 of record CM074860.1, read on the forward strand.
TGGGTTCGTTTGTTGAGGTCTTGGACTGTTTGTGTTGAATGTGGACTTAAGGGCCTAAAATGCTTTTAGCGCACCTTCGGTTCCGGGTGGCATAACTTGAGCTCGGGGATTCGGATTCGAGTTCCAACACCACCGTTGCACTTGTCTCAATGATATGGATCTAATGAAGCCATCTAATAATTTTCTAAGCCCGTTTGGACCTCCGAAACTTCACCAAAACGAGCCCCTTGTGCACAACCCGCCACCCTTGCCCGTTTTGCTTATATTTGACCCGTTTTAACTCCAAATGGCCTGGTTCTTGAACGTATATTACCCCAACTTAACCCTTTTTCCTTATCTCACTCACCCCATTTAGACCTCACACAAAAAGAAAGTAAAAGAGCAGCTCGAAGAAAGAAAGAAGAGAGAAAGTAGGCAATATTCACCCTTGTGTTTTTGAGCTCATAACACCTTCATTCTCCATCTGATTCAAGAGGTAAGCATATATTTGTGTCCTCCATCTTATTGTGGTTCTTTTAAGCCATAAATCTCTGATTTTAACTTAAGATTGATCATGTTATGAGAATATGAATGGATAGTAAGGGTTTAGGAGAAATTGTGAAGCATGTGTTCATCCTTGCTTTATTTCATGAATTGAGGCTTGTTATATGATCCAAGTAGCTCATTTATTGCATTTACAAGCATGGATTTTGTGGTAGTTGATTGTAGATTGAATCACCAATGATGCACTTCATGTTTCTTGAACTTTAAGATGGTTATATGAACACTAAGCTTCCTTTTTGTTGCTCATGCGTATGACTGTTGTCTTAGCTTGAATATGACTTATTTCTTGCATAATATTCGTGTTGGTTGTTTTTGGTTGGTTTCTCTTCATCCCCTTCACCATCCTGCCCTATTTTTGCCTCATTTTTATACCTTCTGCACCAGGGGCGCGGCCGTGATCGCGCGATGAACAAACTTGGTCTCCGATGCATATGTCATTTTGCTTCTGTAATGGCGTCTTGGCCAAGGAGTTTTGCTGCACGGCCGTGATGTGCATGCAGGAGAGCTACTGGAATTACATTGTGGCCACGACGTTTTGTTGCATAGCCTCAATGGGAGGATAGTTTCATTTCTGTTGTTGCTGTGCGGCCACATTGGTTTTTGCCGCGGCCGCGACTTGGTTTCAGCCTTGTTTGAGTTCTTTCCTTAATTTGATGTGTATTGCATGACCTTTATATTGGGAAAACACGAAAGAAAGGCGCAATGGAATTTAAAATTTTTCCTAAAAGAAGATCGAATCTTGCAAATCCTATTTCTAGATTCGTAGGGTTTCAAGAAACTCACTTAAATCGATGCTTTTCTTGACACGTTTTAGCCGCCAAAAAACGCTCTTCAAGCGGCATGTCCCCAAGCTCCTTTGAATCTTTTAAAACTCCATGAAAGCCGAAAGTAGCCCTCTAGAGAATTAGTCCACCAACCTCGATCACGATCCAAACAGGGAGGATGCTAGTTTTACATTTGGTGTTTAGGCTCTAGGGTTCAATGTGTAGTAATATGGAGAAGAAGATTGTGTATCATCCTTCAAGGGGTTCGAACCCCTTGTATTTATAGCTATGGGGTTCGAACCCCATCTCCTATTAGGGATAGGATTTTCACCCACTAGCTAGTTAATTTCTTGCTTGGAAAGAAAGCTTTCCAACTTTGACCAAAAGTCTTCTTTTGACCAACTTGACAGGTGTCGAATCTGTCAAAATAAATTATAATCCGGTTTACGACTAAAATTGAGTATAGTGCAAAACGGGTCGAATCCACAGAGATTGGTCGAATTGATTTAATTAATCACAAGAAATTCGTGCAACTAACTAGCCAACTAAAAATTTTGGGGGGGGGGGGGGGGTTGGATTTTGATTAATTACTAACTAACCATGCAACTAAAATAACTAAACTAAGAAGAAAGCAATTAAATCATGTCTGTGAATTGGTTTTGATAAATTATATGGAAGACAATACCTAGCTAGGAATTATAATTCAGTCAAGACATTGATCATAGACGCAAGGATAAATTCAAATTGTTCAAGTAGATTAGCTATAGCAGATAGAGACACTTGACTCCGCCTCGTTTTCTCTTAAATCGTAGAATAATCTAGAGACACTCGATAATTATTCCCTAATCAATTCACAACCCCTAGAGACACTCGGTAGGATTTAATGAATCGACAACATTAAGAATTAAGAAAACACTAATCCGAATTAACCTAGTCACGACACGTGCAAGATTTAAACCCGATTATTAACTCCCTTAACAAGTTGAGAACTGCAACCAATCATTCTCGTTAATGTACCACTAATTATCTATCAAGCATTACATAAACTTCATGCAATCAAGATTGGCGATACACGATAAACCTACTTAGATGATCCGGTCGTAATCACTTAAGCAAATAAATCACAATAACACGACACTCGGAGAATTAATAAATACTTGAAATTAAATTGAATTATAAAAGCAAATTAGGTCTCACGATGTCAAAATTAAATTATAAAATCCTACCTAAGTACTGAGGAATTTAGCTACTCATAGTTCTAAAATACGAAAATATAAAATAAACGAAAAGCATAAAAAACTCTAGATGAATGACGCTCTCGGATGTCTCCAAGCCACTGCGTGCCTTCTCCGGAATTGGTGCGTGTAAAGAGATGTAGAAAGTCCCGAAATCAGCCCCAAGATCACATATATATAGCTCCAGAATCAAGTCAAATCTCTTCCCAAATCCTAGTCCTAGACGGACTAAAGATTCTTGTTGCCCAAGTTAAATTGAGCCAACCAAATTAAATCCCAAAACTGCAGCTTCTCGCAGGCCCAACAACAAAATTAACTCAAAGAAGCTTTGCCTAAAGTCCTTTCCCAAAGTGGGCCTTTCTTTAATTAATTCCCATTCTTCAAACTCTCGGCCCAATGCAACTAAAGCCCAATGCCACCATAATAATTCAAAACTTTTTCCAAATTGATCTCCTGACAGCACCACACATGGCACAAATTGATCCACACACACAAGTTTGGCCCAACTATATAAAAATCTCCTAAATTGACCCAAAAGGCTCCAATTTCTGGGAATTCATCTTAGCTGCACTAGTAAACACAAAACACATCAAACGCACCAATATATATGACAGGTGTCGAATCCGTCAAAAATAAATGTAAAATCCTATTCGACGACTAAACAGAGTATAGTGCAAACAGGGTCGATCCACAGAGACTGGTTGACTTATTTCTATTAATTCCAAGTTATTCACGGAAGGAAACAATAAAAAAAAAGGGGGGGGGTTTTGAGTTTCTAAAACTAAGATGAACAATTAAAATAAACTAACAAGAATTAAAACTAATTAAAACTATCAAGCAATTCACGTAGGATAAAATCAATCAAAGGGAGAATTACCTAGCCAGGGATATTCAATTCGATTTACTATATTGATCATTGACTCAAAGATTAATTCAAGTTATTTAGACAGATTGGCTATAGTTGATAGAGACACTCGACTCAACCTTGTTTTTACTTAATTAGTCGGATAACCTAGAGACACTCGACAGTTATCTTCCCTAACAAATTCACAACCCCTAGAGACACTCGACAGGATTTAATGAATTCGCAGCATTAAGAATCATAAAAACACCAACCCTAATTAACCAAGTCGTGACACACGCAAGATTTAAATTAGATTATCTTATCCCTTAGTGAACGAGGAATGTTATCGCTAAGACCCTGTCACTAATTTACCACCAATTATCAATCAACTTTACTACACTTCAAGCATCAAGATTGGTAATATGCAATTAAATCTATCTAGATGATCGGGCCCTATCACTAAATAAATCAATCACAATAAACGTGAAACACGGAGATAAGATAAATGCCTAAATAAACATGAATTGATTAAAACGTTTAGGTCTCACAATAATTAAAACGAATCTTAATCCCTAGCTAGATAATTAAAAGTTTAGCTACTAAAATCCATAAAAACAATAATTGAGGAATTCTTTAACATAAAATAAACTAATAACGAAGGGAAAGAAATAAACTAAAACGAAGAACTCGTGATGAAGTCCTGCTCTTGATGTTGCTTGCCCACGACTCTGCTCCCCAGAATATTACGTGATTCTTCCCTAGTGTTGATGTCCCACGCCAATTTATAACCTCACGTCTCCAGGCATGTCCAAGAATTCTCATGTAATTCGGATTCCTAAATCTTGCTTTCCAAGTTTGGGCATACAATTAGCTTTCCGAACCAACTTCAGAGGGGTAGCTCCAATTCAACTCCAAGTTGGTTTAATCAATTTAATCCCCACACAAGTGCAGCCCATATTTAAATTCCAAAGCCAAAAGACTACGCTCACTTGGGCCCACTTTAATAATTCCCAAGTCATATGCATAGCCCACAAGTCCAAGGTCCCAAAAAAATAATTACAAGCAGCTGGGCTTTTCCAAGTTAATAAACTCACGGCCCATCAAAGCAAATTTAATTCCATACTCCATTGCACTTCCAAACACACGTGAATTTATGCATGCAAAAGCTAAGCCCAAAATCTTCAATTTATTCCAATTACTCAATCCTCATGCAGCAACAAATAAGCTCCATTCAGTTATCCAACTTCTGCTCGTGTGCTATTCTTGACGGATCTAAAAATGATCCAATTTGCTCCAATTTTGCTTCCGAGCCCTGAATCTACGATATAAACAACAAAGCATCAATTCTTTATAATTAATATCATTTCAAAGCATAATTCGGGGCATAATTTAATCATAAAAAATGATTAATTAACAACTTATCAAATTCCCCCACACTAAACCATTGCTCGTCCTCGAGGAATCATGAAAATCAATAGAAACAACACTACCCATAAAACACAATCACAAAGGCAATCATCGAATTCTTACTTAAACAAGTCTAGCTCATCAACACATTACTCAATTGCACAAAATTCAATCAATTAGTATAAATAGCATACCCTTGTGTAAGTAGTGTGAATTGAATGAAAGAATGTACAAAGATTAGATTGATTAATCTATGATTTTCGCCTAAGTGCCAATTATCAATTTCGAATGCACCATTCACTCCAATCTCCACTAATGTAGTTAACTCATGACTCGAGATCGTTAGGTCTTTCGAGCTTGTAATGTAAGGCTTGGGTTAAAGGTTAGGAAAATTTGGAATTTAGTGACTTACCACACCAAGCTTACACACTTTATAATAAAACCCGTGGTAATTCCCTTCTCATCTACCGGACTCCCCTTATTACAACTTGGTTTCCCCCCTTTTTCACTAATCGAACTTTTGTTACTCAAAGCACACTCTTATTTTTTTTTTCAATTTCTCTGTTCTTTTCCCCTTTTTTTTTTTCTCTGCTCATTTTTTTCTTTCTTGACTTCTTTTTCCCTTTTTTCTTTCATCTCTTTTTTTTTTCTTTTTCAACATTGTATATCATTCTCTCAAAATTCAAGCACAAGGAAGAAAACAAAGGAGCCTACGACATCTAAAATATCCAATCCAAATGAGCAAGCAAGGTGTGATTCAAAGAAGGGTAGAAAATTAATGTTGTGCATGTGGCTTGTGACGTGGCTAAGAAGAAAATGTGCACAACATGATGCTCAATGGGGGTCAAACGGGATGATTTATTTGTGAAAGGATCAAGAAAAAGGCTTACCACCGACAACGATCGCCTAAGTCACTTCCCAAATCAATCATTAACTAAAAATTTCGCCTCGAAAGGAGCTAAGATGCATTCTAATCAATTTTTAGACTAATTTGAAAATCAAAGACCTTTCTATCTAAGCAAAGAACATTAATTCATTCAATAGTGCGCAAGAAATGAGGGTATAAAATTATACTTATTTGTTGAATTCCACACAACATTCATGCATTTAATAAACCTAACTCGTTCTAGCTAAACTCAACAATCAAACCTCATAGAAAGCATTCAAAATGGGCAACATAGTTCCATAATTATCAACATTCTCAAGTTCGAAGTAAAATCACAATTTCAGCCACAACATGCAAAAATTTTCAATTCTAGCACTAGTATCCCCCCCACACTTATAACATGCATTGTCCTCAAGGCATAAGAAAAATCAAGATCTAGAGTAAAGAGGACTTCCCTGAAGTTTGGGTTGGGGAGGCAGGGCGTCTGGGCACGTAAATTTCCCGTTTAATTTGAAATTCTGGAAGTGGCGTGGGTGTTAGGCGTGACCACGCTCAAGGGTCATGTTATCAGAAAATTTGACAGCAAATTAGCAGCAACTTCTGGGCAAAATTTGGACAATTAAGCACACCTGCAAAACAGAAAAGAGCAGAAAATCAACAAGAAAGCTAGGAAAACCGGAAAAACAAAAGAAAACACGAAAAAGTGAAACGGGGAGAGGAAATGGCGCCTGAAACGCCATATTTGGGTTGCCTCCCAAACAGCGCCCTTGTTTATCGTCTCGGACTCGACGGGGCTGATTTAGAAAATAAGCACTTGGAGGAAAATCCTCCAATCGAGTCTCTTCAACTGTGGAAGGTTGGAAATTCTCGTAAAATGGTTTCAGCCGATGCCTGTTCACTTTCAAAATGTTTCCGGTTTTCACATCCTTGATCTCAACTGCACCTTGTTGATTGAAATTGGTAACCACATATGGACCCATCCAACGTGATCTCAATTTTCCAGGGAAGAGACGTAAACGAGAATTGTAAAGTAGAACTTTCTGACCAATTCGAAATTGTTTCCTTGAAATCATCGAGTCATGAAAATTCTTCATCTTGGACTTGTAAATCACCGAATTCTCGTAAGCATCATTACGAATCTCTTCCAACTCCTGAAGTTGGAGCTTCCGTTTCTCGCCCGCTTCGTCCATATTCAAATGGCATTGCTTAATGGCCCAAAAAGCTCGATGCTCCAATTCCACCGGTAGGTGGCATGCCTTACCATAAACCACTCGATAAGGAGACATCCCCAACGGGGTTTTGTAGGCTGTTCTATAGGCCCACAATGCATCGTTCAGTCTCACACTCCAATCCTTTCTGTTCGGGCTGACCGTTTTCTCAAGAATGGATTTAATCTCCCTATTTGATACTTCAGCTAGACCATTAGTCTGAGGATGGTAGGCTGTAGATGTTCGATGTGTGACATGATACTTGCTCAACAAAGACTCCAAAAGGCGATTGCAAAAATGGGTGCCACGGTCACTTATGATTGCTTTCGGAGTACCGAACCTAGAAAAGATATGAGACCTGACAAACTCCACAACTACTTTAGAATCATTAGTACGGGTGGATTTAGCCTCCACCCATTTTGAGACATAATCAACAGCAAGGAGTATATAATGATTGCCAAAAGAAACGGGAAACGGTCCCATAAAATCAATGCCCCAAACATCAAAAATTTCACATGGTTGTATAGGATTCAAAGGCATTTGATTTTTAGGACCAATATTCCCTGTTCGTTGGCAATTTTCACAACTTTTACAACAGATATAAGCATCTCGAAACAAAGTAGGCCAAAAGAATCCACTTTCAAGTACTTTCAATGCATTTCGTTTTGATCCAAAATGCCCACCACATGCAAAAGAGTGACAAAAATTTAAAATGGACTCAAACTCCTTTTCAGACACACATCTCCTAATTATTTGATCAGAACATATTTTCCAAAGATAAGGATCATCCCAAAGGTAATACTTAGCATCACTTTTAATTTTATCCTTTTCAGAGCGTGAAAGGTTATCGGGTAATAAACCTGATGCTAGGTAATTTACAATGTCTGCATACCAGGGCGTGGCCGTAGAGCGTGGCCACGCCTTACCGTCCAGTGCCGAAAATAGCTGTTCGTCAGGAAATTCATCCCGTATGGGCGTAGAATCGGTTATATCTCCTGGAATTCGGCTTAAATGGTCAGCCACAAGGTTCTCGCAGCCCTTCTTGTCCCGGATTTCGAGGTCAAACTCTTGCAAGAGCAAAATCCAACGAATCAACCTAGGCTTCGCATCCTTCTTCGTAAGTAGGTACTTCAAGGCTGCATGATCAGAAAAAACAATGACTTTAGTACCTAATAAATACGAACGGAATTTATTTAAAGCAAAAACAATAGAAAGAAGTTCTTTTTCCGTCGTAGTGTAATTAATTTGGGCATTGTCAAGCATTTTTGAAGTGTAGTAGATGACATGAGAGCTCTTGTCAATCCTTTGCCCAAGTACCGCTCCAACCGCGTAGTCACTTGCATCGCACATGATCTCAAAAGGGTAATTCCAATTCGGTGGTTGCATGATGGGAGTTGAAATCAATTTTTCCTTTAGCACATCAAAGGCTTTCTTGCATTCATCATCAAATTCAAACTCCACATCTTTCTGTAGAAGCCGGCATAGAGGTCGAGTAATCTTGGAGAAGTCTTGAATGAAACGCCTGTAAAAACCTACATGACCAAGAAAAGAGCGAATCTCCCGTACTCCGACGGGGTAAGGCAGAGATTTTACAACATCAATCTTAGATTTATCTACTTCAATTCCTTTACTCGAAACCACATGACCAAGTATTATCCCTTTATCAACCATAAAGTGACATTTTTCAAAATTCAGGACCAAATTATGTTCAGCACATCGTTTTAGGACTTTAGCAAGATTTTCGAGACATTCATCAAAAGAATCACCATAAACGGTGAAATCATCCATAAACACCTCAATAATGTGCTCAACATAATCAGAGAAAATACTTACCATACATCTCTGAAAAGTTGCCGGTGCATTGCGTAGTCCAAACGGCATCCTTCTAAAGGCAAATGTCCCAAATTGGCAGGTGAAGGTTGTCTTGCTTTGATCTTCCGGAGCCACCGGGATTTGATAAAAACCTGAATAACCATCAAGACAACAATAATGAGATTTTCCAGCTAAACGTTCAAGCATCTGATCAATAAAGGGTAGGGGAAAATGATCTTTTCTTGTTAGAGCATTTAAACTACGGTAATCCATACAAACCCTCCACCCGTTTTGAACACGAGTGGGTACCATATCCCCTTCATCGTTCTCCACAACTGTAATGCCCGTTTTCTTGGGCACAACCTGTACGGGGCTTACCCACTCACTATCAGAAACTGGAAAAATTACACCTGCATCAAGGAGTTTCAGAATCTCCTTTTTGACCACTTCCATCATCGGGGGATTCAATCGACGTTGTGCTTGACGTTTGGGCTTAGCATCATCTGTAAGAATGATCTTATGCATGCAAGTAGATGGGCTTATGCCTTTAATGTCAGCAATTGTCCAACCAATAGCCAATTTGAACTCCCTAAGGACTCGGATCAGCTTCTCTTCTTCGAGTTTGTTGAGCAAATTGGAGATAATCACAGGTAGTGTTTCTCCTTCGCCCAAGTAAGTGTATTTCAAGTGCTCCGGCAACTTCTTGAGCTCCAATTCAGGTGCCTGCACGATGGAAGGAAGAAATTTAGTGTTAGAAATCGGTAAATCCAATTTAAGCACCTTTCCAAACGCCGGTTTTAGACACTCTAGTTCATGCACAGTATCACACAATTCCTCAGGCAAAACCATGGTTTTTGACCAATTAACCAAATTTTCAGCATGCAAATCATTGTAAAGTGCATAACTCAAAGCTTCTAAATTATCCAATTCGAAAACCTCATCAGTCAAATCATCAATCACATCAATACAAAACACACTAGACAATTCATCAGGACGTTTCATAGCATCATTGACATTAAATTTAACAATGTCACCGTTAAATTCAAGAGTTAACAATCCATTATGAACGTCTATTTTAGCTCTAGCAGTGCTCAAAAATGGGCGACCAAGCAAAATATCAGAAGATTTAGAAAATTTATCATCTTCCATGTCTAGAACGAAGAAATCAGCAGGAAAAGCCAATTCGTTGACTTGTACGAGCACATCCTCCAATATTCCTTCCGGGTATACTACGGATCGATCAGCAAGCTGGATTATAACACCTGTACCTTTCAAAGGACCAAGATTAAGTGCAGTATAGACAGATAGAGGCATAACATTTATTGACGCACCCAAATCACACATAGCTTTCTTAATACCAAGGTTACCTATTTTACATGGAATTGAAAACATACCTTGGTCTCTGCATTTTGGTGGTAATTTCTTTTGTAAAACCGCGGAGACATTTTCTCCAACACTTACCCTTTCATTACCTTTGAGTTTCCGTTTGTTAGTGCAGAGCTCTTTAAGAAACTTCGCGTAACGTGGGATTTGTTGAATAGCATCCAACAGAGGAATATTGACTTCAACCTTTCGGAATGTATCAAGAATGCTTTGTTCCTCTTTCTGTTTCTTCGTCTGAGCCAAGCGCTGTGGAAACGGAGGTGGGATCACCAGTGGCTTAGGTTCCTTGACAATTTCTGACTCTATGTCTCGACTGGAGCCTACGGCGTGGTCACGCTTAGCGGTCACGTCAGTTTTCTGTTCAGATTCTGCCTCTTTCTGACTTGCTTTGGGTTTGTCAACCGGTGGAGGTAGTTCCTTACCGCTCCTGAGCGTAATCGCACTCACATTCTTCCTGGGATCTTCCGTTTCCGAGGGCAATTTCCCTTGATTCTCAATCCTGCTCAAAACCGTAGCAATCTGTCCCAATTGAGTTTCCAAATTCTTGACTTGATTTTCCAAGTTATTGAATCGGATATCTTGAGGGTTTGACTGGGTTGTTGGTTTTGTTGGGATTGTGGAGGTCTAGGCACAAAATTCTGGAAATTGGGTGGCTTCGGTTTCTGGGAATAGCTGAGGCTAGGGTGGTTTTTCCATCCTGGGTTATACGTGTTAGAGTAAGGGTTGTTATTTTGTGGATGGAATCCTGCGGCGTTCGCGTCCTCTAGTGTGCCCTCTTGTAGGGACGGGCATGCATCGGTCGGGTGAGAGGAGCTAGCACATAATTGACAAACTGTTGCCGCTTGTGGTGTTCCTGCATTCATGTTAGAAACCAAAACAGATAACATATTCTTGATTTCATCAAATTGGGAAGAGCTCACCTCTTTTACCTGTCTCGTCATGTCGGACTTAGCATAGTATTTTTGTGAAACTCTTGAGATTCTGCTAATCATGTCCGTCAATTCTGCAGGTGTTTTGATCATAATGGAACCTCCACTTGAAGCATCCAACTGTCTTTTGTCGGCAGGCATCAGACCCCTATAAAAGTTGTGGACAATTGAATTCTCCGGCAAGTTGTGATGTGGGCACATTGCAAGTAAGTTCCGGTATCGTTCCCAATACTCATGTAGACTCTCATGTTCCTTTTGCTTGATAGTGATTATCTCCTGAAGGAGATCCAAATATCGCTCAGCTGGGAAAAATCTGTCCAAAAACTTATCGTGCATCTGCTGCCAAGTAGTGATGGTTGCTGATGGTAGAGAGTACAACCATTTTTCTGCTGCATCTTGCAAAGAGAATGGAAAAGCACGGAGCTTGATTTGATCTTCGGTGACTCCGTGGGGCTTGGTAGAGCAGCAAACCGTGTGGAACTTACTAAGATGTTGGTGAGGGTTCTCGTTTTCCAGACCTCGAAAAATGGGAAGTAGGTGAATTGTGCCCGTCTTCAGCTCGAAACCAGCAGCAACCTCTGGAAAAGTGATACATAGGGGCTGCTGTGTGGTAGTGGGATGCACCGGATCTTCCATGGTCCTCCGTTCTTCTGCTGGTAGTGCCATAGTTAGGGCGTGGTCACGCTCAACGGTCAAGTCGTATTTCTGATCACTTGAACTGTCGGTATCAGTTCCCTTTTCTATTTCCTTGACCAAATCTGATGTCTCACCTTGTTTCTTGCGTGATTGGGTTTCTTTCCTCTTTTTCTTAGAAGTTTTCTCGATTTCTGGATCGTAAAGAGGGGTGTCTTTTCCGCGAATGCTCCTGTTCATAAAAAGAAATAAAATCGATTAAAACACAGTCCCCGGCAACGGCGCCAAAATTTGACAGGTGTCGAATCCGTCAAAAATAAATGTAAAATCCTATTCGACGACTAAACAGAGTATAGTGCAAACAGGGTCGATCCACAGAGACTGGTTGACTTATTTCTATTAATTCCAAGTTATTCACGGAAGGAAACAATAAAAAAAAAAAGGGGGGGGGGGGGTTTTGAGTTTCTAAAACTAAGATGAACAATTAAAATAAACTAACAAGAATTAAAACTAATTAAAACTATCAAGCAATTCACGTAGGATAAAATCAATCAAAGGGAGAATTACCTAGCCAGGGATATTCGATTCGATTTACTATATTGATCATTGACTCAAAGATTAATTCAAGTTATTTAGACAGATTGGCTATAGTTGATAGAGACACTCGACTCAACCTTGTTTTTACTTAATTAGTCGGATAACCTAGAGACACTCGACAGTTATCTTCCCTACCAAATTCACAACCCCTAGAGATACTCGACAGGATTTAATGAATTCGCAGCATTAAGAATCATAAAAACACCAACCCTAATTAACCAAGTCGTGACACACGCAAGATTTAAATTAGATTATCTTATCCCTTAGTGAACGAGGAATGTTATCGCTAAGACCCTGTCACTAATTTACCACCAATTATCAATCAACTTTACTACACTTCAAGCATCAAGATTGGTAATATGCAATTAAATCTATCTAGATGATCGGGCCCTATCACTAAATAAATCAATCACAATAAACGCGAAACACGGAGATAAGATAAATGCCTAAATAAACATGAATTGATTAAAACGTTTAGGTCTCACAATAATTAAAACGAATCTTAATCCCTAGCTAGATAATTAAAAGTTTAGCTACTAAAATCCATAAAAACAATAATTGAGGAATTCTTTAACATAAAATAAACTAATAACGAAGGGAAAGAAATAAACTAAAACGAAGAACTCGTGAGGAAGTCCTGCTCTTGATGTTGCTTGCCCACGACTCTGCTCCCCAGAATATTACGTGATTCTTCCCTAGTGTTGATGTCCCACGCCAATTTATAACCTCACGTCTCCAGGCATGTCCAAGAATTCTCATGTAATTCGGATTCCTAAATCTTGCTTTCCAAGTTTGGGCATACAATTAGCTTTCCGAACCAACTTCAGAGGGGTAGCTCCAATTCAACTCCAAGTTGGTTTAATCAATTTAATCCCAACACAAGTGCAGCCCATATTTAAATTCCAAGGCCAAAAGCCTACGCTCACTTGGGCCCACTTTAATAATTCCCAAGTCATATGCATAGCCCACAAGTCCAAGGTCCCAAAAAAATAATTACAAGCAGCTGGGCTTTTCCAAATTAATAAACTCACGGCCCATCAAAGCAAATTTAATTCCATACTCCATTGCACTTCCAAACACACGTGAATTTATGCATGCAAAAGCTAAGCCCAAAATCTTCAATTTATTCCAATTACTCAATCCTCATGCAGCAACAAATAAGCTCCATTCAGTTATCCAACTTCTGCTCGTGTGCTATTCTTGACGGATCTAAAAATGATCCAATTTGCTCCAATTTTGCTTCCGAGCCCCGAATCTACGACATAAACAACAAAACATCAATTCTTTATAATTAATATCATTTCAAAGCATAATTTGGGGCATAATTTAATCATAAAAAATGATTAATTAACAACTTATGAATATATCCAATTTAAGCACTAAAATTCAGCCACGAACACACTAAAGATACGAGATTTAAGCACATATCAAATTCCCCCACACTTGTCCATTCACTCGTCCTCGAGGGAAATAAAAACCAGTTGAAACCTCGCTCCCATCAAACATATTCACCAAAGCGAACCTCAAATTTTTGTCTAAACGAATCTAGCACATTAAACACATTACTCAATCACACGAAATTTAATCAATTAGTACAAATATCATACCCTCGTGTGTAGTGTGAATTACCCTCGTGTGTAGTGTGAATTGGATAATAAAATGTATAAAGACTAGACAAACAAGTTAGTATTTTTCGCATAAGAGCCGATCATCAATTTCAAATACATCCTTCACTCCAATCTCCACTAATTTGGTCAACTAATAACTCAGGATCGATAGGCCTTTCGAGCTTGTAATGTAGGCTTGGGTCGAGGTAGGAAAAAGTAAATCAAAGGCTAACACCAAGCTTACACATTTAAAATTAATCCCCAAATGTTTCCCTTTTATTTCTTCCCAAAAAGACTCCCATTTTCACAATGAATTCATAACCCTTTATTGAATTTTCAACAAGGCTCATACTCTCTCTTTTTTTTTTTCTTTCTATTTTTTTTTCTGCTCATTTTTCTTTTCTTTTGACTTTTTTTTTTTTTCTCTTTTGTTTCATCACTCTCACAATTGTTTCTATTCCAAACATAATGAAACTTTCACACTTCAAACCAAGGAAAAGGAGTCTAGACATCAACAATACAATCCCGAAAAGAAAATGAGTAAGCAAGGTGTGAAAAATAATAAGGATAGGAAATTATATTGTGCACTCGGCTTGTAACGTGGCTAAGAAAGAAATTTGCACAATAGTAAGGCTCAGTGGGGATCAATCGGGCAATGTTATTTAGTGAAAACCAATTAAAAGGCTAAAAACACTGACAAGAATACCTAAGTCATTTTCCGAATTACTTGTCAACCAATCTATTTCGCCTCGAAGGAAATTAAAGTGTATTCTAATCAATTTTCAGTCCTTTATTGAAAAATATAACCAACCTATCTAAGCAAAGTACATAAACTGTTCAATTAGTGCGCGAAAGATGAGGTCATAAGAAAGTACTAATTAACCAAATTTCATACAATCTTTCACGTATCCAATAGCCTAATAAGTTCTAGCAAAATTTCGAGGTTCAAGCTTAGGCAAACACGTTCAAAATGGGGCAAATCATTCATAATTCCAAACTTCCTCGAGTTCAAGTAAACAAAAAGTCAAAACAATTGATGCAGGAAAAAAAATCGAATTCAAGCACATAAGCCAAATAGTAAATAGGCTTATCCCTCCCCCCCACACTTAAATCATGCATTGTCCTCAAGTCATAAGAAAAATCGAGAGAAAAGAGAACTTCCCTGAAGTGCAGATCTGGGGGCTTTTTTTTTTCGGTAAAAATAGTATGGGTTCAAGGTATGGCCAAACCTAAGAGTCAAACCAGTACAGACGCATCAGCAGTTTAGCAGCAACAAATCGGCAAAATTTGGGCAATCCACGCGTGCTCGAAGGAAAGCCAAGAGCAGCAATCAACTCAAATGGAGTTAGAACCTCTATACAAATCCCCTCGACTATGTGGTGCTGAATCTTCTAATCCATTGCGCCCTCTAGATTGGGGATGGTGACTCATAGAGGTTCTCAATACAATTTGACACTTTCTCAGCACAGACTTCGTCAACCACTTATAAATTTTGTTTACATGTTCCTTCACAATGGCTCTTGGATTCCTGAACTCAAAAAAAATATGAGATCTGAAGAAAATAGCGGTAAAATAATTAAGAATATCTGAATACCAGAGTATGGCCGTTAGGTTTGACCCCGCCTTACGGTTAAACTTTCTGAAAAACTGCCAATTCCAGAAATCATCTTGTGTAGGCCTTAAACCTGCAATTTTTCCTCCTCCTTTGAAAGCATACTTCAGATTGTCCAACAATTTCTTGAGTTTCAAAACAGGTGCCTGAAACACGAAGGAATTTAGTTCAGTTTTAGCATTAGGCACATCAAGAATCAGAATATCCCCATTCATAGATTTAGAAGCCTCTAGTGGTAAAACCATCCCACATGGATCATCAGACAACTCTATATGTTTTGGTTTACTCTCAAAATTTTCAACAAGACTTAGTTCCTCTACATTATTCAACTTATTAGTCAGGTTTTCTATCACATCAATGCTAGAAACACTAGAAAATTTATTAGGACCTTTACTTGAGTCATAAATATTAAACTTCACAATATCACCATCAAATTCTAGAGTCAACAAACCTTTTTTAACATCTATTTTAGCATTAGCAATACTGAGAAAGGGTCGCCCTAAAAGGATATCAGAGGATTTTTCAGAATTGTTATCTTCCATGTCCTACACAAAGAAATTGTAGCACCCCGGAGCGAAGGTCACCAAATCCCCCGTACCATAGCCCGACATGTGTAACAAAATGGAAACTCCGCACACACCAAGCCATGGCAAACGGAAGACAAACAAAGCACACCCCTAGGCTAGGCGGTCTAAACCCTAATACAGAGTACTCAACAAAATAAAATCAAAGGCGGAAGCAACAGGATCGCAAATACGTTCATAATCATGCAAAATCTCAAATAAAAACAGGCGATGGGTTCGACTAGCATAGATATCTAATCCCGTAAATCAATCACAAAATATAAATGCAAAACGGGTTCATTCTATCCCTAGAAGCCTGTCCCGAATCATATCAAATGAAGCTGATACATTAAATATATAATCATAGGCTTATACATATTTAAAATTCCAATGCATAATATTAAAGATGCAAAATGCAAAAATACTAGAATAACTTGACTCAAAAGACCCCAAAAGGAGACCACCGCCTAGCTCGACCCAAACCCTGCACCTGCAACTAAAGGGGGAAAAGAGGAGAGGGGTCAGTCTACAACTCGAATGAGTGAAGGGGCTGAACACACACACATGATACATAATATAGAGCATAGCACGTATTAAACAAAAGACTATGAACCGGGAATAGGGTTTTGCATATCAAAATCCATTTTTAAAATAAACGTATACATATTGTATCAAAAGCATAACGTAACTTTAAATTAAAAGTTCTATCCCGTTTCATAATCAACATAACGTATAAAAGCTCGGCGAGTACGAGCACCAATCCCATCCTAAGCTCCTCATACGAATCAAACATTACAAATCAAAACAAAAGTAACATTAAGAACAAACCTCCTTCTCCGGTGATGGAAGGGTTGCGCAACCCTAACCATCCATTACATTATGTATGGGTCGTGAGTTTCATGATGCTCACACCCGAGGATTCCATCCCCCACCAAACCTCCTAGTGGGTTCCGGGGTAATCCTATCAGAGTGGAGACTATGCCCAGGCTTAACCCGATGGCCCGCTGCCGTACCGTTGTCCTGGCTCACAGGCTCCGGGGCCCAACATTACCAATACATTACCTTACATTATCATTACATTCTCGGTCAAAACAAATCATTAACATTACAAAGCTTACGTACATTATCAGAGCATACCTTACCTTCCAACTTAGCGTATGTTATAGACATACCTCTCCGTGTCATCCTAATCTGTAGCTAGCATGAAGACACACGGTTTGGCACATAGCCTCGTTGCAAAACATTTCCAAGCTTACATACGCTCGTATATATAGTTCGAAAACATTTAATCGTATGGAAAAATCTTAAACATATCGTATAAGCACATATCTATTATATAAATGTAATAGTATATTCGCATGCGGGCTTGAAAACAATCACATAAGGTTGTAGGTCGCATTAGCTAAAAAGAAACAAACCTAAAACCTCATCTTGACGTACAAACCGAACGAACCGCCCGAAGCACCCCACGAGCAACTCCCTTCGAACAATCTAAACACAAGAAACAAGGCTAAGACTCCATATGAACCATAGAAATGCTCGACAAATGCATATGGATACAAATGATGCAATGCACTTTATATAAGTTCATACTTAGGCATATTAGAGCAATTAACGAAATATCACACAAATAAATCGAGAATTAAACTCATAACAGGCCAAATAAATTCATAACATACCAAACAAGCTCATATCCCGTCATTAAATAGCATACCATAGACGTTCATAGGGTTAAAGTTCATATATACAAGATCGAATTATTAAAATCATACTATATAAAAATAATTCAAATACTTAAATAACTAATTACATAATACATATTATAATATATACATATATACGTACATACATACACTATATATATATATATATATACATATTACACATTCTCACACACATATTTAATATACATAATATACTAACATAAATATATATACTCATGCACGTACACACACATGCACATATTAAATCCATGCAGCACAATTAAATAAATTCACATGCATGCATACATATATTACATATGCAATCTTCCAAAGCTTATAATTAATATATATATATATATATATACACATACCCATGCATGCAAATCAAACAAAACACACACATGCACTCACGCATCAAGGGAAAAGGGAACAAGGCAGCACGTTCGCAGCAGCACAACAACAGCTCTAATCTCCCCTCCCGGGGAGAATTACATGGCCAAACTCCCCGTTTGGGGAAAAACCTTCTGCCACAAAAGAGTGAAAGTCCCCGGCCGGGGACTTTCCTCCTACAAATCTCCCCGCCCGGGGAGATCCTTCTTCGCGCAAAGGAACAGCAGCAGGGCCCTGTTTCTGATCCTCCAAAGCAGCAGCAACAGCTCAGCTCTCAAGGCAACAACTTAGGCAACAAATACAGGAGCTAAAGCAATGAAATGGATTAAAGAACATGGCACAACAGCAGCAATATACACAGCAACAACGACGAAACAAATCAGCCATAACAAGCTTCAAAATTCCATGTTCAACATTGGTGGAACAAGATGCAGCGAATTTTCATCAATTTCATGCTTAGAAATGAAATAAATAAGCTATCTAGATCATGTACACAACTTCATATCAAGAAATACACCAAAGATTCACAAGAATTCATTCAAATTTCACAAAACCCTTACTATTCATCCCCATGTTCATATCATGCCCAAAACTAAATGAAAATCAGCAAATAGACACTTAAAAGAATGAGGAGAAGATGGAGAATAAGAATCTGAGCTTACCTTTCGAATTTCAGGCGAAGCGGAGGAGTATTGAGCTTAAAACCTCCAAGGTGAATAGTATAGGCGAAAATGGAGTTGCTGCACCAAAGATGCAGAAATATATCTCCCTTTTTCAGATATGACCAGTCAAGAGAGGGCATGGGGTGATAGTGTAATGAGTTGGTGAGATGTGGGTCCAAGTTTGAGGGTAAAATGTTGAGAAATGAGGGAGTTATGTGCAAATTAGTGAAAGTATGTCAAGCAGGCGCTTAGCTGCGTATCGATGAAGTTTCGGGGAAATTTTGGGGTATCGAACGAGATTAGAAAAATACGAGGCTAGATTACTTAGCTCCTAAATTTCATCACAAGTTCGGAGATATTTCCGGAATTCGAATCCGAATCCCCTAGCTCAAGATATAAATTCCGGAACACAAGGCGCGCTAAAACTAGTTAGGCCCTCGAGTCCCCAACAAATAAAATATGGTGCGTTACGATATCAAACAAGTCCGAAAAATTAAAACGAGCACATAAAAAAATTCATAACACGTATAATTCATGCATATCAAATTTTCATGAAATTTCGAAACAAATTGAAACTCAAACGAATTAAAAACAAGTTCAAAAGCTTAAAAACGTTTAAATATTCAAAAGTGCAATTAAAAAATATTTCAAATTATTTAAAAAAACAATTAATCATTAAAATAAATAAATAATTAAATAAATAAATAATTTAAATGCGTATTTATCTCTCTCGTAAGGGCGTACCTGTACGGCTGAAAACCGGGGTGTCACAGAAATCAGCCGGAAAAGCCAAATCGTTGACTTGAATGAGGACATCATCTAAAACACCTTCCAGGGACACCATGGAACGATCTGCTATTAAGTGCATTATAAACAGATAAAGTCATAACATTAATAGATGCACCTAAATCACACATGGCCTTTGTAATTCCCAAATTGCCAATTTTACATGGTTTTGAAAACATACCTTGATCATGAACTTAGGGGGGAGTTTCTTTTGTAGAACAGCTGAGACATTTTCCCCTACACTTACCTTTTCATTACCTTTAAGCTTCCTCTTGTTGCTGCAAAGCTCCCTAAGGAATTTGCCATATCTGGAAATTTGTTGGATTGCATCCAACAACTGTGTGGATTCTTTAGGATAGCCAACAAAGTAGCATAAGTTAGAACGAGCTTCTAACTTTTCCCCCACTGTCCTCTTCACATAAGCAGGACAACCCCAAATTCTTAAGTAAGAATAACTAGGGATTTTGCCATGCCACATTTCATAGGGCGTTTTAGGGCCTGACTTGGAAAGGACAAGATTTAAAATATTGGCTGCACCTAGAGCATAACCCCAGAAAGAAAGTGGTAAGTCAGTGAAACTTATCATGGAACGAACCATATCTAGTAGGGTTCGATTCTTTCTCTCAGAAACTCCATTAAGCTAAGGAGTTCCCCGGAGGAGTCCACTGAGAGATAATACAATTATCTCTGAAATGACTAAGGAATTCTTCACTAAGATACTCGCCACCCTGATTAGATCGAAGTGTCTTGATCTTGTGACCAGTTTGGTTCTCAACCTCCTTTTGAAATTCTAAGAATTTCTCAAAAGCCTCATATTTGTACTTCATTAAGTAAACATAACCATAACGACTAAAATCGTCAGTATGAAGTACTGATGATTGTTTCATGTGCTTACACTAAGCGGTCCATAAACATCAGAATGGATCAAATCCAAGGTCTTAGTGGCTCGATCAACACTCCTTCTCAAATAAGTTTTGGACATTTTTCCTTTGAGACAGGATTCACAGGAAGTTAACTGTTTAAGGTCATTTTCAGAGAATGTCCCGAAGGTAGTTAACTTGCTAATTTTGCTCTTGGAAATATGTCCTAATCTAGCGTGCCATAAAGATGCTGAGACTTCGTCATCTCTCTTACGTTTTGTTTCTCATTGCATATTCAAAATATTGGTGTTTTGAGTTAGATAAAGTCCATTGTTAATGTACCAAGATGTACTGAAAAATCATTCTTTTTAAAGAAAAAGTTACCATTCTTAATATTAATTTCATAACCTTGGCAATCAAGTTTTGGAATTAAAATTATATTACGAATAATGTCTGGTACGTAAAGGACTTTATTTAAAACTAAAACAAAACGAATTAAATCTAATCTAATTGTGCCTAAAACTTGAGCCTCAACGCTTGAGCCATCTCCAATCGTCAAGGCACATTCTCCTCCCTTGAGCTGCCGAACCTCACTTAGCATTTGTAATCATTATAGATATGAGATTGACAACCGGTATCAAGTACCTAAGAGTTAGAATTAATAGAAAGATTTACTTCAACGAGAAACATACCTTTCTTTAGAGTAGCCTTGTAGTCGTGACAGTTTCTCCTCCAATGCCCTGATTTGCCACAATGTAAGCAAACATCCTCTTTCTAATCACGTTTCTTCTTTTGGGTTTTTCCCTTCGTGATGCTCCATTGGGCCTAAGGGACTTCTTCTTCTTTTGGGCTTTCTTGCCCTTGCCTTTAGAAGGCTTAGAAGAAGATGGACCAGTGACCATCATAACCTTATTGTCCTTCTTGATCGTGCTTTTAGCAGTCACAAGCTGACTAATTAGCTCAGCTACACTAGCGTTTGCATGATTTATGTTGAAGTTAAGGACAAAGGGGTTGAATGATGGTGGAGTGAGGCTAGCAACAAATCCACTGAAAGCTCATCTCTTAGTGGCATGTCCATGGAAGCAAGTGTCTCAGTAAGAGAAAGAAACTTGAGTCCATATTTATGGACACTTGCACCTTCTCTCATTCTCAAATGGAACAATTCTTTTGAGGTGTTGATACGAACTCCACGTACTTACCGTGAAACCCAATACCAATACTTAGAGTTCTAAGAATCTGATCGTCCACATTCAAGGTTAATATTAAGGAGTGTGACCCGTTTGCTATATTGAGCAAGGAACCAACACTATCAAGATGAAAGTAATGCACCCCGTCGACTATAATGAGTCGGAAAATGACATTATCCGGTGGAGGCTTTGAAACCCTAATGACGTTCAGCCAAGAACTAGAGAGTTTAACTCACTTGAATCATAATTCATTAAGAGTTGACTGAAAAAAACGAAATACAAGGCTGGAATTTAAAGATGTATGCATGTGAATTCTAAGAGACAATTCAGAATTCAAAGAGACAAGCTATTCCCGTCTCTTTCAATTTAGGGTAAATAAAATGGGCTTAACCTAATCTAAATGCATGGAAAATAAATAAAAAGATGGCCCAAAGTATAATATAATCGTTCAGGGCTAAATTACAATGAACTTAACACAATTTGGGCTTAAAATTCGATCACTAAAACATTGAAACAAGGTGGGTTGGATCCAGCAGAATACTTGTCTTCTTGGAGCTCATCTTGAGTTATTTAGATCAAAAGAGATTGAACTTCTTCTTTCATTCTTTTGGACCGTGACCTTGTGATGGGTCCAACATAACTTGGTTCATCTTGAGTTGTGATCATATCAACATGTGGATCAATGTGTGGCCTTGTGTGATTCACATCATCCTTCCCTTCTTGAAAAGGATTCGACCTCGAATCAAATCTGCACCAAAAGGAGTTAAATCAGCCACATTAAAAGTTGCAATTACACTATACGTACTCGGAAGATCAATCTTGTATGCATTATCATTAATCCTCTCCAGCACTTCGAATGGTCCATCTCCCCTTGGATCAAGCTTGGACTTCCGTTGGTTATTGAATCTCTCCTTCCTAAAATGTACCCAAACTAAATCACCTTTCTTGAAAACAACCTTCCTTCGTCTCTTGTTAGCACGGATCATAGCTTGACTGTTTCTCTTGAGGATATGAAGCCGTGCATCTTCATGCATTTTCTTCACTCGTTCAGCCTTCTCTTTCCCATCTAAACTCACAAACTCATTCATAGGCAAAGGAAGTAAATCGAGAGGGGTTAAAAGGTTAAATCCATTCACAACTTCAAAAGGTGAAAAGGAAGTACAAGAATATATTGAACGATTATAAGCAAATTCGACAAACGGAATACATTCAACCCAATTCTTTGAATATGTTTTAAAAACAACCCTTAAAAGAGTTCCCAAGGTTCTATTCACAACTTCCATTTGTCCATCCCATTTGAGGATGACAAGTGGTTGAAAACAACAACTTAGTTCCCAATTTTCCCCACAAAACCCTCTAAAAATGACTTAGGAACTTCACATCTCGATCACTTACAATAAACTTTGGAATTCCATGAAGTCTTACCACCTCTTTAAAGAATAAACCTACCACATTTGTTGTATCATCCGTTTTATTACAAGGGATAAAATGTGTCATTTTAGAGAAACGGTCAACTGCAACAAAAATTGAATCCTTTCCCCCTTGTGTTTTTGGCATTCCTAACACAAAATCCATAGACAAATCTACCTAAGGATGAGTTGGAACCGACAAAGGTGTGTAAAGGCCGTGAGTTTTTACTCGTGATTTAGCCTTCCTACAAGTTATGTATTTGTGACAAAATCTTTCAACATCTTGTTTCATTTGAGGCCAAAAGAAATGTTCATTTATCATGTTCAAAGTTTTCAAAACACCAAAATGCCCTATCAAACCAGCCCCATGAGATTCACGCACAAGTAATTGACGTAAGGAACAATTAGGTATACACAACTTGTTTTCCCAAAAGAGATAGCCATCTTGAACAAAATATTTATCAAAAGGTTTCAATTCACAAGATGCAAAGATTTCGGCAAAATCAGAATCACTCACATATAATTCCTTAATTTGATCAAATCCCATGAATTTAGTACTAAGGGTAGAGAGAAGAGTGTACCTATGTGATAGTGCATCTGCCACAACGTTGTCCTTACCCTTTTTGTATTGAATCACATAAGGAAACATCTCTATGAACTCAACCCAACGAGCATGCCTCCAGTTCAAGCTCCCTTGCCCTTTCAAGTGCTTCAAGGACTCATGATCCGAGTGAATGATGAATTCTTTGGACCACAAGTAGTGCTGCCACGTTTCTAGGGCTCGAACCAAAGCATACAATTCCTTGTCATAGGTGGAATAGTTCAAGGCTGCTCCATTTAATTTCTCACTAAAGTAAGCAATTGGCCTCCTTTCTTACATAAGCACGACACCTATACCAATACCGGAAGCATCACATTCGATTTCAAAGGTTTTAGAGAAATTTGGTAAAAGTAAAAGAGGAGTTGAACTTAGCTTTGATTTCATTGTTTGAAATTTCTTTTCTTGAGCTTTCCTCCACTTGAATCCAACACTCTTCTTGATAACTTCCATCAAAGGAGCTGCAATGGTGCTGAAATTGGGTAAAAATCTCCTATAGAATCCGACTAAACCATGAAAGCTTCGAACTTCCGTAATGGACTTAGGTGTAGGCTACTCTTGAATTGCTTTCACCTTTTCTTCATCTACTTCGATACCACCTGCACTTACAACGAATCCAAGAAACACGACTCTATCCATGCAAAAATTACACTTTTTAAGGTTAGCATACAATTTCTCTTTTCTTAACACCTCAAATACCATTTTCAAATGCTCAACATGTTCATGCAAGTCATGGCTGTAAATTAATATGTCATCAAAATAAACAACTACAAACTTGCCAATGTAAGCACGTAACACATGATTCATCAATCTCATGAATGTACTAGGTGCATTAGTTAAGCCAAAGGGCATTACTAACCATTCATACAACCCATGCTTTGTTTTAAATGCCGTTTTCCATTCATCACCTTCTTGCATGCGTATTTGATGATATCCACTTTTCAAATCAGTCTTAGAGAAAATTGTAGAACCATGCAATTCATCAATCATATCATCAAGGCAAGTTTTGTGATAATGATACTTTACCGTAACCTAGTTGACAGCCCGGCAATCCACGCACATTCGCCAAGTGCTATCCTTTTTAAACACCAAAAGCACCGGAACAACACATGGACTCATACTCTCACTTACATACGCCTTCTCAGGCAATTCCTCGACTTGTCTTTGGAGTTCCTTAGTTTCTTGAGGAGTGCTTCTATAGGCTGGTCAGTTCGGAATTGTAGCTCCGGGAATGAGATCAATTTGGTGCTCTATCCCATGAATTGGAGGCAATCCGGGTGGAATCTCCTCCGGAAACACATCTTTGAACTCCTGCAAAAGAGAGGAAGCAATACTAGGTAGGGGAGGGGTGTCATTAGAAGATAAGAAGGTCTTTTGATACATCATGATCATCACTAGCTTTTCTTTTTGAACAACGCCCTCAATTTCCTTTTCTTTTGTGAGGAAACTCATTTTCTTCTTTTCTTTCTTTTCAATTTCATTTTTCCCTCCCTTTTCTTTTCCTTTCTTTTCAACTTCATTTTTTTCTTCTTTGTCACATTCTTTTTTTTCGACTATTTTCTCTTCTTCTTCTTTTTCCCTATCACTATTACAATCATTGCGTTTAGAAGAGGCTGAAATAGACTCCTTCAATTGCCATTGCTCTTTGTACACTTGATTGGGTGGTAGTGGTGCTAAGGTAATGTTTCGGCCATCTTTGGTAAAACTATACCTGTTTTTGTATCCATCATGCAACGTCTTCCTATCAAATTGCCACGGTCTTCCAAGCAAAATGTGTCCGGCATGCATAGGCACCACATCACAAAGTACCTCATCCGTGTATTTACCAATGGAAAAAGAAAAGAGAACTTGTTTTGTTACCTTCAATTCACCAAGTTCATTGAGCCATTGGAGCTTGTAGGGTTTCGGATGCTTCAAGGTTTTAAGTCCGAGCCTCTCCACCAACAACTTGCTAGCAACATTCACACAACTCCCCCCATCAATGATCAATCCACACACTCGTTCCTTAACATAACACCGAGTGTAAAAGATGTTCTCTCGTTGCTGTTCATCCTTGTCCTCAAGGGCTTGGGTGTGTAAAGCTCTACGGACCACCAAACTTTGCCCTACAACCACATGTTCAACATCACTCTCCTCATCCGGTGAATCATGGTCTACCTCATGGTCCTCACTTTCAGTTTTAATTTCTCCATTATCCAACATGATCATGGCCTTCTTATTTGGACATTGGGACATAATATGACCTGCTCCATGACACTTGAAACACATAATATCATGAGAGCGTTGATTAGAAGTATTACCTTTCTCAAATGAACCCTTAGCCACGGGTGGATCCTCCTTAGGTTTGGACTGTTTTTCGGATGCTTTTGAAGTAGAAGTCCACTTGGCTTTAGAAGGATTTGGTTCATCATGTTTAGTCATCGTACGCCCCTTCTTGAGTTGCCTTTCTACCTTGATAGCCATATGAACCACTTCATCAAGTTCAACATAGTGATGAAGTTCCACTATGTTTGCAATCTCTCGGTTGAGACCACATATGAACCGTGCCATTGTCACCTCTCGGTCTTCCTCAACATTTGCCCTAATCATGGCCATCTCCATTTCTTTCTGGTACTCTTCTACGGTCTTGAATCCTTGCCTCAAACTTTGTAATTTGAGATGTAGATCATGTTGGGTTGCGTGGCGGGCCCGAGGCAGGGTGACGGTACAGCGTAATATTAAAAAAAATTTCGCCATAACCTCGTTATCAAAATATTTCCAAAATATTTTAATAAAGCAGCGGAATAAATCGGGCAGCATAACTCTAATATATACAGGCATCGATAACATAATTTTAAATCATCTAGCATATAATCACAATATGCAAATAATAATTTTGGCAGCATAACAATATTACCGTACTGCAAAATTGGCTATCAACGGCACTTTTCCAGCACCTCGATATCTTCTCGTGAAACCGGCAGAGCTTCCCCGTAATATCCCCGATTAAGAAATTGGAGTGTGGGCTCCGGCAGTATTTCCCTAAATACTTTGAGAAAATATTTTTCAGAAAAAACCCTTTTTTCTAAAACCTGAAAATCCATATTTTCTAATAATTAAGTGGATTATATATTAATTATATAACCACCTAATTAAGTAATTAATTAATTAAAAGAGAGAAGCCGAGAGGCTTTTGAATGGCTGCCAAAACATTTCAAAATGGAATGCCGAAAAAATGAATTCAGCACAGCCTATTTATAGGCCAAGTTTTCAAGGGTAAAAACGTAAATTCGAAGCAAAACTGGCTGCCGCGCGTCCTTAGCCGCCACGTCCAGCAAATCCGAGGACGCCACGCAGCAGCTCACGCCGTCACGAGGCCAACGCCGCCAGGCACGCGCGGAACGGAGGCCGCACGCGCCGCCCGTGTGGCGGCTGTGCGTTTGGCGCGTGTGATGCTCACGCAGGCGTGAGCACCTGCCACGTGGCGAACCGGTCCGGTCCAACCGGACGGTTCAGTGGTCAGACCGGTTCAGAGGTGAACCGGTCGGTTCAAGTTGGGTCCAGCAACGCCACGTGTCCAAATCCCATTCGTCCACGTTTTCGGGTCGGTCAACCCATGACCCGACCCTATCCGGCGACCCGCTCCCACGACCCCGTTGACTTTTCAGTCAACACATCCGGGCCGTTCAAACGCGCTGACGTGGTGCAATCCTGACCGTCCACGCGGAGTGCCATGTGGCTCCCAGTCAGCGCCACTTGGCGTTGACCTGCTGACCTGGCGTGACACGTCACCTGCCACGTCAGCATTTCACCACGTCATCAAAAAAACTTTTTTTTTTTTTCGAAAAAATTTTATTTTCTCCAAAATAAAATTTCGTGCATTTCCAACTCTTTGGAATTTAATTTATTTTCTCAAAATAAATTCCTTGGCTATTTTCAAACACCTTGAAAAATCATTTCTCTCTCTGATTTTAATATTTTCTCTTTGATCTTCGTTGGGGCTTGCGGGGGGACCTGCAGGACTAATTAATCTTAGCTCCAAACGGGTCAATCTATTTTCATCCCATGACAATAATTGATTACCGTTTAACAATATTTAATTCCACTAAATAAATATTGTTGAACTCTAAAATTAATTAAATTATTCACGAATTTCTCGATCTAGAATAATTTTACATTTTACTCCTCTGTACAGATATCCATGAAAAATAAATCAATACTACTATCATTTATTTTTCACTTTAAATCTGAAATTTCTTGATTCGCCTTAAGTCCAAATTCCCTGTATGTGAAACACATTCAACATACAACTTCGGTGACGAACACACGAAGTACTTTTGCCAAAGTTTTAATTCGATCTTTTTGCAAATCTATTTCAGGGATATCTTTAAACCTTCCAGCAAGGCTACAGATTCCTTGATCAATATTTCTCTCTAGCACATTTCATGCAATCACTGAACATACAAAGTATTTTGGCCACCCGTTACCGAGACCTCACTTCTGAGTACATCACAGTGATTAACACTACATACCTAAAGTAGAAACACTGCCAGGATTAAGAGTCTAATGCTTCCGAGATTTTGTTCATTTTAGATAGCAGTATAAAATGAACAATCTCAGTGGTCCAGTTCGATGTTTCCAAACTCATTGAAAATCATCAATGTGTTATAATTGGAAACTCCATTTCCCTATGACGAAAGACTAATCATCTTATATAACACATTATAGTCTCGGTAAGAACATCTTCTTATCATACTGACTAGAACTTTAATGACACGTAATTCTTGGTATTTAATGTCTTTTCCTATGAAACACATTTCATATAAAAATACCATCACACGTCATTAATTATTAAATTTGTAAAATACTCATAACTTGCTTTAATTTCAGTTTTATTAATCCAAAATATTTACAATATAATTGGATTTTCAGGGCATTAATCCCAACAGATCACGGTAGTAGTGAGGAGGTACAAAACGTTTCCTCATGGCCACTTTCATGTCATTCCAATTATCAATAGGATACTCACCACTTTTCTTGTAACACCCCGTATTTTCGGAGCAAGATACGATGCCGTTTCCGTTCGATTAGATTGTTATTTATTTAACTCTGCTTGTGTTTGAATGACTTTAATCATGTTTTAATTGTTTAATTGACTCAATTGTGATCTTATGGAAATATGTGAACTTAATTGTAATATGTGCTTAGTGTCTAATTTCTCTTTAGATTAAATTATGTGGGCTAATTTGAAATTAATAAAAGTTGGGGATCTATTTCTAATTATGAGAAATTCAATTTGGACTTATTTAAACACTACTCTAAATCTTGGGGGTACTTTTATAATTTCTTAAACTTTAATTGGACTTAATTGACTTTTGTATGGAAATTGGAGGACTCAATCGCACCACGAAGGTTCTTCATGGACTTAATTGTAATTTTGGAAAAATGGGTCTCTTTATACGCTTAAAACCCTAGCTGCTACCATTTCATTTTTCATTTCCTCCTCTCCTCTCTTCCGAGAAGCAGCAACACAACAGTTGCTGTGCCAATCATTATGTGGGCTAATTTGAAATTAATAAAAGTTGGGGATCTATTTCTAATTATGAGAAATTCAATTTGGACTTATTTAAACACTACTCTAAATCTTGGGGGTACTTTTATAATTTCTTAAACTTTAATTGGACTTAATTGACTTTTGTATGGAAATTGGAGGACTCAATCGCACCACGAAGGTTCTTCATGGACTTAATTGTAATTTTGGAAAAATGGGTCTCTTTATACGCTTAAAACCCTAGCTGCTACCATTTTATTTTTCATTTCCTCCTCTCCTCTCTTCCGAGAAGCAGCAACACAACAGTTGCTGTGCCAATCACCACCACCGCCGCAACGCCTTCTTCTCCGGCGAGACCACCCCCCATCTCAGCCTTATAAGCTCAGCAACAACGGCACAACAACTCCTTCATCTCCACCTTTCGCCACCGCCCTTTCACTCCTCCCGCTACCGGCCGTCTTCTTCGGTGATCCTCTACTGCACCGACACCACCATTTCCTCATCCACAGATCTGGAGAAAGAGAGCTAGGACCTGCATCGTCACCGTCACGACAGCAAAGACCGCCACCACTCCAACATGCTGATTCCGACGTGGACCACCACTGCTGTCGAGATTCTGATCCGGCAACCACCCTATTCTTCTTCCCCTTTTTCTTCACCAGATCTGAGCAGAACCGGAGTTTCCCCTCCACCACCTCCAACAACCACTGACCTCTGATGACCACCCGCATCGGTGCCACTTTCCTTCTCCAGCCTCTGATTAAGAGCCACCACCGCTGCTGAAGGTCGAGCAACCTGTTATTTTACTGGCGAACTCCACCACCCTTTTCCCTAGTCTCTCTCTCATCGCTGCCAAAATCAGAGTAAGCCGAAAGCAAGGCCAAGGAATAAATAGCTACTGACAACCGTGCTTTCCATCGCTCACGTCGTCCTTCACTTCTGGCCACCGATGTCTCCCCCGGCACCCACTGTTGTTCACTTTCTTTTCTTTTTCTTCTTTCTTTCAATTTCCGAATTGTAAGTCATCAATCCTTTTCCCCAATCTTGTATGTTTTGCAATTTTACAGTAGCATATAATTGTTAATTGTGGGTTGTAATTTTATAAGTTAAACATGATTTTGGGTGTGATACTGGGCTGAATAATTTCGGAATTGTAGGATTGATTGTATTATATAACGCCCGAGCGTGAGGCGCCACATCCCCGCACCGAGACCCGACCCGCATAGGAAATGGAAAATTCCTACACGTGCCAAATCACGGCGAACGAGGACACAACACACACGCTAAGCTAGGTGGAAGCTAACCCTTAAACCAAACAATAACCAACATGAATTAAAATCGAGAAACAAATGCAATAGCGGAAGCAATAAACATAAATATTCACATTGTGCATCCAAGCTCCAAAAATAGATCAACCTATACAATAAGTAGTAGTAATGCCATCATGGCTCAAAATAGCATAATTCGCTCCATACTAATCCAAAATATAAAATATAAGTGCAAATGAGTGTAAAGAAAATGTTAGACACAAATGCAAGACCTAGACGACTCGAATTCCCGCCCAGCACCTCCAAACCTGCACGAAACAACTGAAAACAAACCGAGTTCAGTCTTAAAGAGACTGGTGGGTATAAAAGCGGGGCATAAGTATAAATATCACGAAATTGAAACATATACATGCAAGCCCTAATTCCATAGAAGTTTGATAAGAAATTTCCCAAGCGGGCAAAACAAATAAAACATCCATGGGATTACGATTATCATATTCATTCAAAATTAACATAGGGTTTAAGGCCCGGCGAGTGGGCGTGCATCATCTCCAACCTTCTCCTCGTGTAATCATATTCATAAATTCATAAGTTGTCATACATAACATATGTGCACATACATAATGATCATAATCATTCATACACACCTTCTTCCTCCAGTGGTGGACGAGTTTGCAAGACTCGACCACCTCATACATAATGGTTAGTGAGGTACATGAATCCTCAAAAGCCCGACTAGCGTTTTCTCGTCAAAACTCCTGACGAGATCCGTTTCGACGTAAAATGGTTGGAACTAGTGCATGGGTTCACTGTCGGCCCTTGCCTCCCCGGCTTACCATGATACACTAAGCTCCGGGGCCCGTGATCATAACATACATGCAATCTCGCCAAAACATAAGGTAAGTTTTCATGAAAGAAGGCTTAACAATCGAAAATCATAGGACTCTTTAAAAGACTCGATAAATATAAATATAACTTTTGGTTTAAAATGGTCACATAAGGGTTATATCGGGTCAAGATAACTATTAGTAGAGAAACCCACCTTAAACCGTCAAAAGAAGACACAAAAGCCTCAAGGATTGGCCTCGTCTCCAACCGGGTCAAAATCTGTGAAAGAAAGGTGAAGTGAGACTCAAAATGACCAATTAAGACGCTCGGCAATCAAATGATCATGATATGAATGCATAAAAGAGTATGTTATGTAATGAACATGTTCATGTGCACTATTAATGTCTTAAAGACATATAAACGTTCATTTCATTCATTCAATGAAGCATTCGTATTCAAACGAGTTCATATCTTTCACATTTCACGTCAAATGAATCCATAAATTTAATAAAATGCTCAAAACACTCTATTTAACATATTAATAAATTATAAATATCATAGAGTGGTAAAGAAAATATAAAACAAATCAATTAAACCACATATACATTCATGTATTGCAAATAGAGAGCAAAAGGTCATATTTCACGTAGGTGCAGGACAATTCATATTAAAATTCAAGTCATGAAATGTAACATGTACTTAAGCAATTAAATAACATAAATAAGACATAAAGGAGACCAAAGGATTAAATAAAAGGCAAAGAAAGACAAGGCAAAAACGCAACAGCAGCAGCAGCTCGTGAACGGCGGTTTGTTCTTCATCTTTGCAGCTGAAAACTGACCCAAAACCAAGGCACAACAAGGGATACACATAGAGCAACATATATACTACAAAGCCATGCCATAATACATGAAAAAGAACACAAAAATCCCAACATTTCAGTCCCCAAAACGTGATAGCAGCTGGGCAAGGAAGAGCAGACTATTTTCTGCACATTTCTTCAAGTTTTCATGAAAATCAACAATGGTAATTCATGCTAGGCTCAAGTACCGTGAAAGATAAGGCAAATACTGAAGTTAAGGAGTTCAAAAGCTCAACAAACATGCCTCAATTCAGCTCATAAAGCAAGCAACATCAAGGATTCAAGAATTGAAGCCTAACCTAACTATTCATTCATCATCTTCAAAACTCATGAAAACATGCTCAAAATTGGGGAGGAATGGATCAAAATGACTCATAATGAATGTATATTACAACCCTAAGCTTACCTTGTGGATTGGTTGAAGGTTGGAGGAGATTTGAGCTTGAATCTCCAAGGAGGGCTTGAGTTACGGGATTTTCTGGAATGCAGGGGATGGGGAGCTGATCTTATCCAAATGAGAGGGTGTGGTTCGGTTAAGGAGAGTAGGATCAGATAGAGGGTTGAGTTAGGGTTCCATAGGCTCAAACCATGGTTAATTTGGTCAACAAATGAATAAATTATGATTTATTTGGTAAAAGGTGGCAGATTTGGTTCCCGTTGCATGTTTCGGTTGAATTTCGGAGGTTCAAATAAATTTGGAAAAATATAAGGCTAAGTTCATCAAACTCAAATTTTCAATACGAGTTCAACGAAGGTGACGAAACTCGAATCCGAGTTTCCTAGCTCAAGATATTAAATACGGAACCAAGGTTGCGCTAATTACTCGTTAGCCCCCGATTTGGATTCCAAAAATCAAAATAAATTCGAAACGTATGCAAACGAACCCGAAAACATGAAATGATCATATATTCATATTCATAACACATATAAGTCCAACATGTTAAATTTTCACGAAATTCCGAATTCATTTCACGTAGAAACGGCAAGCAATTAAGTCACTCAAGCGCAAATAGTTCAAAGAAAATTCATATAAATTCAAATTCAAATATTTTCAAATAATTAAATATTTTAATAATATAATATAACTAAAACAATTGCACGATTTAATATATAGATATAATTATTAACATTAAAAATATATATATATCCGCTAATTCATATATATATAATATTAACTAACTTAATATATATAAAAATTAACATTTAATATATAAAATAAAATTAAATATATAAAACACGTATAAATAATTAATTCGTGCAATTTGGTAAACACATACGTCATACCTGTACGACCGAAATATCGGGGCGTCACAACCTCTCCCCCTTAAAAGAATCCGTCCTCGGATTCACTGATTGCTCGGAAATAATTCGGGATGGAACTTTCTCATCTTATCCTCCGTCTCCCACGTAGCCTCTTCTGTCTTATCACTTCTCCATAACACTTTAACTAGTGGGATTTGCCGGTTTCTTAATTCTTGAAATTTCCGATCCAAAATCTTAACCGGTTTCTGAACGAAGGTGAGATTAGGCTCAATTTCTACCTCTTCCTCGGGTATGATCTCGGATTCATCCGGATAATACTTGCGAAGTTGCGAGACATGAAATACGTTGTGGATTCCCGTCAAACTCGGAGGCAAATTCAAGCGATATGCCATATCTCCAATTTTCTCAAGAACCTTGTACGGACCTAGATAACGAGGATTCAACTTTCCTCCCTTTCTAATCCTCGAAAATCCTTTTCGTGGAGAAGCTTTCAAAAATACTCTATCCCCCATTTCGAACTTAAGATCCTTTCTCCGCCGATCCGCATAGCTTTTCTGTCTATCTTGAGCTGCTTTCATTCTTTGCTGAATGATCTGAACCTTATCAATCGCCGCTTGCATGGCCTTAGAAGGCTTCTCTTTCTTTTCTCCTCGTTTCACTCCCTCTTGCTTTGTCCAATTCCATTCCTCAAGGTCAAAGAATAAGGGAGATCTACACTTTCGTCCATAGAGAGCTTCATAAGGCGCCATTCCTATCGAAGCTTGGAAACTGTTATTATAGGCAAACTCAATTAAAGGCAGCTGCTCATTCCATGAACTCAAAAAGTCCAATGCACATGCTCTCAACATATCCTCCAAATACTTGATTAATCTTTCCGACTGACCATCTGTCTGAGGATGGAAAGCTGTGCTGAATTGAAGCCTTGTTCCCAAATTCCTTTGTAATTCTTGCCAAAATCTAGAAGTGAACCTCAGATCTCGATCTGATATAATACTGACCGGCACACCATGAAGTCGAACAATCTCATCAACATACTTCTTTGCCAACTTAGGTACCTTATCCGACATTCGAACAGCCATAAAATGTGCCTATTTCGTTAATCTGTCCACGATCACCCAAATCCCATCAAGACCACCCTTCACTCTAGGAAGACCCCAAACGAAATCCATCGCCACCTGTTGTCATTTCCATTCTGGGATCGGTAAAGGTTGAAGTAGCCCGGATGGCTTCTGATACTCGGCTTTCACGGTTTGGCAAGTCAAACAATGTTTCACGAAATTGATCACATCCCTTTTAAGCCCATTCCACCAATAAAATTGCTTCAAATCCTTGTACATCTTATTACCTCCGAGATGTATCGAATACCTTTAACGGTGAGCTTCTTCCAAAATAATCCTCCTCAATTCATCCGGAACCACAATCCTGTTCTTAAACCTTAAGAGTCCCGTGTTATCGAACCCAAATGGACATTCGGGATCATCTCTAGCTTTCTGAGCTAATTTCTGAACTTCGGGATCTCTTCTTTGAGCTTCAAATAATCTTGGTTGAAGATCCGGTTGTACCATAATATTCCGAACACTTGCTCTCAACTTGAAAAATTCGGATTCATCTTCAACTTCCACTTTCACACTAGACACACTAGCCTTCCTGCTAAGTGCATCCGCAACTAGATTAGCTTTCCCGGGATGGTATCGGATTGTACACTCATAATCCGCTAAAGTCTCCATCCATCTACTTTGTCTTTTATTCAACTCCTTCTGAGAAAATAAATACTGAAGACTTTTGTGGTCAGAAAAGATCTCGAAAGGAATTCCATATAAGTAGTGTCTCAACTTTCCCAAAGCAAAGATCACCGCTGCTAGCTCGAGATCGTGGGTGGCATAATTTTGTTCATGATTCTTCAATTTCCTCGAGGCATAGGCTATCACCCTACCATTCTGCATCAAAACACATCCCAACCCTTCTTTCGAGGCGTCCGTGTAAACCGTGTATCCTTCCGTGCCTTCAGGGAGTGCTAATACGGGTGCAGTGGTCAATTTCTCCTTCAAGAGTTGAAAACTTGCCTCACATGCCTCGTCCCAATAGAACTTAACTTCTTTCTTTGTCAACCGAGTTAAAGGAGCTGCGATCTTAGAGAAATCCTTAACAAATCTTCGATAATACCCAGCTAAACCCAAGAAACTTCTGACCTCGGAAGCATTTTTCGAACTCTGCCACTGAATAACCGTCTCTATCTTCGAAGGATCTACTTCCAAACCCTTAGTCGAGACAATATGACCTAGAAAAGCAACCCGGTCGATCCAAAACTCACACTTACTAAACTTCGCATACAACCGGTGCTCTCTCAATGTCTCCAAAACCAATCTGAGATGCCTGGCATGATCTTCCGGATTCCTCGAATAAACCAGAATATCATCGATGAATATTACCACGAATTTATCCAAATAAGGCCGAAAAGTCCGATGCATCATATCCATGAATGCTGCGGGAGCATTAGTTAAACCGAAAGGCATCACAGTGAATTCATAATGTCCATACCGGGTATTAAATCCTGTCTTAGGTATATCTTCTTCCCGGATTTTCAACTGATAGTAACCTTGCCTTAAATCCAATTTCGAATAAACACCCGAGCCTTGTAACATATCAAACAATTCTTCAATGTGAGGTAATGGATACTTGTTCTTGATAGTCATCCGATTAAGCTCCCGGTAATCTATACACATTCTTAACGATCCATCTTTCTTCTTAACAAAGAGAACCGGAGCACCCCACGGAGATGAACTCGGCCGAATATATCCAATCTTAAGTAATTCCTCAAGCTGAATTTTTAATTCCTTCAACTCCGCCGGAGCCATTCTATACGGAGTCTTAGAATACGGTTCTGATCCCGGATATAAATCTATAACGAATTCTATCTCACGATCCGGTGGCAACGAACCCAAATTCTCCGAAAACATGTCGGGAAAATCCTTAACCACGGCGGTCTCCTCAAACTTAATTTGATCTTTTGGCTTATTGAGAAGATAAGCAACAAATCCCATAGCCCCTTCTCTCATTAGCTTATGAGCTTCCATAAAAGATAAGAGAGGTACATTCTTCGATCCCACTTCTCCAATCAACTCTTTCCCCAACATAATCTTCTTCTTAAAACAATCAACCTCGGCCCGATGCCGGTATAACCAATCCATACCGAAGATTACCCCATATCTCTTCATAGACATCACGATGAAATCGGCTGGATAATCTTTCCCTTCTATCAAAACCGAACAACCCCGAACCACTTGATCCGTCTGCAAATTTCCTCCAAGAGGAGAACTCACAAAATAACAAGAATTGGCACATATAACAGGTAGGCACAGAGAAGCACATAAATCACGAGATATAAAAGAGTGCGTCGCACCCGGATCAAATAATGCATGAATGTTCGTGGCGTGAATGCATATGGTACCTTCCACCACGGCTGTCGGATCAACCTCTGCATCCTGCTCCTCGCCCTCAAGGGCATAAGCACGAGCTCGAATCATAGGCTTTGGAACTCCTTTCTGAAATCCCGGATTCTTGTCAGGATACGTATTCGCCATGTGATCCGCTTTCCCACAGATGATACATAAGCCCAGTCTTTTCCAACAATTGTAGAAGTTGTGGGTTGGACCTCCGCAATGCGTACATGGCATCTTAGACAATCGATCCTCACTCGAAGTCTGCTGAGTTTTAGGAGCCATCAATCGAGGCGGAGCATTCTGAGAAACTTGCCCTCCAAACTTAGGTTTCTTGAAAAGACCTTGTGTAGGTGGAGCCGCTTGTACCATAGGCCTCTTACCATACCCCGATCCTCGTCCCATAGGAGCCTTGAAAATCGGATCTTTTTTCTTGAATTCCTCCTCTTGTTCCAAAGCTCTCTGTACAGTATCAGCAAAGGATAAGTAATTATGTCCAGCTTGGCCATGCCTCAGATCCTGTCTAAGTCCAGCAATAAACTTCTTCGCCTTCCTCTTTTCATCCCTCGTGATATGAGGTGCATACTTTCCAAGTCGGTTAAAAATGGCAATGTACTGAGCCACTGAACGGCTACCCTGCTTCAAGTTCATGAATTCTTGCTCCTTTCTCTCTCTCACCACCTCGGGCACAAAACACTCTCGAAACTCTCTTTTGAAGACTTCCCACGTAATCTCCTCTTCATCAACCTCTAACTTCTCCCTCGACCTCTCCTACCAATCATAAGCTTCGCCATCCAATTGAAATACGGCGAACTGAACCTTCTCTTGGTTGGTAAACTGTCGAACTCCAAATATCCTTTCTATTCTCGTCAGCCATCCCTCCGATATCTCATCATCAATTGAGCCAGAAAACCGTGGAGGGTTGTAACTGAGAAATATCCCATGAGGATCCCTATGATTGTTGTTATTCAACGGAGCCGGTTGTTCAACGGGGTTGTGGTGGGGGAGCTTGAGCTCTCCTATGCTCGACATAATTAAATACCGCTTCCATAAAGTTTCCCATATCCATCGGAGGCAGTTGTGGTTGTTGTTCTTGTTGTTGTGGTGTAGGAGATCGATCACGATGTCGGCGTCGCCCCGGTGATCTCTCACGACGTCTACGCGGGGGCATCCTGTTCAGAAAACATTGAAATGTGTGCTATCCTTAGTTAATGCATGAAAATGCAATTAGTTCAATCAAGATTGAAGTATAGAGCACATAAGCACGTATAAAATACATAAGAGATGCATATGCAATCACATTGTCAATTAGTCCTAAAGCCGAACGACCTGAACTGACTCACACGACACTAGAGCCCGGGTTTTGCAACCCTTGGCTCTGATACCACTTAAAGGATGTAACGCCCGAGCGTGAGGCGCCACATCCCCCGCACCGAGACCCGACCCGCATAGGAAATGGAAAATTCCTACACGTGCCAAATCAAGGCGAACGAGGACACAACACACACGCTAAGCTAGGCGGAAGCTAACCCTTAAACCAAACAATAACCAACATGAATTAAAATCGAGAAACAAATGCAATAGCGGAAGCAATAAACATAAATTTTCACATTGTGCATCCAAGCTCCAAAAATAGATCAACCTATACAATAAGTAGTAGTAATGCCATCATGGCTCAAAATAGCATAATTCGCTCCATACTAATCCAAAATACAAAATATAAGTGCAAATGAGTGTAAAGGAAATGTTAGACACAAATGCAAGACCTAGACGACTCGAATTCCCGCCTAGCACCTCCAAACCTGCACGAAACAACTGAAAACAAACCGGGTTCAGTCTAAAAGAGACTGGTGGGTATAAAAGCGGGGCATAAGTATAAATATCGTGAAATTGAAACATATACATGCAAGCCCTAATTCCATAGAAGTTTGATAAGAAATTTCCCAAACGGGCAAAACAAATAAAACATCCATGGGATTACGACTATCATATTCATTCATAATTAACATAGGGTTTAAGGCCCGGCGAGTGGGCCTGCATCATCTCCAACCTTCTCCTCGTGTAATCATATTCATAAATTCATAAGTTGTCATACATAACATATGTGCACATACATAATGATCATAATCATTCATACACACCTTCTTCCTCCGGTCGTGGACGAGTTTGCAAGACTCGACCACCTCATACATAATGGCTAGTGAGGTACATGAATCCTCAAAAGCCCGACTAGCGTTTTCTCGTCAAAACTCTTGACGAGATCCGTTTCGACGTAAATGGTTGGAACTAGTGCACGGGTTCACCGTCGGCCCTTGCCTCCCTGGCTTACCACGATACACTAAGCTCCGGGGCCCGTGATCATAACATACATGCAATCTCGCCAAAACATAAGGTAGGTTTTCATGAAAGAAGGCTTAACAATCAAAAATCATAGGACTCTTTAAAAGACTCGATAAATATAAATATAACTTTTGGCTTAAAACGGTCACATAAGGGTTATATCGGGTCAAGATAACTATTATTAGAGAAACCCACCTTAAACCGTCAAAAGAAGACACAAAAGCCTCAAGGATTGGCCTCGTCTCCAACCGGGTCAAAATCTGTGCAAGAAAGGTGAAGTGAGACTCAAAATGACCAATTAAGACGCTCGGCAATCAAATGATCATGATATGAATGCATAAAAGAGTATGTTATGTAATGAACATGTTCATGTGCACTATTAATGTCTTAAAGACATATAAACGTTCATTTCATTCATTCAATGAAGCATTCGTATTCAAACGAGTTCATATCTTTCACATTTCACGTCAAATGAATCCATAAATTTAATAAAATGCTCAAAACACTCTATTTAACATATTAATAAATTATAAATATCATAGAGGGGTAAAGAAAATATAAAACAAATCAATTAAACCACATATACATTCATGTATTGCAAATAGAGAGCAAAAGGTCATATTTCACGTAGGTGCAGGACAATTCATATTAAAATTCAAGTCATGAAATGTAACATGTACTGGAGCAATTAAATAACATAAATAAGACATAAAGGAGACCAAAGGATCAAATAAAAGGCAAAGAAAGACAAGGCAAAAACGCAACAGCAGCAGCAGCTCGTGAACGGCGGTTTGCACTTCATCTTTGCAGCTGAAAACTGACCCAAAACCAAGGCACAACAAGGGATACACATAGAGCAACATATATACTACAAAGCCATGCCATAATACATGAAAAAGAACACAAAAATCCCAACATTTCAGTCCCCAAAACGTGATAGCAGCTGGGCAAGGAAGAGCAGATTATTTTCTGCACATTTCTTCAAGTTTTCATGAAAATCAACAATGGTAATTCATGCTAGGCTCAAGTACCATGAAAGATAAGGAAAATACTGAAGTTAAGGAGTTCAAAAGCTCAACAAACATACCTCAATTCAGCTCATAAAGCAAGCAACATCAAGGATTCAAGAATTGAAGCCTAACCTAACTATTCATTCATCATCTTCAAAACTCATGAAAACATGCTGAAAATTGGGGAGGAATGGATCAAAATGACTCATAATGAATGTATATTACAACCCTAAGCTTACCTTGTGGATTGGTAGAAGGTTGGAGGAGATTTGAGCTTGAATCTCCAAGGAGGGCTTGAGTTACGGGATTTTCTGGAATGCAGGGGATGGGGAGCTGATCTTATCCAAATGAGAGGGTGTGGTTCGGTTAAGGAGAGTAGTATCAGATAGAGGGTTGAGTTAGGGTTCCATAGGCTCAAACCATGGTTAATTTTGTCAACAAATGAATAAATTATGATTTATTTGGTAAAAGGTGGCAGATTTGGTTCCCGTTGCATGTTTCGGTTGAATTTCGGAGGTCCAAATAAATTTGGAAAAATATAAGGCTAAGTTCATCAAACTCGAATTTTCAATACGAGTTCAACGAAGGTGACGAAACTCGAATCCGAGTTTCCTAGCTCAAGATATTAAATACGGAACCAAGGTTGCGCTAATTACTCGTTAGCCCCCGATTTGGATTCCAAAAATCAAAATAAATTCGAAACATATGCAAACGAACCCGAAAACATGAAATGATCATATATTCATATTCATAACACATATAAGTCCAACATATTAAATTTTCACGAAATTCCGAATTCATTTCACGTAGAAACGACAAGCAATTAAGTCATTCAAGCGCAAATAGTTCAAAGAAAATTCATATAAATTCAAATTCAAATATTTTCAAATAATTAAATATTTTAATAATATAATATAACTAAAACAATTGCACGATTTAATATATAGATATAATTATTAACATTAAAAATATATATATATCCGCTAATTCATATATATATAATATTAACTAACTTAATATATATAAAAATTAACATTTAATATATAAAATAAAATTAAATATATAAAACACGTATAAATAATTAATTCGCACAATTTGGTAAACACATACGTCATACCTGTATGACCCGAAATATCGGGGCGTCACATATTATATCCTAATTCTTGTTATTTGGAGTTCTGAATTTAAATTGAAGTGATACGTTTAATTGTATAATTGTGGAATTAAATTTATAGTATGTTGTTTCTTGAAATCAAGTTGTTGCTGATATTGTTTCATAATCTACAATGTATTTCACTTGTTCGAGAACTTGATTTGTTGAGGGCACTGAATGCTGTGTTTGTTGATATTAGGTGTGTTTGTCGATATTAGGTGCTGTCTAATGTAAATATATGGATGCTTGGTAGCTATTTAAGTTAAAACGCAATTTGTTAGTTCTTGAATAACATGTAATTACTTTGTAAGTGTAAGAATGGTTTTTAAATTGAACTGACTAGATGGAACTAAGGTACCTTGCTAATTAAATTAGTATGTTAATTATTGAACTAAATGTGGGTGTTGTGTATGTATTAATGTCTATATATATATGCTAACTTGAAATGTTCAGGGTGTCTGTTGCTAATTATAAAATTTGTCAAATGCTAAAATTAGGGTTTAATCACTTGTGGGTGGTGTGTGTGCGTTTCGATGCGTGTATACTGTATATATATTAGTTACTCCAATTAGAGTTGTCTTACTTAAATTTTTATGGTATGCGTAACTTAAGAATTAGTGTTGTATGTGTGGTTATAGATGTATTTATAATCGTTGAGTTATAATTTGTTGGATAGAATATGGCTCCAGTAACACTATTGAATGTCCCGTACAACTAACACTTTGAGCGTTAATTATTGAAGTACTTGTTTGATTATGTGTTTTGTTAAAGAAATTGATTTCTGAAATTGTGAGTTTATGCAAATGTCGGGTTATGAGTTAGCGTTCTTTGTTTAAATTCTGAGAACTTGAATTTATGTGTTGTAATTGAATCTAATTCTTGTAAACATACTTAATTATTAATTTCTCACTTGATGATTGACCTTGTATAATTAATTGCTACTTGTAAATATGATTTTGTTACGCACTGGTATGTCTTAATTGACCACGACACCACATTAGAAGCACAACATGGACACTTAAGCATTCTATTATCATATTGAGCAACGCCGTGCGTCTTTGTGGTTCATGTTTAAGTCTTGTCTCATAAGTACTTCGTGTTTCCCTTTCTGTCAGTGATCTCCATGGCGGAGATAACCCGATCAAGTTTTCATCGTCTTCTCAGTTTCTGCGTCTCGTCATTTCTCAGGTAAGGTTTAGGATTTTGTATAGTTAAGCGACCTATGGCCTTTACATGATGATTTCTATCCTTGCATACGAGTATACCCTACTATAAATATGTATGTGTTGAATATGATATTTTTATGATCTTATGCTTGCATTCTTGCGTGGGCGGGCTATCCCTGCAGCGTGGGAATGTAAGTACGTGAGTCCTGCGTGGGCGGGCTATCCCTGCAGCATGGGAATATATATATATATATATATATATATATATATATATATATATAACCAGTTTTTGAGGCATATGTAAGCTATTTTGGAAAACCCATTTGTGTTCTGATTCTGTAGCGAGATTGCCATGAAAGATTGGCGTATGTTATGTTCTGTTCTGTTCTGGGACCCAGGAGCTACGGGTAAGGAATCCCTGGGACGGTATAGGGCCGTCAGGGCTCGGCCTGTGCGTAGTCTCCATCTGTATGAAGAGGATGTACCGGGACCCACCAGGAGGTTTGGTTGGGAAACGGAGTCCTGAGGGTTTGAGTAGCATTAGCACTCCCCTCGACTGTCTGGATGGTTAGGGTCGCGCAACCCTACCATCACCCGGAGTTGAGGTTGGTATGTTATTTCTGTTTTGTTATGATATGAGGAGTTGAGGTTGGAAGCTCGTACTCGCCGAGCATATGATATGATACGTTATGGGAATCATGAATCGGAATAGAGTTTCTGAAAATGTTTTCTAAGTATATATATATATATATATTTGGGTTTTGCTTTGAAACACTTTGGTATGCAACACCTATTCCCGGTTCATGAGTCCACCCTTTTGATATGTGTTGTGCTCCGTATATATATATTGTGGGTGTGCGTTAGCCCCCTCACTCAGTCAGTTGACTGACACCTCATTTATCTTTTAGTTTGCAGGATTCCCTTTGGCTTGAGCTAGGTGGAAGTGAGTCTCCTGAGTTACACTTGTCAGTCTAGTTGGTATTAGGATGCATTTGTCGCATACTTTATTTATGTTATGCATTTATGTTTCACACTTGAAGGTTATGTTTATGTTCTACTTAGACTTAAACCCGTGTGGGGTTAGTAAGCTAGTATTTGGATGTTAGTAGATATTATGAGGATACTTATGCTGTTTATTATGATGGATTTTGAATTTATTAGGGACTAGGTATTTATGCTAGTTGAACCCGTCACCTGCTTTGCATGTTTTGTTTTAAATGCTTTCGCTATCTATTGTTGTTGGTTTTAATTGCTTCCGCACTCTGAGTTTGTCAAGTTAGATCCGCCTAGCCTAGTGTGTGAGTTGGTCTCCCGTTCGCTATGATTCGGATTCGGGCATGGACTTCCTATTTCATGACCGAGTCTGAGTCCTAGTGCGGGGGATGTGGTATCCTCCGTCTGGGTTGCTACAGTTTCTTTTTAGTTAATACAACCTATAACCCTACGTGCTTATTTTCAAGCCCACATGTGACTATACTATTATATTTATATAATAGATACGTGCTTATAAGATACATTTATGATCTTGTTATAAGATTAAATGATTTTGAACTATATCTACGACCATATGTGAGCTTAAAAATGTTCTGCAACAAGGCTATGCTCCAAACCATGTGTCTTCGTGCAACCTTTGCTCTTCTTCAACATACTATGATTTAGGAGGACACGGAGAGGTACGTTAAAAGCATAGGCCGAGTTGCAAGATAATATATGCTAAGGTATGTAAGGTTGTTACAATTTAAGTAAGTTATGTTGTGAGTTATGATCTGTTAAGCTATGTTCAGATTGTCGGGCCCAGGGAATTGTGGGTAAGGACGCCTGGGACTGCAAGGGCCGTCAGGTTAAGCCTGTGCACGATTCCCATTTGAAGTAATTACGCGCGACTCTTGGAGGTTGAGGAGACGTGGTACTTCAAGCACAACGTGGGTTAGCTACCCCTTTTGTATTGGTAAGAGTAGTGAGGGTTTGCTCCCCGAACTACATGTTGTTGGGTTGGATTGGTTTAGGATTTGTGTTTTCTGTTTTAATACGTATGTTAA
This sequence comes from Lantana camara, assembly GCA_037501455.1. NCBI lineage: Eukaryota > Viridiplantae > Streptophyta > Magnoliopsida > Lamiales > Verbenaceae > Lantana > Lantana camara. Next base: position 71,020,248 of record CM074860.1, read on the forward strand.
TAAATGGGGAGTTAGTTAAAGACCCGTGCTCGCTAGGTATAAGAATCGGTTATGTTATGATGATTATGAAACGGGATAGGAGCTTTCCTTTATGTTATGAGGCGAATATGTTAAGTATGTTATGTTTTGAATAAGTATACGTTTGATTTGAAGATGACTTTGGTATGTAAAACCCTATCCCCGGTTCATAGTCTTTTGTTTACTATCTGCGTTACTCTATATGTATACATGTGTGGGTGTGCGTTAGCCCCCTCACTCATTCGGTGGACTGACCCTCTCCTTTCAACTTTTCAGTTTGCAGGTTGTGGTTCATGCTGGGTGGAGTCGTGAGTCGGTCGAGTTCTAGCTTCCTAGTCCGAGTTGCATTTTCATTTGCATTCGGTTACACTTTGTATATGATTTGGATTTGTTAATCGAATTATGTATGTATCTTTGAATTCTGTTTATGTATATATTTGGGACAGACTTCTAGGGATAGTTGAACCCGTTTTTATGGATTTATCTTCTTAAATTTTGTTATATGCTTCACTTTCTTTTGTTTTTGCTCGCTCTGGTCCTGTCTTAGCTCGGCCTGGCTTAGCGAGTGTGTGTAGGTTCCCGTTCGCTTAGATTTGGGCTTACGTATGGATTTCTATTTCATATGTGGGTTCGGGTCTAGGTACGGGGGATGTGGTGGCTCGCCTCTCCGGGCACTACAGATTGAAACTGTTTTATGTGGCATGTATGTTAGAACTTGTGCTTGTGGAGTGGCTCCCACATATCACGCATAAGATAGGTAGAACCCATGATCATCTCATGTTAGTATCATGCTAGGACATGTTATCTGCTATGTGCTTGGGTGAAATGCATTTAAGTTGTACTTGCATTAATCAAAACTAATTATAATGGATAACATATATGTTGGTGAGGTCGAACCGGATAACTCTCCGGTTAAATCGAAAATTCCATTAAAATATTAAGCTAATTTGGAAAAATAGGTGTTTAATTCGAGGTGCAAACTTTGAATTAAATTCCTAACATTCCATCAATAGGATTTAAGTTTAATAGTGGAAGCTAGTTGTTGTCCATGAGTCGTGGGGTGACTATGTGAAACCTATTAGTTCTTAGTTTCCTAATTGATCATTCTAAATGATCAATATTTCATGATCGATTTTGGGGAGGGTGATGGTTGTGAGTCGTGGGTCGTTCGGACTAAGTTTTGATCATGATCTTATGATTGATAGGTCTAGCTTAACGCCTAAGTAAATATGGATGTCACATGAGTCGTGGGTCCATATTGAAAGATAGGTGATGCAAAAATATTACTAAGAATTCCACAGTGTTGGAATTGGTAAGTTGTACCTACCTTAGGCTTTAATTAGAATGGCCACGAGTCGTGGGTTCGAGGTAAAGTGCTTAGGATCTTAGTACCCATTGGGAAAACAAGTTTCCTCTAAGATCTTTAGGGAATTATAGATCTTCTAAAAATAGTGGGAGCAACATAGATTAATGACCTAATCTCATGTATATCGTTATTATTCAGCATGCTCACTTAATTCTCTGTTTTTTCATTTAGGTTGTAGATTCTATGATTCTCTACGTGTTTTGAAATGGCAACCAAAAACCCTCTAGTATCGATCCTCGAGTCAAACAAATTGACTGGTCCCAACTATTCTGATGGGCTTTGGAATCTAAAAATAGTTCTAGATTCTGAAAAGAGAACTTATGTTCTCTACGTGGCGGAGCCTGTTTGTAACACCCCAGACAGAAGGCGCCACATCCCCCGCACCGAGACCCGACCCGTATATAAAATGGGAAGTCCATATACTTGCCAGGTTATGGCGACTGGGGACTCACTCACTCGCTATGCTAGGCGAGAGCTAGAACCTCGAAACCAATTAAACAATTCAACAAGAGAAAAGCACGTGCAGAAGCGAAATATATATATTCAATCACAAGGTATATCATAAAAGATGGGTTCCACTAGCATAAATACCTAGTCCCGAAAGTTCAATGTAAACGTAATTATAATATTGTAACTATAACCTTCATACATTGATATAAATTTATACAATAACTGACCCAAACTTGCCCACACGACTCGATCGACTCGAAATCCCACCTAGCACTCCAACACCTGCAGAAGAAAACTGAAAACAAAGCCGAGTTTAGTCTATAGGAGACTGGTGGGTATAACACAGGGTATATTACAATAATATCGCAGAATTTAAACGCCCACACATGCAAGTTATAATCCCGTGTGAGGTTTTCGAGATATTTCCCAAGTGGGTAAAAAAAACAAAGGAAAACAACGCTCGGGATTAAAACGATCAATTTCATAATTCATTCATTCATGTGGTCATTACGTGAGCCCTGGCGAGTGGGCGAATTCTCCAACCTTCTCCTCATGTGTGCATTATCCATTCGTTCATTCATTATCGATCATGCAACATTCGTTCATTCATAATTATTCATAATCATTCATAATCATAATCATTCATTCATTCATAAGCAATTACACCATTTTCCTCCAGGTGGCGGACGGGTTAGCAAGACCCGACCACCTCATTCATTGACCAAATGGGGTTACATGAATTCCCCAAAGGCACTCAGCTCCCATTCCTCGCTAATCTCCTAACGAGGGCAGATATCACCATAGTTTGATTGGGATTAGCACATAGGATCACCGTCGGCCCTTGCCTCCCTGGATAGCCATATGTACCAAGTCCCAAGGCCCTTACGTTCATTCATGTTGTCGCCAAAATATAGGGTAGGGTTTTATAAAGAAAAGGGTTATGCATTTGGAATCATTTACTCTTAAAAAGGACTCTATATACGTATAATAATTTTGGCTCGAAAGTTTACACGTTGGATGTATATATAGGGTCGCTTAACTAATAGAAGAGAAACCCACCTGTTACCCTTACCGAACAACCAAGAAAATAAGAAGACTTGAGAGTGTCTTATGAACCTGGCAAGTCTCTGGCCTGGAGAAAACTGTCAAAGGACAATACAGTGCACTCGTGAGACTCAAGACTCCAAATGAACCATATATGACGCACGACAACGCATTAACATGATATAATATGCTTGAGTAATAAAAATGAGCTATGAGAATGTTCATGTGCACAATTAATGCATTAAGCGCACATAAACGCACAATTCATTCAAGTACTTTGAATACATGAAGGTTTCAAGTGCATTCGTTCCATATATTTCATGTATCAAGCTAAAATGACCCATGAAATTCATATAATAACCATAACACATATCTTAACATGTTTATAATTCATTTAAGTCATAAAAAGAGCATGTAATTATCATTTTAAACAAATAATTAGAGCAACCTCTCAAGTATGCAAGCTAGAAAGCATCTAAGTCACATTAGGTCATAATAAATCCTAGCTCGTATAATTCACGTTAACCAATTTCATAAATTTCATAAAACAAGCATAACTCATCATATGACATGTTAACAACCCTTACATATCATAAAAGGAGCAAATAATTAGCATACGAGGCTAATAAACGGAGTTTGAATTCATCCATGCACGTATGAGAGCACATAAGGCATATCACATCGTATCTCACGTAAATAAGCATCGAGGTCACGTAATAAATTCATAATAAACATGTAACATGATATAAAACATGTTAGCGTCACATATTAATCATATAAGAGCAAGAAGAGCCATGCAAAACACGAACGAAATGAGAAACAAATTAATTCGCAGCAACAGTCACACACATCTTCAAACTGCTCCAATTTGATGTCGCGGCCGCTACCATCTCCTCCAGCAGCAACACAAAAGTCCCCAAGTCGAAACATGGGTAAATTTGGGTCACGGGGGCGACCTAAAATGTTCTCTTTGAAGTCGCGCCCGCGACTGCTGCACGCAGTCGGGAATCAGGCCTCTCCAGCCCCTGTTCTCTCGTCTCCAAGTCCAGCAACAACAACAGTAGCTCCAAGCCAGATAAAGGTAAGAAAATGGAGTAAAAAGAAGCATAAAACACAAGCCAATCACGCCACAAACCAGGAGGAAACAAGATTGAATGCAAGAAGTTCATCCATGGAAGCATTTAACCTAACTATTCATGTTCTTGAGGGAAGCATGCTCTAATCTCCAAGAAAATGAACAAGATCAAAATTAAATGAAAGATAAGGAGATGGAGAATAAGAATTCTAATACATTTCGAATTCGAGAAGAAACGATGAAGGAACGAGCTTGAAATTGGAGATGGTGAATAGTGGCTGCCTTCTTTTCTTTTCTTCCCTTTTCCTGTCGGTTTTAGCTTCTTTTCCTCCCTCTCTTCTTGCTGAACGAAATTAAGGAAATAGGGGATGAAAGAAAAATGAATGAGGGTCATTTCGGTCCAAGGTTGGGGCAATTTGGTCAAATATTGATTAAGTTATGCGCAAAACGGTAAAATAAGGCAAATCTGTCACTCTACCTCATTTCGGGCAAAATTCGGGGGTTCAAATGGACTTAGAAAAATATGAGGCCAAGTTCTCTAGCTTCCAATCCTTGTTATGAGTCTAATTTCACTTTCAGAATTCGAATCCAAATTCCCAAACTCAAGTTATGCCTTCCGGAACACAAGACGCGCTAAAACTCCGTTAGGCCCTCGAGTCCCCAAAACAAATAAATGGTCCAAGACCACAACAAACGAGTCTGAAAATATAAAACGAGCACATAAAGAAGTTTATATCACATAATTTTCATGCATAGCAAATAAGCACAAAAATTGGAAATTGAAAACGGGGCAAACGGGTCGAAAACGTAATTAAATGAACAAGAACGTTCAAAATTTACATATAAACATTTGTCAAATAATTTCATATAATTCAATTATAGCATTTAAACATTATAATAAATACATATTCAAGTAAAAACATAATTAAGAGCGTGCTAAACTCACTCGTGATGACAAACCTATACGACTGAAAGATCAGGGCATTACACTATTCCCGAAGGGGAAGCTCCGACCCGGGCTGAGCGGGACGCGATCCAGAAGTGGAAGGATGATAATCTCCAAGCCCGTTGTCTCATTGTTGCTAACATGTCTCCGGACATGCAAAGATAGCATGAGTCCATGGAATTTTCTTGGGAGATTTACGACCAATTAGAGTAACTTTACCACCCTCATGAGCGTGTTACAAGGTATAACACCTGATGTGAATCAGACAAGGCCACCCTTTGATCCAAATGTTGATATGATCACAACTCAAGATGAACCAAGTTATGTTGGACCTATCACAAGGTCACGGTCCAAAAGAATATCTCTTTTGATCCAAATAACTCAAGATGAGCTCCAAGAAGACAAGTATTTAGCTGGATCCAACCCACCTTGTTTCAATGTTTTAGTGATCGAATTTTAAGCCCAAATTGTGTTAAGTTTATTGTAATTTGGCCCTGAACTATTATATTATACTTTGGGCCATCTTTTTATTTATTTTCCATGCATTTAGATTAGGTTAAGCCCATTTTATTTACCCTAAATTGAAAGAGGCGGGAATAGGTTGTCTCTTTGAATTCTGAATTGTCTCTTAGAATTCACATGCATACATCTTTAAATTCCAACCTTGTATTTCGTTTTTTTCAGTCAACTCTTAATGAATTGTGATTCAAGTGAGTTAAACTCTCTAGTTCTTGGCTGAAAGTCATTAGGGTTTCAAACCCTCCATTGGATAATGTCATTTCCCGACCTATTATAGTCGACGGGGTGCATTACTTTCATCTTGATAGTGTTGGTTCCTTGCTCAATATAGTAAACGGGTCACACTCCTTAATTTTAAGCTTGAATGTGGACGATCAGATTCTTAGAACTCCAAGTATTGGTATTGGGTTTCACGACAAGTACATGGAGTTCGTATCATTTGGTATCAAGAGCTTAGGTTTCCATACAATGTTACTTATCCTTATCTTTATTTTTTGTGTAATTTCATTTCTCTTGTTCTTTTGGCTGCAAAAAGATCAAAAAAAAGAGAGAAAAGATCTTCGAAAAAGGCATAAAAACGCAGGAAAAAAAAAAGAGAAGTAAAAGCCGCGTTATAAAAAAAAAAAAGAGAAGAGGGCAGCATTGTTTCAGTTATATTAAATTTCAGATTATAATTCCGCATTGATACGTTCATTTGTGACAAGTTTTTTTTTTTTCGTACCTTTGGATTCATTCATCTTAAGGGAGTATTTGGTGGAGGAATTTGAAAATTCTTGTGACTTTCTTCAAAGAATTGAGAGTAAAGAGTGGAAAAGGCGTGAGATTGTGAGCCTAATAGAGGGAAAAAGCCATAACTTTGAGTCATACACGAGGGGAGTGAACACCAAAGAGTGTAAACACGTGAGGGAGTGATTGTGAGGTGTTTTCGCTAACCTTTGTTTTGCAGGTACATTATGGCCAAAGATCAACCTCCAAGGGACATAAATTTCGTGTTACAAGCCATGCAAGAACAATTTGAACGAATGAATGTGCAATTCAATGAGATCCGAGACCGTTTGGATCAAAATGATGAAAGGATGGCTCAAATTCAAAACGGAAGGACAGATCAGAGGCAACCTAACCCACGGAATGAGTTTGAGGATGATTCCTTTGATGAGGCAGCCTCAAGTGCATCCTCAAGAAGGGAACGAAGACGACTAAGGCACCATCAACCACGTAGGGGAAGAGAGGGAATTGATAACAATCTTGGTTCTATTAAACTCTCCATTCCTTCATTTAAAGGACAAATTGATCAGGAGGCCTATATTGAATGGGAGAGAAAAGTGGAAATGGTGTTTGAGTGTCATAACTATTCGGAGGAAAAGAAGGTTAAGCTTGCAGCCGTGACCTTCACGGAATATGCCATCGTATGGTGGGATCAGTTGATGCTAAATAGGAGGAGACGTAATAGCCTAAGGTGCTTGTCCCACATCGGATTGGAGAGTGGTTTGAAGCTGCTTTATAAGTAGTGGATCCCTCTCCCCTGAGTAGAGGCCTTTTAGGTGCACTGGGTTATACCAATGGCTCAAAACGTAAAACTGTGAGGCGCTTGGGGTCTACCCTTGGCCAAAACGGACAATATCGAACGACGGGTCTTTGAGCTGTTACAAATGGTATTAGAGCCAGGGACCCGGATTCGGTGTACCAGTGAGGACGCTAGGCCCTTATCGGGGGGTGGACTGTAATAGCCTAAGGTGCTTGTCCCACATCGGATTGGAGAGTGGTTTGAAGCTGCTTTATAAGTAGTGGATCCCTCTCCCCTGAGTAAGGCCTTTTAGGTGCACTGGGTTATACCAGTAGCTCGAAACGTAAAACCGTGAGGCGTTTGGGGTCTACCCTTGGCCAAAGCGGACAATATCGAACGGCGGGTCTTTGGGCTGTTACAGAAACAAACCTAAACCTCACCTTTCACCAAAAGTGGGCACGGACGAGCATTGATGATCAAGAAGAAGCTAAATGGTAGAACCGACACCTCCCAACTCAAATCTGAGACAAGCGACACATACTCAAGACTTAGACTCGATCATGAACCAATTAGACGCCCGACAATGCTTATGAATGTTGGAAAATACGAATCAGAAAGCAGCGGAATTTAAAAATTTTTTCCAACAAAAGGATCTTGGACTCGCAATCGTGTATCCAAATTCGTAGAGTTAAGAAACTCACTTTTCTTTAATTCTTTCTTGAAGCGTTTCAAGCCACCTAAGAACGCTCTTCTCGCGGCTTGATCCCCTCTCCTTGGTAAAGCTCGAATCTTCAAACTTCTAACGTGAAGCTCTCTAGAGATATTCCACCAACTTGACTACAATTTAACTAGTAAGGATGCTAATTCCCTAGTTAGTGTTTAGGCTTAACCTAGGGTTTCATTTATCTTGGAGAAAGGATGGTGTTCAACACATGAACCAAAAGAATTGCCAAAATTAGCTCTAAGGGGAGCTCGATCTCCCCTATTTATAATAAGGGAGTGGCCGAAATTCCTAGTCCTTATGGACTAGGGTTTTGGTCCCTCTCTCTCCAATTACTTGATCATCAAGTAATTTTGACTTTGACTTTGAATTCAAATTCAAATCAACTTTCAAGAGAGCTAAAATATCCAAACTATTTTTGGATAATTTTATACTTTATTTACTTAAAATAAATAATGTAACGCCCCATGTTTTCAAGACTACCAGGTAAGGCGTCACGGGAGAGTTTTATTCCGTACTTCTGTGATTTATGTGAATACGCATGTTTTAAGTGTCAACGTGTAAGTTTATTTTAATAATGTGCGCCTTAGAATTTATTTAAAATGTACTTGGACTCAATTGTCCAATATTTGCAATTAGGGACCTAATTTGAAATTAGGGTCTTTGGGCCGTTCATGGCTATTTTAAGCCCGGGGATTCGGATTCGAATCCTAACCTTAACATTGAGTTTGTTTCAATAATTCGAATTCAATGGACTAATCATTTAATTTCTTAAACCATTTGATTGTCCAACCATTTTAAATCCGATCCGTGTGGACCGGATACCGTTTAACCCTACCCGTGTCTCGGCCTAGTGAAAAGGGCCAAGCCCTTTCTTCTTTTCCCCACTTCCACGTTCAACCAAGCAAGGAAGAGAAAGAGAAGAACAACCCCACTTTGGCCTCATGACTTCTAACTCGGGTTTCACAAGATCCAACCGTTTGATCAACGATTCAAGGTAAGCAATGTGTTCCTCTCTTCGTGTACTTTGTTTCTACCGATTGATTTTCCTTTTTCTTGCTTGATTCCATGGATATGGTGACTTGATGAATAGTGCCTAAACACAATAACTTGCTCCCAACGTGTTTATATACGATTTAAATTGATGCTAATATGTTATATATGTGTAATTTGATGCATTTTGGTGTATTAATTGGTTGGAATGAGGTTGGGGGTGATTTTGGACCATTTCCCGTCGAACCCCCTGCTTCTTTGCTGCTCTTTTTCAGAGAAGATGACCCAACACGGCCATGTCAGATTAAAAAAATTCAAACTCGAGGTGCCGACAAACTGCAATCATCTAACTTCAAGCTTACGCCATTTTCTCCTCACCCGACATGCATTGTTAAGTGTTTACTTGATAGGAACTCTCCCCACCTCACTTATCAAGTCTTACTTCAACTGAGGCATAACTGAATTGTGAGAAGGAAGAATAATTGGGTTGCTAAGTATGTACCAAAAGGGAAAGAGTCAATGAGAGGTTGAGAAAAGTAGTCGGGAGTTGGAATGGAAGAAATGGGTCGTTATTCCTACCAATCGCTTCAAAGATAAATGTGAGATAAAATTTTCGGACAATGGCTAGATTGGAACCGTCTATATCAAGGAAGCTGAGTTGAAGAAGTCAAGAATCTCTAAAGTAAGAAGTGATGTTACGAGCCAACGGATAAGAATAGGCATTCTTAAGGGGGAGAGTTGATCGAAAATGACTTCAAAGTTATGGATTGGTTCTTTCTTAGACGGGTACAAACTTAACCTTCCAAGAATTAAAAGTTGGAGCATTGAATGACATAAGTTAGGTACCAAGAATGATGAAGCTATCAAGAACATTGAAGAACAGGGTAAAGAAAATGTCGGGTAAAAAGAGAGAGCCCGACCAAATTATCATATTTCAAGATGGCGACAGCGAGAGTCATTTCAACCGGCCAATGAGGTATGAATCTACAAGATGAGAAGTAACGCATATAAGATGGGATTTTGGTTCATCAATCATTCTTTCCTGAGGAACCGAGATTATCTTTGAATTTGGGATGGTAAACTAGGCCATATGAAGGCTAACTCGAACATGAGAGTTCGACAACGGAGAGTCACCAGGGAGATTGAATTGAGAGTGTCAATTCAATGACCCACTCAAGCAATTAGAGGATATGTTGTGGAGGAACGCGAAGTGGTAATTAAGAATTGAGTATTTGAAAGATGGAATCGAGTGAAGACCGGATATGGGTTAAGGGAATGAAGAGAGATGAATTATTTGCGAGGTGTTACACCATAAACAAGTTGGATTTTCGGGTTGTCAGTCGTCCTCCATGATGACTCAAAGGTACTTTTCAAGGTAATAAACTATAAATTGAGTTGATGAGAATTTAGCTCGAGCATCTGAGTTGGTGGAATACAACTTGTCGTTGAGAATTGAAAATTGTAAGATTCAAGCTCCTAAAAGAGTGGTTCGAACAACTTGGCATCTCTTAGTGGTACAATTGCAACTCCCTAGGAAAACAAGTTAAATGGATCAAGACCAAGTAAACACTCAACAACTTGAGAAAGGTAATCAAGACTCAGTTTCGGATGATGGGATCAATTAAAAGTCGGGCAAGTGCTAATGGCATGAGAAAGAAGTTGTGTGCACACTAAAGGATTTAAAAAAAAAATAAAAAATTGGGGAATAATTCAATCAAGGGTATTGCGTGTGTATACAAACAAAGGAACCATCATCACCAATTTCATTCTCCGGTGCACGGTACATTAAAACATTCATAACATATTCATGCACACATCATATTTATTATTATATTTCCCGTTAGTGATTGCATGTGCCTGAAAACTGTTTCTTTGTGCATGTCGTGTGCGTGAGTTTTGCATGTTGTTAGTTGGCTTGCCTCTGGTGGTATGCTTAGTTTCGTGAGGGTTAGGCTTTCCGGTGAGATGAGGGTCGTAGGAAGTCGTGGATCTAAGCTCTCAGCGACACCGGAGTACTGGATCGAGGATGGTTGGATTATCTCAACATCGAGCCTAGCTTGGAAGCATTGAAGAATTCGGTTAGGTTCATGGTTGTGAGCTAGTGGTTGTCTAAGAGACCATGCTCGTTTTCAAACCGAACCCCAAAAGTTAGGTCGTAACGGACTTAAACGATGAGAGTTGAATCCTTCGGACCCTCTTGTTGTACGAGTCTAACCGGGCTATTTGCTTAACACCGGATTAAGTTCGAGGACTTCAAGACCCCTATTGCTTGAAGACCTTTTCGGAACTAATTCCTATTGGGGAGTAGCTACCCCCGTGTGGGATGAACACTGGAGAGTTTTGCTTAGAGTCCAGAACTCGAGGCAGTGGACCTGAGGACAGGTCCTTCTTAAGGGGGAGAGGTTGTGACGCCCCATATTTTAAAGACTACCAGGTAAGGCGTCACGGGAGAGTTTTATTCTGTACTTCTGTGATTTATGTGAATACGCATGTTTTAAGTGTCAACGTGTAAGTTTATTTTAATAATGTGCGCCTTAGAATTTATTTAAAATGTACTTGGACTCAATTGTCCAATATTTGCAATTAGGGACCTAATTTGAAATTAGGGTGTTTGGGTCGTTCATGGCTATTTTAAGCCCGGGGATTCGGATTCGAATCCTAACCTTAACATTGAGTTTGTTTCAATAATTCGGAGTCAATGGACTAATCATTTAATTTCTTAAACCATTTGATTGTCCAACCATTTTAAATCCGATCCGTGTGGACCGGATACCGTTTAACCCTACCCGTGTCTCGGCCTAGTGAAAAGGGCCAAGCCCTTTCTTCTTTTCCCCACTTCCACGTTCAACCAAGCAAGGAAGAGAAAGAGAAGAACAACCCCACTTTGGCCTCATGACTTCTAACTCGGGTTTCACAAGATCCAACCGTCCGATCAACGATTCAAGGTAAGCAATGTGTTCCTCTCTTCGTGTACTTTGTTTCTACCGATTGATTTTCCTTTTTCTTGCTTGATTCCATGGATATGGTGACTTGATGAATAGTGCCTAAACACGATAACTTGCTCCCAACGTGCTTATATACGATTTAAATTGATGCTAATATGTTATATATGTGTAATTTGATGCATTTGGGTGTATTAATTGGTTGGAATGAGGCTGGGGGTGATTTTGGACCATTTCCCGTCGAACCCCTGCTTCTTTGCTGCTCTTTTTCAGAGAAGATGACCCAACACGACCGTGTCAGCCCCTCGAGTTTGAATTTTTTTAATCCGACACGGTCGTGTCAGTTTCCAGGCCAATATTGACACGGCCGTGTAGACTTCGTCCGAACTCCAAATGACCTGATTTTTGAAGCTACGGAAAGATCTTGAAGTCTAGAACAACCTCCAATTTCAATCACCTCAATATATCTTCCCATTTGTAAGATATTATCAATTATTTTTGGTGTCGCTGATTTACCGACAAACTGCAATCATCTAATTTCAAGCTTACGCCATTTTCTTCTCACATTGAACTAGAAAACGAGACATATATCCTCGGAAAGGTCTTTATGTCTAGTTTCATTAACAATAAACATAACTCAATTCCCCCTTCTATAATTAAAGATATTCCAGTTTTCCTACAGCGTGTGCGTTTCCTAAAATTGTCGGGTTTTGCCAAACTTCACCAAAACCTTTCTTATTGCATTCCTTTCACTCTCTTGGCTCCCATATGTGAATTATATGATATATATACTTGATTAATTGATAAGTATGCTCCTATTTGACACTTATTGGTACTTAATTGCTCAAACGTTATTGGTTGACTCCATGCCTTATATGAATTGAACTTGAAATAATTGAATAATATGAATACATGATTTCTTGTTAGTAATTTCACCTCTTAGGTGTTAATTGGTGTTTATACATGCTTAGTGTTAATGGATTGCTTGGTTTTATTTATTTACATGAGCATTGTCGTGCGTCCTACTTGGTCTCATATTGAGTCATGTCTCACGGGTTCCCACATTCCCTTTCTTGTCCAGTTTTTCTCCAGGCCGGAGATCATGGATCATGTGGGCATTGTCTTGTAGCCTTATCTTGTCCCGTCGCTCGTCAGGTGAGGTTTAAATTCTAGCTACTTAGAACCCTTACAACCCTACGTGTGTTTTCGGCCAAAAGTATATGTATATTTATAGTTTTCAAATCTTATTGATTTGCAACGGATTTCATGAATTGAACGGATTGATTGATTGATTGATTGAATGTTTTGGCGAGTAACTATTGTTCACGTTGGGCCCCGAGGGTAGTGTATTGAGCCAACCGGGGAAGCAAGGGCTGACGGGTAACTCTTGCACTACCCTCACCATTGTGGGATCACCTCTGAATCCACCAGGAGGTTTGGTGGAGGAAGAAATCCCGTGCGTGGGAGTCATGTTCCCGACGTACACCATGATTGGATGGTTGGGTCTTGCAAGCCCGCCATCACCCGGAGGAAGAAGGATGTATTGATTGAAATTGCTAATTGTGCACGGAATTGTTTGTGTGATCACCTAACTCACTAATGAATTGAATGATTGTACACTTTTGGTGAAAGGTTGGAGATTTGCCCTCACTCGCCGGGCCACGTATTGAATTGATCATGATTGAATTATTAAATTGATTAGTTGTAATCTCGGGCGAGTCCTACTTTTCTATTGAACTTATATTGCCTTCTTTTATAAAATCTTACCCGAGATTATAGCTTGCATGGTAATTGCGCATATATTTATTTATACCCCTCGCTCAGTCCGTGTTGGATTGACCCCTCAACTTTTCAGTTTTGCAGGATCGAGCTAGGCAGGAATTAGAGTCTAGCTTGTCTTTTATTCGGGTCTAACACTTCACCTCATATTTTGGTTCATGTATTGATACTTTTTATATTTTGTATTATACCTTATTCATGATGGATACGATATTGTATTGATATGTAAATGTTGGTATCTATTAGTAAATATGTAAATATGGTACCTATAAGTATTAAATGTTATTGCTTCCGCTTTTATTGCTCCGAATTGTTTATTGGTATTAATTGAGGGTACCCGCCTAGCTTTTGAGTTTTTATTGTCACCCGTTCTCTATAGTTTTGGTTCATGTACGGATCATCCATTTCGTATGTGGACTGAGCTATAGTGCGGGGGTGTGGCATCTCGGCGTTCCGAGTGTTACAAATAACTTATTTTATCTAATTAATTAATTCATAATTAATTAACTAGATTATTTTCTCCAAAATTAGACTTTCTTTTTAATTCAAAATTAAACCAAAGTCTATTAAATAATTAACACATTTAATTATTTAATATACATACAATATATATATTTACACGTGTGGGACACGTGTCACAAGGACACGTATCACTCACGTGTGTGGAACCCTCTTGGCCCGTTTAATCATTTTAAAGCCTCAACTCATGTAACCAAGTTGTTATGTGTGACCCTCTAGGTTCTCAATTAAATTAGCAGTGACTCTAATTAATTAATTCACTAATTAATTAATCAGTCCACAGATTAAACGACCATTGTCTAGCAACAGGTGTTTAACCCCTAGCTGAATTGGAATGTTCGGATTCGACAGAACCTTTAAGTCATTGATTCACGTGAGATACAATCCTCCTACTTACTATCTCTCAACCAAGATCTAGGGTAAGGGAATTATCAGAACCCTAATAATCCGGTCTTAAAGCTAAGTGCATTTCACATCCATTTGATCTCAATCCAAGTAACCCTTTTCTTGATGTCTTAATCCACTGCCTTGGCCAAGGACTCCATATGACATATGAATGACTTACACAATAAGAGATCACCTTGCAAATGCAAGTGTAGGTCCTTTCTTGATTCTCATTCACTTTCATGAATCACTTGTGCAGCCCCAGCATAAGCCTTGAATCAGTTGTCTAAGGCGACACCCTTTAAAGCTTATACCTAAGACTACAGAGTTAACTCATAAAGTGACAAGGAACCTCAAGTCTTAAGGATCAATTAATCACATCAATGACTCGTGAGATATTTCCTAATCTGGAAGTTTCCATTTCCTGAAATAGAAACTTCCTTTCCCATTTAGGAATCTTCTCACACGGGGCACCTCAGTGAACTTACTTATTGAAGTAAGCACCCTCATGTATCACGCACGTATCAACTATACACTTTGCACCTCCGTGAAACAAGGTGGTCCTTCTTAAGGGCGTAATCCCACAAGCAAGCCTTAGAGGAGTCAGGTTGACACTCCCACTGTCTGTAGGACTCATCGGCTTGGAGTATTTTACTAATCATGACTTATGTGATATAGGGCTCGTTCCATGAACCATTTCACCTAAATGGTAGAGTCCTAAAGTCATCAGGATTAGGGGAGTTCTTATACATGCACAGATAAAGTAAACACATACCAAACAAGAGCATATAAAGAAGTGTTGCCTCAATTCGTTATTTCATTCAAAGATTGTCTATGATTACAATAAGGAAAAGCACAAAGCGGATATACAATCGGCTTTCTAGGGCACTATTCCTAACAATGAATGCATATAAAGTGCAAGAAAGTGCCACTTAAAGCGTTCAAGTTCGAATCACGTATAACTCGTATCACATAAATTCATAAAATTAATACAAGACATTTAACATATAGTACAACATGCTCACATAGCATATAAGTCATAAACAAATAAAAAGGAAGACATTAGAAAGCACAAACGAAGCACAGGATTCATGCATGCAAATTTCAAATTAGAGAGATTATAATATATTAAATATTCAAATTATAACACTTAAATTCATATTAATTAAATATATAACATATAATATATATATATATATATATATATATATATATATATATATATAATATATATATATACATATACATACCTACACTAAAGTTTACAAAAGGAATAATTGAAACAAATGCATGGCGGCAATTGAAGGCAACAACGTATACATGCATGTCCAACCAAACAAATTCATACTCCCATGCAATATATATATGTATATATATATATATATATATATATATATATGTATATATATATATATTACCTTATAAGAGTGTTTGGAGATCAGAATAAACAACAAGGATTGCATGGAGAAGCAGCAAAATGACGAAGAGCAAGTAACAGGGGCCAGCGCGGCCGCGACCCAAATCCTGCACCATGTTGGCGCGGCTGTGCCTCAAACCACAAAAAGATTCTGCCATAGCTATGCGGCCGCGAAATAAAATCAGCTAAGAAGCTGGGCGGCTACGACACTGCTCTGCAGCAGAAAAAGAAAGCAGCGACAACAGCAGCTCGAATAAAGGAGAATGCAGACAGGGGCCAGCGCGGCCGCGACCCAAATCCTGCACCATGTTGGCGCGGCTGTGCCTCAAACCACAAAAAGCTTCTGCCATAGCTATGCGGCCGCGACATAAAATCAGCTAAGAAGCTGGGCGGCTACGACACTGCTCTGCAGCAGAAAAAGAAAGCAGCGACAACAGCAGCTCGAATAAAGGAGAATGCAGGGGAAGCAGGAGTAGCAAATGAGCAAGATTATGCAAAAACTAAAGCATGAAAATGAGCAAGAAACAACAGCAAAACTGATGCATTTCAGTCCCTCAAATTGCACGCAGCAGCAGGCACGCAAGAAGCACAAAAGATCAACCAAATTCCATGTTTTCTTGAAATAAAACTCAAATGCATTAATGGAATCTTAATACACAATTAACTACCAACAAAATCGAGTTCATATAAAAATAAATGAAGCTCATGTGGTCATATTTCATGCATTAATTCAAGAAATAACTCAAGGAAGGCAAGGGATTTCATATATATACATAAACCCTTACTATTCACTTCATATATCATATATCCATCAAACCTATCTCAAAATTCGAAATTCATGGATGAAAAAGATCACATAAGCATGGAGGTATCAAATATATACTTACCTCTTGAAGATGATAGAGGAAAAATGAAGATTTGAGCTCAAAATCTTCCCAAGGTGAATATTGGCGAGATTTTCTTGGTTCCTCTCCAAAGTTTCAGATTTTTCCTCTTATTTGCTTGTGTCAACCGAGAATGGGAGAGAGAGAGGTAATAGTGGGCTGAGTTGGTGAGATGTGGGGCTAAGTTTGAGGTTAATATGTTAAGAATTGAGGGAGTTATGTGCAATTTAGTGAAAGGTAGTCATATAGACACTAGTAGCTTGTTTCGGTCAAATTTTGGAGTATCAAATGGGCTTAGAAAAATATATGGCTAGGTTTAGCTTTCAAATCTCTTTAAGAGTCCAGCGCCACTTCTGGAATTCAAATCCGAATTCCCGATCTCAAGTTATGGCCTCCGAAATCCGAGGAGCACTAAAACTCGTTAGGCCCTCAAATCCCAAAAATAAAGAAATGGTCTCTGACCAATTTGAACAAATAAAGAAAACAAAATAACCACGTAAACAAGTTTATAATTCATATAGTTCAAATATGTCACGTGTTCACATAGTTTGGAAATTAAAATCAAACTAGAGCAATTAAATACGGAAGTTAAAACGAAAAACTTAAACAATTAGGGCACAAAGGACACTTAAACAATTAATTCAAAGTATGAAATAAATCAAAAGAGGAATTAAAACGTCGAAAAAACCTCTAGTGACGTCATATCTGCTTGCCGAAGAAACGGGGTGTTACAAAATCACATAAGGGAATTGGAAACAAAACGATGCCCTATCTATTACAATAATAGAAACCCTTCCTAATATTTTTGAGGGGTCTTCACTTTTAGCCTCCTTGTTACTTGTTGTGTGGATCCATCTTACTCCATAGGTGCAAATCTTCAAAGTAAAATAGAAAACCTCACTTTCCTATAATCTACTCTCTTTGCAAAAAAAAAAATTAATATGGCTCAATCTTGATATTGGCCATAGACAAATATACGGGGCATACCCCGGCCTCAAAAACAGTAATATGGAAAGCCACATAATAAACACATAACGGTACGCACTTAAATGGGCCAGCGACCCCAATTGAAAAACACAATTACGGGGCTCCAACCCCAATTTAAACCATCCATATGCATAAAATTAAAACACCACAAGACTAAAACCCATGATCACCTAACATGCATAAATTGCAAGAATTTAAATTTACCAATAAATTAAAATTCTCGCTTTAAGCTCTAATATCTTAAAACACGACTTAGATGCAATTCTTGTTCATGAGCCTTTTCCAATAATCCAAGAAATATTAAACCAATAAAATTCCAATTAATTTCTAAAAATTAATAATTTTATCTATTCATTATTTCAAAATTAATAAATGCAATTTTTCCCAAAAATTAAATTCGTTTTAATTTCACAAAATCCAAATTTAATTGAATATTTTAAAATAATTTTAATTTAATAAAACAGATTTTAAAAGGGTAAAATTAAATCGGGATTTTTTGGACTGAAACACGAAAATCGAGATCGTGAAAGGACGGCCCGTTTGCACGCGAGCATCGCCCGCACGCTGCACGGTGACACGCGCTAGGCGCGCACGCCAACATCGCACATAGCCTGCAACAGTTGTTGCCTGCGCCAGTGCCTTACGCGGGTCTCGCGTGGCAATGGCGGGAGACAGTCGGGCGGCATAGGCAGGCGCTCCCACGCGGTTATGGGAGCAGGCGGGCATGGACTACCATGCAGTTGCGGGAGTCACATGCGGACAGTCCCGGGCGGTTGCAGGACTACTGTGCGGCAGTGGCGCGCGGCCTAGGCATGCGACGCCTTAGCACGCCTAGGGTCACGTTTTCATATCGCGTCTCGATTTCGTATTACAAGTTTCTAAAAAATCCAATTCAATCCAAAATTAAAAACTCGATTTAACCAAGTTTGATTCAAAACAGCTCTAATCAAAATTTTCAGAAAACAGCTTTTAGAAACTATCAGGAAAAAACACAGATTCAATTTTTCTTAGATTTCTAAAAAAACTCATGAATACTTAATCACATCTAAATCTAAGAATTTCTACCAATTTTGAAATACAAAGACGAATAAGAAATAGGCCTTGCAAGGTGACTCAGATACCACTTGTTGGGAAAACATGAAAGAAAGGCGCAACGGAAATAAAAAAATTTCCCAAAAGACGATCGTAGGGTTTCAAGAAACTCACACGAATCAACGCTTTCTTGACACGTTTTGTAACAACCCGGATTTCAGGGCCAAGAAGAAATAGGTAAACAAAGGGTTAGAAGAAAACATCAATCCATTATGCATTGTATTCTTATGTGAACAATGTGCTTTCATTTGTCGTATTGTGTTTTAAGGGGGATTTCCTCACCACGAACCAAATTTACTATTCATTTTTCGAGCCTACATTATCCTAGAATCTCACTGGAACCCTTGAGGTTCATAACTCATGTTCCCCAGTCATTTGAACATGTTTTCCAAGCTTCGAAACCCTTTCTTGATCATTAGGGGCATTTTGGGAACTTTTGTCCAAAAGTACTATTCATTTTCCGAACTAT
Organism: Lantana camara; assembly: GCA_037501455.1. NCBI lineage: Eukaryota > Viridiplantae > Streptophyta > Magnoliopsida > Lamiales > Verbenaceae > Lantana > Lantana camara. The sequence goes on from CM074860.1 coordinate 71,039,357, forward strand.
CACCACTCCGTTTTATTAAGGAAACACTGGAGGACTTATACACATCTTTTATAAATTTTTAATTTTGTTTTTCAATGCTTCGAGGCTTCGTTTGTATGTCCATAGCAATTTAAGAATTTATTTTCAAAGATTATTTTTCCGTCGGCGGAATATATTTCCATCGGCAAAACCTTTTAACCCTTGAGATCACAACCATAACATTCCTCGTTTTTTTCTACATTTTTGGAAAGCTTTTTGAAACTTCAAATCATACCCTAGCATTTATTTTATAATTAAATTTTTTTATGAAATTATGGAAATTCCTTTCTTCCGGAGTTTATAACTTTTAAACCGTACGTCCGATTCCGACACATGAGTAACCGTTTCGAAGCTAATTTTATTTCCTAACTCTTGGGTACTTTTTGAGCTCTTAAAGTCTTCAGTATGAAGGTGAAATTACGAAATTACCCCTTTCCTAACAATTTTACTAAAAGCAAACCTACTTTAGGGAAATTACAAAAAGGTCCCTCCTTATTCTTTAATTGCAAAGTAAGCCCCTACTAAAAACTATAAATAAGGGTGTTGGGCATCATTTTTTCTTGTTCATTTGGAGAAGTGGTCGAACCCCCTTAGAGATGAATCAAGGAAGCGACAATTAGGGGTATCTTGAAGAATTAAGGTGTCACGCATAGTAGGTCAGAACTGATCCTAAGAATACATAGTTCTGAGAATGTTTACCGGCTACCCTTATGTCTTACACCACTACACTATCATGTTATACTCCCCTTTATGTCAGTTACTTCAATAATAATAGCACTAGTTCTTTGTGCACGTTAGTACCCTTGTTTCCTTGCAAAATTTTAAATCTCTATCTTCCGCTGCACTGTGTCCTGCGCTTTAATTAAGTAATATGTAGACCGTTCGCCGTAGTATTTCTAGAGTGTTAGGTCTAACCTATACTCGGGGAATATTGCGGTGTGGGAGTTGTAGTGCTAGGGGAGGCGCTACACGTTTTAGCCGCCCAAAAACGCTCTTCAAGCGGCAAGTCCCCAAGCTCCTTCGAATCTTTCAAGACTCCACAAAAGCAGCGCTCTAGAGAATTAGTCCACTAACCTCGATCACTATCCAAATAGGGATGATGCTAGTTCTATATTTGGTGTTTAGGTTCTAGGGTTCAATGTGTAGTAATTTCGAGAAGGAGATTGTGTATCATCCTTCTAGGGGTTCAAACCCCTTGTATTTATAGCTATAGGGTTCGAACCCCATATCCTATTAGGGATGGGATTTTTACCCACTAGCTAGTTTATTTCTTGCTTGGAAAGAAAGCTTTTAAACTTTGACCAAAAGTCTTCTTTTGACCAACTTGTCTAGCAATAAATAATATCCAACTATTTTAGATATTTATTTATTCATAATAAATAATTAGAAGCTAATAATTAATTAATTCACAATAATTATTTATTAGACTTATTATCTCCAAATTATGACTTTAATAATAATTCATAATTAAATCAAAGTCCATTAAATAATTAATCAATATTAATTATGTAACTAATCATCACAAAGAGACACGTGTCACTCGAGACATGTATCTAACACCTGTGCCATACGTGTGGTCCCACCAATCTCCTATTGGTTCGATCAACTCATTTAATCGATTCAAGCCTTAACCCACGTGACCGGGTTGTTGTGTGTGGTCTTCTAGGTTCTTAATTCAATTAGCAGTGATGCTAATTAATTAATTCCTAATTAATTAATTAGTCCACAGATCATACGACCATAGTCTAGCAATAGGTGTATGACCCCTAGCTGAATAAGAATGTCTCAATTCAAAAGAACCTTTAAGTCATCGATATATGTGAGATACACTCCTCCTACATCCTATCTCTCAATCAATGTAGCGCCGGGAGCGGCGAGCCACCACATCCCCCGCACCTAACCCCGAACCCACATATGAAATAGAAATACATACATGAGCCCAAGACTAAGTGAACGGGAACCTACACACACTCGCTAGGCCAGGCGGAGCTAAGACAGGACTAGAGCGCGTAACGTAAAAGAAAGCGGAAGTATAATCAAGAATTCATACATCATTCATTAATAAAAGCATAACATATACAAACTTCAATTATAAAATCGAATCATATACAAACGTGTCCGTGTGCACGTAAAAATGCAACTCTATCTAGGGACTAGAACTCGACCACTCACATCTCCGCCTAGCACGATCCAAAACCTACAAACTGAAATGTTAAAAGGAGAGGGTCAGTCCACCGGCCGAGTGAGGGGGGCTAACGCACACCAACACATATCTACATATAGAGAAAAACACGTATTAAACAAAAGACTATGAACTGGGAATAGGGTTTTACATACCAAAATCCATTTTCAAATCAAACTCATACTTATTCATATATTCATACATTCTTAAGTTTGAAAACTCGTAAGGATTCATAGATTCAAGAACACATATGGATACATATTAAAAACTCATAGGGATTCATATTGAAGCTCATGAAGATTCATAATTAAAACTCATATTGAAAACAAAATCTCCTATCCCGTTTCATAATCAACATAATAAAACAAAGTTAAATTACCCGGCGAGTACGGGTCAACTTTACTTCTTAAAAAGAAAGAAACATAATGAAACATAAATACTTAGAATTCATAAGACTCATATTCCCGTATTCCATCCACCTTCTCCGGAAGTCTGCACGCGGGTTACGGGCCCACATCGTGCAACTCGATACCTATACGTGGGGTAGCGATCCCGCAACGTACATTAAGGAGCACGTGTACAGGCTTAACCCGGTGGCCCAACACTACCTCGGGCGTCCTTACCCACCCCTCCGGGGCCCAGGGATTCATAGGATTCATAAGGACTCATAAGATTCATAAAAAGCAGACCTAACTCGCGAAACCAGAAACGTACAATTCATACTTAAGAATCATACCATAAGAAACATACCTTACCGTAAAACTCGGCATATTCTATACACGTACCTCTTCGTGTCTTCCAAATTTATAATATGCTAAGGGAGATTCGTATTTCACTTTATATTACACGGTTTGGAGCATAGCCTCGTTGCAAAACCATTTTAAGCTTATATACACCCATACGTATAATTTCAGAAGAATTCATATTAAATCGAATTAACAAGA